>JAWNNI010000242.1:13667500-14267500 GCA_035043065.1 Hirtodrosophila confusa | reverse complement strand
CTGTGCTTAAAACGAGCTAGGCAAAAATATAACTTATATTTCGATATTTAAAACGAGAAATATAAATATTTCTAAATGAAAAGAAGAAAGAATGTATTTAAGTTGTGCAGAAATAACAAACCCCATATAGTATGTGTATTCTTGATCAACGGTACAGCCATATCAAACATTCGTCGTTTATACAGATGTAGAAGATATAGAAGCGTTGATTTTAGAGATTTTTAAGAGCTGAAGTCGGAGATAGACATGATTCAATAAAAGTGATTCATGCCTATCAAACTTATTGTGGGCAAAAATCTTGATAAAAGAACTACTGATCGATCGTACTGCTAGCAGCATCGATAGTTCTAAATGTTATTTTAAAAACAAATTTTTGTTCACATTTAAAATTCAATATTTTCTTAAATGATCATTTGTTTTTGAAGCAATTTTTATTTGTACATACTAAGGCTGTAAAACCTGGGATCGCAAATAAGAGTTGAGTTTAAAAAAATTAAACCAGAACCGAGAAAATGTTACATATACTTTTACGGGATGCAGTATCCTGTAAGCAGGATAATTTTTTTAATTTGGAAATGGAAAATAACTTATTTTGTAGACAAAAAAAAATTATGAAAAGTTTTTAAATTTTTTGATAAAAATCAACAAATAATTTGTTGATCTTATAATTTTTAGAACTATTGATTGACAGTGGATATTATTGATAGTTCTAAATATTTTTTGGAACACATTTTGTATTCATACCGAAATCTCATTATTTTCATTATTGTTTCATCATTGTAATCATTTTATGAAACCTTAATTTAAGAAATACTTCAATTGTATTTTAAAATGCTAATGATATTTTGCCAGCTCTAGTTTGAATACTTATTAATGTTATGAGCGTGAATGATCTTTGCACTTGTGCCTCGCTGCATTTTATCTTCGCTTCCTTTTTCTGCTTTGCCCTTTTGCACTTAGCTTTCAGCCTGCTGAGAGCGTGCGAACGGGCAGAGTCAGAAAGAGCACCCGAGAGAGCGGCTGAGAGAGCGCTTTACTCGCCCACGCTTTGGCTGAGCTTTTTTCTGCCCGCAAATGCTGCCAACTTGTTTGCTGTTGTTGTTGCTGCACTTTCGTGTTTTTTTTTGGTTTTGTTTTTTTTTTCTGACGCAGCTGTGGCCAAAGCGCAATTTGAAGCAAAATGCTGCATGCCGCAAGCCGAGGCAACCGTTGCAAGTGTGTGTGTGCGAGATGTTTTGATAAACAAATTTGCCAAACGGAAATCTCTCAATTACTGAGCGCAATTCTCTCTTTTGTTTTTTTTATTGCAGAGCGGACACTGAAAGCGATACAACAACAACAAGCACATTAGCATTATCAACAACAACAACAGCAGCGACAGCAACAACAACAACAGCAACAGCAACTTTATTAGCAGCAACAACTGCACAACCCTTGAAGGACAACTCGAATATACGCAGCAGCTGCAGCAACGCCAACAACAACAACAACAGCACTGACAAGTTTCAAGCGGCCGCACAGCAGCAACAGCAGCACCTACAACAGCAACACAAGCAGCAGCAGCAGCAACAGCAGCAACAGCAACATATTGTCAGCGTTGAGCGGCCTTTGAAGTGCCTGGAGACGCTTGCGCAGAAGGCGGGCATAACATTTGACGAGAAATACGATTTTGCCAGTCCGCCGCATCCGGGCATAGGCGCTCTGACGCCCAACACACAAAACAACAACAATAACAACAACAATAACAATCAGTTGAACAACAATAACGTAAAAAACGCAAGCACGCCCACAAGCAGCGCACAGACGCCGCCCTCAGCGCGTCGCCAAGCGGCAAACACAACAGCAACACCAGCAACAACACCAACAACAACAGCAAGTACACCAACAGTTGCAGCCGGCGCGCGTGCACCACGCAGCGCCTCACGTTCCAGATCGCGCTCAAGCACACCCACCTCGCGTGCAGCAACTGTTGCCACGGCCATACACATCAGCAGCACGCTGGAGAAGTCACAGAGCCCCGCCCAACAGGTGGCAGCCGCTGCGGCGGTGCCACTGCAAATCTCGCAGGAGCAGCTGCAGCAGCTGTATGCCAGCAATCAGTATACGGCCATACAGGTTAAGCAGGAGTTTCCCACGCACACAACTGGCAACAATGGTGGCAATGGGGAGCTCAAGCATGCCACCGGGCTGCTGGATGCTAGCCAAACCACACAGCTGCAACAGTTGCAGCTGCAGCAGCTAACTGGCGATGGCAGCGCTGCGGCTGCTGCGGCGGCGGCGGCTGCTGTTGCCGCCGCTGCGGGCAGTCCGGCGAATGCGCAACAGAACGCGTTGCAGCAACAGCAGCAGCAACAGCAGCAGCAGCAGCAACAACAGCAGCAACACTCGACAGCAATTAGCACCATGTCGCCCATGCAACTGGCTGCGGCAACGGGCGGCGTGCCCGGGGACTGGGCCAACGGACGCACCGTGCAACTGATGCAGCCCTCGGCGGGCTTCCTCTATCCGCAAATGATACTCTCCGGCAATCTGCTGCCCGCGGGCCTCGGCCAGCAGCCCATTCAAGTGATTGCCAGCAAGCATTTCCAGGGCAGCGGCCCCCAAATGATAACAACAACCACACAGAATGCCAAGCAAATGATTGGGGGGCAGGCGGGCTTTGCCAGCGGCACCTATGCCATACCCTCCAGCCAGTCGCCCCAGACGCTGCTCATCTCGCCCGTCAATGTCATATCCCATTCGCCGCAGCAGCAGACGCTGCTGCAGTCGATGGCCGCGGCAGCGGCACAGCAGCAACAGCAGCAGCAGCAGCAACAGCAGGCCCAGCAGCAGATCACACAGCAGCAGCAGCAGCAGGCACAGCAGCAGCAACAGCAGGCACAGCAGCAGCTGACACAGCAGCAACAGCAACTGACAGCGGCAGCAGCGGCTCAGCAGGCCGCCCTCGCGGTCAGCGCCTCCAAGGTGGGCGTCAACGTTGGCGTTGGCGTTAACGTTGGCGTCGGCGATGGCCAGGGCAAGCTGCAGCAGAAGGTTGTGCAGAAGGTGACAACCACAACCAATACCGTGCAGGCGGCCAGCAATAATGGGGCCAATGCTGGCGGGGGCATTGTTGCCCAGGCCCAGCAGCAGCAACAGCAGCAGACAACCACACAGCAATGCGTCCAGGTGTCGCAGTCAACGCTGCCCGGCGTCAGCGCCGCCCAGGCCGCCCAGCTGATCAGTCCGCTCCAGAGCGCCGCTGCCGGCCAGCCCCAGCAGATGCATCTACCCGCTAACTGGTTCTGGCACAATGGCCTCCAGCACTTTGGCTCCAATCCGATCATATTGCGTGGACAGCCGGACGGCACATCCGGCATGTTCATCCAGCAGGGGCCCACACACCAGGCGCTGCAGACTCAACAGAATCGTAAGTTTACGTCTTCGTCTATCGATAGTCCGCGTTATCGCTAGTAGATAGTATCAATACCATCGATAATAGAGTTTCAATTTAACTACAGACTCTGGAACTGTTATTAGTGCCTTAAAGCGGATACTATCCGTAGGGATATTTTCAACAATCGATAGTATCGATAGTCATAGCCTTTCTGAAAGTCTTGAATATACTATTACAGGCGAACTTTGCTTAAAAGAAAGTACGCTCTCTTCGTTATTATTCGCAAGCATACAATTATCACTCAAAACCTCGTTAGTGGCTACTCCATGGAGTTGCGAGAGTATTAATAGTGAAAAACAGTCCGATAGGTCCGCAAAGAAGCAACTATCGATACTATCGATTAGACCAAGAAGAGTTTTTTCTGTTTCACAGTTTCCCAATCCAGTTAAACTATATACATACTTTCAGTAGTTCCAAAGGCTTTTCTTTATAAGGTCCTACATATTTGATTGATGAGATATTGTATATTCATAATTGTTGACTGAAAGAAGTATTATATTCATTTATTAACGAAGGCAAAACAGTGCTGCCTCGAAACAAAAATTATAATTTAATACATAGATATATGGAAGAAATCCTATAGCAAGATAACAAAGAGGTGGTCGTAAAGAAAAAACTAAAAATGTAAGGTTAATTTAAAGCATAAAACTAAAGGGAAGAATAAAGAAAAGTATAGGAATAATAGGAATGCAATGTCCAACCCGTTGGGGGAAGTTTTAGTAGCCAGTCCGGCAATGGTGAGAGGATGGTGAGAGATTTTCTTAAGAAAATCTAGGAAAGGGTACGGAAGGAATAAGAATAATATAGTTATAGAGTATTAAATATAGTAGGAAATAGAGTAGGAAATATAGTAGGAAATAGAGTAGGAAATAGAGGAGACATAGAGTGGGAAATCTCCGATTCGATAAGGAAAGATTGTTAGCCAAGCTGACAAGCTGTGCCCCAACTCACAGCTAGATTGGTTAAAGATTTCATTAAGAAATTAAGGATGTAGGAAGGGGTACGGATGGGGTAAGAATAATATAGTTATAGAGTAGGAAATATAGTAGAAAAATGAGTAGGAAATAGAGAAGGAAATAGAGGAGACATAGAGTGGAAAATCTCCGATCCGCTGGGGGAGACTTTAGTCGCCGGTCCGGCAAGCTGTGCCCCAACTCACAGCTAGGATGGTTAGAGATTTCATTAAGAAATGAAGGATCTAGGAAAGGGTGCGTATGGGATAAGAATAATATAGTTATAGAGTAGGAAATAGAGTAGGAATAGAGAAGGAAATACAGGGGGACATAGAGTGGAAAATCTCCGATACGCTGGGGGAAGATGTCAGCCATTTCAATCGCAATTCGAAAGCTGGATTACATTTGAAATAGTTCAGTTATTTAAAGAATGTGTTGTATAATACTTGAATAAGAAACTTATCGATGGTGGAAACATCAATCACTATCGATACTATCGATACAATTGCTGATCAATCCTCTCTCTTCTTTTCTCTCAGAAATCATTCAGTGCAATGTGACGCAAACGCCGACGAAGGCGCGCGCCCAGCTGGAGGCGCTGGCGCCGAAGCAGCAGCAACAGCAGGCGAACGCACAGCAGCAGCAGCAGCAGGCGCAGCAGCAACAGCAGCAGCAGCAACAGCAGCAACAGCTTGCCACACAGCAGCAGGCGGTGGCAGTGGCAACGGCACAGCTGCAACAGCAGCAGCAGCAACTGTTGACGGCAGCGGCGCTGCAGCGCAGTGGTGCCTCCATATTGCCACACAATGGGGCACAGGTGCGACCCGCCAGCTCGGTGTCCACGCAGACGGCACAAAACCAGAGCCTGCTCAAGGCGAAGATGCGCAACAAGCAGCAGCCAGTGCGGCCAGCGCTGCCCACGCTCAAGACGGAGAACGGCCAGGGTGGTGGCAAGGCTGGCAACAATGCAACGGCAACAGCGCTCAGCCAGCATCTGGCCGTGCAGCAGCAGCAGCAGCAGCAGCAACAACAACAGCAACAGCAACAGCAGCAGCAGCAGCAACAACAGCAGCAACAGGCAGCCGCCAATCTGCATCAGGTGGTAACAACGGCGGGCAACAAGTAAGTGGTGACAATTATTGGAACTCTCAGTGGTTTTCAATCGTTTCTTTAATCTCGCTTGCAGAATGGTGGTCATGAGCACCTCAGGCACGCCGATAACGCTGCAGAATGGACAAACATTGCAGGCGAGCGGCGTGGATAAGCAGCAGCAGCAGCAACAACAGCAGCAACAGCAGCAGCAGCAGCAGCAACAGTTGCAGTTGATGAAGACCCAGCAGCTGTTTCAGCAGCAACTGCAGCATCAGCTGGCCATACAGCATACATTGCAGCAACAGCAGCAACAGCAGCCGCAGCAGCAGCAGACGCTGACAAATGCGACAGCTCAGCAAATATTGCAAGTGGCGCCAAATACTTTTATTGCCTCGCAGCAGGCACAGCAGCAGCAGCAGCAGCAACAGCAGCAGCAGCAGCAGCTACACAATCAATTGTTCCAGCATCAGTTGCAGCAGGCACAGCAGCAGCAGCAACAGCAGCAGCAGCAGCAACGTGAGCAGCAAAATATCATACAACAGATTGTGGTGCAGCAAACGGCAACACAGCAGCAACAGCAACAGGCGCA
This sequence comes from Hirtodrosophila confusa, assembly GCA_035043065.1. Taxonomy (NCBI): domain Eukaryota; kingdom Metazoa; phylum Arthropoda; class Insecta; order Diptera; family Drosophilidae; genus Hirtodrosophila; species Hirtodrosophila confusa. The sequence continues at coordinate 14,261,430 of JAWNNI010000242.1, read as the reverse complement.
ACAACAGCAGCAGCAACAGCAACAGCAGGCTCAGCAACAGCTGCAGCTGAGCAGCGTGCCCTTCTCCGTATCCTCAACAACAACACCCGCTGGCATTGCCACCTCCAGCGCGCTACAAGCAGCGTTGACCGCCAGTGGCGCCGTCTTTCAGACAACGGCCAAGACTAGCAACTCGCTGCCCAGCAGCAGCGTGGTGACCATCAGCAATCAGAGCAGCGGACCGCTGGTGACCAGCAGCACGGTGGCCAGTCTGCAGCAGCAGGCGCAGCAGTTGCAACAGCAGCAGCAGCAGCAACAACAGCAGCAACAGCAGCAGCAGCAGCAACAACAGCAGCAGCAGCAACAACAGCAGCAGCAGCAGCAGCAGCTTATTACGGCCAGCCTTGCAGCTGCCTCACAACATCAACAGCAACAGCAGCAGCAGCAACAGCAGCAGCAGCAGCAACAACAGCAGCAGCAACAGCAACAGTTGCCAAGCACTACGCATACCCCAACGCTCACCGCCGCCTCGCCCACACAGAATCCCATATTGGCCATGACGTCCATGATGAATGCAACAGTGGGCTTGTCGACGACGCCGCCGGTGAGCAGCGCTGTGGTCAGCACGGCGCTTGTAACGCTCAGCAATAGCAACAGCATCAGCTCGCTGCCCGCCACGCCCACCAAAGCCACAACAATGACAACAGCCAGCACACAGGAGATGCCCAAGCTGCAGCAGCAATTGCAGCAGCACCAGCATCACCATCACCAGCAGCAGCAGCAGCAGCAGCAGCAGCAGCAACACCAGCAGCAGCAACATCAGCAGGAGCAGCAGCAGCAGCAGCCGACGTTGACACCGATTGCATCACTTGTGCCCATCTTGTCGCCGCTGTCGGGCACCACGTTGCAGGAGTCGCACAAGGCCAGCGCGGAGGCGAGCAGCTCGAGGGCAACGCCGGAAACATTGGTCAATGGGGATGCTAGCGAGGCAACGCCCACCAAGCAGCCAACGGCAACAGTGGCTGCTGCTGCTGCTGCTCAGGCCAAGCAGAGCAATGCAGTGCTGCCCAGCAGCAGCAGCAGCAAGGACGACAACAATCTCAAAGGCTGCGGCACCACAGCAACTGTCAGCAGCACGGCGGCAATCAATGGGATTGCCAGCAGCGGGCTGCGCGCCAGCAGCAACAGCAGCAACAACAGCAGTCATAGCAATAGCAGCAGCAGCAGCTGCAGCACCAGCACCACCATAACAACTAGTACCAGCAGCAGCAACAGCAGCAGCGGAACCACAACAACAACAACTAGCACCAACACCAGCAGCAACAACAGCAGCAGCAGCAATGGCAAGGATCTGCCCAAGGCAATGATTAAGCCAAATGTTTTGACCCATGTCATCGATGGTTTCATCATCCAGGAGGCCAATGAGCCATTCCCGGTTACCAGGCAACGCTACACCGACAAGGATGGCAACGATGAGCCGCCAAGTGAGTATTTACAGTGTGAATGCGATGGATAGGAGAAGAAATAGGGCACAAAGGAACGAGAAGGGAACTTAGACGAGCAGATCCATCCAGAGTGGGACGAGAAGAGGACAGAAACTAACGAGAAAGGGAACTTAACAAACGGGAAAGGTTCACTAGCGACAAAAGTGCGAGAAAATGACGCAGACTAACAGAACGATATGAACGAGAAAAGGAACAGTAATCGAACTAAAATTAACGAGAGTTGTACTCAATCGAGCGAGTTAAGAACTGAAAAGACGTGATTGGGATTTGAGCGAACGAGAATGGGTTTTAAGGGAACGAAAACGGTTCTTAAACGAACGAGAATAGGATTTAGATGATCAGATCAATCCAGAATGGGACTCAATGCATCTCAAACGAACAAAATGAACGATAATGTGAAAAAACTAACGAGAAAGGAAGCTTCACAAACGAGTGGGGCTCACAAGCGACAAAAGAACGAGAGAATGACGCAAACTAACAGAACGAAAGGGAAGGTGACTCAAATGAACGAGAAAAGGAACAATTTGTACTGAAATGAACGAGAGCTGTACTCAAACGAGCGAGTTTGATACTCAGATGAACTGAATAAACATGATTGGGTGTTTTAAGGGAACGAGAATGGGTTTTAAGGGAACGAAAATGGGTCTTAAAGGAACGGGATAGGGACGCAAACGAACAAAACGGAAGTGGGAGTTAGACGAACGCTAAAGATACACAAAAAAGTAACGAGAGTGCGACCCAAACGAACGAGAATGGTGTACAAACAAGCGAGAGTGAGACAAGCGAACTAAAGGAACCAGAATGGGGCCTAATGAAGAATGACGAAGAAAACTAGATAAAGGAGTATAATCAGGAACAAATATTCATTATTCGTTTAGCTTGAGCGAACCTATTCAAACCTAACCACGTTTTCCTGGATTGCCTTGGCCTTAACTGCATACTAATTGTACATTTTATTGCAGAGAAAAAAGCAGCAATGCAGGAGGACCTCAAGCCTGGCGCAACGACGCCAACAACAACGGGGACAACAGCAACAACTGGAGGCATTGCCGTTGGCGGTGGCGCTGCTGGAGCTGCTCTGCTGGCTGTGGGCACCCTGACCGCGGATATGGTGGCCTGCGAGCAGTGCGGTAAGCCGGAGCATAGGGCCAAGCTGAAGCGCAAGCGTTACTGCTCGCCGGGCTGTGCGCGTCTGGCCAAAACGGGCGGCAGCAGCAACGGCAGCGGCATTGGCATGGTTGGCGCGGATGCAATGGCATTGGCCGACAAACTGGACGAGTCGCTGGCCGAGGAGAAGATGCAAACGGATGCAATGACGCCGGAGCCGGCGGTTATTATGCCCGAGCTAATTGCGGTCGTGCCCGTGGCAGCAGCAACGCCAACCGCGGCGATAGTAAGTGCAGCGCCAGCAGCAGCAGCGCCACCAATTGCAGCAGTTGCAGCGGCAACAGCAGCCGCCATACCCACGCCCAGCAGCAGCTGTAACATTGTCGAACGTCCGTCGATATGCAGCTGGACGGTGGATGAGGTTAGCGAGTTCATACGCAAGCTGCCCGGCTGCCAGGACTATGTGGATGACTTTGTGCAGCAGGAAATCGACGGACAGGCGCTGCTGCTGCTCAAGGAGAACCATTTGGTCAATGCCATGGGCATGAAGCTAGGCCCAGCGCTCAAGATAGTCGCCAAAGTGGAGTCCATGAAGGAAATCAATCTGGCTGCCGCCCAAGCCGCCAGCGATGCCGCCAAAGAGGCCGGTGCCACGCAATAGTCCAAAACGGCTTCGGCCAATCACTGCCCAGAGCGAGACGGCGATACTGACAGCAGCAGCAGCAGCAGCGTCAGCAGCCTCAGCAGTCTCAGCAGCTACAGCAGCTGGAGCAGCAGCACCAGCAGCCGGAGCAGCACGGGAACACTGCTATCGTCCTCTTACTCTATAACGCCGCCGCTTTATTCACCGGTGCTGACCAAAAATCACATGTTTAAGCCAAGCTAAAAGGGCCAGCGGCGCTAATCTGAACTGGTTTAACCAGGCAGCGGGGTTGTGCGCCATGTGAATGTGATTCACAGCAGCTTAGGTTTGAATCCCAACTCCCAAATTCCCAGACTCCCAAACTCCCCCCCTAAAAATGCAAAAAACCCAGCTAACTGTAGAACTCTCTGTACGTAATTTTAATGTAGCTTCAAATTTGTAATTGCCACCTGTATAATAATGATTTCAAGTCAAACAAGCACATTTTAAAATGCCCAAACTCCACCCCATCACCATATGAATAAGATACACTCCCAATCGAAGATCAAGCAAACTGTTAAACTCTGTACGTAATTTTAATGTAGCTTCAAATTTCTAAGATCACTTTTATCATAATGATGTCAAGTAATCCACCCCAAAAGCCCCAAACTCCACCCATATGCATATACATATATATATATATATAAATATATATATATAAATAGTAGTTTCTTGAATACAGTTGGGCACCGTATAAAGCATTCGTATACACCACATATATCGTTAGTATATACCATATAGCATACATCTAATGCATAGCTCCATCAATTGTACAATTTGTCGCTTAAATTCTAATATTTACATAATATTCATAATATTTAATTGCTAGCGATTAAGTGTTTTTTTCTAAGCTCGGCTCGAAAGGAATAAATACTAAACAAAAAGCAAACACAGTAAAAAAATACCTAAACTTAATTGAAAACATCCACAAATTATACACGAAAAAATGCTATTTGAAATACTATTATATGGTAAGGTAAAGTTAGGATCGTAAGTCGATACAGAATTGAACGTGAAAACAAGTTGAAGAATTAAAAGCAAAAGTATTTAAAGCATCATCAGCAATATGCAAAAACAAAAACAAAATTAAAATTTAGTTTTAGTTAATTATGTATTAGCATTAGATATACACATATATACACATTTAATGATTACTATTATATACATACATACAATTAACATTATGATTATAAATACTTTTTTATGTCTTAGTAACATATAGTATGAAAACACGAATCGGTTACAGAACCTTCATCTCTTTTAAATATATATATATATATATATATATAGAAAGAGAGAGATGGAATTAAATCAGGTTAAACTGTCAAACCAACAACTGAAACTAAGCTTACAACTCTAAAATACAATCTATGTACATCTAATTGTAATTTTTGCTAAAAACAAAACAATTGTACACATACTACATATATTTTTTTTTAAGCTTAGAATTAAGCATCTTTTTTTTTCGAAATTAATTTTTTTTTTTCGCTATGGCTGAACAAAATACAACTTCACTGTATAGTGTTTAATAAATGTGAATATTGAAATTTTGTGCTTGATCTTATTTTGTGTGAGGCGGATTAAAACTGAATATTTCGCCCCGTAGTGTGTAAACACTGGCTTCGTATCTTGAGATTTGGATGGGAATCTTCATTTTCAGGCACGAGAGATGAAAAGAGAAGTAATATTTATAATAAGTGAGGATAAAGTGTTCCGATTTTGACCAAATCTCCTCAGTTTGAAGCGGTAAGTTAGTTCAATATGGCGAGTTTTGTTAGGATATGCTCAGCTCAATGTGTTTCCCTTAAGGTTATATCAGACCGGATCCTACAGTCTGCAGCAGAAAGAGGCATCTGTGGCAAGTTTCATTACAATGGTAGCTCTCAAACAGAGGGAGTAGTTTGCATAGAAATAGCGGACTATTGGATGCTGTTCAAGAATATATATACTGTGGGGTCGGGAACGTCTTCTTCAATGCGTATAGTACTTATTCCTGACGAGAAAAAGTAATCGATTCTGAATGCAACCATGCGATCATTTCAGAAGTGCAACCTGTTGCTGTAAGTAAAGATACACACACAAGCCCTTTATATTACTGATAAAAATAGTTTCTTAGGACTATTTTATTTGCCATTCTATCAAAATATATTAGTTAATGCTTTAACTGCAACACATTCACGGCTCAGCTAGCTGTGTGGGCACACATTAATCGTCCAAAGTCAAGTTATTCATCATAAAAGTGAGTTCCTCCATTTCCTGATCGTGGTTTCTGAAGATACTTGCCAGATCCTTCTCAAAGTTAGGCCAGGGGGTGGCAAGGTAGTGCCCATTGTTATTCTGTGCCAGGCCACGTTGCACAGCAGCGTTCAGCAGCAGTTTCAAAAGTTTCCTTAAGTTCGCATGCTTCTCCAATGGCACCTTAGTATTAGCGACTAAATAATCGATGGTAATGGGCTCACCACGTACCCGTAGGTATACCACCAACTTTTTGAGGCCATTGTCGAGCATTGCACTTGTCATTATATAGCGGTTATTATCACGGAAATGTATAAAGAATTTAGAAGTTTTGTGAAATTTGAAATATGTTATGTGTGTACGCTAAATTTAATTGCTTGCTTTGAATTAATCAATACTTTAGAATTACATAGATGCCATAGTTAACTTGATCAAATTTATAAGAATCTGTAATCTTTACTCATAGGTAATTCGATCGATTCTCTTGTTGGGACTTCTTTTAAAAGGTTTTGCATAGATTAAACTGGTTAAAATGCTTTGGGGCTTGACTCAGAGGTTACCTGTACCATAGTCCGAAGTCTGCTCCGCCCTAATGGAAGTAGTTTCTTACTCTATCTATTTATAAACTCAAAGACAACACAAGAAGAACGGCAATCTTTGCGCCGAAGATTGATACCCTTTTTAATACAAAGATGCATTTCTCATCCGATGCTCCTATGGCAGCTTTAATCTGTAGTAGTTTGACTCGTACCAAATTTGGTCAGTCTGTTAAATACATAATGAAGCTTCGATTTGGTGAGTTGTTCATACAACTCAATTTCTGACCGATCGTTCCTATGGCAGCTATGATATAGTGGTCCCATTTTGTAGTTGTTCGATTTGGTGAGTTCGGTGAGTGAGATACGAGTATCTTTATAAACGATATAGGCGCTGGAAATCTAAGAATTTTGACCCATAAAATCAAGGGCCTGCTGAAAAGTTGTAGAAAGTGATTCATACTAATGTTTATATAAGTTTCATAATTGTGTACTTTTTAAACAATTTTATTTTTGAACATTATCAAAAAAACATTTCATATGGAACTTTTTTAGGTTTTTGGCAAAGTTATGGAAGTTGGTAATCGAGTCGAAATTTTTTGAATTTTTAGCATCAATTTTGATTGAAAAATTAGCTTCCTCAGAACTAAATTTGAAAGTGTTTATATATTTTTATAATTTTGATGTCCGCAATCGTTTAAAAGTGAAATTTCGAAATTTTAATTTTTGAAAAAGTTTCAAAAACGCATTTATCGGAGTTGGTAATCTAGGACGTAGAGGTACAGTGTTTTTTAAAACCTTATTACAAGTCGAATTTTTTTGAATTTTAAGCATCAATTTTGGATTTGAGAAATGAACTTCCTCAGAATAAGTTTTGAAATAGTGTTTTATGCTAAGTTTGATGTCCATAATTGGATCTGGAATCGACCCCACTATAACCCATGATAACTTGCAATAGCTGGAGATGGTTTTCGATGCTTGTAGTGCAAAAATGTCACCAGAAATGCGGTTGCTCGATGAGCTATATTTACAGAGAAGCACAGACATATAGAACTCAAGATATTTGAATATACATACATATGTAGATCCTTCAGTGAGATGTAGATTGTTGAATATTGAAATAAAAGACAAAGTTGTTTAAGCTATTGTGAAAATACTTTATATTTTTGTTAAAATTCTCTGGTACTTTGAATACTTATTGAAATATGCATACATGATTTGAAATCCTTTGGATAAATGATTACAATAATAATTTCAATGAGGTCTCATTCGACTTATGACATTTCTAAATGGGTTCTTAAGTTGTTTTTGTTTGTTTTTTTTTACTTATTATGCAAAGAATTTGAATAACTCTAAAGGATTATCAAGTGTTGATCATTAAACAAAGTATTATTATATCATTCGTTTATACTAGTTTCATTCAGAATAATTAGTTAATGCCCATAGCATACCTTAAAGGGGTTAATGGGTCTCCAGATTCTCTGGAGCTAGTGCGTTTATAAAACTATTTTAGGGGCTTATAGTGGCAAAGCATTAGACGGGTGCCGACTTTCCAAATGTTATGGACAACTTTTCCCATTATTTGGTATGTCGTGCTTATGGGTCTATCTAAAATCGAAACAATAAATACCGACTCGTACCATTTTATAAATGACGTGAGAGTTCCCAAGGTAAATGTTGAAATACTCGTTATAATATTTAAATGATCTTTCATTATTATTAACTGTCAATTAAAGCCAATTTGCGTTTGTTATTAAGTCTATATTGAAAATGGTTTATCATTTTGGTTGTTTCATTTAGTATTTTTAAAGCGTTTTTATATTTGCATAATACTCGTATTACATTTTGATTCTATTAAAATTTGTCATCTTAAAAATACAATTCATTTATGAGTTCTAATGAGTTAGTTTTATGCATAAATATACTATATACGTTTGCATATTGGTCAGATATTGTGGCAATCGAATTGTACATTCAGTTTAGATCATCGTTTATTGTTATGTTCATCGTTCTTCTGAAGTCCCCTTGCAGAGAGTTGGGTACGGTAAGCTAACATTCTTGATAGCTCCGATTCCAAAAATAATGCATTTTATTTTCATAATATGTGTGGGAAAATGGTTATGCTAGGTTGTCGGAAATGGCCGGATCGGATCACTATATCATAGACACGTATGTACACCTTATGATTGGTAAGTCCTTTGGGATCTGACTGCCATACCATCTGCAAGGGCTATCATCTACGGCAGGCCGTAGATCGTAGTTCCTACTTGTTATTAAATTACTTTCGGTTACTCATGCTGTAGAGAAAGCTTGTAACAGTTAATCTTTCCTTTCCTTAGGCTTTACACTTTATAAATATTGCATTTAATGTGGACTGTCATTGCTCATATTACGAGTATATATGTATGTATATGTGGTATTATTATTTACAGTTGTGTTTAATGCGTTCAATGCAAACAAAATTGTCACAGCCGTACTCCTTAGTATATATCATACATACATATACTTATGTTTCCCTTAGTTGTGGTATTCACTGTACGAGTATTTTGTGTCTTTAGAGATTGCATATGCATGAAATGTAATCAATTTTTGATTTCCTCATATTTTAGATTGGTATTCTTATTAGGTTGGGCTTATTGAATGCTTGTTCGATTGACGTTTGCTTTCCTGGTCCTGCAATACATAATCGTATGCCTAAAATTAAATATAGTACATAAGTTGAAGTATATCGAAGTTGGGTATATCGAAAGAGACGGTTAGCGGTCTTAAGTTCTTAAGTCTACTGCTGCTTAACTTGATTAATTGAAGAAACGAAACAGAATCGATCTATAAGAGTTAGTTCTTTCAAATATTACTGCTATTAAAATTGTTATTTAGGATTTATTTAAGGATTTTTATTAATCATACTCGTACTCGTGTTTAAATTATGCATTTAACTAAATTTGTATTATTTGAATTATTATTGTTATTATTATAATTATTTATTATAAAGTTTTGATTAGGTTTTTGAATTAGTTTTGGATCTTTATAGGCTGGCAAACGAAATAAAATTAAGGATATTCGTTAAGCTAAGAGTTGTCCCTGTGGGAACATATTTTCAACACGCTCCACGTTTGTTTCGCCACTTGATATGGGCCTTGATTTGAAATCAAATGCATTTGATTATGGTAGACGACGCGTATTGATGGGTGCGATGTGTTTGTGTGGATCGTTTTTAGCCTAGAATAAAATTAGCACCAATGCAAAATACATATATCCGACTATATATGCATATACGTGATTCTTTTTTCAATCTCTACCGTGTATGGGTGTGTGTGTGTGTGTGTGTGTGTGTGTGTGTGTGTGTCATGATATGTGTAATTTACTACAGTTTTGTAATTGCAATCAAAAGATTCATGAGGATTAGTTCCCTTGCTAAATCTACGTGTGAGTAAAGGAAACATAAGGACTCGTATTGTTCACTAGGTGAGAGAATGTTATGGTTACTGATGATGTGTCTCAATGCTGGGATATATATAAAAAAAGACTTCTTCGGTGCATACACAGAACGTACATGTACATATATAATATAATATAATATAATATAATGTATAATATATCATACTTCATTCATTTAACTAAACACTAATCAACAAGTTTTGACCCGATATATAGAGCTAGGCAGCTATACGCTTGTGTATGTACAAGTTGAGTATGTACTCGTATATATATCAGTATTAATATACTATTATATAGACTTAGGACTAGTTAAGACTGTCTTTTACGTTCGCCTTATGAGTGTGATCTGGTTATGACTCTGATTCCGACTCTGCCGATTTGTTTTCACTGTATTACTATATACGAGTATGATTTATACGCTTGCCTCTTGAATTAATTTGTATTATTGTACCTACATAAGACTAGGGATATACATACAACAGGTAGTACATACATATTAGTTGAAAACCTACGTATTGTTCTGTAGTACTCCATTTGTTTTCCTGTTTAATATAATTGGTTTTGTTTTTGTTTTTGTTTTTGTTTTTTATATCTTTGAATGCACCTATGTGTATATAAATTTGTTAGTTGCAGTTATTACATTGTAATAAGTATGTATCCATTAGGGTCCAGCTTTGGGGACAGTTAACAAAAACGAACCTTCCCACTATCTACTTAAGATCTGGGCAATCCACCATGCCAATAGATTGCATCATCTAGGGCGTACTTATAACTAAACTCCGTTGCTCTTGCTATTTCACTTCAAGTTATAAGTTGAGAAAGCTGTTGCCCAGATATCCGAGCATTATGGTGGACACGGCCAGAGGTGCCACCTTCACGTTGGAGGCGGTGCTGTTGCCGGCAAGAATCTCAGCTCGTTTGCGCATTCGTTCCTGTAAATACAATAGATACCACATATATTACGTATGCAGTCAAGCTTTTCTATAACGGACTATCTTCTATAACGATCTTTATTTAGGAACATGGCTTTTTATTCAATTTTATGTATATGTTAGTCTCAACTTCAAATATTAGACATTTTCCACTTCTCGGCAACGAGACGTTTCTGACCCCGCAAGTTTTTTTTAACTTCCTAAAGTTTGGTAAAATTTGAATAACATATTATCACCATGGGAAAAATCTGTTAAATCTTAAGATATTTTATGGAAAAACTTTCTGAATGGTCAAAGGTATCAATTATTTATCTATATATTTAATGTATATATTGTATCTTGGGAATACTATGTAATGAACCTATATTATAAACAGTCTTAAAACATGAAATTTCTAAAAAAAAATCCATAGAAATGTTATCTTTTCAACTTTTTTCGATACCGAAATTTTTGGGCTTCCATCGAGTTTGTTATAGAGATATTCTACTCTACCCTTGGTATAAACAGTGCTCTCACGCTTTGGTGCTCACCTGATAGAGCTTATCCTCGCCTGGCGGATCCAGACACTCGAATTCGCAACAACGTTCGCCTACTCTGAAGTTTTTACAGAACTACAACAAATTGGGTAACATGTTAGTAAGGCTTGTGAGGAGAACCTACTACATAGGTCCCTTAGGTTAGCTTACGTAGGGCGGATCACAGTAAATGGCTTTGCACCAAAGCGGCTCGGAATGATAGCAAACACATAGACTACAAACTCCTGGTCCGGGCACGTAAAGCATTCCATGGTTGACCTTGTTGCCCTGAAAGTCCACGCAATCCTCCTCCAGAGCAACTGTATGAAAAGGAAGAAAATATATAAATATTATTAATTCTTATATAGATTTTTTAAATTTTAATAATTGTTTAGCCATAATTTCAAACAGGATGAAAAGTAGAGCACAAGTGTACGGTAATATTTCTATATCCCAATACTATCTCAACTTTCTGTTGGAAACCCTTCTTTACAGTAATTGGGGTGAATATAATATGGATATGAAGCGATTAGCAATGGAAAAAGCGAGTCCAAGCAACAAATCACTTATAACATCTTGTTTCTGCCCTGTAATTGTTTCTTTGCGAACAAGTTTTTAAATTTTAACGCTATCGTAAACAAAATTTGCCACAATTGCTTGTTTTTGTTGTATAAAACCAAATCTTAGTTTCATTATGTTTAATACTAGCTGACCAGGTCAGAATCGCAAATGTTTTTTGTTTTTCAAGATATCCCAACAAGACTCATAAAATTAAAGTTTCACTATGCTCCACAGATGTTAGCTAAGCTTATTGAAAATCGCACTACTATATCGTATAACTGCCAAAGGAATGATTGGTCAAGAATTGAGTTCTAGGAATAACCTATGTTTTCCAAGATATTCCAACTGAGTTCACCAAAACAAAGTTTCGTTTTAATCTTTAGATGCTGGGCACCCCTAATGTTTTTATACTCTTTTCCCGAACGGAAAAAGAGTGTATTGGGCTTGCGAAATGTCCGTCCGTTCGTCTGTCCGTATGAACGCAAATATTTTTTCCACACCCTTGAAGCTAGAGCAAGCAAACTTGGTAGACATGTTGGTGTATACCCTCAGTTTATAAAGTGTCTGTTGCTCAGTGTGTCATCATTTTTGTTGCTTATTTAAAATGCTTCACCTTAAGTTGATGGAGCCATCGACAGGACCAAGGGTCTCATCCTATTAAACATTAACGCTGATGTTCTGATGTTGGGACTGGGTTGAGAAATCCTTTTTCGCCGTATTGAAAGGCTGTCCTTTGTCTTGGCATGGTCGGCAAGGACGATTGTAGGGGCAGATTGAAATAAATTTCGCATATTTGATTTTGATATGTAGGATCGTTCTGTTTGAATTGCTGTGCTTGTGTGTGTGTGTGTGCTCTAGTTCAGCAGCAGACATGTTGCAAGCTTGTCGCAGGTTCGTTGCAATGAGCTTTTTGGCATTGAGCTTTTAGCACGCAACATGGCGCATGTTTGAGCCGCGCTTGGCGTGACGTGGGCCATTTGAATGGGCCTCGACCTATGCCACCCAGCACCCTACCCGCTACCCCTACCAGGCTGTCATACCCGCTACCCGCTACCCCCCTAACACCTAGCTAGCAGTAACAGTTGCTCTCCCAGTCGCAGGCCACTTGAAACATGGTTCGAAGTTGTAAGCAACTTCCGGACGGCTGAACGGACTTTGGGAACCACTGACGCGTCAGGCAGCGGCAGCGACAGCGGCGGCGACGGCGACAGCGGTGTCGGCTGCTGCGGCGAAAGTGCCGCAAACTTTTTGCTGCCTTCCTTTTTTCGTCGCTTTCTCTTTCGCTTTGTGCGCTGCCAAAACGGACAATCGGCACATGGCGTTGAGGGGGGGGGGGGGGGGGGCCGCGGGCACGGCGTCGATTGGTCGGCTGCTGCTGCATTTCGCTGCAGTTGTTTGTGCGTTTGTTTTAGTCTTTGCTTTTGTTTGCCTTTGCTTGTTTGTTTGTTTGCCTTCGCTTTGGTGCTGGTTCTGCTTCTGCTGTCGCTGTCGACGTCAGCGTCAGCGTCGCTGTCAGCGTCTGTGTTGCGCCCTTTTGAAATCGCTGAATAATTAAAAACAAGCGCTCAACTTTTGCGCCAGCTGTCGACCAAACAACTTAGAGAGCTGCCTTGGGTCAAAGTTGTGCCAACGTGACGTATACTCAATGCCCTACGTCACGATCTTCCCACTCGCTCTGTCAGCACAGGCCCCTTTCACTCTCCCTCTCTTTTCAGCTTTCTCAGTCTGCATTTCAGGGCTGTGCTCCGTTTTTATGGCGACATTTCACAATTATGCTTATTACTTTTTAATGCCCTTCTTGGCTTGCGTGAGCCGCCTCCCAACTGCATTTTCCCTTGCACATTTCCTCATTTTCACATTTCCACATTTCCACATTTCCACCTGACCCGTTGGCCACTCACTTGGACTTGCACTCGGACTCGCACTCAGACTCGGTCTTCAACTGGGAGGGGGGGGGTCGCAGTGGCCAGGGGGGAGCGGGTTTTACAAGGGACATGTGCAACCATGCGGCTCACTTACGAGTATAAATAGCCTTTGTTATGACATTTAGCTGGTGACCTCCTTGAGGCTACCCTCTACCCTCTATCCTTTTTCCTCAACCCCCATCCTCATCCCTAACCTCACCCGCAGCCGCACCAGCAGCCGAACCTCCAGTGGGGGGAGGGATGGGGGGCAGCTTAAATCTGATTAAGTGTGTAGTCCAGTGTTCTATTTTCGTAGAAAATCAATTTTACAACTCTACTCTTACCATCTTGCCATCACATGTGGTTCATTAAAATTTGGACATGATTCTATATGTAAATTTAAAAGTTTTCCCAAGTTCGCTGAGGCAAAGGTCATAGAATATTCATAAGCTAGTCGAGACTCAGTCATGAAATAGTCCTCAAGTACCTTTCAATGTCAATGTCAATGTCAATGTTTCCATTAAATATTTCGATTTAAAAACAAGCGGGAATGCGCCAGTTGAGTATACACGACTACAAGAGACCCTATAAGCAGGTCTGAAAGTTCCACATACGCATATACATGCTCATCAAGCAGTTCAGCGGCAGTGCAAGCAAGCAGGGCAGTTCCCTAAATAACTTCGGTTCTGATAGTTCTTAAAATTTCCACAGTAAATCAGAAGTGGACTAATAGTTAAGCATGCCAAATGTCATATCTTATAGATCGGTTTTTATCGATATTGGGGACTGTGGGAGAAAATCTCCGTATTACCTGTGAACTCTCCAGCTCCAAACGGACAGAAACCAATCGAATCGGCATTGACCCTATAGAGGATCAAAAGTATTTTTATATCCCTTATAGGATCGGAGACTCTTCTTCTAGCTGTTACATACATTTGCACAGTTTCAAGACCCCCTTTAACCCATTTTATGGGTACAGAGTGTAAAATGCTTAAATTCCAATACGTTTTTTAGTATACAGTCAGTACAGTTATTTTAGCTACAAATTTCCATGCACTTTAACTGCAGTTCTATTAACTTCAATTATTTAAAATACAATCTACATATTAAATTTCCTCAATCAATATTTATTGAGCTTTCACAAAAAGCAATTTGTATGTAAGAAAGATATATACTATTCATGAGGACTCTAATACTAGTTTCTAGATTCTCTAAACAAACGAAAGTAATCGACTTTAACTTGTGCTTTATATATATTTATATTATTCACAGTATCTTGTGATAAACTTGATTATGTCATGTTTTGTTTCCTGCATATTCAATTGAATTTCAATCCTGCTCCTTCTTCAATTTCAATATCAATTTTCGGCTTTCCCATTTCAATTCAATTCGGTTGTTATTTCTCTTTCAGCCCTAATTTGTTTTTAAAGTAGCTGGATCTCATTGAATGCGTTTTATTTCAATCCCTATCTGATTTTATTTTCAAATTGATATCAGTTTCAACTTCAACTTGTTTGATGTTTCAATTTCAACTTCAATTTCTGTCTTGTCTGCTGTTTTTCTGTTTTTCTGCTTTTTTCAAATTCAATTTGCAACAAGGCTTGTAAGGTTCTAAATTTCATTGAATGTGTTTGATTTCAATCCCAATTTTATTTTATTTTCCATTTATGTTGATTTCAGCTTCAACATCAACTCGCTTCATATTTCAATTCCCATTTCAACTTCAATATCTTTCTGTTAGTAGTTTTCAAATTCAGTTTGTTTGCTATTTCAACTTTAGCCCCAATTTGTTATTTAAGTTTCTGAATACCAAAATTTGTTGAATGCGTTTAATTTCAAACCCAATCTTATTTTATATTCAATTTGAGTGCTGTGTTGATTTCCACTTTAACTTGATTTCCATTTCAATTCCAATAGCAACTTTCAAAACGACCCATAAAATATTCGCTAGCAAGATCATGTGTGCTTCTTAATTTTAAATTCTAATTCATTTTCAATTTGTGTTCATTTTAGTTTCAATTTCTGTCTTCAATGCTGCTTTTCAGCACTTTTTAAATGAATTTTGTTTCCTATTTCAACTTCAGCGTCAATTTGTTATATAAGTTTCTGGATTCCACAATTTGATGAATGCATTTAATTTCAGACCCAATCCAAGTTAATTTTCAATTTGAGCGCTGTGTTAATTTCAGCTTCAACTTCGAATTGTTTGATGTTTCCATTCGAGCAGCAATTTGCGCAATGGCCCATTAAACTAGTCGCCAGCAAAGTTATGCACACATGTGGCAAGCATTTCAAAACAGTTCATAAATAGTTGCCATTGTGGTGCACACACACAACACACACAGCACACACCACAACAATCACACAACACAACAAACACACGCAATGCCAAGTGCAAAGTGCTGGGCGTGGGTGCCTGGCTGCTTGGGGCGTGGGGGCGTGTCAGGCAGTGTCAGGGCGGTTGAGTGAGTGCAGCCATCAACTTTTCAACTTGTGCCTTGCTCCGAGTGCCCCAGTGTACGATTGTGTGTGTATGGGTGTGTGTGTGTGTGTGTGTTGGTAATCATCGGCCGTCACTAATGAGATTTTGTGTGTGTGGGGACGCGCGTGTGCGTGTGTTAGTGTGGGAAAATAGCTTGTGCCAAGCAGAAGGAAACCTTCTCGTTGCCGTTCCCCTTCCCGTCTCCGTTTTCGTTGTCGTTGTCGGTGGTGAATTGTTAACGGAAGCAAAGATTATAAAACCATTTTGAATGTTGTATGCAATGCAATTAGTGAAACGTGAAACGTGCGCCTTAGCATATGCAATGCAAATTTCCTACACTTGCCGTTTCTCTTCTCCCCCTCCTTTCCACCTCTCCATCCATCATTGCTGTCCAAGTGTCGCATGTGTTTTAGACTGTCGCCAGAGTGGTCGCAAGTCGCGTTAATATTTCGCTAAGATAACTACATAAACGAGCTGACAGCGTAACGAGAGGATTCTGCGTATGTGGCAATGTAGCGAGTAGCGAGTAGATCGGGGCTATTAAGATGTCTACTTCCTCTGTAGAGACCCAAGCCTTGGTTGCCTTTTGCTTCGCTCTACTTTTTATCTCACACTCGTTATGCTTTAAGGTATGTTTCTTGGCATTAAGAAAAACTTCTAGCAATACTATAAGATGAGCTTCTCGTTACGCTTCTTGGTAAACCTCTCGATATGACTCTCACAACACTTCTCGCCACTCGTAGCTACGCTTCTCGCTACGCACCTCAGTATGCTTCTCGCCACTCGTCTAGCTACGCTTCTTTCTACTCGTCCAGCTACGCTGCTCGTTACGCTCCTCGGTTGCTTTTAAGACGAGCTTCTAGCTATGCTGAAAGATAAGCTTCTCGCTACTCTACTCGCTACGTTTCTCTCTTAGCCTCTTGCTACGTTTCTAGATATGCTTTTAAATAAGCTTCTAGTTATGCTTTAAGGTGAGCTTCTCGCAACATTTCTACTCGCTACTCCACTCGCTACGTTTCTCTCTATTCAACTCGCTACGTTTCTCGCTACTCTACTCGCTACGTTTCTCTCTACTTAACTCGCTACGTTTCTCTCTACTCTACTCGCTACGTTTCTCTCTACTCTACTCGCTACGTTTCTCTCTACTCTACTCGTTACGTTTCTCGCTACTCTCCTCGCTACGTTTCTCGCTACTCAACTCGCTACTCTACTCGCTACGTTTCTCGCTACACTTCTCGCTACTCCACTCGCTACATTCCTCGATATGCTTCTCAATTAGCTTCTTGATACGTTTCTAGCTATGCTTTTGAATAAGCTTCTAGTTATGCTTTAAGGTGAGCTTCTCGCAACGTTTCTACTCGCTACTCCACTCGCTACGTTTCTCTCTATTCAACTCGCTACGTTTCTCGCTACTGTACTCGCTACGTTTCTCTCTACTCAACTCGCTACGTTTCTCTCTACTCTACTCGCTACGTTTCTCGCTACTCTACTCGCTACGTTTCTCTCTACTCTACTCGCTACGTTTCTCTCTACTCTACTCGCTACGTTTCTCTCTACTCTACTCGTTACGTTTCTCGCTACTCTCCTCGCTACGTTTCTCGCTACTCAACTCGCTACTCTACTCGCTACGTTTCTCGCTACACTTCTCGCTACTCCACTCGCTACATTCCTCGATATGCTTCTCAATTAGCTTCTTGATACGTTTCTAGCTATGCTTTTGAATAAGCTTCTAGTTATGCTTTAAGGTGAGCTTCTCGCAACGTTTCTACTCGCTACTCCACTCGCTACGTTTCTCTCTATTCAACTCGCTACGTTTCTCGCTACTGTACTCGCTACGTTTCTCTCTACTCAACTCGCTACGTTTCTCTCTACTCTACTCGCTACGTTTCTCGCTACTCTACTCGCTACGTTTCTCGCTACTCTACTGGCTACGTTTCTCGCTATACTTCTCGCTACATTCCTCGATATGCTTCTCAATTAGCTTCTTGATACGTTTCTAGCTATGGTTTTGAATAAGTTTCTAGTTATAGTGAGCTTCTCGCTACGTTTCTCGCTACTCCACTCGCTACGTTTCTCGCTACTCCACTCGCTACGTTTCTCGCTACTCCACTCGCTACGTTTCTCTCTACTCAACTCGCTACGTTTCTCGCTACTCCACTCGCTACGTTTCTCTCTACTCAACTCGCTACGTTTCTCGCTACTCTACTCGCTACGTTTCTCTCTACTCAACTCGCTACTCTACTCGCTACGTTTGTCTCTAATCAACTCGCTACGTTTCTCTCTACTCTACTCGCTACACTTTTCGCAACTAACTCGCTACATTCCTTGTTATTCTTCTCGCTTATCCTCTTGCTACGTTTCCAGCGATGCTTTTGAATAAGCTTCTAGTTATACTGAGCTTCTCGCAACGTGTTTCGCTAGTCTACTCGCTACGTTTCTTTCTACTCTACTCGCTACGTTTCTTTCTACTCTACTAGCTATGCTTTTGAATAAGCTTCTAGTTATAGTGAGCTTCTCGCAACGTTTCTCTCTACTCTACTCGCTACGCTTACTATAAATCAGTTCATGCTTTGCTGCTCCATGCTCGCACGCTTTTGCGTCTGTTGTTACATTCCGTTTAGTCTGTCGCGTGCACTTTACGTGCGACATTAGCGACTAACGAGTAATTGCGGGTGCAGTTGACAGCGTGCGGTCGGCAACCATTTGCAATTGACGACAATTGCTTGCATTTTGCATGCGTTTGTGCACATGCTGTGAAAAGGAATTGATTGGCTGTCAATCAACGCAGTTTACGCTGTCAGTGGCTATTTGAAATTAGTGTGAGAGTGTGTGCTGTTTGGGTTCTTGGCTGTGTGTGTGCCTGCTTGCCTGTGTAATTAGCATTTGTGGCAGCCACAACGACTATTGATCCGTAATAGCTCGATGTCGTCTCGACGCCTTGTCGTCCGTCCTCTTGTTTGTCCCCTGTCCCTTGTCCCCTGTCCCTTGTCGCTTGTCAGCTGAGCAAATTGTATTGTAAGTTGCAGTTGGCTTAAGTCCAACTAATTAGTTGGTTATAAGCGGGCGGGTAAGTATCTAAATGCCTATGCGGACTACTCGACCTCACTGCCTTGACATTGTTGTCTAACAATATTCTGGCCAATAACTCAATTGCGCATAACTGGGCAATAAAACTTGGCTTTGGCTGTTCGAACAGTGGCTAAGGAAGGGCTCCAACTGCAGCGGCGGAAGTGGAGAGTGAAGGAACGAGAGCAGCCTCGTGGGAGCTACCAACTCGTTATGCCATACCACAAAATAGTTTGCCAAATGTTTTGTGCGTCAATAACAACAAGAAGCGAACAAATGATTGCTTTGCCATATCGAAGGTTGTATACCCTGTAAAATCGAACATCTTAAACATAATCATGCTCCTATATTTGCCATTTGACCACAAGAATTTAAATAGCAACTGCATTAAATGTAAATAATAATAAAACTAACTGATTTTTGAATCTTTCCCAAGAAGGCTTAACATTTTTTTGTTTTTTTTCCTTCAAATTTTAATCTAAGGTGTCATCTTGTCCCAAATTGTGAGATAAATTAGAAAAAAAAGTTTAAAGCATGAGAAAATGACTTGAAGAATATTTAAGAATTTAGATCCAGGGATATATATTTTATGCTCACACTCATATTTTTACACACCCCAGAACGTCAGCTGTTTTCATGAAGCAATATCATCGTAACGTCCAGTTCTTATATATGTCATAACGGTCAACTGTACCAAATTTAAGATCTCTATCTATAATACTTTAATTTTTCCCACAATTTTGGTCATTCCGGCCAGTTTGCAGTGCATAGAATCCTATTCTCTCTCCGACGGTAACTAAGCGAAGCATTCCTCAGAGCCTGACTGTGCTCTCATCTAGAAATTGGCATCAATGTGTGTTTCGATACTCTAATGAAAAGTTTTTATGCCTTTCCTTTATTGCCCTGAAATATGGTCACATCTGTGTGGTTGTTGTTGATGTTGCATAGTTGCTGGCAACTCAAATTGTTGCCAGTTTGCAACTTTAATGTGCTTGCTTGCTGTACAAGTGCTAAAATTTAAGTGTGCCAGCTCCCATCCCGCCAGCCCCCAGTACCCGGCTCCTGCTGCAGCTGCAGCTGCTGTCAGGTGCTTTTGGGGCGGTGACATGGCAACCAAACAAGCAACAACCAACAAGCAGCAAAAACCCAACGAGCCAAGGCGACTTTGCATGTGCAAAGTCAAGGCTGTCGTCTATTGTTGTCCTGGTACAAGACCCCCCATACCCCATACCCCGCCCCCCTTTGTGCTGACTTCTAATGCCATTTACATATTTCTCGCCCCATTGTTTAGTTCATTATTTACGAGTATTATTTCACTTGCGGATGGGCCCTGCATGAGTGTATAGCTGAGTCCTTAATCTGCACACTCGAGCCGAGATGACAATCGACCGATTGCCGATAAACCAAACTCTTAGCCAAATAAATACTTATGTATATGTTGCCTTTATCGGGCTTGCCATCAGTTGAGACTGTGGCTTAAATGCTGGCCCTACCTATTGGCTTGTTGCATACAACGATTAAGCGCAGGCCGATAGCTTGGCTCATCACTAATAAATATAGGATGTTTCGATAACTTTACAAAGGTGATTGAGTGCTTAAGTACTTAGCCTTTGCAGATCAATAATCGTTGACTACTTACATATAGTATTTATGTATTAAATCACCATGACTGACTGATTTATATTCACCGCACAACGAATTTAGGAAAACTTCACCCGCAAGTGTGGAAAACGGAAAACTGTTGTGTGCAACTTTTTTGTTTGCTGTCCAATCGGCTTCAAACTCATTTTCAATAAAGTATGCAGAAAATCATTTGAAACATTTTTTAATAACTTTGGAATATCCAATCCCATTTGGGAAAAATTGAGATTTCAATGTTGTATGGGCAAAAGACTATTTGTCTTCCGAACAGCTTTAAACTCAATTTCAAAGCTCTACATTTAAAATAATTCGATACGTGTCTCATTGATTTTGGACAATTCACCAGAAAATTGGTAGAAAACTCAGTAATTTGACCGTCATGCGATTGGCTTCAAACTCGTTTTCAGTGCTCTTCACATGAAATAATTCAAACTTGTTTCCACAATTAAACCTGTCAGTCATCGATTTTGTGTAATTCACCCCGGGAAGTATCATTCGGCCGGAAAGTAGGTTGAACACTTTTGTCTAGAATTTTAAAATAATTCTTCAAACGTAATTTACAAGACTTCTTACTCATTTTGATATATCTACCCCCACTCGCCGCCACGGGCGGGAAATGGTGGTCAAGGTTAAATATATGTTTCGATGGATCGCTTTCAAAGTCGTTTTTATAGCCGCTACACAAAAACTCATTTGGCATTTGGCTGAACGGTTTAGGAAAGTCCAAGGTCGGTAACATTTTGGTAAGCTATTTTTGTGTATTTTTTACGATTAGCGCAGTTAGGTAAATAAAGCCGGGCAACGGTGGGGTATTACCCCATAATTATACTCCAACTAAATCAATAGATTCACTTATATGCCTAACTTCACATGACCTTGTGTTCCTTTAAAGGTTAGTATGCAGATTACTGAAAGTTACAGCTTTAGCTTTGTTATTAATTGATATCTCCTTATCCTTAATAAGGATAAATAATCAAATTTCATCACACAATCAAAGAAACAATCGCAATTGCATTCTTTATAGGATAAAGCATATAAAATTTATAATATTTTCTAGCTTTTAATCAATTTAGGGGAGAAGATCTCTTGTAAGCAATTGAGTACATAAACGATGACCAGTCTTTTCAATTATGAAGGTGAGAAACATTGGAGAACAAACCGTTTAGGATCAGCATACGGCAGTGCCAGTTTCTTGGATAACTTCTGTGTTTGATATTCGATTGATTTGAAATTCGCGCAATGCATAAAAAGGATTTCAATTAGCATGCATGTTTCAACTCAAGGCTATATCTTTCAAAGTGTTGCTGGAAAATATTTTTGTCGAAATATCGGAAATATGAAAGAAACTTGACCTGCATATGGGATACAGGCACGTATATTCCTGAAATCCACGGACAGAAGTCGAGGGATGAAAAGTTGTAACCCCCTTTTAACCGTTCGATGGGTACAGGGAGTAAATAGGGAATAGAAGGTCTGACGGGGCGGGTAAACATGCTAATCAAGTGTCAAGGGGCTTGGCGTGTCGGTAATTACCTGTGTAGCAGCACAGGCAGCTGAGCAGACACAGGACGAACAGCAGCCAGGACATGCCACATGCCGGCAGCGAGGCGTACAGCGAGGCTCGGCTCAGCCGCATTGTTGTGCCCCGTTGTTGCCAACGCGGCCAGCTCGTGCTGCGCTCATTGATTGTTGTAATTGCTGGCGTTGTTGTTGTTGTTGCTCCTGCTACAGTTGCAGTTGCAGTCGCTGCCGCAGTCGTAGTCGCTGCCGCTGCTGCTGCTGCCGCTTGCGGGCGCCACGCTGCTGCAGTTGGCCGCCCAGCAAAGCGCTTTGTCATTGTCAGGCGTTGATTTTGAACTTGGCGGCGGCTCTTCCTCTTCCTCTTCCAGTTCCAGTTCCACTTCCT
Organism: Hirtodrosophila confusa; assembly: GCA_035043065.1. NCBI lineage: Eukaryota > Metazoa > Arthropoda > Insecta > Diptera > Drosophilidae > Hirtodrosophila > Hirtodrosophila confusa. The sequence goes on along the minus strand of JAWNNI010000242.1, from coordinate 14,238,941 downwards.
CTCTCTTTGTCTTTTCCTCCTGCTTCTAGTTCTCTGCCTCCTCCTTCTGCACTTGCTGCTGGCTGCGTTTCAGCTGCTTTGGACGTCGTCGTCACTGTTTTCGTCACACTGTGCGGGTAGCTGCAGAAAGTTAAACATAGTTAAGTTGATTGGCATAAGGGCAGGGTTCGCTCAGCTGTCAGTTGGCCTTCGTTTCGAGTACACTCAGCGAAAGCGGAGGCTGTTACTTTCAATTTGAGTTCCTTGGCATGAATTGTTTCGAACTTTGTCTAATAGGCAATAACTGACGCTCCTTTATGGGTTCTACCCTGTGTATATCTATTTATATTTAATTATTTATATCTTTCAAATAGTTCTAACCCGTCGGAAGAGAAACTTCGTTGAAGGATGTTGGATGCTGTGCCCCTGAGAGGCCTTAGGAGAACTGGCTTGATTCCACAAGGGATTAAGGATCCCGAAGAATAGGATATTTAAGTATCGAACAGTAAGGTGGAGTAACCTAACCTTAAAAGTGAGTAAAGCTCGTGAAAATCATCTAATTAAACAACTTAAACAGGAAATGTGGTTGGAAACCATCATGATATCTCGATAAGCTCTATGTGCGGTTCTGGGCCTGGTTCTTAACAGTCCCTGACACAACCTTTTCAACAAAACAGAATTAAAGCGAATTTGTTGTGCTTAAAGCTTTTCAATGGTACTGAACTGAATTGAGAAGATGACAATCAGTCCAGACTGAACACATTTTTTCGCTGAGTGTAATAAGCAGCTCACAGTGATTGCACTAAGTATCACAAAGATGCTTAGATGAAGTGTATGGGTGAAGGAATAAGTACTCCAACTGGCAAACTAGCGTTGCGTATACGTAATATGTGAGCAGAAACCAAGGGAATAAGGCTGCCGTTGCATACATTGCGGGTCTGTGAGCATAAGTACTCGTACTTATGAGTGTGCGATGCAATTGAATATTCATTGCAACACTGTTACTCAGTTGTCAATTGCTCGCTGAATTGTAAACTGAAGACTGCAATATTCATTCAATTGAAGCATAATTACAACGAGCAGCAAGGGAACAGTCTCAACTTTTCAGTATAAATCAGGGACCGTAAATAATGATTATATCCTTTGTTAAATATAAAGATCAACCACTTATAATGCACCTAGAAAAAAATGAATCACAGCAAAATCTTTATTTTTGTACAGTCTCTGCATTTTTGCCATGATACTTAAATTTCCGATTTTGTACGTTTTTCTTCAATGATAATCATTAGTTTTGAGCAATTCAATATAACTTTGATCATAAAAATAAAACTCAAGAATAATGATTAATGATTTTTCTTTTTTTCGCTCAAAATAAAACTCAAAAGTAATTTATGGTTTCTGTGTTAGATTTTCGCCAATATTATTGCATATCCTTGTAAAGGGACCACAAAGCTAGCCCCCGTGCTAAAATTTCTTTTTAAGTATTCGATTTTTTTATTTTTTATTATTTATTTTAATTTTTAAAGCATTAATTTTTGAGTTTTATTTGTTTGTTCAAAGATAATGATTATGGTCAATATTTTATTAAAATACTCAAATCTAACTATTATCATTGAAGAAAAAAGTTAATAATGGAAATATATTAATTACCATATAATTTGTATAATATAACTTATAATGATTACGGTCCCTGGTATAGATATCTTTAATATACTCAATTGACTCTTTTTTCTGCTCTCTTTCGTTCTCTCTCACACTGCTCTAATTCGGCACTCGAGTCGATCTTCATCACTAATTCACTCGCTCGAGTGTGAATTAGTGATGGGCAGGCAACACTCTCTATTTATTTGCTCGTCGCTTTAGGCATTCTGCTGCAGTGTGTTGACATTTTGTTATTGCCAACTTTCTCACTCGCCCCCTCTCACTTTTGTGCTCGCTTTCAGTGTGTGTGTGTGGGTGTCATATGCATGTTGCAGCGCGTGCCAGTGTGCCTTCAAAGGCGGATCAGCTGTTCTGCGGCGTTGGCGTCAGCGTCAGCGTCTGCTTCGGCCTCGCATGTTTACAACATTTTTGCACTGGCCCAAAAGGCGCAGCGGCAAGCGGGCGTGCCAAGGTGGCGGGGGTCGTTTTAAGCATTTCGGCATTTCGGGTGTCCCATGCATTCGCCGTTGAGGCTGCTGCCAAGAAATTATTTCTATGCTGTCTGCATCTTTATTCTTTGCTTCTTTTTTTCAGTTGGCTTCTGTGCAGGCGACACACATACACACACATACACACACCCAGTCACACACATAGACCCACACATAGAAAGCGTTTTTGTGTCTTTAATTTCAATCTTATAAATTATTCGCATAGCTCGACTGCGACGAGTTTCACAGCGCGCTTTATAGATTTTCTTAGGCTTTCACACTCGCACACACACACACACACACACACACACCGCTCACACACATACACACGCTTGGCTTTTTACGCGCATTGATTTTCTCTTATTTCGTTTTTTGTTTTTTGTTTCTTTTTTGGCCTGTTTCAGGACATTTCAAGGCTTTCTACTTACATCTCACGTAAATGTTTAACTTTGACACCGAATTTCGCACGCGAGCACTAAAAATACTTCAAGCAGCAAAGGCAACAAACAAACAAACAAAAAAAACAGTAAGCAGCTAAATTACTCACACACACACACACTCGCACACACACACACACACAAAAATAAAACAAAACACACACAAATTTCGCTTGCACGTTCCACACACGCCCCACAACGCACGTTGCCGACAGGCTGCCGCGGGGAGTGGCGCGGGAGGCGAAACTGTGTGCGCGTCTCAAGCAACAGCAACAATAACAACGAGTGGAATTCACAGCAACGACAATAACAAAACAGACGCGCTGCACTGCGACGTGTCCTTTTTACGACTCTTGTTACTTTTGTTTTGCGTATTGCTTTTGCTTTGATTGTTGTTGCTGCTGCTGCGAATAGCTGTAAACTTTGCGACCGCAACGAACCGAGCTGTGTCCGCGCTGAGAGCCGAGTTGAGCGTCGCCAGCGACTGCAGCGTCGCGTTTGCAAATGTCAACTGAACTGGCGTTTGAGGCTGCGGCGCCAACGGCAACCACAACTCGAACCTGGTTTGACCGCCTGTCTAACCTGACACGACGCAACATGTTGCCACGGGGCGTGCGTGAGGCGCGCGTTGGCATCTGCTTGAGTTGTGCTTTCAGACACTGCAAATATTCAACTAAAAAAAGCATCTGAAAACAGAAATACTTTTGCATTTTTAAGCTTCTTTAATCTTACACTTGTATATTTATTTTAGTCGCTCATTTGATTTGAGCTTCGTGACACGCCCGCAGCTCAAACCTCAACATTTGTCACGCAACATGTTGCAAGGCGAAGCTTTGAAAGCTGCGACTGCCAAGATTTTCGGGCATTAGAATTGGCTAAGCACCAAAAGCTTACAAAGCACAGCTACGTAAAGTATCTCAATGGCACCGCAAACGCAATCCATTGAAAGCTTTAATTGCCTGAAGCCTGCTTCTTCAGAAGCACTTCCTTCAAAAGCACTTGCTTCAAAAAGCACGTCCTTACAAAAGCACTAAGAGGGCCCGTTGATGTCTCGTAAGCATCGAATCACTGTTATAATTTGAATGTTATCTCGATGAATAATAAAGAACAAAATAAATTGCACTCTCAGGACTCCTTTGAAAAAGGACAAATTGATTGGGCTCCCAATTCAGCTGAAGACTATCGTGAGTGCCGCAACTTATTAGTTTGAATGGTTATTACATCGACAAGATACGTAAAACATTACAAATCAATCCATTAATCGCAAAGCTTAAATATGTCGGCTCGATCGACGAGTTTATACAAGCAGACGGCCAAATAAGCGTAGTCTTCACTTATATGATCGGATCTGCGTATTATCTGCCAAATAATGTATTTCATACTTTACAGGGTAGCAGGCAATTCGGACTACACCAAGGAGAGCATTGTTGTACACCAGGGTGAGATTATGACACGGCTCTCACGAGTCGCAGGATCAGCGCCAGATCAGTGTGTTCTTTGAGCAGGTTCGCCACGGCCTTCTGTGTATGTCCTGAATTGAAAGCTCGAACCAGGAGTCATGTTAGAAGGGCAAAGAACTGCTTTTTGCTTCTATAAGTTTAGTTTTACTGCAATATTGTGTCATCTTTCATTTATTTATCAGCGCTTTCACTTTCAGCATTTCTTCTTTTAAACTTTTTAAAATCGTAGATTGTTATAAGCAATTAGATTCAAAGATTAAAGTTTGTAAACATTAAACTTTCAAAAGAAATGCTAGCCTGGTAGTCACAGAAAGGAAACAATTAGAAATAAATGTTCTGAAAACCATAAGAAAATGCTGCATACTTTTAGTTGAAACATAAAAGTTCATCCTAAAAGTATGCTGTACATTTTTCAACTTTAAATGCAGTACCTTCTTATGAATTTCTGTTCGCCTGGTAGTTTGCGGATTATTAAAGTGAAATTTGAACATTGGAAGTTGACTTCTTAGATCATTGCTGGCGAGCTGAACTTCTCTTACTTCTCTTCGATTAGGAAGTGCTGCCACTTTGCTAAATTACGAGAATATTAATAAAACCCAATTCGATAATAGTTTAATTGTCATTCTATTTAGTTATTTATACAAATGAATAATACATATTATAATACAACATAAACAAAGGACAATGAAAGTATGTGGACTGTTTTCCTCTGCCCACCGTCGCAGAGCCAAGCAAGAATCCAACGACAGTTTCGTTTTGCGGTACAGCTGGGTCTGTCTGTCCACTGGCTCCGGCTCCTCCATTATGTTTGATGGTGATCCTACCCATACAATATAGTTCTTATAATATGTATATACATATATACCAACAATAACAACATAATTAATGTATATATAGTTAAATGAAATGAACGTTGTGCAACTTAAAAAGTGTCTGAATTCAGCTTCGCAAGCTCAAATTTCTTAGCGCAACGACTACCAAAATACCAGGCGAACAGAAAGGTGTAGAAAGGCTGGAGCACCCGCTAAAAGGCCAGACTAAGTTTCCGACTTGCTCCTAAAAGTGATGAGTGAAATTACAATGTTCACAATTCAGTGCAGATATGCTCTGTTTATTTCTGTTCGCCTGGTTCTTCGCTCTGCAATTTTGTAGGATCAATTGGGAAATTCAATCAGCCGATAGTAACAGATCTTTTCAGGTACCATTTCTATAACTCGGTCATATCCTTGCAGATTTGTCAAGGACTCGCTGCGTTATTATCGCAAGCACGACCACTATTCATTGGCATTCAACGATTTTAAGAATCTTTAAAAAAATGTGTCATGACATTGGCAAATCGAGCATAGCTCGTCCTTTCTTTTGACGACCGGGATATGCTCCGCTCCACAGATAAACAATATCCTGTCAAGTATGAATATGCAATCAATAGGCTGAAAGTCCTTCAAGCAGCAGGGAAATACGTGTTTTTCACTCTACAAAAAATTGTCAATATCTTGGCCATATCTTTGCGGTTCCTGGCGAGCTCTGTGTCAGACAGCCTGCTATGACCAGGACTCTAAACTGGCCAAAGGACATGCAAACCGTCCTTGTAGTTTCGTAGCTATCAAGTATTTTGTGTATTTGGACCATTTTCCTTTGACCTCCGACTGATAATTTTCAAGCCGATGGTCCCTAAATGACCTCATTTCCCTTGAATGACAATGCACAGCGGTCGTCCTTGGGATCCTAACGCGCCGAGTCTAAATCTGCAAGAATATGGCCAATTTGAAGGTACTTTTCCAAAATGGATAGGCTGCCCGCTGAAAGTATAATATAAGTGGCATCCAACATGTTGACGGGCAAAGTACCAGGCGAACAGATATGGGTAGAACGTAGCTGCATTGAAGATCTAATAATTTTACTCATCCCTTTAAGGAGCAATTCTGAAACAAGCAGGTGCTCTAGGTAACGGCTGTGATATGGCTAATTTGCTGGGCTCCTTGAGAGCTTTCGTCCTTTGGCAAGTATATTCGGGCTTGGCAGGATCTGGCATCCGCAGACTCCTAGGCCGAATAAAAAACGAATAGTATAAAAACTGCAAGTGCTTCGATTAAGTTTGGAATTCATTTTATTTCAATATATTCATATAATTCAGTAGTATCTGCTCATCTTTTTTTTTTTAAACTTTTACACAAAAATACGAGTGTGTGTATGTGTGCGTGTGTGTGTGTGCGTGAGTGTCTGTGTGTGAGTGTGAGTGTGTGTGAGTGTGTGTGTGAGTGTGTAAGTGTGTGAGTGTGTGTGTGAGTGAGTTTGGCTCGTCATAGGTGAGTACCCGCTTGCAATTTAGGTAGACAAACGAGTGGACTCGCACTTGCCCCTGCACTCGCCTCATACCAGCCCCTTGTCTGAGTTGGACATAGCTTAAGTTTTAAATACAATTTCCATTTGAATATTCCATTTAAATGCATTTCAGAGAAGTTTTGGTATTTCTTGTATCTTTGTATTGTTCATTTGTTTCGTGTTTGCTGTTTGGTTGTCTGTTGTTCACTCTTTTTTTTGCTCTTTTTATTTATTTTTGTATTTTTTTTTGGATTTTTGTCATCATTTATGATGGTTGCTGGGGGTTTTTTGCTTTTAAAGGGCTTTTTCAAGTAAATAGATATTGTATAATATTTGTTTGTTTTTTTTTGCATTTTTTGTGGATTTTTTGGCTTTTTTTGTATTTTTTGTATGCAGTTTTAGCGATAGCTCTTCAATGTGGCCATAAGCTGACCCAGTTTTGTAGTTAAGAGGTTATATAAATGTATATGCATATGCATTGTTTTTATTGTTTCTTGTTTTCGTTAATGCATTTAACAACATTCATTGTACACGTAGAATTTGCTTTACTCTCACTATTCGTACGAGATATACTTCCAACTCTTTTCAAACATTTCTTGGGTTCCATCATAACAAGTTGCGCTTGCTTTCAATCTTTTCTTGATAGGATTCGTAGGGTTTTCTTGGGTTTGCTTGGGTTTGATTGGGTTTGATTGGGTTTACTTGGGTTTACTTGGGTTTACTTGAGTTTGCTTGGGTTTGATTGGGTTTGTTTGGGTTTGTTTGGGTTTGATTGGGTTTGATTGGGTTTGATTGGGTTTGCTTGGGGTTCATACTTTATTCATACCGCTTGTAAATAGTTTCCGACTGTCGTTACTAGTATTCTCCCTTTCTGAGTGTTGCAAAGTACTATACGGCAATTGTTATTATTTAATTGTAAGTGTAAACTGGGAAAGAGATGCATACATTTGTATATTTATATTTTTTTTGGATTTTTTTTCAGTATTTTTTCGATATTTAATTTAGTATTTTACAGACAATCTTTGTTGCTGCTAATGTAATGTAATAGTATGTATTTTTGCAGTATTTTGTAATTTGTAATTTGTAATTTGTAATTTGTAATTTGTAATTTGTAATTTGTAATTTGTAATTTGTAATTTGTAATTTGTAATTTGTAATTTGTATATTGTATTTGTTATATTGTGTGTTGAATTTGTATGATTTAGTATATTACTTGGGTAGGCATTCATATATGCATTAGTAGTTGTTGTCCTACCAGTCGCTCTAGTTGCTGTCCCTTTTGTATACTCCATACATTTCATTCCAAATTTTATTCTGAGACTTTAGTCAACAATTTCTTAGTATCTGCATAGGGTTGTCATCGTATTTGTATGTTTTCAATAACTTTGCTTATAAATAATAACTATTTGCCTTTTAGTATATAGTAGTATGTGTAAATACTGTATATATATATATATATATATATATATGGTTATGTATATATGTATATATATATATATATATTTATATAGATATAGTTCTATTCAATATGTGTATATAGATTTCTTTCATTGACATAAAACTTGAAAATATAGCAGTATTTATATAGAGTTATTCTGCCTACACTCTTTTAAAAAGAACATAAACCGATTTTAGATAGTTGTCCCAAGGAGTTCGTAATCCATTGAAGATAGCGATCTGCAGTTCGCCAACTTCATAGATATAGCGCCTTTCATACTTGTAGTACGTGTAATATATGTATCTCTTTTATATATTTTATTATCATCTGTTTAATATTATGTATTTGTGTTGTTTTCTTTACTTTCTGTAACATCTTACCTGGTATTTGGTTGCTGTTGGGTGTGTGGGCCTTGAAAGAGAGAGCATCTAAGCTTCGGCCAGCCGAAGAATGCTTTTCTAAGATTTGCGAGTACTTGTACTCGATTTAAAATTGCATTTAAGTTCTGTTCTTGTTCCTATTGTATAGTAAAATGTAGTCTTTGTTTTTGTTTTTGAGTTAAAGGCTTTTGGTTTTTAAGTTCAGGAGGGTCTCTAGTGTATAGTATTTAGTATATAGTATATAGTACTTAGTATATAGTCTATGTACTTAAATATATATACTTTTCTAAGAGCATTTTTCTGACGAACTGTGAAGAATTGTGTGTGTGCGTGTGTGTGTGTGTGTGTATGTGTGTGTGTGTGAGAGAGAGAGTGTGTGAGTTAGGAAACAACACAGGGTTCGGCGACCCGAAGGAAGTATCCGCGAGTCTCAGGCTACAGTTACAATCTCGATCTCTTTGTCTCGATAACAATGGATGATCTTAGTGCTGGGAAGCGCTCTCTGATGCAATGCTGTGGTCCGATATCGGTGGTTATTGAGGCTCCTTGAGGTCTTTGGTATTGAGATAGCCGATGCCTATCTGCCAATCTTTCAGCCAGATGTTGGGGGTAGTATCTGAAGTTCATTCAATTTGGTGCTAGGGGCCCGATGGAGAGGGTTGTGGTATGGTGTGGAAACCGTTTTGGAAGTTCTTTCTTTTTTGCTGCAGCTCCAGTTGTAAGATACGTAAAAAAGTATAAATTAGATGCCAATGCCTTGGGCTCAAAACTTGAAGTCGCAACCAAATTCCATATATATATCCGGATGGCGTATTCGGTTGTGACATCGATTGTTTGGCCTCCAGCTGGCTGTGCTCTAGATAGTCGACAGGTAGTTGTGTTGTGGTTAGAGATACGTGATTTCTTAATATCATCTTTAGTTTTTGTTTTTGTTTTTGTTTTTGGTTTTGGTTTCGGTTTATGCTTTTTGTTTTGTTTTGTATTTGTATTTATTTGTTTAGAAATTACATTTAACTATTTATGCCATTGGTATGTTACTGTATCATATTGGATTTGGATACAAATACAAGTACCAGAACGAGTAATATATGCTTGCTTGTATGTATATATATATGAATATATTGTATCTATATATGTATGCTATGTATGCTGATTTCAGGGGTCAGAGAGTTTAGTTAGTTGGTCCAAATTGTTAATGTTTTAACACTTTGTTGCTTAACCACATATCGTTCACAATTCGCTCTTAACTACTCGTAGCTGTTAACTACTTATAAACAAACATTTGCCCATCCGATTAGCTCGAACTTATCGCCTGCTGTACAGTTTAGTACTTAATATCATTTTGTATCTGATATTTCAAACATTTTGCACTCTGTGTGGGTTGCTTGTTAAAACGATTTAACAATTTTTCATTCCATTTTTTTGGGTTTGGGAGAAAGCGTGTTTTGTTATTTTAATTGACTGCCAAAATGTTGACTAATATTTAAATTGTACATCAAAAAGCATTCTTTTTTTTTGTTGTTTTTTCATTTTTTTCTTTTGCGTAGTTTTTGTTTTTTTTTTGTTTTTTTTTTTGTTTTTTTTTGTTTTTTTTTGTGGTCTAGTCTAATTCAATTATGCTTACAATTGATATTTTTTTGTAGTTTTATACAATTGTAAAACACCTAGAGCTTTTGTTGTTTCATTTCTTGTATTTAGTTTACTTTAAGATATATAGTTTTAGTTTTGGGTTTTTGGTTTTGTTGGAAAGGTTGTAAATTCAAGTATTAGTCTTTATGTTTTTCATTAAACAAGGGAAGTTGTGGCATTTGTAATAGGCATGAACAAACGTCACACGTTCTCGTTTTTTGAGAGCTTTCACACGCACACGTCTCACGTACGTCACGTGCGTCCACGCGACCGTTCGCTGTCAAAAGCTTTACCAATACACACGCAGGCTCACTGCGTTAGGGTGTTAGTGTAATAATATCCAACGTATTATTACACGTGTCGCAAATAAGGCAACAACTGAAATTTATCATATGTTAGCTAACGAAAGCGATTTTTCTAGCCCTTGCTCAAGGTACTAGCACATACATACACCTACAAGTTTTGACATTCTAGTATTGGTATTTAATTTTTTTTGCATGTTTTTGCATGTTTTTGAGTTGTTTTTTTGTATTTTTTTTGTTGTGATTTTTGTGATTTTGTTGTTTTTTTTTTGTTTTTTTTTTTTTTGTTTCAATATTTGTATTTTTATGCACATTTGCATATGTATATTTCAGTTAGAGTCTTGCAGCATACTCAGTTACAAGTCTAACTACAAAAAATAGACATTGACATTGAACAAACTTTCGCATTATGTGCTTGTTCGTCTTGATCGTTTTTTTGAATGTTGCTGTCGTTGTTAAATATACACATTTGAACAAATGCACTTGTAGATACCCAGTTTGAATTTAGTTTCAGTTTTTAGAGTTGCCTTGTCTAATAATAATAATAACAACATCAATAACAACGATGACAATGACAACACTTAACTAAACAAGAAAAAAAACAACTTGTTCAATTACAATAAACATATACAAATATTTTTATATAATTATTAATATATATATATATATATTGATAAGGTTGCATTTCGCTAGACATTTAAGTGTATATCGAACACACAATAAACATGCCAATTTCCACAATTTTCCAACCAACATTCCATGTAATCCTTGCTTCGCATATCCTTAACCTTGTGTGCCTGGCTTAAGTTTACTTGTTGTTCAATATAATTTAACATATTTGGTTTTTCCTCTCCATTGTTTGCTTAATTTGCTTTTTAATATATACATATATGTATATACATATATATACAAGTATTAATATATATATGTATATATGCATATATATCTGTATATATTGGACAATGAAAGGAGCACAAATGAGAGTCTGCACAGCAACAGTTATTGTTACCATGCGTGTGTTCTTGTTTTTGTTTTTGTTTTTGTGGTTGTGTGTGTGTGCGGTTGTGTGTGTGTGTGTGTGTGTGTTGCGTGTGGCCAAGTACCAGCTTGGTTGCATATTTTTCCTTCACTATTCCCTTGTTGCCTGCTGCTCTTAAACTTTAATTGAAATTGTTTTTCCAATCCTATATTTTCCTATCCTATCCTTTTGCCACTGTGTGGCGCTCGCGCTAAAAAGTATGCAATGCATTTTTAAATGACACCTACAAGTCTGTGTGTGTGTGTGTGTGTGGGTGTGTGTGTGTGTGTGTGTATGTGTGTGTGTGTTTGTGTGTGTGTGTGTGTGTTGGCTTGTGTATAGTACATTTGATATAATTACATACAGAAATTTACATTGATAATTATTAGTTTTGTATATATATAATTTTTTTTTTCTTTTCTTTTGATTTTTTTGTTGTTTTTTTTTTCTTTTTCTTTTAATTGTGGACTTGATATGCCCATTAAATTTTGGTTTCTCTTCTCTTCTTTTCATATTCATTTTCATCCTACTGGGATATGTTGTTGTCGTTTAGACATTCTTTAGCTTTCTTATTGGTATTTCGTCAATAATGTTTCGTAATCTTTGATTTGGCTGGTATCCTTCTATTATAGCTCGATCCTTAATTGCCATCTGACGGGAATTGCACTTATCTAACATTCTATTTCTATGTCTGGTGTGTAGAGCAGGGAAGTCGTAAGTTGAACCAATTGTACAGATATACTCGTATAGCTGAGCTATATCCTATATCTAACCAGCTTCACATGACTTTTATAATCGTAATGTCCTGGTGAGTTTCAATCACTGAATCAAATCATTTGTAAATTGACTCAATAATGACTCAAGTTGTCTCATTATTGGCTTTTTGTACTCGAATGTAGCTGTCTCTACATATGAGCGGTAGATGTATCAACTAATAAAGCATGCATAATACTAAATAGATGCCTTAATGTAAATAATAATAATAATCTTAAGCGAACTTAGGAAGCAAACTTAATGGGAAAATCAACTCGAACGAAGGCCACGAAGAATAGGGATTTGGTAGTCCCATATTGTAGCGTTCGATACGAATCGTGGTCTTATGAAGATTAAGATAGAGTTAAATAACGTAATTATAAATATAAATATAAAAGAAAAGTTGAAGAATTCTGGCAAAATGTGCCGAATAGTTTGGCTAGAAAACCCATCGTCACTTGATAGTTTCGATGGGGATAGTTAAAAGAATCGATATCGACAATATTATTAATGTTGTTTATCACTGTCATTTAGTGGTCAATACTTGCGTTTGTCTGATGGCTATAAGCAGGTACATTCATTTTTAAAATATTATTCGTCATAAATAATATTATTAAAAAATATCGATGAGAGTCGCATGTTGATCAAGTATTTCGATATGGAAATGATGTTATTTTTATAATTATAAGAACAATGTAATCGCTGAGGTGCAATATGCTGATGTAAGCTCGATTCCCAGCTTGTGGTGGAGCCAGGCTCGATAAAGACAAATAAATCAATGGATAGTGGCATCGATTGTTTTCCAGCACTCGGACAGCCGCTTAACATCGAAAGGGTTAACGAATCTATTCATATAGTACTCGTATAAGTATCAAGGGGGGTTGGTGAAATGCGGTGGGGCCTGCGCCAGCTTCAATTAGGATTTCAATTCAATAATTTGAGAGCTGATCAGCCCGCCTGTGGCAAGTAAGAATGCCAAAGGCAACGCTCGAGCAGTTGCTGCCATTCATTGGTTGTCATTGGGTTTGAGGGCCAATCGCTGGGGCGTTTAATTGTGTGCCACAAGCAGCAGCATCAGCAGCAGCAGCAGGTTCCCAAATCGAATCCGGCCGCACGATGACTTTCAATAACGTGCCACGCGGCGGCAGTTGCAGCTGCATCAGCATCAGCAACAGCAACAGCATCAGCAACAGCATCAGCAGCCATCGAAGCGCGAGAGAGCCACAATGCCCCACAATATCCCCACGTGGTGTGCCCAAAAAACCACGTACAAGCAAATGGAATTAGTCGGACATGGCCCCCAGTGTGTTTGCGTATGTGTGTGTGTTTCTGTGTCTGTGGCATTCAACAGCAACTTGCCCCACATGGGCACGGTGCACGGTGCACGGTAAACTGTGATTGCGATTTGGGGGAACGGGGGCCAGCTGGCGGTTTGGTGGATGGATTTTCGGGTGGTTGGTTTGACGTTGCGTATGCAAAATGCAAAAATTTGTTTTGCGTAATTAAACGCGAAGAGCGTGCAACGGTTCGTGCCACTGCTTGCAACCAGTTGCCGTGGCATGCAACCCATAATGGCAGCGAGATATTCGATAATACACTCGCTGCATACGAGTATGCCTTGAGGCGGGTTTCTGTGGATCTGGATTTCGATGTGGATGTGGATGCGGATGCAAATGCGAATGCGGATGCGGATGCGGATGATAATGAGCTCGATCCGGAGCATAATTCGATGGCCGCGTCTTTTGGCTAATCAGTTAGCAAATGTTCAACTGCAGCTGACAATCGCCTGTGGCAAAGTGCAGGATAACATTAAGGCGGCCATCGATGGAAGGGTTTCGAAGGATTGTGCTACAAATGTGCCTACATGTTAGTGCTATCGATAGCTATCGATGTTATCGATGAATACTACGAACATTGTCGGGCCTGTTCCGAGTTCCACTTCTGCAACAATTCCACAACAAACGGTGTAACAAACTTTTTGTAGACGAATTGAATTGAAAACCCTATCATAAACGTTTCAAAAAGTATGCTCAACACATTTGCGTGGATTTGATTCGAAAGTGGAGTTCAGAACAGGCCTGAATAATATATTCGGAAGGGAAATGTGATTATGTGAAAAAGTGATTGTGTATCAAAAGCATTTGATACAAAATCGAAATGGATAGGAAATGAAAAGTACTCGAAAATGGCTGGAGAATGGCTGGAAAACTTGAATGAATCTTTTGAATGTTTCAATATGTTGAAGGTAAGCTTGAAAGGCTTGAAGTTCAGTCAATTATCGATAGTTTGACAGCACTAACATATGTACATGAAATCGAATAAATAAAAATACTTGGATTAAAATAATAATTGCAATATATAATAAGCATATACATATATAGTATCAAAAGAAGTAATCAATTTTAAAATAATATTCATACATACGTCAAATAAATTGTTGTTGTTGTTGTTGTTGTTGTGTGTGTGTGTGTGTGTGAGTGTGCGTATAATTGATTTAAGAGCAACATAAAAAAAAACGTCGGCTAAACAAATACAGTTAACATGATGATTGGTATAACTAAAGGAGCGCGTGTGGTGTGTTATCGATAAATGGCAAACGATAAGCGATCAAACGATAAACGATTAACGATTAACGATAAACGATAGCAATGGCAATGACAACGCTCGCTGACCCAGCCGGCCGATGATCCTAATTCGTATATCGCCTGCTTACACATTCTCCGGCTCCGGCAACTTCCGCTCACAGCAATGACAGACGAGCGAATTGAGCCGATGGCCGATGGCCGACCAGACGGTCATCGATATGGAGGACACCTCGCAGCTGGAGCTATCCTGCGGATGCAGAGCATCCCCCTCATCGTCGCTATCATTGATAATTGCCTCGTCGCGGGCCGTTACGAATGTGGCCTGATTGCATAGCGAGTTGTTTGTGTTGGTGTTGGTCGTGTCGGAGCTCCCCTGTTGTCAAATCTTTGGCGCCGCCTCTGACGAGGAGGCGCTGGCCAGCCCCAGCTCGAAGCTGACGCTGGGCGGCATTGCCGCTGGCTGTTCATTGCCACCGACTGTTGCAGGGCTGCCGTCACCGGTGCTGCCAATCCGTATCCGTACGCCGGACAGCTCCCGCTCCCCGGCAATTCCACCGCTGCTGCTGTTCAGCGTATTGTTGCTGTTGTGCTCATCGTGGCGCGACGATTTGCGGCTGCTGCTGTCGCCGGACGAGTAGCGTGTCGCAGCATGTCGGCTGCAGGGCACATCCAGGCTATAGGCCCGATGCCGGGCCACGCCCATGGTGACGCCCACCGGTGCCTGTGTGCCGGCTGTGGGCAGGCTATTCGAAATGGGGCAACAGGTGGCCTCTGGCTGCGGCTTGTCGCTGCTGTCGGCAACGTTGCCGCCATTGGCGGTACCAGCCGCATTGTTGTTGCCACGGACGGCGCAGGGGCTGCTGCGTGTGCTGCCAAAGCGTTTGTTATTCTTGTCAAAGCCGAAGCTGAAATAGTCGGAGAATTGGCGAAGACGCGCCTTCCACGAGCTGCTGTTGCTGCCGCTGGGTTGCTGTTGCTGCTGTTGCTGTTGCTGTTGCTGTTGCTGTTGCTGTTGCACGGCGATAACAGTTACATTGCCGCTGCTGCGCGCGCTGCCATTGCTTGCCGCTGCCTGCGTTTGCATTGTTGGTGAGACGTTGCCATTGGATGTGGCAGCCACAGTTGCTGCAGCCGCAGCAGCTGCTGCTGGCAGCTTATCAGCATCCGCTGATTGCTGCTGCTGCTGCTGCTGCTGCTGGAACAACAACTGAGCGGCGCGCTGACAGGACGGCTGATGCATAACTGGCTGGACGCCCATGTTCATATTGAGGTCCTCGCTGGCTGGACCAGCGGCGCCTCCTGCAGCAGCTGCTTGAGCGTTTTGACCGGGCTGGACGCCAGTTTCGAGACTACCGCGATTGTGGCGACCATAGAAGACATTGCTGTCGGAGATGACCTGGGGCAGGCCATCGGATAGCCGGCGATTGTTGGTGCTGTACTGGTCCAAGCTGACCGCGCGGTTGCTGCCGAAGTGACAGCGATTGGCATGATAGCCATGGATGTTGCCGTAGGAGTTGCGTATCCGCTGACCTCCACCGCTGCTGCACAGTTCACCGATCATCGAAGGACGCTTCTCGCGCGACGACTTGCGGGATGTGGAGTGCGAGGACTTGCTGCGATTGCTGCTGCCCTCCGTATCGACCTTAAACTTGGATGTCTTCTCAGCGACCTAAACAAAATAAGCACATTAGCAAACAATTGCAATTGAGCTGGAAAACCAACGACTCTAGTTGGATCTATCGATACTATCGATACTATCGATATCAAATTTTTTTGCATTTTAACCACAGAATACGTTTTTGTATAACAGACTACGACACAATAGATATTCCCGATGCAAATCGGTTGAGTTTTGACCAAAGCTACAAGAGTTGGACGAAAGTCTGGGTAGAACCCTTACTTTGCAGTCCAAATTTTGTGTAGGTTTCTTATTAAATGACTTTTAATCGAATGCCGAACTATTTCGGTGTTTGAAAATTTTGAAAATGGTGAGATTTGGAATCCTTTTATCATCCTCATTTATCATCCTAATATTTACACGGAAAAAAATCATAGAATAATCGAAAAGTTGTATGTTTAGTATTAAATAAAAGTTGGAAAATCATTATAAAATCCAAGATCAAAGGGGTTTGCCGCATTGAAGCTGCAAGAGTATCGATAGTTCCTCCATTTGATAGTTTCGATAGTGTTTTGCCCACACCATCGATAGTATCGTGATAGAATATCTTAAAAATATGATGAAATTATTAAAACAGTTATCAAAATATGTATAATACAAGTATTGTTAGCTGGTAGATTTTGGAGTAAATAGCGGTGCATAAAGAGTTAATTAAATATTGCGAGTGTGTGCAAGCAATCGATAGCAGCGGAATATGCAAGACTATCGATATACTATCGATAACGCATATACACAGCGTTCGCTGGCCTGCATTCAATAGTATCGATAGTATCGATAGCAGCAGGCATGTTCGTGCTTCTATCGATTGCTTAGCAGCACTGAGTATGATTTAAAAAAATTAATTTAGAAGCTGCGACCAACTTACATCCACCTCGGTGGCTGTTTCGGAATCGCCGCTCTCGCTGCCCTCGGGCAGATCGTGCAACTCTGCGGCCATGCCTCCCGGCTCATCCACGGAGGTGCGGGAGGCGGACTTCTGGGCCGGAATGTTGCGGCGCGACTTGACGCTAATGTTGGAGCCGGAGCGCGGCAATTGTGGCGAGCTGGTGCTGGCTGTGGTGGCGCCACCAGCGGTGCTGCCAGCTGTCCCAGCTGATCCGGTAGCGGTGCCCTGTGTCAGTCCCGACCCCTGGCCCAGCTTCTCCATAGTTAGCTTGTCGCCAGAAGCTCCAGTCATGCCGATCAGAGCCGCATTCGAGTCCATGTTACCACTGTTGCTGTCCGACGTGGCCGATGCGTTGCTGTCAGCAACGGACTTGCGGCTCTTGGCCTGTGCATCGTTGAGGCGCCTAAGGGAGCAACCGGTCAAATGCAAATCGGATTAGTCGAGCTCGTGGCACTGGGTTATGCTAATGCTAGCCTTTCACACGTGTGCCAGGTGGTAACACACACCGCCAACACATAACTAGGCGAACTAATCAAATCGAGTGCACTCCTATGAAATCAAGGAAAAAAACCCTTTTCATCCCTGAAGTATTTCGGTGTGAAGCTCAAAGTAACAGCAGCATATTCACTTTTATGCATGTCGTATATATGCGTGCCCTGCTTCAATTCTAAGGGGATGACCTTTAATGTTGTGTAAATCAGGACTGAAAACCTAAGCAAGGTATTATTCGAACTTGGAAACAAATTTGATCTACGTATGGTATACAGGAACCAACCTATATTTTAAATTCGGTGTCTCTAGCTCTTATTGTCTCCGAGATATATACATATACGGACAAACAATGGACAGGGCCAGATCAACTTGGAATATACTATATACTTTATAGGGTCGCAGATGTCTGCTTCAGCCTGTTACCAGTGCTTCGGTTCGTTTCGATTCGGTTCGATTCGGTTAGAAAATAAGTGTATTTTCTCCTAAGTCTGTTATTAGTGCTATAAGGAAGTCTTAGTTTGGAAAACAGCACCCCAGGACAGGCGGTAGCCAGATATGACAGAATTTGTATTGGAATTAGTTAAATGTCATTGGATTGTCATATCGGAAAGTATTTCCTGAAGCTAAGTGTCAACCATTAACTTAAAGACATTGCTGAATGTGAAAAGGTCCTGGGGTCTGGGAAGTTTTCTTTTTCCAGCCTAACATTGGGAGATCATAATAGAGAGTATATTTACCTGTAGTACTCCAGTGCAATGCGCACGGGTATGATGATGAGCTCGGTTAGCTCTGGCACTAGGTCGCCCAGAGCCTCGAATAGTGGTAGTAGAACCAGGCCAATGAAGCGCACCTGGGAGCCCGGCTTGCTAACCTTGTCCGGATCCATGAAGGGGGTCACTGGTAGCCCCTCGGACTTCTCGGCGGCGCTCTGAGCAAAGAACTCCTGCAAAAGGCGATCCAGCCAGGGCTCGGCCACATCCATGGGCCTAGCCTCGTTCGAGATATCAGCCACCTTGATGAGTATCATGCAGAGCTACAAAGTAGGGGAAATTTTAGAGCGTGCTCCAAGCTGTGAGCTCCGCAGCCCCCTCCCACTTACCAGATTAATGTGAGCGCGATTGTTGTAGTCGAAGATTGGCGTCACTTCAATAAACTGCGTAAGGATCTCATTGTGGCGAGCCATGTCAGTGGCCAGGATGCAGCGTATGATGCCCTCACGTATAGTGCTGCAAGTAATCGGAGTAGGAAATACCATGGATTACCAAAATATTATTATTTCTTTTAGAAAATTAATAAAATTGAAATGCCAAGTCAATTTAGGGTAGAAAACATGATCAGTCAGACATTCCATATGGAAATCGTTTGAGTTTTGACAAACTTATGGCAGTTGGTAATCTATAGAAGGTAGAGGCGTTGAGATTAAGATCATATATGTATGTTATGAATGCCAACTTTTATACAGCTTGATTCAAAAGAGGTTGAAAATCAATTTCTATTAATGACTTATAATACTTAAAGTTGAAAATTAGAGTAATCTGGCGATTCTTATATAAAAATTCAAATTTAATTATTATTTCATTAAGTTTTTTTATTGGATCAAAAAATAAGGGTTTTTTTTTTCCAATTTAATGAACAAAAATCAGCGAATAATTCA
This sequence comes from Hirtodrosophila confusa, assembly GCA_035043065.1. Taxonomy (NCBI): domain Eukaryota; kingdom Metazoa; phylum Arthropoda; class Insecta; order Diptera; family Drosophilidae; genus Hirtodrosophila; species Hirtodrosophila confusa. Next base: position 14,219,799 of record JAWNNI010000242.1, on the reverse strand, counting down.
GAGCTCATAAATTTTATATTAAAAATTATAATCTTCACGGTTCCTCGTTTTCATCAATTTTTCTCCAACTCAAAATGTCCATAACTCGATTTATTTTAAGGAAGGGTCAACTGTACTCGTATCAGAGTTTATCCCTGCCTGGGCAGTGCTTAATCCTACCCATTTGAGGTCATACTTGTGGATACAGGGTATAGGAAACTTAGTATGCATGCACGATGCCCTCCCCCCTGAGTGTTGGACCCCTTTTGGGGACATTTTGTTCACATTGCGTATACGCGAGGATGTTCGTGTTGTTTTTCTGCTGCTTGAGACGGCTGCTAACCGGAAAAAGCGCAATAAGTACTTATATTTTGACATTCAAAAGAAGAACAAGAGAGGGAACGAGAGACAGAGAGAGAGAGGAAGAGAGAGAGAGGAGGGCGTAAATATTAAATTGCAGTTCGTTTTTTATTTCTATTTCAAAGAAACTGGCAAATAGCAAATGGAAAATGCGGAAAAGTCGCGCCATATACTCGTACTGGCAGAAAATTGAATTTTTCGTGTCAAGTAGCATTGACGTTGCACAGACACCAGTCAACAACTGCAGCTGCAACACGCACACACCGGGGAAATGTGTGGTGAGGGGAGGGGTGGAAGGGTTGCCACCAAGGGAAACTTAAAGGTACTTCATCTACTCCATTGGAAACTCAACACCTGCCGCGTTTATCTAACTGCAAATAGAGGAAAGCATTTTATGCACTTGACTTGACGCTGCCGGGTTGAAATTTCCTTTCCTTTCCCTTCGCTGTCTCAGATTCTCCTGTGATTTTACCGAAATAATTATGGTTGGCAACAGGATAACTAAAGCACAAAACAACGCCAAGGAAAAGCTGCTCATGGAGTTTCAATCAAAGCAATTTACTCATTTCTGATGTGCATTTTCCTAATCATTTTCCAATGTGTGCATCCAAATATTCTCCTTGCGAATCCTTTGTAAGCATTTTGCGCAGTTCTCTTGCGTTTATTTGTGATTCAAATTGGTTCACTTATTAAATAAACCTGTATTCTTGCCACATTTAGCTGTACGAAATTGACAATCGCTTCTTGACTTCTTTATTGAGCGCCACAAAAATAGAATAACATTTATGTTTGAGTTCTTATCAATATTTAAGATTTAGTTGGTATATCAAAAAATTAATGTTATTTCACAATTAATAGGAGCACGGCTATCTATAGGAAACTATTTATAGTATAGTAAAACTTTCATTTAGTTTGGATGTAATATTTGTATAGGCAACAAGTTTTTCATACAAAAACTCACTTTTCATCCGATCATATGGCATGTGATATAGTTGTCCGATTTTGACAAAATTTGGTCAGATTGTATAAACGCTTCAGAGATTTGATTTGGGTGAGTTTGATGAGGATATCTTTATAAGAAAAATGATTTTTATACATTTGTTGGGTCGGAAACGTCTCCTTCAGTCGTTTCGAGACAAAATTGTAATACACTCTGCTAGGGTATAAAAAGAAATAACCCTAGTTTAATTCTCGACGGATTCTCTCTATGGCTGCTATATGATATAGTCGTCTATCGTAGAGGATATTAGATCGTATATGTATAGATTATCACAAAGGAACGCAAAGGGAAGAAAAGCAAAGGTGCATTTTTTACTGTTTTCTAGGTTAGCAAAATGCATACCATACTATATATTCATGCGATTGGGCCGATTTCTATATGAGTGTTGCCTGCAGCAATGAGAAAAGCATCTGTGTGAAGTTTGATCAAAATGAATGTTATATAGTGATTCGATTGGCCGATTTCTATATGAGTGTTGCCTGCAGCAATGAGAAAAACATCTGTGCCAAGTCTGAGCAAGATAGAGGGACATGTCTCCATTGACTCAGCTCGTTATCCTGTTTAAAAATACATTTATAGCTTGTGTGGTCGCAATGCACAACACATTTGTTAGCAGAGCTATCCTTTGTCGGGCGATAAATGCGAGGGGAGTGGGAGTAGTGAATAAAGGCTAAAAACAGAAATGCATACAAATTATGCGCGCGTGTCAAATAAATGCGCAGCAAAAACTCCGAGGGGTTGTGTCCTTGTAATGCGACATGTCATTCAAATTGGGAATTAATTAGTGCCAGCCAGCAAAGGCAATCTGAGAGGATTAGCCAAAGATTTGCATTGCAATTAGTGGCATGAGAGTAGCTCGTGTGTGTGCGCGGGTGTGTGCGTGGGTGTGCCCCGTGTGTGCCTCGTGTGTGTGCGTGGGTGTGCGCTCAAAAGGTATGCAACAGTTTCTGCTACTTTTATACTATCAATTGAAGCGCTTCAACTAACGAGCCAAAGTAATTGCTCACAAATGCTGCAACGAGCGGGGGCGAGAGCTGGCAGCTGGCAGCTGGCAACTAGCAGCATTCTGCGGTCTGCAGTTTGCAGTTTGCAGCTAGTGGCAAGTGGCATGTGGCATGTGGCATCCGCTTATGTTGCCATAGCAGCAGCTTTCAACAGCCAGCTTAAGCACGTAGCTGCTTCCGCTCTTTCAACCAAAACAAATTCTCCTTTTATATTATTTTGCCATTTGCCCACACTTGATTATTAATGCAATGGAACGTTTACCAAACGCTTCAGAGCAAGCTAAGCTGCCAGCTAATTAGTTTGTCATTTTGTGGCTTACTTATGGAATTGACTCATGAAGAATGATGCCAAAAATGTGGCAAATTTCTCTCAATTTTATTAGCAGGCTAAACAACGACTGAGCTCTATCAAAGTTGTTGAAATGTAGCAGAGAGTGTAACTGAATTCAGTCGCAGTGTACTACAATTAGCTTGTGGCATACGGTGAGCTGGCAGCTAAATGATAAATTGTGGCATGCCCCACAGACAGACAGACAGACAGACAGACAGACAGACAGAGCGAAAGTTTGGGCAAGCACTTAGTTATTGCCTAATTATAAGATCAACTGCTTATAATTGTACGAGATGCAGATACAAAAGCTAATTTGCCACGTACCAGCTGATGTTATGTATATGCGCGCCGCACAAACTTGCCAACTTTGTATCTTTAAGCTTGATTTAAATTTATGACACTGGCCCGTGACCCTCAATCCCGTGTAATAATGAGTGCGAATATTTGCCGCTTATATTAGTTTACAGGCTGAATTTTGATTGAAATTCGGGGCCACTCCTCTAGCTATCCTATTTATCCTGTAGTTCTCTTCTCTAGTTCATGCCTTTTATGAAACGCAAACATTTTTCAGCTTAATTATCGCATCAATATCGCTGCGGGTGCTCTCTCCCAGACAGTGGCGCAGCTAGCACTTAGTTCAGAGGGGGGCTTATATATATATTTTTTAAAATGCGAAAAAATAAGTTTAACTGCCTTTGGCTACAAAAGTATGGCGACTTTCTACATTTAAGGGCATTTATTTTTCTGAGTGTAGCCGCGACTCCTCTTGAGGAATCGCTTATGATCCATTTTTCTGTTCAGCTTGGACTCATTTTCAAGTCATATTTAGAATATGTGAGAGTCTTTTTCGAGTCGTATTTCCAAAATTTGGGGATTCTTTTTCGAGTCGTATTTCCGATTATTTTGCCAGCTGGGTATATTATGCAGTATTCTTACAATATTCTGCAAGAATTCTTGCGGGGAAAACTTGATGCTCAAAGTCAACATTTTGTTTAGAAAATATCACAAATACCAGTTTCAGTTTCATCTTGTCCCATGCCAAATATTCAGAAAACATATTTTCATCAAGTTAAAGGATATTTTCTTTCCTAACGTCTAACATCCAAAGGGTGACAAATAAAAAGAGCATATTGAGAATATCAAGTAGGCGAAAGGGAGTGCCCCCTCCCCCCTTGGGCACGCCACTGCTGTCAGCATCCTATAACAATGCGCAATCCCAGCCCCCTGCTGAGGGGGCTGCATTTTTTGGTCACTTAAGAGATGCGTTAATTGTTTAACACCTGTGCAAATGCAGGTGTTAAATTTAAATTCTTTACGCTCTGGCATTAAAAAACAATTGAACGGCAAATGAGAAAACATTTATTTTATTTTACTTTACAAAGTTGTTATTTGCAGTGCTCGGTTTTAGGTTACTTTGTTTAGAATATCTGACACAAATAGTATACAATATACGAGTAATTTAAAAAACTACACATAGTTGAGAAGCGTTTTAAATTGATAATTGGAATTGGATAATAATAAATAGAACTGTAAGGGTTAGAAACTTAGATAAAGGGATTAAGCTTGGGTTCGGACTTCGAATTTCAAATGGACCTGTTGATGACAGTAATTAGTTCAAGCCGGGATCGGACAGCAAGTGGGTCAGAGGTTAAGGCATCCGCCTTACAGACGGGAGCACTCGGGTTCGAATCCAGACGACTACCACTCATATACGGACAAGTTTGGACAAGTTTGGACAACAATTTCTAACAATAAGGTCACTGATGAGGATGCTTGGCAGCATCCGAAATAGCGCTATATGACCAGCCAATACTTTTCATATCTACCTTTCTATATTCACCCTGGATTGTTGACGTCGAGCCTGTTAAATATTTCATTTTAATTGGAAAATATTTACGTTGTGTTGCCAAGATTTGTAGATTGTTATCAGGGGAAAAACTAGTTCAAATTTGCCTTGCCCCGATTCATAGACGGTTCAAACCTGTTTCAATAAACAAAAGGAATGACGGACTCGCTTAGAACTTGCATACTTTCGAATTTCTTCCATACATAGTTAAGCCTAGTCATTTATTTTCCTGAAATGATGAAAGCCTCTCTGTTCCACGTAAATTCAGACATAAATGGGAAAAGAGCTTTACAATTTGGTATGTGGAACCCTTAAGCCTTAAGTCATTACTGAGAAAAACATAATTTCACTTGTAGGTCTGTTCCCATTTCCGAGTAATTTTCATTGCGAATCGTGTTTGCTTTTATGTTAATGTTTTCTAATGAAAAAGTAAGCGATTCTTATTTCTTACTAATTTTAAAAAGCTTTCATTACAGAGAAAAACCTCTAAATTGGACTATACTAACTAACTTATTCGATTCCGACAGTTTCGCGGAGATTCGGAAATGGGAACAGTCCTGTCTTCTTTTCCCCTACGAACTCGAAGAATAGCAATTTGGTTAGGGTATCTTTCAGTTGTGCACTCTCGAACAAGGGTTCCCATTTAGTGCGCCGTAATAGTGTAAAGTTTAGCTTTCAATTTGATTAACAGCGTCGGGCGTAGGCGGGGTTGGTGTGGGGCAGTGGGGGGACTATAGCGATGAAGATGCGTTGCTAATTTGGTTAAACATGGCGTATAAGTAATGATTAATTGATAACACGTGGGATATACATACTGTCGCTGTCTCTTTCTCTTCCCTTCTCTCTCTCCTCTCTCTATCTGTGTGTTTTTGAATTGCAAATTACTTTTGCCTTTTGTGGTTGTTGCTCTTATTGTTATTGTTATTGTTATTGTTATTGCGGGCTAATCACTTGAGCCAATACTTAATGAAATTCAAACTTGAAAATTGCCTGACTCCACTCACCCCCTCTCCCGCTCTGCACACATCTGTGCCTGCCTACGCTCAACTATAAGCTATCAGCTACACTGCAAAAAATAAACCTCCAACTTGTCTTTGCTCTAGAAGTTAGCCATAAATCAATTGAAAACTCAGCTAAAAGCAACAAATATTTTCGAAATTTGCCAAAGTCAATGGCAATGTACAAGTTTAAACTTTTCTGTTTCATTTTAAAGTAGAAAATATAAATAGAAATACATTTTTACTTCTGATTAATGTGCAAGCTACACCTATCAAGCAGTTCCCCGGCGCTGCAAGCAAGCAGATCATTTTTAGATAGCTGCCGCGCTGGTGCTACTCTTCGTTTCGAAATGAATTGATTAAATTTGTAAAGTAGCTCAAAATTCGTCTATGAAACATGAAAATCAGGATCTTAACTTTTCTATTTTTGTTCCAAGTTGTTTTTCTAGATTTGCGGAGGTGTGGGATATCCGAAACTAGATAAGAATAAGAAGATATAAGAGTTCGATATACCCTGCTATTGATGCGGATCAAGAATATATTATGAACCGTAAATAATGATTATTTTGTTTCTATCGAAAAATTATTCACTTATAGGAACTTTGGGAAATATACTAATATTCTCCTTCAAGGATAAGGATGGGCATTTTCACCATGATACACAAGTTTATGACAAATATAGTACTCTATTATATTATATATTATATTTTTCTTCTAAGAATGGATTACTGACTGAGAATTTATATACATATTTCCCAAATTCCCTCTGGAACAGTCTTATTTTTTGGGCAAAAAATAAAACTCAAGGAATAATCATTACTTGAAGAATTTTAGTTTTTTGCTTAAATTAAAAATGATTGATGTATATGTAAGGTTGAACTCAAAATTGATCATTATATGGCGAGGAAATGTAAAATAATCATTATTTTGAAATATATTTATACTGTATAAGTTCGGAGAGGCTGCTTGCTATATGTGTAGCTTTATAGCTCGAGCAAAGTGCTTGAGTTTTTCTCCGAGTGTAGCCGGCTAATCAGTTGGCATTGCGCAAAGCTCAATGTCACAGAGCTTATCAGGCCGGGGCGTATCAGGCCTGGCCAGCGATCGGCTGGAGAGCTTAGCTCAAAACAGTTGAATATTCAGAATGTGCGGCATGCAACGTGCATGTGTCCTAAGCTGTCAGCTGATGCTGCTGCTGCTGCTGGTGTCAGCCGAGGATGCGCAGGATGCGATGGATGCGAGCAAGCCGCCTTGCGAGAACTTCCACGAGCACGCCTGTGGCAACTGGCACGCGCCCTACGGACTGCGCGCTTTGGGGGCCTACGACACGAGAACCAAGCTGCGGGCGCTCAACAAGCAGCTGCTGGTGCGCCACTTTGAGGCAAGCGGCCAGCGGGAGCAGGAGCAGGAGCAGGAACAGCTGTTGTCATTCTATGGCAGCTGCATGAGCGGTCGCCAGTCGCTGCACGTCTACATGGAGGCAGTGCAGCAGGTTTGGCCGGACTGGCCGCTGCTCAACAATGCCAGCAGCTTCGACTGGGCGCGCGGTGGCGCCGCCGTGCGTCGCTTTGGGGCGCAGGGCCTGTGGCGGCTACTCGTGCAGCCGAACTGGCAGGCGGGGGAGCAGCGCGTGTTCTATCTGTTGGCGCCCAGCTTCGAGCTGCTGGGCAAGGACGAGCAGAGCGAGTATCTCTATCAGCGCTACTTCAAGTATCTGCTGCTGGAGCTGGGACTGCGCGTGCGACGCGCCGCAGCGCTGGCCGGGCATCTGGTTGACTTTGAGCGCCGGCTGCGGCAGGTGCAGTCGCCGGAGAACGCCGAGAAGCTGGTGCTGCATGCCCCGCAAACGTTACAACAGCTGGACGCGCTGCTGCCGCAGCTGCAGCTGCGCGACTACTTCCGCACGCTGCTCGGCGAGCGCTATACGCCGCAGCTGCTTGTGGTGGCCGACACGGAGTACTTGCAACGCCTGCAACGGCTGCTCACGGGCCCCGTGGCCCCTGAGCCCCTGATCCTGTCCAGCTGGCTGCTGCTGCAGCTGCCTGCGCACTTTGAGCTGCATCTGCACGAGGACACCTCGCTGGCCGCGCAGCGTGAGCACTGCCTGCAGCAGCTGAACCACCTGCTGCCCCGCGAGCTCTGCCAGCTGCAGCTGCGCCTGTTGCACGGCAGCGCTGCGGCGGGTGCCGCGTTCCTCAGCCGCACGCAGCAGCAGCTGCAGCAGCTGTTTGGGGCGCTGAAGCAGCAGTTCGAGCGCCTGCTGAATGCCACGTCCATATTTGAGCAGGATGCTGCCACACAGACGCTGGCGCTGCAGAAGCTGCGCGCCATGCGGCTGCTGCTGCCGCAGCTGCCCGAGCCGCAGCAGCAAGAGAAACAGGAACAGAAACAGGAGCAGGAACAGGCGGAGCTGCTGTCTGCCAGCTACGATGCGAAACTGTTGCGCCTGTCGCAGACGCAGTCCTTGGAGCAGTTCCAGCTGGCGCTGGAGTGTCTGCAGCTGCCCTGCGAGTCGCCGGCGTCAGCGGGGGCAAGATGGCCGGACGTGTACGTGCTCAGCCCGCTGCATGTGAATGTGCACTACAGAACGAAGCTGAATGCCATTGAGCTGCCGCTGGGTCTGCTGCGTGCCCCACTGCTGCCGGCCTTGGTCAGCGCCAACTCAACGCAGACGCAGACGGCGACGGAGGCGGAGCGGGAGGCGCAGTTGCTGGGCGGGCTGGGCTTTATGCTGGGGCACGAGATGCTGCACGGCTTTGACTACGATGGCATCAACTATGATGCCGCGGGGCATGCAACCGACGGCCAGTGGCCGGCCCGCGCCATCATACGCTTCGGACTGCGCGCCCGCTGCTATTTGGGCTCCCGATATGGCAACGCCACGCTGACCATCAATGAGAATATTGCGGACAGCGAGGGATTACGGCTGGCGTTCGAGGTGTATCGCCAGGGCAGGGAACAGGGCCAGGGCCAGGGCCAGGGCCAGGGCCAGGGCCAGGGCCAGGGGCAGGGGCAGCCGGATAACGCCTCGCTGCGCAGCTTTTTTGTGGCCTTTGCCCAAAACTGGTGTGGGCATGCCGCAACGCCCTCTGGCGGCGTGCAGCAGCAACAACATGCCGCACATTGGGAGCGTGTCAACAATGTGTTGGGCAACTTTCCCGAATTTGCGGAGGCCTTTGCCTGTAAGGCGGGCAGCCTGATGCATCCGCCCGACAAGTGTCGCATCTGGTGAGCCAGGGGGCAGCGGGCCAAGGGGGCTACTTGTATGTTAATAAGCCAATAAAAAGCAAAACTGCTAACTGACACCAGTCGGAGTCGAAATTGTCAGCTGTTCTGCATACCGGAAAACGATGAAAGATTCGCTTTCAAAAGTTTTGCTCTAAGATCAGTGGAAAGATCGGATTCGAACATAAAATACAGAGGAAGAATAGTTGGTAAAGTACTTGAAAAGTACTCGAAACAGTTTTCCGACTTTGGATACAAATATAGGCTATGAATAGTAACTTTGGACTGGGATTCAAGCCCGGAGTCTTGTGTCAGAATCTAGCAATCCAAGAAACTTGTCACAGTACATATTTCGGGACCGCATCGGATCGGAACACTATAACATATAGCTGCCATGTCGACAATTGAGCTTTTGTATGAGAAACTTCTTTCTTTGTGGTGATATTTTGAGCAAACTAACCAAATCGAAGTTTGAAACTATGTTCTGATCAAATTTGATAAAACATCGAACCATTCTATCTTATAGCTGCCATAGGAACCATCGGAGTAAAATTATCTATATATATGTATATCAATGTTATGTTGGTCTGATTGAGCTTGAATTTTGACACAATTTACAGTTCGCTTCTAGTAAAACAAATCTACTTTTCGATTCAATAACAGTCTCGGTGATAATATCAAACATACCGTACACATGTGTACGGAAAAATATAAGTAAAATGCATTTAGATTGAGAAACTTTGGGAAATCTACCACCACGGGCGGAAAACTGTTGTATGAAACTTGAATAATCTACCCGTCACCACGGACGGAAATAGCCGTGATAAAAAGTTGTTTTTGTATATTTCCTACTTTCTCATCCATGCAACTACAATGTGCCACAGGAAGGCGTGGCAGGGTACATCTAGTACTTTATATAATTTGCTTTCATTTGATCGAATTCGGAGTACATTTTTATAAAGCTGCCATAATTAAAATAACTTTTGTATACAAAACCATTGCTGCAAGGGCATATATCTTTGGCACGCCAAAGAAATCCCATGTTTCTTGTTTTTCATTATAAAAACCATTGATTCGCATTGAACTTGACTTTTTTAATTGAAACTAATTCCTTCTCCCCTTTTTAGTTGTATTCACTTAAAGCCAATGACTGAAATGAATAATCTCGAGTAGATCAGCTTTGAAACTGTAGAGCGCTGACATGCTTGAAGTCAACAGCAAAAATGATTGACTAATCCAATAACCTTGCCTGTGCCAATGTCGATGGAAACCATATACTCGTATCTTTGATTTGGCATTCAATTAAATAATTACTTTCCTTTGTGTAAACAAACACACATTACACACTGCAAAATCGCAAAATCATTACAAGAACAGGAACATGCCTGCAAAAACTACAAATCGAGAATTTAGTGTGCAGAAGTTTGGCTTTAAGAAGTTACCTCGACCTTTTGATTTAAGTTTTACATATGATGAATATTACATGATAACATTACTTTGCCTTCAATCTATTGCGCAATAAGTTTGACTTATGTTTTTGTTCAGGTGTTAGCAGCTGCAAAAGAGTTGCGCTTACAACACTATGAGGTCTTGAAGCACTGACTTGCATTAGCAAACATTTTGCAACACTGAGCAAAACAGAAACGGAGCTGACTTCAGAAAACTGTTCGTGGTGACGTCAGAAGTAGCGCAATATTGCGCGTGAATATCAGATAGTGTGAACAAACAGTTTTTCATCAATCGTATAATAGATGGTAGATTTATAATTCTTATAAAAGTCATAGAAGCTATCCATAGTTTGAGACCAATTAGCTAAACAGTTTCTAAGTTCGACACGCATTCTTAAAAGTGTTTCTTAAGATGTATTTTGTGAATGATTGTTGTTCGTTTCCTGTGCTGTTTGTGTTAGTTTTGTTAGTTTCCTGTGCTCAGCATTTATGTTTCTGATGACACTTAAAGCCCGATGCGTGAAGACTGAAATAGTCGACACAATTGAACAGACGCTTGTCTGCTGATTACTTAATGCATCATGGCAATAATAGCAATAACAATGAGCTTGACACACATCTCTGCATATAGAGAGGAGATGTGTATGCATGTTTATGCATGCTTACACAAGCAGAAACATGCGGAGAGTATCGCATGACATCGTTGGCTGAGTTCTTGCCACTTTTGGTGGCTGCTGCAGCATAACATTTACGAGCATATTGTGCATGTGGCATTTCTGGCAAGTTTCGCCATCAAAACACTCCCAAAAGTATGCAGCAGTTTATGCACGCAAACTTGGCAGCAAAACGATGAGATGGCGCCCAACGTGGCACGGAGCCGGAGAAAAATGGTTTGTCCTTAGACGCAAAGCTGCTTCTCCTGTTCCTGATGATGATGATGATGATGATGATGCTGATGCTGATACTGATACTGATGATGATGATCAGGGGTATGATGCTTCGTATAATGATGCCGCCTATATGAGCACGCAATGCAAAGTCAAAAACATTTTTCCCAGCTAATCCATTTAATTAATGCTTGTGGAATTTTGCAATATAAATGCGCTGCAATAAATACAAGACGAGAGAGAATTGCGCTCCTTACAGTCAAAAGGAAATTAATCACAGCAAGAAAGGAAGCCAACGGAGCAAAAGAGCTAGATTACAGAGTTTGCAAGGAACTACAAAGTATAAGCTGAAGCAATAGTTTGATTATTTTCCTTACAAAGAATTGGCGCTTTGCATACAAAGCTGAGAGCTCAGTATTAAAAGTGAGTTCTGTTTAATTTCTATTCAAAAGTTTTGTGCTGTAAAGTCATCAAAAATACAAAAATATAATATTTCTAGCAGACACCTTGAACTATTATATTTTTGTTTGAATTAAGACCTCTTGCTCGTTATTAGTTTGAAATTACTTGTGCACTCTGAGAATCTATCGGAAGCATTCAATAATTATTAACAAATTACTTTCAAACCTTATTCAGAAGGAACTCAATATATATTATATTATATTTTAGTATATTAGATTCCAAATCTGTACTGTACTTTCAAAGTCAAAGATATTAGCTAGGAAACTTAATTCGCCATTATATTTCGTTGTGGCTGAAAACCCTGAAACCAGCTCACTTTTTATAAGAGCTCAATCTGTTGGTTTTTGCCGCCCTGCCCCGCCACAGCCCGCTCCATTTGTCTTTTCTACAAGTAGTATTTGTTTTTCTCTGATTCTCACTCGACTGGGTCGTTACGAACTGAACAACTTTTGTAATAGCCAGAGGGGGTCCTGTGTAAAGTTGCATGGTGCAATAAGCAAGGACATCGTCGAGTTGGGGCTTCGTTAGGGCTTCGCCTTTTAAAGTTTCTAAACACCAAATCGATACACTTAAGGGGCATGCGGCGCTGCCAGCACCAGCTCCAGCTCCAGCTCCAGCTCCAGCTGTTGCAGCTCTGCCAAGTTGGCTGTTAATTGGACCCGGCAATGGGCCGACTTTTAATGCAACATCATTTAGTACGTGCCACGCATAAAATACGAGTAGAGTCGGCCAAAGTTGCCAATTAAATGCTGTGAGACTCCACACTTCCTACTCCCAAGACACGAATACTGGGCCACTAAGTAAGAGTCCCTAGTAAACAGTTGAGATAGTGTTGAGTAAGGCTATCAGAACTATCGATAAAATGAATGTTCAGCCAAGAACAGTGGGCAATTAAATGTCGCGAGACTCTCGAGACTCGAGTCGTGGACCAGTAAGTAAGAGTCCTTATTCGATAGTTCAGGTAGTGTTTGGTTCGGCTATCGAAACTATCGATAAAATTAATAAACGCCGCGAGAACCAAGACACCCTTGACTCGATTCCTCCACTGATAGTTAAGGTAGTGTTAGTTAAGGTTATCGGGATGATCGAAACTATCGATAAGTTAATGTTGCGCCAGGATACGTGTTAGTTTAGATAATCGAAATGATCGAAACTATCGATAAAATGAGTGTTCAGCCAATAACAGTGGGCAATTAAATGCTACGAGACTCTCTAGATTCCCAAAGCTTTCTAAAGAACAATTCAGTAACTGGAAAAGAAGTAAGGTTTCCATTTCGCATTGTTGTCTTTGTCAAGCGTACTCGATAGTATCGATAATAAACAAATTTCGTGGTCCAAAGGCAATGATACTATCGGATACTATAAATACTTGCTCAGCACTAGTAATCTGACTTACTCGCTGTAATTTTTAAGGTGCAACTCATAGTTATAGTAAGGATAGGTTAGGCTATCGAAACTATCGATAAAATTATATTAAAGTAAAGAACTTAATATCGTAATTGGGATTGTAGGATCATTTAGGCCTGATTGATAGTATGGACATTGAAGGAATGTCGATCCCCTTTTATTACTATAGTATTATAGAGGTCTGATTTACTCGGATACATATATAATGTGTTGGTTGTTACTCACTTGAATGCCTCACGGCTAAAGTTCTTGAATATATTGCACTCTGGGTGCTCCAAAAGACGGAATGCAATGGAGCAATGATGATTCTCAAGTGGTGAGATATCATTATATCTGTGGCAAAGTAAATGTGTTTTAAGAAATGAAACTCTTTTGAATAGCTGACATATCTTACCTGAGTGCTAGCTCAGTACGAGCATTAATCTGATAGATATTATTGTAGCCGGGATGATCTAGGTCATGGCAAATGCAGGACACGAGCAGGATCAGGCATTCCAGATCTCCCAGACGGTTTAGTAGATTCGCCTGACGTGTAATAGCGTACATCTGCAAAATAATATAATCGGTTTTAGTTATGCTATATATGTATATATTAGCTAATACATAGTTATATACATATGTTGTTCTGTTGAAAGCTAATATTAGATTATTATTTATTAAATCGTGGCTTAAATAATCTATATTTTTGGAAGTTTCGGTACTATCGATAGGTAGATGGAAATATCCCAAATGAAGCTTGCTGTTAGCGTTATCGATTGTTTTTCTCTAGCCTCTTAAGCATTCTAAGCTGTACAGAAACAGTATAAATAATTTTTATATTTTCTATAGTTCCATTTATGATATGAATAGAATTGTATGCTACTTTTTCTTAGTAATGAGGGGCATCTACTAGTCTTGCCTGTAAATATTATTGAAGCTGTCTGCATATCGAAGATATCAGTTATTATCAGCCTAATGAAATATGTAATAAACTAAGATCAAGAAGTTTTCAAACTACAAGGGTATCTACTAGTCGTTACTGCTGTCTCAGCTGTCGCTGGAAGTTAATCAATGGCATTTCAATATCTTTATGAGTTGGTATATCTTATGATATCCGAATAAACACCCTCTATACTATAGCTAGTTCCGATATGCCGATACTATCGAGTGGCAGCACTATCGATGGGTTTTCAGCTCTAAGCAAAGCATCCTTTTGCCGGAGTCCAACTTGTCGCACTTCCAATTCGGGCTGCCTCTCTGTGTCTGTGTCTATCTCTGTCTTTTGGTCGCTCTGTCTCTTTTATTTATCTCAAGCTGCTTGGGTCGTTTTCTTGGTAAGATTGTCTCTCAATTTGGCTAATTAAATGAAGTGTCTGCGTTTAAATATCTTAAAGAATGCCAATGGCTTGGTCGCTTTTAATGTTGCAAACCATTAAGCCAAATCACATTTGATGCTTAAACGTGGCCAAGAGCTGCCGTCCGGGGAGGGATGGGAGGTTAGGGAAGGTGAGCAAGCGGTGCGGCAGCTAGCGGGGATAGGTAAGGGTAACAGCAAAGGCAAAGGCAAAGGCAAAGGTAAAGGTAAGGCCAATGGCAAAAATAATGGTAAAGATGAAGATGAAGGCAACTTAATTTGTCTGCTGCAAACGGCTGCGAAGAAACCTTTGCAATTACCAGCAGTTATACTATAGACCCATCTCCGACTCCGTGTTATCCCCCCGCCATATCACAGTCCTCAAGCCCCTGCCCCGGCGCCTGTGCTCTGGGCCAGGCCGGGGAGACCGGCAGAGACCCTTAAGGAATTTCAACAGCGTTCAATTTAAGCTTTTTGAAATACAAAAGCAGCGTAAAGTTTGCTTTGCGCTTTGCTGCGCACCAAAGTTGCACTGAGGGGCAGCTCGAGGGGTTAGGGGATGCGCCGGGCTCTGTAAGGGGTGTGAGGGGTGTGTGAGGGGGGTTTGGGGTGGAGTGGGGTGTTGAGGTTTAAGGGCTCGTAAAAGTTGCTGCACAACTTTGGTCGCTGCGTTGACTTTGGCATTAGGCGGCGGGAGGGGGAAAAGTGTGAATGCAAAATCTTGGGGGGAGGGCTGCACAGTGGGGCTTGCCGTCAATGCGTGCGGGGCCAGACGTATTGCGGGGCAGTTGAAAGTGGGGCTGGGGGCTGGGGGTGAGCGTGATGGGTTTGTTGTGCGTTTGACGCTGTGGAAGTGCTATAAATTTATGCAAATGCAAATGCTGTTTGCATTTCGAATTTCGCAAGTTTATCTAAATTCATTGTCAACAAACAGAGCCAAGCAGGCGAATGTTGGGGCATAGCTAGCACCCCACTGCCCCCCCCCCCCCAACCAATAACAGCCCAAAAAACCGGCATGGCCAACCCTCAAGCGTAACTGGCAAAGTTTTGCAGCGTCAACACCCCGAGGAAATCAACTGCAACTGGCAACTGCCAACTGGCAACTGGCAACTGGCAAACTGCACTTTGGTAATGAAAAGCTGAGACGATGCGTCGCTCATTTGGCAACAAAAATATGTCAATGTGTGCCTGTGTGTGCGTGTGTGTGTGTGTGTGTGTGTGTGTGTGTGTGTGTGTGTGCGTAGCAGCGGCAAAATCATCGCCACTTGGCAGCCGTCATAATAACAGTTCCATATATCGATGCTAACGACTAATAATCTATGAAATTCTAAAGCCATTACAGACGAGTGTCAACCGATTGTTGATCAGGAATATAACATATATGTATATACCTTATGAGATTCTCGACGACTGACAAAGGCAAGAAGAATGTAGGCTGAACAAGTTTCAGTGATTGGTTGCGTTCAGCAGAACTAAGTGCTGACTGATTACCGCTGCTTCTTGTTTTGAAATTTGAAATTTCTTTTAACTTAATTATTATTTCATCATTTTTTTTCGATCGCAAAATAATAGTTTTTCTCATTTTTTTATGAAAATCAACAAAATAATTTGTATTTTATAATTTTTATTTAAAAAATGATAAGCGTTACAGACCGTGCTCCTACGTGTCTGTTGATACTCAAATGAATGAGTTGGAAAATCATTTATTTTCTTCAAAGCGAACAAGTCGTGTTGCTTAGTTGTATATTGTATGAGTAGACAAATTCCAATTAGATATGATACTCATCAAAATAAAGGAACGATCGGTGTTTAATTTGATTACAATGTATGAATACAAGATAAATAATAATTAATTGTAATATATAAAAAAGGATATAAACTAGTTAAAATAAACGTCAACTTGTGTACCCAACAGTGTCAGTAATTGCGCTAATTGATTTAACTCATTCAGCAGAACTAAGCGCTGACTGATTAGCGCTGCTTCTTTTCTATCAGTTGAAATTTATCCCAAGACTTAGCTAATCAAACATTAATGGGCTCATTCAGCAGAACTAAGCGCTGACTGATTAGCGCTGCTTCTTTTCTATCAGTTGAAATTTATCCCAAGACTTAGCTAATCAAACATTAATGGGCTCATTCAGCAGAACTAAGCGCTTAGTGGTTTCCGTTGCTGTGCTAACCGTTGACTGATTTGTCTGTGCTAAGCGATTTGTTTCGCTGACCTATATATATTCAGCAGATTTAAGTATACGAACTAATCTTAGCTGATTCCAATGTGTGTGTGTTGAGCAAGGACAAACCAGTCAGCTAGTCAGCGCTTAGTTCTGCTGGATGAGTCTAATCAAAAAACAAGTCATCAATAACTGTTTTTAAAGAAAGAAATAAGTTCAAAAGTAATTGAAGTATGTGTATATAATCAAAAAAAAAGGGATAACAAACAAAAAGACCTTAAAAAATGAATTTCTAATATAAAACTTATTACGATCCCTGGATATAAAGTGACAAATAATGCAAAGAATGCGCTTGTTGGCGTATCTATGCAGATTCGATAGTATCGATTGTAATGGAATCCCGAAATTGTCATAAAAAACCATCCAGAGTGCCAGGACACTCTCTCTCTCTCGTGTGTGTGTGTGTGTGTGTGTGTGAGTGTTTATGTGGTGTGGCAACGCCAACGGCATGGCCCACTGTCAGCTCAATAATTCAGTCACACTTTTCTTTTTAGTCATTTTGTTTTCATTTTTGTTGGTGGCAGGAAGGCAAAAGCGAAAGCCGCTTAACGACTGTTGTGTCCTGTCCGGCTGCGACATACACACATACATAGAGGCAGACAGAGAACGATGGTTGGAAAGGATATTACATGGGCTATACATACATGAGTGCCTATGCAAATGGGACGCCCATTGAATTGTAAAATACGCACCATCGCATATGCAGACGAGTCTAGCGGCCAGTTTGCAGCTTAGAGGGGCAACTGACAGTTGCTGCGAGGGTTACTTCAAAAATAAAACACAATGGGGCAAGCCAGAGCCACAAAACTTCAATTTCTCGGCTCAAGATGACACTTAGGCCATTTGGACAGACAAACAAACTTATATTTTGAAATTTATTATCATTTCGGTTAGTCAAAAGATCAGGTAACATAGAAAGCCATACTTGGCTTATGACAGATACAAAAGAAACACACTTTGATTTTTAATATCGATAGGGGATTAATTAGTTTTAACGAATCGATAAATAATTATCGAGATATTTAAGTTGGGGCTATCCTGCTGAAATGATCTTCTCAGTTTAACCAACAAACCTTACTTTAGGACGGTAATAGGGCTAGAATGTGATTACTTCTATTGAGAGAAATCGAAGTTGCATAGAATTTTTTCAAACATCGATGGCCCCTGTTATCGATAGTGGGCCAGGTCTAATACTTTCTGTTGTTGTGCAGAAGCAGAATTAAGCTGACACCGTCTCTGGCTGTTCCTCTTGATAAGAAAACCACAAGTGCTGTTCTCTTATTGTTCTTGCATTGTGTTCCAGGCGGCTGTCAACGGTGCGTATGCTCAATGAAGAATTGGGGCAACAGCGCGAATTGATTTAAGCGCGGCTCAAAGTTAGTGTTGGGTTTCAAACTATCAACTTTACGCTCTTGTTTCATGTGCAACAAATTTAATTTTATTTGCCTCTCACTCAGTCACCAGCTCTGTCTCTGTCTCTGTCCCCCGTGTGCTTCCCGTGTTTTTGCTGTGTGCATTATTTAGATTTTGTGGCTTCTATTTGAAGCGGCTTGCCACGCCCACCGACTGCAAACTGTTAACGCCCACAGGCACTTGGCTTTTGTTGCCAAGCTCAAATATTTATTAAAGTTTCCATTTCTTGTGCAGAGACACAAAATCCACAGAGCCTGACAGCAACAATGATTGCTTCAAACTTGCTGCTAAATACTCGTACTCAAATTGATTAAGAATTCTCTGTTCGAATCGATCGGGAGATTAACTGGATATGGGGCTGAAACTAACGAATATAATTGACGAAGCTGCTAATTGGGTTGCCTCGATTCGCTTACCAACACTGGCTGTTGTTATCGATACTATCGATATTTTTGTTATCTGGCAATTATCGTTTGGAACAGCGGTATTTTTTATGGTATTGTTAGCAATCTTTCACAATTTGAATATTATTTGAATGCAAGTTGAGTAAGGCCTAGGTTAGGTATGAAATTAGTATTGTATATTTACTAAAAGAATCTCAAACAGCTGCTGATATGGACTACTAATCGATAGCTTTCGATTAATTTGAGTAATGAGTAGCTTCAATTGTTTAGCTTTGGCTATTTAGCTTGTGATGCTGGGATAATATTAAGCAAGTATTGTTCCATACCTAATTTATCGATAGTTTTCGATTAATAGTTTGAAAGTGAGTTTCTTACCATTTCATTTTTATCTACTCTTAATGAAGTTGAGCTGTGCTCAGTGATAGTTCTGTGTTGATTTCAAGCTGACTTTTATTTGTAACCAACTTTATCGATAGCTCTCGATGAATCGTTTGACAATAACTGCTGAAATTCGAATGCTCCCATTTGTAATTAGCTTCAATGAAAGTGAGCTTAGGTCAGTGATGCTGGGATGAAATTGCAACCCTTGCACTTTCACTTTCATTTAAGTTGAATTGGGTTGAGCTCCGTTCACAATTTTGTCGGCCACGGCAATGGCCTGGCCTACAACTCAAGATGCCAACGGACAGTGAATTAATATTTCATATAAATGTTGAGCACACGAAGCACAAAACACAAAACACAAAACATAAACAACAACAATAAAAATATACTATATACTATATATAGATATATATTTATATATATACATGGACGAATTTATATACACATAAAATAGCAAGTTTCATTTGCCAAAAATGTAGGTTAAAAACTGGGCTTGCAAAATGCATCGTTGCCACTTGAGCATCTGCTCGTAAGTGGGTCGCTGTGGGTAGTCGGTGGGTTGGTGGGTTGCTGGGTTGCTGGGTGGTTGGCCTCTCTGCGGTGGTTCGCCGTTTGTGGGCTCCCTCAGCATTTTGGCTGCAATTGCAGTGTTATGCCCTGGCGACGCGTAGCTCCACTTTGTAAGCCCTTTTGTCCATTAGGCTTAATCTGCCTCTTCAAATTTAGCAGGCAGCTCACAAATGTACATGTTAAATGTTGCACAATGTTTTGTAGCCAACAATTATCCTGTGATTGCAATTCGTTTTATGAATTTTGCACTTGACCTGGCTTTGGGTCGTTGCCACCTTATCGACAAGGCATTATCAACTAGATTGAAAAATTGCAATGTACCTTTAAGTCATGTTAACTAACATGAGAATCACTCCGAAATTTCTTAGTTCTACCATATTTGACAACATATAAGTTAATGGATTAGACAATCCAGACAACTTGAAGATTTTGAGATTTAAATAAAGGTTTAAGCAGCACTAACAAAAGTTCACATGTTCGACACCCGCAGCCACAGTTTGAACAATCAAAGAGTTGTACTCTTGTCGTACACTTTATCAACAATGTTTTGGTAATGTTCGACACCCAGAGAATTGTGCTCTAACAACAATATTTTAGTAGAGTTCGACACCCAGAGAATTGCACTCTAACAACAATGTTTTAGTAAAGTTCGACTCACAAAAAATTTCACTTTAACAACAATGTCTTAGTAGTGTTCGACACCCAGAGAAATGCACTTTAACAACAATGTCTTAGTAGAGTTCGACACCCAGAGAATAACACTCAAGCAACAATGTTTTAGTAATGTTCGACACCCAGAGAATTGCACTTTAACAATGATGTTTAAGTTCGACACCCAGAGAAACTAACTTAAACAACAATGTCTTTGCAAGGTTCGACACCCAGAGAATTGCTCTCTAGCAACAATGTTTTAGCAAAAATACAAATATAAACCATTGAATACCCTGTAAGAGCATTTGAGCTTCGGATTGCCCTAGCTACAAGTAGTTCATTCAAACGTTTTTTGGTCCAAATGCTTGAGGAGTGTTTTTTCCGCAGAGTGGCCAGTCAGACTGACTGCTCCGTCTGTCAGTTTGTCCTGTCCGACTGCCCGACTGTCTGCTAGTTGCTGTTGTTGTTGAGCAGTGGGCAACATTTGGCGCGTCCATTTTTTGGTCTCTTGAGTTGTTGCTATTTTTAAATGCTAAATAACTTGTGCGCTTTCTTTGTCTATGTGTTTTGCTGGCCGTCTTGCCAGCCAAAAATAGGCCTCTACACACACACACACACACACACACACACACACACACACACACACACACACACACACACACACACACACACACACACACACACACACACACACACACACACACACACACACACACACACACACACACACACTATCAACCTGTAAGTTCGTCCTTAGGCTCTTTCATATATATTGTTGTCTTGCATACAACTGGGCACCCATTGTTCTAAGTAACACACACACAGACACAGACACCCATAAACAGAGAATATCGATTGCATTGAGCCTGGACATTCTTTATACTTAATAGCCATACTATATAAGACCGTCTATGTCCTTTGGCTGCGCCACATTGCAAGCTTCTCTTAAACAATTCGACACGAACTCAGGCTGAGCCTTCGCAGAAGTAAAAGGACACTGCAAAAGGACACAATCTATAAATACTAGTGCAGCTGCATCGGCTATGCTTAATAATAAATTATCATCTATTTATATCTCATTGATAGCAAGCAATAAGAATATAAAACCTCAATTTGATGAGTATATTTGAAAGCTTTAAGACTCGTTTTATTTCAACTATCGATAGCTTCAATGATGCGGTCTATCGATATAATTGAGTGGGCTCAATGTATCGATAGATTTGCTATAGCTCAGTGAATTCTCATCGAAAAACTTTTACTTTGCTGCCGAACAACGTTTGAATTGTGCTGAACTTTTCAGTTATTGAAATTGAAACTGGTTTGTAAGCAAATTAAGCGAATCCAATCAAAAATACCCGAAGAAGGCGTAGTTAAGGCCGAAGCCGAAGCCGAAACCGAGTGGCTTGAACTCGTTTATTCGGCTTGTTACTTGAAATATTTGTGCGAGACTTGCTTGTATTTGAAAAGCACTTGGTACTTACAAATGAAATCGTTTTAAATTTAATGCGAATAGCTAAGTTTTGCATAAAATTTATTACAAGAGTTGATGTCTGAATGAAGTTTAAGGCTATCAAAGCAACGGTTGGTCTACATCAAGTGTTACTGCTGCGCTTTATTATAGCTTATTGTTAAGATCTAAAACAGACAAAAGTGCGAATTGTACTCACCATTTGGGCGACACAGAAGCAATGGCGGAAATTGTGAAATGGCACCTGGTTGTAGTGCTTGTAGACCTCATAGAGCCACTCACGCAGCGTATCGATGGGTATGCTGAACTTCTCGACGAAGCCCAGCTCAAGGAACATGGTCTGCATTAGGTGAATGACATCCTCATCGGCCCACTCATATGAATCGAAGGCTGGCAGACGTAGGGCCGCCTTTACCTCATCCGAAAAGTTGGTATCACAAATTTCCAGGAAGCGACGCTTCACCTCCTGATGCTTTGGTAGACTGCTCTTGCGATGTGGAGGTCCCATTGGCCGATTGGAGAGACCTGAAAGCGACCAAGCAAAGAATAACAATAAATAAATACACTCAGAAAAAAACGTCGTCTTAAGTTCTACAATTCATGTCACACACAGTTTATAAATTCAAATATTATTGAGTCTTTAGAATTCAAATCCTCAAGTACAAAATACAATAATCGGGGTTATTTTTTGTATACCATTTTGTTATCTTTACTTTAAACCTGTATTCAATATTATAAACAAATAGTAATCTGGGTTTTTGAGTGGAAAAAAACTCAGTTTGAGTTTGAATAAAGATTCAGATCAAATCAAAACAATTTTAATTTACTTTGGTAATATGATATCTTGATATAATATATATATTGAATTGAAGTACAAAATTCTTGAATATTTCGCTGAGTGTACGGATGCAAAAGCAGTTACAAATACGTCATCATTATGAAGCGCAAAAATTCAACAGACTTTGGTGACTGAACGGAAATCAACCAAGTGGTAGTTTTTGTTGTTACTCCTGTTGTTGTTGCTGTTGTTGTCGACAGTGGCAATAAATAAATCAGCAAATTGAAACAGGAAATACAGCTGGAAAGTCGACTGGTAGCCATGGCAATTTGGATTATTGCAAATGAAGAGCCATAAACAAGGCACGTTGAAAAACGAGACCGTTGCACAGTGGGCCAAAATAGCAAACTGGCTGCGATCAATTCATATTTTCAAGTTTTGTATTATAACTAATTTATATATATATTTTTGGATTATTATAGCAGTAGGCTAACTCAAGAACTTATCACTTATTTGTTATATTTCAGTTGAATGGAGTGATCATAACTTATCTCATATTTATTCTTACCATGAACAACATTTGCTGCAACTAGTGATTTCATTAATCGATTATTGAGTCATATGATTCATTTAAGACGAGCGATTATTAATCGCAATTAATCGAAGAAAAATGAAATGAATCGATTAATCAGATGATTTGATATTCTTACATGTGAATGTGTAATGCAAAGGCCATTTGATCCCAACAACAGTTAACAAATACATAAAAGTGCACATAAAAGATCTTTTTTGTTAGTTTTGGAACAATATTTCCACACTTTGCTGTATGTTGGACCATAATCAATCTTTGCAAATTACTCTGCCAGCTTTTATTTTGCATTTACACGCAAAAAGTGATGTGATTAATTGAGCATTTAATCGGTTAACGATTCAATTAATCGAGACCCATTTTGCGATACAATGAAATCGTGAATTGAGACAAAATAATCGATTAATGTGTATCATATGAATAATCGTACTTCACTAGCTGCAACCTTTTTTGTTTAAAAGGTTTCAGTACTAAATTATTGCTCATGTTTCCTTTCATATAGCAAGAAATCGAAATCTTTTTAATGTTATTTATACTTTTCATTTAAATAATCAGTTCAGTTTCCAATTTCCAGCTCAATTCGAACCAAATTACAGTTAAATGTTTATTCAAACGACTTTGATGTAACTCTATCAATATCAATAATAAAGAAATGGGTTTGATAAACAATTCAGTTTAACTAGAGCATTCCAATAGTGTGCAATGTATGGATTCGTAGTAGATATCCGTCTGGTCCAATGAATGGAAACCGCAGCCTAAATTGAAACGAGCTGAGATTTAAAGGGTCACACCTGTATAATTAAGTTAAGCTAGATTGCTCGTCTCGCCCACTGTGTAGGTGACAGCGAGGGGGCAAGGGCGGAGGCGAGAAAAACCAAATCAAAGTCCTGTGAAAAGTGAAACGGAACAGCAAACGCTGAAATGGCGGAAATATACTGGCCGGACAGGAGGCAGCAGGCACAGCAGAGCCGGAGTCGGAGTCGGAGTCGGAGTTGGAGCTCGTGCCGGAGCTGGAGTCGGACCACAGAGCAGTGTGTGTGTGTGTGTGTGAGTCTGCGTCTCGATTTGGATGCCAAGGGCGGGAAATTAAATTTTCAATCGGCCGCACGCTTCACTGACCACATGAAACAACTAAAATAAAAACAATAAAGTTGCAGTTCGGTTCGGTGTGCCGAAAATCAAATGCCCTTGCGGAATAGGGATGGCAAAACTTCGATAGTTTCGATAGAGATAGCTTCAAATATCGTTAGATCCAAGCCAATATCTTGGCGCTATGTGAGGATTAATATGGTGAAATTTGAGGTGGTTAACTTTATAAATAATTTCCAACAGATAGCGAAGGCCAAACTTCGATAGTTTCGATAGAGATAGCCTCAAATATCGATAGATCCAAGCCAATATCTTGGGCGCAATGGGAGGATTAATATGGTGACATTTCAGGTGGTTAACTTTAACTTTTTTTCCTGTGACAAATGATGCTATAGCTTACTTAATAAGCAACTTCAGACATATCGATTGGAGGCTATTAGTTCAGGTGAAACTATATGATAAATCAAAGTACATCTGGTTGCTGGTGAGATTGGTTAAACTATTTGTAAAATCAGCCTAAGTTTTGATCAAACGGAGGCATCTGTACCAAATTCAAGGATCAACAGGTACACTAAGGAACTGGAACAAAGAGTTACGCTTAACCTTATCCGATTGAGCTCCTCGTCCTGAATAAGAATCCAAAATTGGTCCTTTAAAGCCTTATACAGTTTGTGATAAAACTTTAAAACTCACTGCAAGGGTATAAAAGACCACCGCCAACAACAACAGAAAATAAAACAAGAGATTTTGGTTGGCACTGTCAGGTGAGAGTGAGCGGGGGTTGGGGGTGAGGTTGAGGGTGAGGGTGAATTGCGAAAGGTAATCTGTCCATCTGTGGCTGCTGGTGCCAAAACTTGACTGAGTTTCGAATTGCCTCGCGAACTCGCATTGAATACAATTTCTGTGTGGCAATTGGAAAAGGTCAACACACACACAAACACACACACACACACACACATACGGGGACACCACAGGCAGCACCGCAGCACCACAGCGCCACCTAGCGGTGGCCCGCATGTTATCGATATTCGAGTGAATCAGTAAGTGAGTTTCACATTCACTTTCGATTGAAGCACTGAAATAGTTGAGTGGCTTTGCAGTTTTCACATTCGCTGCAGCTTACATGCAATTTCAAAGTGAAAACTCCCTTTATTGGGCAACTAACTGAATAAAGATACCTTCCAGTGATTTCCATGGTCACTTTTTAAGTAATTCTATCTTAAAAGTAACGTTCAAGCAAATCTCTTGCATCTGTCTTGATATACATGTGTCCTCTATTGTTCTTATTCCCTGCCATCTAGCTTCTATTCTATTCTATTCCTATAATAACGTCTACGTGTCCTCCATGGTCATTTAATTTGCGGTTGATTTTCCTTTCCTTTACATTGTAGCCATAGTTAAGAACCCACGTCCTCCATGGTCAGTTTCAATTAAAATGATGCGTGGTGCACATTTATTTGGCAAGCGGAGAAGTCTATACCAGCTATAACATCTCACTTTTATGTTTATTATGCTCTCCATGGTTACTTTATTCGGTCATTTTACCCCCCCCTAAAGAAACTGTACCTTTTCAAATTTCATCCTTGGCTTGTCAAAGTGTAAGTATGTGTTTATCAGTAAATCGCTTGTACTATTTCGCAATGTGTCACATTTTCTCCATGTTTACTTCATTTGCAGTCGGGTTCCATATGCGTATTCATATGAATTTCAATTCCTTTCAATTCCTTTCAATTCCTTTCAATTCCTTTCAACTTTTCATTCACGTCAAACTTGTGTATGCTTTGGTAATTTATTCACCTCCACTGTCACTTTGATCAAAGTAGTTTTAGGCGTTGCACAGCTGAATATTGAAAACTGAAAACTGACAGTTGATTTGTCCTGGCAAGCTTTTATGCTCGCCCCTCTTGTGATTGCCCCCGCCCCTCCCCCTTAATGGCCGTTAGTATGATGATGGGTAAATAGGCAAAGGTGAAAATTTGATTAAAATTGCTGCTTTTGACGCACAAAGACATTCAAATGCTGACAGTTGGCAATGGCGCCGCGACAGCTGAGTGAGCTGTGCCGCCATTAACCAGGTGAAAGCACCTCATCATCATACCAGCACCACGCCCCCGCCAACACCCCGCCACCCGAGGGCGCCACATGTGGAGCTGCTGCAAGCCAAACACTTTGTGGGACGCGGTTATAATTAATTTACTGCCACTTACAATTTTTAATTAAGCACAGTTCTCAGCGCATTGCTATCCAGTCGCTCAGCCCGCAGCCCACAGACCTCCACCCTCCACCCTCCACCCACCACCACTAACCCCCATCTCAGCGGAGTTATGGAGGCCACTCGGCGGCTGCTTGGTTAGCTGGTAAAGTGAATTGAAACGCTGTAAAGGGTGGAATCACGATGCGTTTATCAATACGTAATTGCAGATAGATTTACATATGCGGTATAATTGCGTATACGCCTCGTGCAACAGAGCTGCGAGCCGCACTCGATTTACAGATCAGCTAATGGGCTGAAAACTGAAGAGCCTAAAGAGCGCGCTCTTGATGGATAATTACACGAAATGAGGCACCGAAACAAAAGTTTGCATACTCATTAGAGACCTTGAAAACCATCGTTGGTATCGATAGTTAGTTTAAGAGTGACTATCTTGGTTTTTCGACTAATTTTTAACATCAATATCATTATGTGTTTAAGTATTCAAGCTTTTCTAAGGCACTACGACGAAGATTGATAAGTAGCATATTTGAAATAGAGCTAGAGACGAATCGAGGGCGCTATCGATAGTATCGATAGCACTTTTATGATAAACTAACGAGCTTCTTGCGCTAAGATTCCATTGTATGTGCAAATATTAAACGTTTCGTGTTAAACGAAGCTCCATAACAATATTTTTAATGTTTGTAATATAGCTACGAAATCATCGATAGAAATATCGATAGTATCGATGGGCTTTTAATGAGCTATTATTGGGATATTCGCGCTGATTTGCAACTTTATATCTACTGCTCCTCATCGATAGCATTGATTATTTAAAGTATCGCTGGTGGAATACCATCAAATGCATTCATATTATGAAATACGAGTGCCGACATCAACTCTGGACAACTTTTCTCACTTTCCTTGTTTTTCAACTTTCTTTCACCTTGTTTGCCTGAATGCAAAATTGAATTACCTTACATATTTCGTTGGCTCTGCTCGAACTTTATTCCCGTTACCATTCCCATTCCCATTCCCATTCCCATTCCCTTTGCCAGCCTCCAGCTCCCGGCCCCACTTGATGCGTGACAAATTGATCGATGAATTTCGCATTACACCTACCCCGCCGATACGCCCCACTCCCTTCCCCCCATTCGAAGGGGCAAACTGTGTTGCAATTTTGCGCAGTTTCTTTTGCGGCAGCTGAAAAATATTAACTGACAATTATGTTTCGATAGGGATGAGTCCTGGAGCGGAGAAGCTATCGATGGCACTATCGATAGACTCAATGATTAAGTTAATCTTAGTTAATCTTCTCATAAATGTTAACACATATTGGGACTTTTGATAGACTGACAGCTATAAAACCTTTTCCTGACTGAGGTTCGAACCTTGAATGTCATGAGAACCACAATATTGTAATTTAATGAAATATAACTATCGATAATTTAGTTCTTGGAGAGCCTTGATGGCTGTGGACTTCTGGTGATAGTGTGGCACCTCTAACAGTTAGGAGGGGTGCTTCCGTAAGCGGGTGGGGGGGATATTGCAGTTTACATGCGAGTATTGTATTCGCATTGGTTGAATGCATTGATGCATCATTTGTGCTGTGTGTTTGTGGCATGAAAAATTGCGATGTTACACAAAATGACAGCTGTCAAATTGCCAGGCAACAGGCACAAGTTGTCCGGGAGGGTGAGTGAGGGGTCCCCTAGGCACCTGCTGCCTCAATTATATGAAATTCCAAGTAGTCACACACACATCACACACCCGCACACACACACTCATCAGTTGATTAGCAATCAAAGTAATTGTGGCAAGGAGCAGACACGCAGAGTTTCATTTACCAATTTGTCGCCAGGATACACACAGAGAGCACACAGGACATGGCCGTTTGATAAATGAACTCAATATATTCCAGAGAAAACGTAGACATTGCCAAATATTGCAATTGCTTGCTTTTAAAATGTCAAATGCAGGCTGCCCCAAAATTGCGCATACGCCGAGTGGACGGTACGGCAATTGTGGCATTCAAAGGATGCGATTGCCCTGCCAACCATTTGTAGTCCTTTCACACAACTGACGCCTTCTCCCGTCCCCCGTCCCCCGTCCCCTATTTCCCGTGCCGGCTCCCAGTTGAGGGCACAAACTACTCCTAGCTGGCCATTAATCAGTGCCTGGGGCTCGGCCACGCCCCCCTTTAACGTAGTGTGCCCGCCCCCCACTTGCACGGCCAGAGCATGCAGCTTGGTCTTATTGCGATGGCCATCATAGTATCTGGAGGCGTCTTTCCATTTGATTGGATTTGTTTTTGCGGGACATTTGTTTAGCCGTTTGAGTGCTTAAATGGTTAAAGACGATCACAAATTACAGATTTTATTACCATTCACATTCACATTCACATCCTCATCCACATTCATCCCATAATGTGCACTCAAAATGTTTATTATTGACAGTTGAAATTATCAGAAACTTTTAGCTTTGTTGAGACATTCAAGTTCACATTCTCTGGCATTTCATGTTTATTCATTATTTATGAGCAGGAAACAAATAAAAACAACGCGTACTTTTAAATACACTCATTCAGATTGGCATTCGCATTCACATTTATGCTATTGGGTGTTTCTCCGTTCTACAATCATGTTTCACATTCGTTTCAAGTGATATTTACAACCCAAGATCAGAGTTCCCAGCCGAAGCTTCGTTTCTAACTGCTGAAAATGAATAGAATACACTCACACTCTGTATATAGAAGTATTCATTCACATTCATTTAATATCTGCATACGATTATTGGGTATAAATCGCTGAGAAGTTCAGCATTGCAGCGATATATATCGATAAATGAATGCAGAATATCGAAAAGTTTGATAGCTTGCTCCTCTGCATCGATAAACTTTAAAGTATCGTTTTATACGAGTGTATATCGGACTTTTTTCGATCACTTTTGCGTTAGCTTAGAATTGACAAAGTAAAGTAGATATCTGTGATATGGTTTTCCTATTTGATAAGTAGCTAGATCATTTTTTGCAGGGGTTGCATCACGATACATTTATCGATGCCCGATATCGATATATTGTTAACCATTAGCATGCCACAATTACAGGATATTTCATAGTCGAGCAGGCAAATTGCAGTTGCTGTCAACTGAAGATTTGTCAATTGTTGTCGTTGTTGTTGTTGCGTGTTCTGTTTGTTAAACATGCATATTAAATGTGTATGTGTGTGTGTGTGGCCCAATAAGACTTTAACCAAAGAATACACACACACACACACACACATATGGGGAAAGAAAGACAAATACAACGACAGAAGGAAAAGGACTGTAAAAAGACGACGAATAACATTGCGTTAAATAATTAATTACAATCAATTAATTAATTAGACAACGCAAAGGGGGGTCATTAGGTCAAACAGCCGACAGCAACAGGCCAACAAAAAAGGACAACGCCAGCAACAACAACAACAACAAACAACACGAATAACAACAACAACAAAGCTTAGAACTGATACAACCAACTTGTATACATAATGTGGCCATAATCAACATCAGCGCACGTTTTGTTGGCCCTTTTTTCAGTTGTTCAGTTGCTTTCCATACCCTTTTCAGTGGGTATCATAAGTTTGTCACGCATCCTGTTCTCGGTCCACATCAGTATCTCAGTTTCAGTATATCCTGTAGCTGTCGCTTGAGCAATCAGTCATAGATTTAGTTCAAGATATCTCAACCAATTCATCACTATATCTTCTAGCTGTCATGGCAGCAATTTTTATCAAGGCCTGTTCATACCATCTTATATTTACGTGCAACATTACACGTCTTCTGATGTCACCAAGTGTGACCACGAACGATTTTCGGACGCGACATTCGTTTCTAGTTCGTGTCAGGTTTGCATGTGAACTTGGGCCAGTGTTGTACAGTGATTTAAAAATGCACAGTGTTGCTAACAATATTGGAGGATGGTATATGAAATATTGCACGCAAATATGAGATGGTGTAAACAGTAGCTTAGCTTCTCAGCAAGGATATCAAATCGTCGGCTTGCCTTTCTTTCATTTGTGTGCTTTTTTTGCTTGATGCTCTTTCATTGGCCTTCGCTTTAAGTGCCCCGCCGCCCCTTCCACACACACACACACACACACACACACACACACACACACACACACACACACACACACACACACACGTACACACACACACGCACACACACACACTCATTTTTATTTTATTGCATATTGTTAGGCGTGAAATGATGCCTTCTTATACACTCGCATAATTAATGGCATTTAGGCGGGAGCCAGCTGCCCCAATGTCCCCCCCCCCCCCGCCAGACCCCCGCCAGACCTACCCCCTTTCCAGAGCCCGCCAATATATATTTGGCTTCTGAACCTGCATTGATTTATGGACCTCCAACTCTTCCTGTTCGCCTTTGCAGGCTACTGTTTTCTATTGTTGTTCTCGTATTTAGATTGTTGTTGCCTTTAGCAAGAGGCCACAAGTTAATTGTTTAATTTATGGTATAGCATTTGGCCACTGCTCCCAGCTGGTAGAGTACACTGAGCGAAAAGTCAGTTGCTTAAAAAGTGGCAGATATTTCTCTCCTCAAATGTTTTTTAATGTTTTGTTATTTTCCCTTAGCTTAAACTCAATTTGGAATGTAATCTTTCTGAATTGCTTTAAATGGTTAATGGGAATAATAGTATATTTAACTTTAAGTGTGTGGAAGAGTAACGTTTTAGCTGCTCAGTGTACTCGTTGTTAAGATTCTGGAATGCAGAACTTGTTGCCAATTTGCTGGGGCCAATGTTTCGAGCCTCTTGACCGCAATGCTTGCCCGATTTAGCCCCAAACAATGAGGGCCAAAACCGCAAAAGTCAATCGGCCAACCCTCAAACCGTATTCGAGCACTTTATGCCAATGAAATTGCCTTCAAACGTGTCCCGTCAAAATGGCCCGAATGCAAAATCTTTTCACCTGTAAAGTCCAATATTTCTCAAAGCTAAGCTCGTTTGAATGAGAAATACTTTTTAGGCCACAACTTCTGCTCTAGATTGTTTCTGAATCATAAACAAAAGTTATTTGTTAGTCTATTTATTTATTTATTTATTAGTCTGAACTTATTCGACACTGTTTGCAATTGAAATAACTCAAACCGTTTCTCCTTGTGATGAAAATTAGTTGTATTCAATTCAAATTGATTTCATTTCAAATATCAAATCAAATTTGGCATTCATATTGATAATTAAGGTCAGCATTTTGGCCAACACAATAGCTTATTAGGTTCGAATGTTTTCAAGCCTGTCGTCAATTATATTGCCAGCTAACTTAAGGATAATATCCTTGCCTTGCTTGTTAGCCAACACGCCTGCCAATTATTAAATATATTCTGTCTATTCTATTCATATGAATATTTCCATCCGACGGGTTCCTTGTTTGCAATTACATTTGTGTGTAAAATGCGTTGAGGCGCCCCAAAAGTTGCCAACATATTGTAAATAACGAGCTGCAGCTACAAATTAATTATTGCATACTCGTTATGCATTATTATTATACCCAGCAGCCGACAAAAGGATAACGAAGGATGGTGTAAGTACGGTAAGTATATCAGCCACTGACACACCCCGACAAATGAATGCTTTGCTGTGGTTCAGGGGCATGTGGCATGTGGCATGTGGCATCCTCGGGTGTTGAATGATATTAAGGGAAGAGTTTGAAAACAACATTTATGAACAACTTGCTTAAGCTGCCATGATAGGTGGCAGAAAACTCGTTTTTAAAACTATTTTTTTACCATTTATTTAGTTTTGTTTTTTCTCTCCCTCACTTAAGTTAAGTTTTTGTTAAGTTTGTCTTTATTTAACAACTACGTACGCTGTAAATATGCAGATCCTGGCTTATTAAACTCAAATTAATCACAGCCGCCACATAAATAAAAATATATACAAATAACAAATAAAAGAAGGAGAAAAACATAGTATTCGGAAGAGAAAACTGAACTACTTTCTGGGAGGTTAATTAAAATGGTTGGTCTATGAGCACAAGTTAGCATCCATTTCAGTCAATATCAACAGTACTATTCAGGAGATATGGTCCTAAGTAATTGAAAATTGCTGAAAAATATCCTATTCTCTAGGGTGCTTTTCTTCAGTTGATTCCAACTTTCCATCAGTTATGCCATAAGCAAATCTACCAAACAAAACTCATTCCAAATGGTGAAAAAGGATGTCAAGTGCGGAAAATTAAAGAACGCTTCATCGATTATTTGGGATGGTAGTGCTATCGATAGTCTTTCACCTTTAAATGATGAAATCGTTTTTAGATGAAATCAATAAATCAAGAACTTTAAACGCATTTCGATAACTGCACCCTTATATTATCTCCCTCTCAAGTTATTTCCCCAAAAATAAGTCCGAGTAATTGTCATCAGTGGTGAAAAGCAGAGCTGAGTGTAGGGTATTCCTTATTCGAGCACTCTCGCCCGAAGCGTGCTGACTTGTTTGGTATTTCGATGACTGTACCCTTATATTATCTCCCTCTCAAGTTATTTCCCCAAAAATAAGTCCGAGTAATTATCATCAGTGGTGAAAAGCAGAGCTGAGTGTAGGGTATTCCTTATTCGTGCACTCTCGCCTTAAGCGTGCTGACTTGTTTGGTATTGTTGTGGCCGCTGCTTGTTTTGGCCAGCAAACTCATTTCGACTGCGGTTGGAGGGGAGGAGCCACAAAAACGCTTGCGGTTAATGCAAATAAAGCAAAAGTAAAAACAGTGCAGCCGCAGGTGAGTATGTATGGTCGCACACACACACACACATACACGCAGGTGAAAAATTTGCAAATTGATGGCCAAGAGCCAACAAACAACAACAACACTAGGAAGAACAAAAAGCGAGAGCGAGAGAGAGAGAACGGAACGGCACGGGAGTGGAACGGCAGCTGAGGAATGAAAATGAAAACGAATCAACGGCCCTTAGTAACGATTGGCAATTGGAAGCTCCTATTCAAATGTGTGTGGGTAGTGTGTGTGTGTGTGTGTGTGTGTGTGTGTGTGTGTGTGTGTGTGTGGTGTGTGTGTGTGTGTGCGTGTCTCTGCACTTAATTGAAACTGGTCTGTGGCATATTTGGTCCATAACACCAAAGATTTTCCGTCTTTTCCGGCTGCCTGTCAGTCGTTTCATTTTGCATTTGCCATTTTCCATTTTCCATTTTCAAATTTTGAATGGAAAGCAAATTTTGGCCAAAGGAAAGGACAAATTTGAAGACTACTTGAATGTCCTTATCTGTGTCCATCCTTCGAGAGTATCGATGTTGCGCTTTTCGCTTGTCACCGTCGATTGTCGTTGTCAATCGAACTTTGCTAGCATTGTGGACTACAGATCAGGATTCATTACTCAAAGTAACATTTATCGCCTTTGTAACCAGCGTTGACGTGGGTAAAATGTGTTTGCTTATGGTTAATTTAAGGAATCCCATGTGGAAAGAGAACCAACTGAGGGTGGATATTACAGGATGTGATAATTCCCCATCAGACAACACAGCCTGGGTGACAGTGTGTGTGAGTAATGGTGCAGTATTAGGGACAGCTTCATCGGGTGATGATTAGGATGAGAATCCGAAAAGATTCCTTCGAGCCTTCTCCTTGAAACCGCAAAGTTGGGCGTAAGTT
The DNA here is from genome assembly GCA_035043065.1 of Hirtodrosophila confusa. Classification (NCBI taxonomy): domain Eukaryota; kingdom Metazoa; phylum Arthropoda; class Insecta; order Diptera; family Drosophilidae; genus Hirtodrosophila; species Hirtodrosophila confusa. The sequence goes on along the minus strand of JAWNNI010000242.1, from coordinate 14,186,086 downwards.
TTCTGGCGAGCGGGTTTATGTGATGGCCAAATCTTAAATTGAACCCACAACTGAAGTAAGGCCCAGATAGTACATTTCAATTGGGTTCCTAGGAGGAAGATTTTCAACTTTGTATCTAATGTGTTTGAAAACTTTATTATAAATCAATTTACGAAAAACTTTTCATCTTAAGATATTTTGTATAGACGTTCGAGATTATCGAAAAATCGTTTTAGTTTAACAGTTTTTTAAACCAAACTTTTCCGCTTTGTGTTCAAACTTTAACCGAATTGATCGATAGCCTTAGTTCTTCATTTTTCGATTAGTAAAGTATAAATTATAAGAATATAAGAACAGCAAGAGCAAGTTTATGATGAGTGTGCGATAACTTTCGATTAACTTTGATCAGGGAAGAAATAAATCGATTTAAGATTTTAGAAAAATATTAGAAAAAGTTGTTGATTATGCGGGAATGTAAAATATTATAAAGTGCAGTGTGGGAATTACTTTAACTTTCTATATTTTGGTGTTTAAAAAATAACAATAGATTTAAACTTTGTATGGTTTTTAAATAACGAAAATCAGAGCAAAATGCTTGGAATTGGAATTCGAGAATATATTGTTCAAGGATAAGTAATATTACTTTGAGAACTTTGAAATTGGTCATATAATTAATTTAGCTAATTTGATTTAATTTTTTTTAAATTTTAAGCTTGTTTGTGATTTTTGTCATGACATCTTCGGAGATTTTCCATTACATTAGGCGCCAATAAAATGTTGGTGTATAATTAAGCGAAATCTGTTTACTTGATGAATGAGGCTCATTAATTTGCTGACTTTTAAATAAATTAAAGTTCTTACTTGCCGAATTGAATGCGGCTTAAACTTTTAAACTTGAATGTGTTCCTTTAGTTTGCTTTAGTCGCATTGAATTTCCCCTCGATACTTTTGTGTGTTTCACTTTTGTTGTTGTTGCTCCGTCTTTTCATTTTCGCATCCTGCCTTATACATTTCAAACGCTAGTCATTATTCACGAGTACTCAATACACTCAGATTCACAACTGAGGGCACACACTCAGACCAGGGACAGGAACAGGAACAGGGATAGGGAGAGGGATAGGAATAGGGGCTTGGTGACTCCGAGACTCGGAGAGCGTCGGTCAGGCTCATGATAAAGTGTATTATAACTGATTAAATTTGCACGGTGGCAGTACGTACACACACTCACACACTCACACACTCACACACACACACACACACACACACACACACACACACACACACACACACACACACACACATAGAAAAGTTTGTGTGTGTATTATATATTTTGCCAGATTAAACGCTTTGTGCTGATTAAATGAGTTTAGAGAGTTTTGGAGCTGGCCAACTCTCGCACACACCAAACACACACACACACACACACACACACACATACTGTTTGGTTGACATTTTTGAAGCAGTCACTCCACCTCCGCCCGCTCCCTGACTCTACATTTATCTCTACCTCAGTCTGTGTGCCTTCAAAAAATTAAAAGCTTTACACAAATGAAGTTTTCATGGGCGTCGCTTCGTCCTTTGGCTTGGCAAGAACACACACACACGCACACACGCACACACACAACACACACACTTAATTGAGTTATGCAACTCAATTTCGCCAATCGATAGGATGAACTATATAGTACAAATACTAGTAACTAAGGATCCAAGAATGTGCAACAATTTTAATTGCATTAAATTTGCATTTTCTGTAAAATAGATTAATACCAAAATATAGCCCGATCAAGAGGCCTGGAGCTGGCTTGTTTCTGACTAGACAGGAATACCCGCTGCGGAGAATTTTTAACAATAATATACTTGTTATGGGAGTCTGCTTTGATTTCTGTTTGCGATACACAAGTTTCGGTAATTTGTTAACAATGAATAATTAATACAATTAAAACACAACTTTGGACTATTGTTGTTATTTTTTTTGTTTGGCTTCAAGTTAATTTATGTATTTTTACAGAGAAACCTATGAATTGCATGAATTGCATAAATTGCATGAATTATGGCTCTAATTATGCATGAAATTCGCATAGAAAATAAAATTATATATATTTATTATTAACGATGCGTTACAATTATTAATTAGTACAATTAATACATAATTTCTGATTATTTTTTCCTTCTCTCTTTGAGCTAAAGTTAATTTATGTATTATAACAGAAAATGTACGAAGTTATGGTTGATAAATTCTCATGAATTATGGCCTTAATTATGCATCAAATCTGCATAAAACATACTTTTATACTATTTAGTTATTAAAGATGCAATTTTGATGAATAATTTACGCTGTTACTATGCAACAAATGCATCATTTCTAAATGGAAATGTATAATACTTGAACAATATGTAGACAAATCGGATATGTCTATATGCAGTAATTGGCTAAAGTAGACTGAAAATGATAATGGGAACGGTTCCGGGCTCACATATTTATTCATTTATTATTTTTCGTCATTGTCAGGCAGCTTAAACCCAATCTTCGAGTTGGGGCCATGAAATGCAGACCCAAATGCGATTAACAGGGCTCTGGCGTGTCCTGGAGCAAGGCTGCAGGCTGGGTGCCTCCATTTTTTTCCTCTGCTTTTTGTGGCCAAATTTAATGCAAAATAAATGTATTAAGAGTTAGGAGCGGGGCAGCGGGGTAGCGGGAGGACACTTTAATTGCTTCAACTGTCAATAAATGAATTATATGCGTGGGCTGCAGGGGGGGCGGGCCGGTGCCGCTGAGGCATGCAGTCAAGTTTTGACAGCTGTCAAATTCGTTACGCCTTCGCTGGCAAATGGGTGAGGGAGAGCGGGAGTGGGAGTGGGAGCGGGAGTGGGAGAGGCGGCGTGAAGGCGCAAAAATCCAAATGGAAACAATTGCTGGCATCCCTGGAGATGACTATGGCATATGTGTGTGTGTGTGTGTGTGTGTGTGGGTGTGTGTGTGTGTCTGTGTGGTGTCAAAAAATTCGCAGACTGGCGAAAAAAATTAGCGCAAATAAATATCTCATCACACATATGTGTATGATGTTGTGACGGTGTGTGTGTGGGCGTATCTAGTCATTTTTATGCATGTGTGTGTGTGTGTGTGTGTGTGTGTGTGTGTGTGCGTGTCTGCCTGTCTGTCTGTCTGTCTGTCCTTGTCGTCTTTCATCAAAGTCAATTTCCATGTTGATTTTTGCTTATTTGCGCATCTAAATGGATTTTTATCGCAATGTTTTGCAATGTCCTTCCGGCAGGAGGCATCAATACAACGCATATGCCACAAAATGTGCCTGCCACACACACACACACACACACACACACACACACACACACACACACACACACACACACACACACACACACACACACACAGAGACACACACATATGGAGCGCATTTCTTTCTCTGCTTCTTTTTCGTGCACAAATTTGCAAATTTGCGGTAATTTGTGTGTTTATGCTGGCAGTGAGGGCAAAGGACGCAAGCACGCAGGACGAAGGCGCTGAAGCAACTGAACTGATTGGCAAATCCTGCATCAGCAGTTAACTGAAAGCCAAACAGTTAATGAAAACAAGCCCAGATGCCTAACGGCTGGCCCTGGCCCTGGCCCTGGCCCTGGCGTGGGTGGTGGCGTGGTGGAGGTGTTGTTCGGGTGAAGGGGTTTCATTAAAATGCCAACATAACAGGATATAACCAGCTACAGGATAACTGACAGCACAAAGCCCCGCGAGCTTCTGCAATGCAATTAGAAGCCGTTCAGCAGAACAGTCCAGCAGTATTACGACTTGGCCAACTGGCCAACGACTATTCCAGAGCGCTCGACTAGCGGTTACCCTATGATCAGGTCTTATATATCCTTCAAGCACTGCTGTGCCTATGTAAAGTAACTGAGATTGATAAATTCTATCAGTGTATGAGCATTCAAGCCAAAGAAGACCAACAAAACATTACAGCGCAGATATAACAGTAACAGCCAAGATAACAGCTAACATTCCGGCGTTAACATTAACAGTCACAGTTCTGCAAATAGTTACAGTTCTGTTAGCAACAGGTACAGTCGCTATATTAATAGCTGTTAACATTAACAGTGCGTTATCGATATTAACAGTCACAGAGCAGGTTTCAATGGAAAAAGACAGCTAGGGATAGAATGACAAGCAAAATATAATCTTATCAGATCTGACCAAGTCTGGCCAAGATTTCCCAAAAGTCTGAATGCCACAAAGAATGACCAAAGAACTCAAATCTTATAATGTTTCGAGGGGAGTACCAAAACTTGTAAGCCGCTTATTTAAGTATGGGAGAAGGGAGATTTTTTAAATGTAGTTCATAGTCACAGTAACTGATATCGGAAAGTTATATTGAAAGCATTAAGACATTGATGTTGACTTGACGTTTTTATGCTCTCTTCTCAAAGGGAAAAGAATATAGGTTCTGGTTCTGGCAGAGGCCACTATCGGAAGTTTTAGTGCTATCGATACTATCGAAAACCCAATTCTAGAACTTCACACATCTACCTCAGATATGCAGTAAGAGAAAGTGACTGAAAGATTACTAGAATAGGCTACATTAATTGTTTGTAATTGTGTAAATATTATTGAGGGTAACGACTGAAGCCATTATCGATAACAATGGGAGATCTTTAATAGGAAGACATGTGTGAATGGTAAAACAGGGTGGAAATATGCTCGGGACTGGCAGCTTGATGGGTTAAAATGATTTGCATATATTCAGGAGTGAAAAATGATTGGCAGTGTATTGGCCTCAGGTGGGGATGGGGGTGGGGGGCTAAGGCACTAGTAAGGAGCGCCGCAGCTAAGAGGGCGTGGCAAGTACAGTAAATTAAAACGCGTCAAATATTGAAAAGTGTGTGTGTGTGTGTGTATGCAAAGTGAAATGAAAGCAAACGCCACTAACAGAAGCTAAAGAGCGAAAATACAATACGACACACACACACACACACACACACACACACACACACACACACACACACACACACACACACACATGCACACACATCAAGTACACACACAGTAGAAACTGCCAAAGGCGAAAATGCAAATTTGATTTCTTGCCGCGCTGGCCGGGCAAAAAATCCAACTCGAATTTGAATTTCGAAGCTGAAGTTAAAGTTGCGGCTTCATTCGGTACAAAACTGTCGCCGTCCTTATAGAGAGCATAAGTGGCAGCAGTTATAGCCTTATTATGTTAAAGTTTCATACACAGAAAATCACTTGCCACAAACTAAACGACAACATCAAGAAAAACACTTTTCATTTCTCAGCTCTTGGCGCTCGGCGCTCGGCTCTCGCTCTCATTCAGGCGGCCATAAAATGAGAAAAAATGGGCTGATGGCTCATATGACAGCTGGGTGGGAGTGTGTGTGGGGTGTGTGTGGGGTGTGTGTTAGGGACAACACATTTGGGAATTGTCGGATTTGAAATGTGCGCAACTTTTTTGTGTTTAGAACGCTCAGCAAAAGTGAAACTCATGCTAAATTTTTATAATATTAAAAATATGAATATAAAATGCACAAACTTGAAAACGTTTCAAAGCATTTAGGTTAAGTCGTTGGATAAGAATCATAGTCTAACGTATAATAATAATCAGCCATGGAGAAACCTAACGATCACAACTTCATTTTCAGCTCATTTTGTTTACCAAATTTACACAATTGTATAGACTTAAGTTTAGAGTTCCTTAAATCTCCTTTCCTTGTTCCTGTATTTGCTAATCTTGAGCGCAAATTAAAAGATTTTAATGATAGATTTATAGTATTGTGCAGTTTTCATTAGTACTTAAGTGTCATAGTAAAACTGTGGAGCCTGTAAAATGTTTAGGAATATTGCACAGCAAAGAATGCAAGATATGAGGGTCAGTGAGGAATAGCATATAATAGCTCATCACACTTTAATTAAGATATCTATAAAAACTAGGAAACTTAAAGTGAATGTAACTAGCTTCTGAAGATAATTGAATATTTGAGATGAACTTTAGTTAACTCGCATTAATCAGACGTGTTTCCAATCAAAACATTTCAAAACAAACTTGTTGCATGTTCCCAATTTTCAACAGATTATCCCCTTTTACTCATTTTATGGGTACAGGGAGTAAATATCAATTGAAAATGCTTTGAGCGAGTTGAACAGAGGTACACGATTTCCGTTTACAATCTGAATAAGAATGCTATCAACTAGAATAGCTCAATCAAGTGTATTCCTCTGTAAACTGATTTCCAAGATTTCGAGAGTCATAGCGCATTAAGTCTTTCAACTATCATGCTAAACTTTGGCTTAGAGCTTGGCTCAAGTTTCGAAATCAGTTTAAAGAGCCGCTGTAAGCCAACCTCAATTAGAGCATAGAAATTTCGGCCTTGAAACGCATTCAAGTCTGTTCAGGCAGCGCTTATGAGATTCGCATGCAATGAGGCAAAAAATGGCGTCGTCATCGCGTCACACACACACAGATATAGAAAAAATGTGTGTGTGTGTGTGTGTGTGTGTGTGTCGCTCGCAATTAATGCAAATGGCGCAATCTGAGAAGCCATGGCCATGGCTGTTGTCGATCTTGAAAGCTTCGTTTGGGGAATTGGCTATTGAACTTTTTGCCTTGATAATTTGCTGGTAAACATCCTGACGGGCCAGAGCATCCTGTTTGTGCAGGGGCCGCTGTGGTTTCAAGTGTAAGTGTGTGTGTGGGGGGGCATTTGGGGCTTTTCAAGGTAGGGGAATGGGGGGGAGGGTGGTGTCGGCGGCACGGCCACAGCAATCCAATTTGCTTAGCAGCATCCTCTTTGGGGGCGACGCTTTGGGCTCCTGGACGCGACAGCTGCGCGCATTTGGGACACGGCCAGGACCCAGCCAGGACCCGGCCAGGACCCGGACCTTAGCTAGTCTATTTACCGAGTGCTTTTAATTAATATACTCAAATGATTTCATTGGCTGCCTGCTGCTGGTGGCAGGCGGGGGATCAGCCCAAGCCCAAGCTGAAGGTGTCAACCTCCTTTAATGCGTTGCGAGAAATGTAAATTTGAAAGCAACAGCCCAAACCGCAATATAATTAGCAACGATGCGGCACATCCTTAAAGGCCTGATCCCCACCAAAAAACGTTGCCTAATCTCAGTCGCAGTGTCCTTAAATTCTGTGTGACCAGCTCCAACTGGGAATGGCATATAGAACCAGTGTGTCCAGCTCACTTTGTGCTTGCAGCTTTGTTTTTCATTTGCTCTTTACAGATTCATAATCCTTTCAACTGTCAAAGGCACACACGCACACACGCACACACGCACACACGCACACACACACACACGCACAGCAGGTGTATGAATAGCGCACAAACAACATTATGAATTTTTCATTTTTAATTATTTACATTTTACTAGGCAACGAAAATCCGAGCGCAATTTTCTCTTATCACATTTTCCTGCTTTGTTTTTACTTTATTGGTTTCTTTTGCCATCTTCCACACTTGTTATCACGTTCCTTTTCCATTTCCTTTCACATTTTTATTTTGGTTTTGATTTTGTTTCTGCGTACTTCGCTTGCCACACACAATTTGCAGATGGCACTAAGTCAATTTTGGTGTGGCATGCGGCATGTGGCATGCATGCTAGACAACTCAAAACATAGTTGATTAAGCGCAGCTAATGAATAGCAACGGCAACGACAACGAGAACAGACAGAGAGACAAATTTGAAGATTTTATTTCATCCGGAGTTTGAATTTAAAGCACATTAAACAACATTCAACAAAAAGAAGGGAAGAAAACACACAAAATATGTAATTTGTAAAGTAAAACGTAACAGATGACAGTTCACAACACTAGCCAGTGTTGCAAAAGCAAGCAACTGGCAACGCAGCTAGTGTTGGAAAGCGAACAACGGCTAAGGCGTGTGTTAGAAAGCGACAAGGGAGAAAAAGAAACCATAATTAGCACATTATTTTTCATGTCTAAAGAAAATAATAGCTCGAGGTTTTACTTTGTGCTATGCAAGTACAGTGCACACTTGAAAGAGTGGATAAAATATATATATTTTGTCGTCAAAAACAAAGCTCGCGGAATCCTTTAGAAAAAAGTGTTGTATTATATTTTCAAGCTATTCTATTTATTCCAAAGGTATCAGTCCTTGCTTTAAAGCTATGGCCTTTATTTCAATGGAATCAAGAGTTTCTTTAGTATTTAGGCTACTTTTGATGATTTTGATTATTTTTTATTTTTATGGAAGAAGAATATGCTTGTAGACTGTCCTTCCCAAGGATCTGGCAGTCTCATTGGGTTGAATTTCTGTCTATCTATACACTATACTAAATACAAGAAAATAAAAGCTTAATATCTAAACCAAACTAAATTCGCGATAGAAAGAGCTAATAAGAACCCAGGGTGTTCAGTCTTGGGATAGTCAGGATAGGATATAAATACTATAAATAAAGCAGATACAGTAATCATTATAAGTTATATTATAAATATTACTTAATCATTAGATTATATTTCAATTTCTTAACGTTTTACTTTTGAGTTATTTAATAAAACTTACAACATAATCATTATGTTAGATCAAAAAATTAAAAAAATCAATTAATGATTCTTATATTTTTGTCGCTCAAAATAAATGAAATGAAATAAAGTGTTATATATAAATAGGCGTAGGCCAAGCAGTTAAGTACCATTTAGAAGTCACAGGTTCTATCTAGGGGCAGTGCTGAATGTAGTTATTGTAATTGTGCAAGGTGTTGGGTCTAAGCCAGGTAACAACCAGGGCAGGGAGGGGAATACGTCTTCGTTTGTTTATATTAAATGGCGGGCGGGTTCATTCCTTTGAGCGTGCACTGTATTAGCCACAAATGAAATGCTCGAGAGTGCATAATAACATCAATTTGTCTTCTGGTCTCAACTTTTTGTAGGGTATTGCGGACGTATAGGAATACTACTAGCTTCTAAGGATATTTTTTATAATAGCTCCAGCTAACTTGGCTGCAGTTCATTGTGGGCGTGGACGTGACAATACGAGCAGGACAAATATCTAATCTTACACCCAGTCACACACACACACACACACACAGTCAGTCAAATCGCGGCTCATATACTTTTGCTTGCGGCTAAGGGTATGTAGCTGGGTGTGTGTGTGTGTGTGTGTTTGTGTGGGCTTAGAAGTTGCATTAAATTGGCATTAAATAAACAACACGTATAAGTTACAACAGCAGCAACAATGAATACAACAAAATGTGGTACGAGGCAAGCGGCAAGCGGCACGCGGCACGCGTCATGAGAAATGTGGCAGGTGGTCTGACGGGTGACGGGTGGACGGGGCGCCGGCTTCTCGGTGTGGGCGGACGGACAACAACTTGCTTCCAAAACAAATATTCAAATAATATTCAATGAGGCCTGACAGTCGCACGTGCCAAAATAGAAAACTTAAATATGTCTGCTCATTTGATAAGTGTATTAAAAATATAAATATAGATAGAAATATAAATAGAAATAGCTTGAAATGCTGAACGGACAGCGCACACAGTTGCTATTTAATATGGTTAACATAAAGTCATTACGGACTTTACAGGCCATTTCTAAAATAGAACCAACAGTTACTAATAATTCGATATCCTTGCTAAAATATTTACAATTACAAACAATATTCGATACAAATTTGACTGGAAATTAAATAAACAAATTTATCAAATTGAGCCTCAGCATGCATTTAGATTTGCATGCAGTAAATGAGCTTATATTGCACTTTATATACCCAGTAAAAGCTGTAGAAGGGGTAGCAGCAACGTGTCAGGAGCTATGCGACAGCTGTTGCTCCTATTTTTATGCTCCTTTGATCTTTGATTAAATTCACCTGCCCTTGACCCCAAGTCACCAGCTCAAAGAGGAAACAAGTTTGAGTATTTATTTAGGAAAATAAAAAGAACTCAATTGAATAGAACAAATTAGATCGAAATGTGCTTGCACTATCTTATAGCTACGCGTAATATTTATATAATATATTATAAATATATTTATAATTATTTAATATTTTCTAGCATTCTGGCGCAACTGTAAAAATGTTTTATGTAAATATTTCCTTGTGTTCAATTTATTGCGTAATTAATTTGATGAATAGTAAGCTAAATGTGTCTTATAAATAAAAACAGCCTCTGGCAACCGTTGGTTAACTGCTTGACAACCGTTGCTAATTGGGAAATCTTTTGCAACGCTGGTTAAAAATCAAATGAAAATATGATACATAGGAAAGGAAATCGTTTACAACACTGCTTAAAAATCACATGAGTATGTAATAAAAAAAGGAAAGGAAGGAAATCTTTTACAACACTGGTTAAAAATCAAATGAAAATATGATACATAGGGAAGGAAATCGTTTACAACACTGCTTAAAAATCACATGAGAATGTGACACAAAGGAAAGGAAGGAAATCTTTTACAACACTGGTTAAAAATCAAATGAAAATATGATACATAGGAAAGGAAATCGTTTACAACACTGCTTAAAAATCACATGAGTATGTAATAAAAAAAGGAAAGGAAGGAAATCTTTTACAACACTGGTTAAAAATCAAATGAAAATATGATATATAGGGAAGGAAATCGTTTACAACACTGCTTAAAAATCACATGAGTATGTAATAAAAAAAGGAAAGGAAGGAAAACTTTTACAACACTGGTTAAATATCACATGAGAATGTGATACAAAATGAAGCAAATCTTTTACAACACAGCTTAAAAGTCACATGAGAATGTGATACAAAGGAAAGGAAGGAAATCTTTCACAACACTGGTTAAAAATCAAATGAAAATATGATACATAAGGAAGGAAATCGTTTACAACACTGCTTAAAAATCACATGAGTATGTAATAAAAAAAGAAAAGGAAGAAAATCTTTTACAACACTGGTTAAAAATCACATGAGAATGTGATACAAAAGGAAGGAAATCGTTTACAACACTGGTTAAAAATCAAATGAAAATATGATACAAAATATTAGAAACGAAGCTAGTATCTGGAAAAATGTTGCATGATGCCGGAAAACTGTTATTGATAACACTTAGTGAGGCCAGAAGTAGCGCAATATTGCACTTAAATATGAGATGGGACACGGGATAATATTCAGTTTGAACAGAAATGCATTTCAGATCGCAAACAGTTTGGAATATAATGTGAAGGACTTCATGAATGTTATCATTTGGGTAAACTGATTCATTCAAGAGTTAAGCTCGTTAAGCCAGCGACTGTGAACACCCGCTTTGTGCGTGAAATATGAAATATGAAATAATTGCTTGAAATATCTCGCCAAAGAATAATTGATGGTCGACCACAATTCAACAGTTTAAAGCAAACTAAATGCACACTTTAATAAAATGTTATTGGAGAGTGCACAAATGCAATTGGAGATGAATGTAGGTGGCAGTAACCAATTATTTTGCAAAATCTGAGCACATTTTGCGAGCTTTAATCATAGATAATTGTGGAAAATGTAATTTAATATGGTTTTTGGTTTCAAACTGATTAAACAAAGGCACCAACTAATTGGACTGATGTAGCAAAAGGACTGTACAAAGCTGTTTTTACCTGTAAGTTATGGTCGAAATTAAGTATACGCAATGTGGAGCGTATCATATGACATAGGGGCGCATAACGAGGGGGTGAAGGGTGGTGGGGGGCGAATGGTGTGTGATATTTGAATATTATAGAAATGGCAAAACATATCCTGTGGAAATCACAGTCAGGTGGTCTCTTTTCGCTTCCATTCTCGTTCCTTTCCATCCGCTTTATGTTTGTTTTCGCTTCCCTTTATATGCATTAAAAATGTAGCAGGACACATGCGTCCTTTGGCGGACGGGGGACGGGGGACGGGGACTGGAGACTAAGCAATGTTTAAGAGGCGTGGACGTAGCTTCATTTGTTGGGCAGGTATAGACTTTCACTGCCACAGGACACCTTTCCACAGCTACTACACACAGCCACATACTCACCACACACACACACACATACACTTACACACACACACACACACACACACACACACACACACACACACACACACACACACACACACACACACACACACACACACACACAGACACACACATGAGCAGAGAGGAACAGACAGGCGCCTTAATTGAATGAAATGCCTGCCCGGGAATTATTATAATTATTTTTGTGAGCATTTTTGCTGTTGCTGCTGTTGCTGACTCTGAAGTTGAAGCTGAAGTGCAAGTTCATAGCAAAACATTTCATTTTGCCAAGCAAGCAACTGGCACAATTAGTTATCAGCAAATATGGGAGGAATTTGCCTGGTACACGGCCAAAACAGCGAGAGAATCTGCTGAATGCCTGTTCATGTTCTAATTGGGAATGCCAGGAATGTCAGCTAATAATGCATAGCAACAATTTGCCACTGGTTTGTCCATTGGTTTAATATACTACCATGGAAGTTATGCAAATGCATGCCATGTTAGGGGCAAATTAATTGAATGGACAACATACTAATGGTCACAGCAACAGCGCCGCTGAAGGTCACAGGGCTTAACAGTGGCAGGCAATCTGAACAGATTTCCGTGTAGAGAAATAACAGTCAAAACATAGGAAAGATAACTGTGGACTTAACAGAAAAGAGATAAGAGTGATGGTAACAGTAACAGACTAACAACAGCGGAGATAACAGGAGAGTTAACAGTGTAGCAATGGAGTTTACAGCTGTAAGTAACAGCCGTTATATCAGCGAATCCTACAAGGGAAAGTTACTAACTTTGTAAAGTAAGAGTAAAAAGTGATAACAGGGCTACAATTGAAGGGACAACATGCAATAGACAACAGTATAAGTAACAGTGTAGAGATAACAGTGGACGTAACATTCAAATAATTAACAGACAAAGGAGAGGTGACGATAACAGAATGCATAACAGAGAGTCGATGATATCAGATCTTGTACAAGTTCTTGAAAATAAGCGATAACAGTTTACAGTGACAGTCAACATAACAGTGAATGTAACAGGGCAAGTAACAGTGAGACTAACAGTGGCATTAACAGCGTAACAATAGCAGTTAAAGTAAAATTGGAACTAACATGGTTAGCAGAATTAACTAAACTAATAGTGAAAACAAAAGTTAACATAGATAAAAACCAAATCAAATAGTTTAGGAAGTACAACTAGAGAATTGAGCTGTTATCGCCAAAATACGAAAGTAACATAAAATATTTAAGAGAAAAAGTACCAGCAAAATTGCACAAGCCTAAAATGATATGTTACACAAGTTTGAAATAAATAGAAGCCATCAAAAGTCTGCGACTTTGGCTCCTTTCCGGCCTTCACTCAATTCTAAGTCCGTTGATGCCGCAAGTTACAAAAAGTTTGCCCATTTTAATACCCTGCAAGAGGGTATTCACATATTTTCAACAAGATACAATTTGGCTGCTGAAATTTGGCAGTGAAAATCCATGTAGATATTATGCATTATCAGCATAAGTTATGCCTAAATTATTCATAGAATAAAACCCTTCTATAACTAAACTTACAGCCACGCCAAGTAATAGTATTATTTTGTGAAATACAAGATCAAATTTTGATGTGACATCGGCCAATACTACCATCTTGTGAATATAAATCGATGGAAAGGCTATATATCAATATGTGTACCAAATTTGGTTGCTCTAGCGTCTATTGATACTGTTCAGGAATGTATATGCCGAATGGCGTTGCCAGTTCTAAACATTTGCACAGTTTTAAGCCTTTCATTTTTAGGTTCGAATCTATGATTAAGCTAAGCATAACTACTGCATAACATTTCTTTGCTTCTTTATAGGAACTATGTTGATTTGAATATTGGTGGAAAACTAACTTGTTTTATAGAGCTAACAAAATTAAATTTAATTTAAAAACATCGCATGATTCGACAGGATTTTGGTCAGGATTAGATGACTATATCGTATAAAATAAAAGTGTATTAAATTTTCGGTATGCTGCTGATAAGTTTCTAACTTGTTTGTAAAATAATTTAAGTTAAATGTCTGTTTACCAACAGTCGAGCAATGAAATTGCCAAAAAGGGTACACAGACACACACACACACATACACATACACACACACACACACACACACACACACATACACATCACACACACACACACACACACAGGTACGCTTGTAAGATGATTGACAGTTTTGTGTCTGTTGCGGGAAATGTTTTGTTTTTGTTGCTTTTGCAGAACTTTGAAAAGTGCGAAAACTCTAACAAACATCTAACGAAAAGGTGTCAAATATGGGAAAGAAGTGTACACACACACACTGGCACACACACAAGTAAGCCTCATAATTTACTGGAGCTTTGGCTGTTGCGGTTGCTGTGCGCTCTTAAGTATGCAACATTTTATAGCTCATTAAAATTGTTGCTAACATAAATGTATTTACGAGTATTGAACACGATAAGCCACCCATACCCGCCATGCCCACTCACCTCCCCAACCCCCCCTTACAGTCACCGCCTCTGCTGCACGCCTGCACGTGGCGAAAAACAAACGCAAGTCAATAACAAATTTATTAGTGGCCAAAAATCGAATTTTACGCGAGTTTCGAATACGCAGCCGAAGAGAAAATCCTTTGGCCAGCTTTCGAATAACTGCAATGCGCGGGCAGCAGCGCTGATTGCGCCAGGACAATAGAGGACATGCACGAGGACAATGCCAGCAAAATGAGGGGCGAGTTGCGAGGCGTCAGTTGAACAACACTTTGATTATTTTGTGTTATGCTCGACGCAACATCATGAAATTTACATATCCGCGCGTGGTGTGTGTGTGGGTGGGTGTGCGGGTGTGCGTGGGTGTGGGTGTGGGTGTGGGTGTGCAGGTCCTTACAGCTTTTGTTCTTGATGTTAATGTTGCTGTTGCTGTTGTTGTTATCGTTGCCGCTGCTGGCATACATAATCAACATTTTTATTGATTGCTTAACTTTATTAGCACACAAGCGGAGCGAGGTGTGTGTGTGTGTTTGTTGTGCGTGTGTCTGTGTGTGCGTGTGTGTGTGCTCCTAGGTGTGACTGCTAGCCAGATTTGGGAGCAAAAGAGAAAGGCAGCGTGAGAGGGTGGCTTTCCTTTTGTTTTCTTTTGTGACAAAAAAACTATAGCATACTTTTAAGGGCGGGTAGCTCAAAAACAAAACAAACTGTTACAAATATCATCTGTTGGGGCTTTGATAAGAGAGGGAAGCTCAGCAATGAATATGCTGTTCCACACAAATACTAAGGCTACATTTGAACAAAGAGAAGCCGGGTTTCAATTATTACTTGGCTAGAATAAAACAACCTTAACTGGCTGATTCCTGAGTTCTGCTATTTAAAAGGATGGTCATCCGTATCCGCACATTTGGAGTTTCAATCTTAATTGTTGGGACTCAAATTCAATAAAAAACCATACAACTTCAGGCTATAATATAAATCATATTCTGCTTAGCATTGTCAGGTACTATCTGGGCTTTACTTCAGTTATGGATTCAATTTAAAATTTGGCCATCACATAAACCCGCTCGCCAGAAAACTTACGCCCAACTGCTCAGCGGCTCCAAGGAGAAGGCTCAAGAGAATCTTTCCAGCTTCTCATCCTAATCATCACCCTAAGAAGCTGTCCCTAATACTAAACCATTACTCACACACACTGGGTGTCAGTGCTGTGTTGTCTAATGTGGAATTATCATATCCTGAAATATCCACCCTCAGTTGGTTCTTTTTCCACATGGGATTCCTTAAATTAACCATAAGCAAACACATTTTACCCACGTCAACGCTTGTTGTAAGGGCGATTAATGCTACTTTGAATAATGACCCCTGATCTTTGCAAATAAATCTATTTTAAAAAATGTGGCAAAAAGGTATTGAGTTGCTGGCTTCAAAGTAGCAACAGTTGTTTCAACTGCCACTTTGGATTACTTTTAGCTTCAATTGCTAAATGATAAAGGAAACAACAACAGATAATGCCAATGAGATGTCAATGTTTACTAAGAAATGTGCCAACTTATCAATGAATGAATTGAATCAGATTGAAATGAAAGTGCTCAAAGCTACTACAGAAGATATTCCCTTCAATAACATTTTCAAGACAGTCCAGTCTGATTTCAAATGAACCTTCATCTGACTACTACTAGATTTAGTTAAATGGAAAGTTATTAAATTGTTGAACAGCTCAGAACTAGTCGAGTATCAAGTTTCTGTAATACGAGTGTGTATTTCACAAATGCAAATTAGCCCAAATTTTCACTCTATTCGTACATATTCATTTTGCTGGCCATCAACAATCAATGTAGTTCACAATTAAGCCAATCAACAAACATGTTGTGTGGGTTTGAACTTGGCTACTTTTAAATATAGATTATCTACCATTGTATGGAGGAAATCAATAAAGCGTGCTCTTGAACTTGTCTCAACAAGAGTGTTTAGTTGGTTTTGAAGGTCAGCTATTTCGGCAGCTGCATATATGATGATATTGAGATCTCAACAGCTATATCGACTTGTCAGTCGCTCTGTCGCCGCTTGTCAGACAGCATAGCGAAAAGGATTTCCCGTTTTGAAGTAAATACGTTCAATATAGTGGCAGTCAAAGTGTCTGAAATGTCAACGAATCCCGCAAGCTGTTGCATATGGCGACAAGGGGCAACCACCCGCATTACCCGCATTACCCGCACCATCCGCACCACGAGGCATGATAACAATGCAACAATCTTGCAGCTGTTGCCAAAAACAAACTTTGCTTTTTATTTGTCTGGTTGCTCGTAACTTTTGCTGCACATGGGGGACAAGGAGCAAGGCTTGCGGCAAACTGTAGCACTGCCAAGGACCAAGCATGAGAGGAAGTGCCTTTGGCAGGCGTTTATGCCTGCCAAATAGTGATTAGAACATTTTGACGATTATTGCATACGCGCCTTAATTGCCGCATTCGTTTTTATACATTTTTGAGCAGGTGGCCGGGTATATTCAAAAAAAGGACGACTGAAACAAGTTCGAGAGCTTAGGTATCAAGTTTCATAGCGCCAGCTTCCTTGCGAGTCTATAAAATATTTGTATGCTGGCAGTAAGTTCCGGACTACGAGTTCAGGCTCCCTGCAAACTTTTCCTGCATTCTTTGGTTAAATATGTTGCAACAGACTGTTGCCCTGCACCCCGCTACCACAACAGTCTTGCGCAGCGCACACAATCTCTTGACAATCAATATACATATATGAGCTCATTATAATAGTTAATGGCACAATCTATGTCAAAGCAAGTAGGTGGGCTTAGAGGGATGGGCTAAGAGGAAATATATGTTCACATGTTGGAGATGGAGATTGGAGATGAAATGGAGGAACGATCTCAGAAAACAGTCCTAAAAAACCTTTCTTACTTAATTTGATCTTTCACCTTTGTCAATTTTCACATGCGAAACCAATCCAGAGGGCCAAAATACATTCTGCTTGAAAACCGATTCAGTTTTGACTAAGTTCTTATAGTTTGGATCGCTTACTATGCATTATACTATACTACACTATACTCTACACCATACCATACTATACTATACTATACTATACTATACTATACTCTATACCATACTATACTATACTACGAGTATGCTATACTATAATACTATACTTTACTATACTATACTATACTTTACTAAACTATGCTATGCCATACTATACTAAACTATACTATACTATACTATACTATACCATAATATACTGTACTATACTATACCATGTTATACAATTTTTTCATGACTTTTGATTGAAAATAATCTTCCTCAGAACAAGTTTTATCCGCTATCGATTACAAGTGAAATTTCAATATTTTAATTTTTTCAAAACTTTGAATTTTTCAAAATGTGTTAGGGTGCCAAGAAGGATATACTACTTTATGGAAATCGGTTAAGCTTTCACCAAGTTATGGAAGAAAATATTTAAATTTCGACTGGAAAGATCTGTCGGTAAGGTAGTTATAGCTAGTATGATATAGCTGTCCGACTTTGACCAAATTTGGTCAGCTTGTATGAACTATATAGAGACGCCGCCTGGGTAAGTTTGGTCACGATATCGATAACTAGCGATTGGTCGACTATCAAAAGGATCGATAACACAACATCTTGTCATTAAATTGGACTCTTAGCTCGTATGTGAGCTAAAGGTGCTTGTTGAGGTAACGGCATTTCCATAGACTTTTCCTATGGTTTTTCCCACTGTTTGCGCGGGGTTGTGGCGGGGGCGTGGGCGGTGAGAGGAGAGGAAGCTACTGTAGTCATTGCAGCATCTCACAGAGTACGTTGCCAGAGCAAATATTTATTTTACACTGACATAATAAAAGCGCAATATGCAATGTCATTTTATTTTGCACCGTTGTTTTGCTTTGTGCGTGCAGCGTCAGCGTCAGTGACAGAGACAGCGATAGAGATGGAGCGAGACAGAGACAGAGAAAGGGAAGGGAAGTGGGGCTGATAATGAAATGCATATGTTTGTGTGCTTTGTTAACAAATATTTTGCATACCAGTCAGCTTCGGTAATGCCCGCCCCCCACACACACACCCTCACCTTCATCCACACATCCACACACCGCCTCTACCACATCCACTACCCCTTACTCCCCCCACTGCACTCTCTTTATACACAGCACAAGTGCATAAATAGTTGTTCTTGTCGCTGTTTGTAATATTTCTGCTGAGGCGCCTTTTGCGTCGCATTTAATGTCATGCGTGGGCTTCCCCATGTAAGGAGGCCAGTTAGACAGGGACAGGTGATAGTGGCACAGAGCGAGAGGGGTTCTTCAGGTGATAGAAAAGGAGCTACAAGCAATCAACAGCACGTAAACAGTTTTCGATTCTCGGTAAAAGTTGTTGTTCAGTCGAATGCATTCCGAGAAATTCCTTACAATATTTTTGCACAATTCTCATTTGTATCGTATAATTCTTCCGGTTCCTCGAAATGCCGCACACAAATATTCCAATCTGCAGAGGTGCCAGACTGGTTAGCCGCAAGAAATACATTCCAAATATTTGCATTGCACAGTAAGTTCGGGATAATTTTAACAATAGTAATTAAGCACCTTTAGTAGGATTGCTGCGAGTGTGCATTATACAGCAGAAACTATTTAAATACATAATAAGCAGTTGGCAAGTTTAATAAGCGAATTAACTGTCGTCTAAGTATGACAATAGAGGCTGTTGCTTAGCTAAAAGTTGTATTAACATGCTCTTGATACGTTAAACAGCCGTGAGTACTGTTATGTGGGAGTGCTTTGCTGTTAATAACAGCTTAATGCTATGTTAGGCGCCTGTTACTCACATAAGCAGCTGTGAGCTAGTGGCGCGCTGTTACATACACATCTAGGTTGTGGCAAGGCTCTGTTACTGAGATATGCTTCTATGTTAAGCAGTTGAATGCTATGTTAAGCCCTGTTAAGTGACTCTGAGTTAGTGCCGTGCTGTTACATACGCATCTAGATTGTGGCAAGGCTATGTAACTTAGATATGCTTCTATGCTAAACAGTTGAATGCTATGTTAAGCAACTGTGAGTTAGTGGAGTGCTGTTACATACGCATCTATGTATGTTATATTGAACAGTTGAATGCTATGTTAAGTGCCTGTTAAGCGACTGTGAGCTAGTGGAGTGCTGTTACTCCTATTCATAAGGTATTCGGTTCGGGAGCGTTGCACTGCGACCTATATGATCTATTGTAACCACTGCTGACCCTAATTTCTTTCGGAAATCCAAGAATGTTCATTCACAGTGCCTACTTTCCTTAGGTAATTCAGGTTAATTTGCCCTGTGCCCTAACACAATCATAATCCTTCCGCCCAGAAGCCTGCATTTTCTTCTAGCCAGGCCGGAAGAGCCTCTTAAGATGTCCAATGAGGATTTATCCCTGACAGTGCCTACTTTATTTAGGAAATTTTGGATCCATTGGCCTGTGAGTATCCTTAGCGAGCGCGATAACAGCACACAGATAACAGAGCTCCAATTGCCTTAACATAATCATGCGTATGAGAATTTCAAATGAAATTTACGCCCTTGTTCGCTATTCGATCGTTATCACAATTAATATGTACAATATGTGAAGAGCTAAGCAGTTTTTATAAGAGTATTAAATGAAGTCTCGAGTTGAATACGAGCACTGCTACACTCAGAAAAATATATGAGCTAGAGCTTAGAAAATAGCTTTCAAAAAAAAATATCCCCTAAAGCCAGAAATAATTTAAATTTGGCAAGCATCATTTCTAAATGGATGTAGTTTGATATATTTCTTAAATTCAGAACAGGGTTGCCTTGAAAATAATATTTTTTCCATTGTTTTTTTTAAAGGTATTTCTACATAAATGCTTTAGAAATTAGAAATCATGTTTCTGCCTTTTAGAAAGTAATTTCACCATTTAATGATGAATTGAGAATTTTATTTTAAAATTGAATTTTGAAATTTAGAAAATTTGTTTTTTTTAATATTTATAAATTCACTTTTTCTGAACATATCAAATTTTATAAAATTTATAAAGTAAGCTGGTAACACTAAGAAATGTTAGGAGTGGAATATACTTTCTGTAAAGTAAGCCTAAACTAGCTTTGGCTAAAATATTCAAAAGATTTTTTAGATTCGTGGTCATTTGTTTTTGTGAGTGTAGTCTAACTGTGTAGACTGACTGCAGCCCAACTGTGGCATTCGTGACTCACATTGGTGCTGAATCAACACTCACTTGTTGGCTCGTTTTCAGCTAAAGTACTAACGCACACAAGGATGCTTTTAATGAATGAATTGGCGCTGTCCCTCTCTCCTTCTCCCTCTCTATCTCTAGCTCGTTCTCTTTCTCTCCTCTTGTATATATGTGTTTGTGTTGCACTCACTCAAGTCATTCGTTTTGATTTACCAAACATTTTATCACTTAATGTTGTTTTGTGGCAATTTATTTTTTATTTCCCATTCTATTTGCTCATATTTCGTCCCTGGCATACTCCTTTCTCTCCCTTGCTCTTTCTCTTTCTATGACTCAGTCTCCCTCTCTCTTTTGCTCTCTCGCTCTCTCGCTCTCTGTCTGTCTGTTAGCCAAGTCTTGTTAAGTGAAACAATTGAATTGTTAACCGAACAATAAAGTATTTTATTATTATTAGATTTTTGCTTGCTGCTCAGCATTTGGCCATTCGCTTTTGTCGCAGCAACCGGCTACAGCTGCCCACCCCCCCCTCCCCCCCCGCGGCTCCCTTAGCCCGCCACTCTGTTGGCCTTAAGTGCCTTTTGGCCCTCTGATATGGCTGGTTGGGATATGCCTGCCGTTTAGCGTTTGGCGTTTGCCATTTGGAGGCTTGCGGCTGTCTCGAGTAGATTTCTGACATATTTCTTGCCTCTTGTTATTTGTCATTTGTATTATGTGGGATGTCTTTTTCTCTTCCTTTCTTCTCCGTTCGTTTTTTTTCCTTTCATTCTTTGTTGCTGCCACTTTTTTATATATATGTATGTATGTATATTTTTTATGCCAGAGTGTTGAAATTTTCGTGGCAGCTCGTTGCTGCAAGTATTGCCAAGCCATTTAGGCTTTTTGAATTTATGGCCATTTTGCGTTTTGTGGCTCCTTTTTTCAAATGCTACCCCGACGCCCTCAGCCACGCTCAGCCTCAGCCCCTCAGCCCCTACGGCAATTAAGGTTTTGTGACCTTTGACACATACTCGTACAATACGAAACGGTACGTGTATAACTGTCTTTTCATTTACGATCCAGAGCTGAGTGGGTACGTGCTTGACCCACTTGAAGCCACCAAAGAAGCTGACTTAATCTTTCAGTCATATCAAAACCGACATAATCGCTGAAAACTCAACAAAATGTTAGCTGCTTTTGTTTCCAGTCAAGTGTAAAGGTTGCCAGATGTTTGGCCAGTGCCGTCCTGGTAAGCCTTTGCGTCAGTGTACGAGTCTGCCAGAGTTTATTCGACCTTGTGTAAACACAAAATAAAAACTTCTGCCAGCACAAAATTTATACGCCAAAATGCTAGCCATTTATTGCCAGAATCTTAAGCAGTAAGCCAACAACATATTTACAATTTAAACAAGGCGGAAGCTACAGACAAAATTTCTGAAAGTATGTTAGGAAATTAAAATAAAGGTTTTACATGGGATCCAAACAAAAAAAATACGAAATGGTTTCGTTTTGCTTCTAATATTGTTTTTGCTTGACTGATGCAGAAATTAAATTATATATATATAAAAAAATTAAATTTTAGATGGCGCCCGAGCAGGGACAGACTCCACTCCTTAAGTACCTAAAAATCCATCAATGACCGAGCAATTTCGGGAACCTATACAAAGCGTATAGACTTAATAAGTAACAAGCCAATTATGTAGCTATTAAAAAGAATTAAATATTTGGCGCCCGAGCAGGGATCGAGGGACCCACTTGATACATGGAAGTAAATCCAAAATCAGAATACAATATTGTCGTTAACCATAAGACATACTATATAAAAGTACGAGATTTATGATCCAACATGGTTCAATTACTGAGAGAATTTTACTGTTTGTGGGTTCGTGCGTCTTGAGAACTTAATTGTTCAATCTGAAAGCAGCTTTTGCCTTGTAAATGCAGCTCAAAGCGGCTGTGGGTGGTGAAAACTGTTAAAATCTGGCCATAAAATTATGCAAGGCCAATAGGAAGCGAAAGGAGAAAGTAGAAAAGGAAGTAACTATGTCGATGATTGCCAGAGCAGCTTACAGAAAATTGTGTGGCCAGACACACACTATACACATATAAAATGAGCCGTACGCTTGACCGCGTAATCAACTTAAGAGATTAACAACTACAATAAAAATCAGGACGCTCAGGACGAGTGAGTGAGAGTGAGAGTGGGAAGGTGAAGGAGGAGCATAAGTATTGGGTGTCAGATGCCAGGGCAAATATTGTAGTGCAATTGAACGGAAGGCAATCAACAGGCGCCAAAAAGTAGGCAACACAGTTTCAGATGCAGGACGAATCGAAGACGAATCAAGGGCGAGAACCAGCCAACAGGGCAATTTAATTGAAATGTTTAAAATGCGACAAAGTGGAAAAATGCCAGCACAAACAGAGACACACACAAACATATATGCGCACACACTAACACACACACACACACACACACACACACATATGCAGAAGCCAAGTGCAAGGACGAAGGGAAACAAAAAAGAGGAAGGAAAAAAAACGTGGCGAACGGCAAACGTCGCGCGTCGATACAAAGACAACTTTTAATGCCATTCAACAAAGTTGTTGTCGTCTCCGTTGTCGTTGTCCTTGGCTGAACCCAGACACAAGCACATACTACCACACACACATACACACACACACACACAGACGCAGTCAGGACACAGTACACTGAACACATAAAAGGCGTAAGCCGTAAAAGCAAAATGTGCTAGCCACAAGAAACTGAGAACCAAGCCCTAGACACAGACACAGTTTTGGGCTCGGAGCAGGAGCAGGACCAGGACCAGTACCAGTGCCAGTACCAGGAAAGCAGCCAGCAAGGACACTGGACAGTGGACACTGGACACTAGACACTGGACACTGCACACTGGCCGTTGTCATGGCTATCGCATCGTAGAGCCCAAAAGTAGCGTAACTTTTGATGAGCATCAGAAGTTATTGTGGCTGTTGTTGTTGCTGGTGTTGATGTTGCTCAGTTATACCTAAGCCACGTCCTTGCCGCAGTTACCAATTTACCAGGTACGAGACGAGTAGGTACAAGGATTCAGTTAGTTTTGTGGTTTTCCGCATACTTTTTGCTTCCCGCCGCTCGCCCGGCTTTCAGCTTAACTATCTTTGACCAGTTGTCTTTTTATTTGTATTCAAGTTGTTTTTTATTTGGCGTCGTTGTCGATGCAATTTAAACAAAAGAGGAAAATACGACATTGCTAAATTGGTTTTCTTCTATTTGCCGATGAATGATAGAGCAAGAAATGTATTAAGTTTCAAATTTAGTGGAATGGAAGCTTAACTAACCACTTCGAATTGCATTCGATTCTTTTAAGAAACTCGTTAGCAATTTTTGTTATGAATTAGTTCATTAAATAAATTAAATTCCCATGGCGCCCGAGCAGGGACTATGTAAACGTCGTCAGTATAAAACACTGCGAAATTAACTGGAGATTCACTTGGCATATTGACTCAATTCTTACTAAGCAATGTTGGCATAATTATGCAACAGGACTGGTAAAATAATTGCATTTTATGTTGCGCCCGAGCAAGGACCGGAGTAATACAATATTGTAGTTAATGAATTTATGCTATGAGTTAACCTAATAATCAAATGATGAGACCAAAATGATTATATCTTTGTACGGGCATTAAGCTGTCAGAAGGACAAATGAATAAAGCAGGAATACAGCTCGTTGATTGGTTTAGTTCTGATTTCAGCTCTTCTCGGATACACACTTCAGTATAGTGTTAGCACTTGAGCTAAACCGTTCAGCGCCTGCTTGGCCGAGTGGGTGAAAATGAGTATCGGCGAGGTTAACGAAGGCAGCGAACCGCGAAAATGCGAATGCGAATGCGAATACAAATGGGCGACCCCTTTAACAATTGTGTGCGCCATTTAAAATGATTTTTACATTTCATTGTAGTTCCATTTACAATTTTGCATTTGCTTTTGCTTTTTGTTGCCTTTGCTTACGGCTCATTTGAGACATTTACGCATCAAACTTGACCGGTCATTTGTTACTGGCGAGCCTTTATTCTTGCTAACAATTCTGAAATGTTAAAAGGATAACAGACTCTGCGTTTGGCTGCCAGTTTGTTAAAGGTTGCTCTACGTAGATGCTTATAATTGTTTAAGTCGAAGAAGTCGGGCTCTTTGAAATACGAGTATACAAAAATTTCAACTCTATGACAAAATATAATAAATTCATACTTTCATGGCGCCCGAGCAGGGACTGAGATACTTGAGTATTAAAAAAATGGCGCCTTTCATTGGACTGGGTGTGTTTCTTTCCTGGCAGCAGTAAGCAATTTTAAAAAATATTAAAACTGAAATTTTTGTTGAGAGCAGACATTGTAATATTTATACTGCTGCTGTCATCGCTAGTGGAAACTAAATTAACTGTACTTTCTTTGTGGCGTGCGCGCATGGACAAAAATATGGAAACATTTATAAACTTTACTCTCAATGGTCGAGTGCCTCAAGATTTAATAGTTCGCAGTGTGAATTATGCAGATAATAGATCCATTTTCAGAGGGATAGAGGGATAATAATAATAGAATGGTACTCACATAGCCAATTCATGCGCTCCGTGTACTCAACCTTGCGCTTGAGATCCTTGACAAGGGCGCGAAAATCATCATCATTGAAGTGACATTGAATGATCGTATTGTTCAGCTGTAGAATGCTGTACTCATTGTTGCCATTATTGGATGCAGCAGTGGCGGCCACGTTGGCAATGGTTGCCATTGCATCCCCGGCCCCGTTAACGGTATTCGAGTTGCTCTCAATGTCAGTGGCGCTGGCACGCAACTTGTCGCCAATGCTGCCACTGAGGCTGGCATCGCCGTCGACATTGCTGCAGGACTTGCTCAGTATGATGGTGGCCCGATTGGCAATCGAATTGGCGGCCAGGAGATGCTCACTGGCGGCACCGCAGCTGCCGCGATGGAATGGAAGCTGGGCAGCAGTGGCTGTGGCGGCTGCCGCAGCGGCGGCAGCAGCTGCTGCTGTGCAATTGTTGTTCTTCATGAGGCAGTGCAGCTGATTGGACAGTGCGGCCGCGGAGCAGTCGCTGGCGCGACGCCTGGGCGGATTGTCTGCCTCCAGGGCTGGCTGCAGATAGGCGCGTGTCAAATGCTGACTAGGGGCGCTGCTGCTGGACGTCAAGGCGACAATGTCGCCGGCAACAGTTGTTGCCGTAGTAGTTGGTGTTGCCGGTGCGTCAACAATGTTTGACATGGATGTGGACATAGTTAGGCTGTGGCCGTTGCTGATGCTGCTGCTGTTGCTATTGTTATTCGGGTTAGCAATGCTGCTGCTTGGATTGTTATTGTTGCTACTGCCGTTATTGTTTAGGTTGTCGGTGCAGGCGATCTGGCGTCGGATGACGGTTAGCTTGCTGCAGCTTTGATCCTGATCCTCGTAGAGCTGTATGAGCAACTCCTCCAGCAAGGCAATGGGCGTGGTGGCCGTTACCAGTGAAGCGGATGCGGATGCGGATGCGCTGGTCGATGCGGCGGCTGCGGATGCGGATGCGGATGCGCAGACTGAACCGCTAGCAGAGCTGCTAGATGATTTACGTCGAATAGTTGTGGTTGTAGTAGTAGTTGTAGTAGTTGCTGTTGTAGCTGTTTCTATTATTGTGGCAAAGGCCAACTGCTCCTGCTCAGGCTCAGGCTCAGCTTCAGCTTCGGCTTCAATCTCAGCGTCAGCCTCTTGCTCTGGCTCTTGCTCTGGCTCTTCCTTTGGCTCTTCCTTTGGCTCTTCCTTTAACTCTTCCTTAGGCTCCTCCTCGTCCTTGGCCTTGTCCTTGTCCTGTTGCTGCTGCTGCTGCGGCGGCGGCGGCGGCTTGATGGCCAGCTTCTGCTGGTACCCTATAGCTAGCTGCTGCTGCTCTTGATCAAAGTTGCTGCTGCCGCTCTGGCTGCGGCTGAATGTTGCCACTGTGGCGGTTGTTCCTGATGTACCAATAACGGCTGCTGCTGCCGCGGCTAGCACTTGGGCGCGCTCACGCTCGCGGCCTGGGTCAAAGGTCGAATGCTTTAGGAGTATCTCCTGCAGCTGGCGGCGCTGGCGCTGCACGCTGTACGGATTGTCTAGGCGAAAGTCACCGTAGTACTTGCCCAGGAGTCGCACTCGGGAAGCAATATAGCCGATTTTTCGTAGCAAACGAACATCGGCGTTTAGATCAGGGCCGCGCTGCGGATGTTGCAGCTGCGATTGTTGTTGCAGTCGACGTCCGCCGGGCAACAACGCTGCATTGCCGCAGCTGCTGCTGCTGCTGCTGCTGCTGATTAACGCTGGCAAGAGCTGGCGATCAACTTCAACGTCAGCGTCAGCTTCAGTGTCGGCGTCGGCGTCGGCCTCGGCGTCAGCGTCGGGATAAGCGTCGGCGTCGGCGTAATCGTCGTCGCTCTCGCTATTGTTGCCGCTGCTGGCAACGATGCCGATTGCTGCGCTCGTTGTTGCTGCTGCTGCTGCTGCTGGTGTTGCTGCTGTTGTTGTTATTACCGTAGTGGTTGTTGTTGTATCGGCAGCGCCAATTTGAGCATCCGCCGACGTTGTAATGGTTGTTGTAGTTGTAATTATTGTCAACGCCTCGAACGTCTCCTCGTCGCTGGTTGCTGCTGCTGCGGCTGCTGCGCCTGCTGCGGCTGCTGCTGCTGTTGTTGCTGTTGCTGCACTGCCACGTCGACTACTGCTGCTGCAGCTGCTGTCCTGGTACATTTATAAGCAATCCTTGCAGCCGATAATTCCTGTTATATTTTTGCGTTTTACGCGCGTCCTCGCTGGTTTGTCCTTGCTGGTTTTGTTTGTCTGTCTGGTTGGTTTGTCCTGTTTTGTTTTGATTGGTTTTGTTTTGTTTTGGTTTTCCTTCGAATGCAACTGAGTTACATCCTTTTTGTAAGTATTCCTTGGCTTTTGTATGTCAATGTCAATTTATTTATTTATTTTTTGGCGCCTTCTTTACGGTCGTTACTTTTCTGATTTGAAATTGTTGTTGGTAATGTCTCTGCCGCGTCCAGCTCAAAATTATGCAAATTGATGCTGCTATCTACACCGGATCCTGTGACCGTAGACGACGACGACGACGGCGAGTCCTTAAATCAATTCAGTGGAAAAGTTGCCCGCCACTGCGCGTCTCATTCCCGTTTGGCAAGCTCAAACCACAGATATCTCTCTCTCTCTCTCTCTCTCTCTCTCTCTCTCTCTGTCCCTCTATCGCTTTCTCTATCTCACTCTCTAACACTCTCTATCCCCTTCTTTGGATCTCTGTTGGCTTTGGTCTTTGCTGGCCCAGCTGCTGCTGTTGTCCTCGTCCTGCTTGTTGTTATCCTTGTTGTTGTGTCCGTGTTTTACATTTTATTGTATTTTAATTTGCATTTTTTGCAACTGTCTGACGACTTTGCCCCGTTGGCGTGGCCGGCACGTCAATTCCTTCTCCGTGTTGAAATAATAACTGTGTGTGTGTTAGCTGTTGCCTGCAATATTGGAAAACGCATTCGAAATCGATTAGAAACTGCGGATAGTAACTTAATTATACGTCAAATTTTGCTACGATTGTAATATATATGTGCTAGAATCAGAAATCTCTGAACTAATGTCGTTATAGAATAGAATACTTCAACACTCGCCTGAAACATTTAACTATGCAGTTCTGAATCTCATTTGCGAATCAATTCCACAAAATAGGATGGAGGAAAAACTGCAAGTTTATTTTTATTTTACACTTCACTTTTCTAAAAACAAGAAAGAAAACTGTCTTCGGCGTGCCAAAGCTAAATATCCTTGCATGTTATTTTTGTACAAAAACTCATTTTTCACCCGATTGTTCCTATGGCAGCTATATGATATAGTAGTCCGATTTTGACCACATTTGGTCAGATTGTATAAACTCTTTACAGACTTGGTTGAGGTGAGTTTCGTGAGAATATCTTCACAAACAAACAAATTCTTCATACAAAAACTTATATTTCATCCGATTGTTCCTATGGCAGCTATATGACATAGTAGTCCGATCTTGACCACATTTGGTCAGATTGTAATAACTTTTCAGAGACTTGTTTTAGGTAAGTTTGGTGAGGATATCTTTATAAACAAAACAGTTTTTCTTACAAAAACTCATTTTTCATCCGATTGTTCCTATGGCAGCTATATGATATAGTAGTCCGATTTCAACTACATTCAATAAGATTATATAACCTCTCTAAAGACTCGGCTTGGGTGAGTATGGTGAGAATATCTTTATAAACAAAAAAGTTTTTCATACAAAATCATAGTTTTCGAAGGATCATTCCTATGGCAGCTATATGTTATGGTGGTCCGATCCAGCCGGTTTCGACATATATACTGACTGCAACAAAAAGAAGGATCTGTGCCAAGTTTCATCAAGATAGTTGAACTGAGAGCCTAGTTTGCATAGAAACAGACATTCAGGAAGGACATTGCTCTATCGACTCGATAAAGATGGGGTCGGAAAAGTCTCCTTCAATGCGTTACACATTTCTTGACAAAATTATAATTCCCTTCGAAGTAAATTAGTTACCTTTGGAATTTTTGTAATTGTGGATATCAAAAGCAATAAGAATTCATTTAATTTCTGTCGTAACCGAAATCGAATCTCGAATTTTTTGAAATTTCCTAATTTTTCTTAATAGTTCTCTATCCGTTATAAAAAGCACAATAATGGCCGATTCGAAGAAGGACTGCAAAGTAATGGATTTGGTGGAGTGCCTTCGCATAATTGAAGAGCCAGTTTCTGTTGTGGAAATGTTCTATCTTCTTGGGATGACCAAGTCCGACATGAACTGGTCACTAGTGGAAGAAACCCAAGGCCGAATGAACATTGCGGTGGAACGTGGTCTCGCCCTGGAGATAGATGGACGCTATACTGTACCCTCTGAGCCGGACCAAGAGCCTTCGCCTATGGAGGTTGACTCTGGCAGCGAAAATCCAGATCAGGAATACGGAGAACTGGTTGACTCGATGAGGGAAATGAACGTGGATGGTAGTATGACTGCTAGCCGCTGATTTATTAACCAATATAAGCTAAATAGAAGCAACAAATACAGCAAACGTCAGCTGACAAAACTAGATCCTTTGCCCTTAGTTACTCATCCTCAGGTAGTAAAAATCTTAATCGTGTCAAGTGTGGCAACACCATATCGATAAATATCGGAAAAGCGTGCCATGTCGATAAATATCGAAAAAGCGACCGAAAAAGGCTAAAAGGATGAAAAAAAGTACAAGCTGAGCAGCTTGTAGCTTGCAGCTGTATTCATTTTTAAGAATAACATTTTTAAAGAGATCTTTGCTACACTTAAATCTTGAATGTCTTCTCTGTATTATTTTTTCTTTAATGGATAGATAGAAACACAGAATTTTTGAAGGAATCTTTTTTCAATACAGCGAAGTAGACTTCAGGAATTCCCTAAGTCAATTCCCAAAACATTGTTTTTGATAGTATAAGTAAGTCCACGCATGAGAATCTATCGAAATATCTATCGAAATGAAAATAACGATGACAGAATCACATGAGTTGGTTCTAGTTAACTTTGGAACTTGTCATTCTGAAGGCTTGATGAATTCAAAGCAGGAATCTATCGAAATGAACATAACGATTACAGATTTACATGAATTTGATCTAGTTAACTTTGGAACTAATGTCATTCTAAAGGCTTGATAAGTTCAATGCAAGCAATAAAATTTAGCTGGGCTTCAGCCGCATACAACATTTAAACATTTAAAATTTCATGATATTTTTAAAACAGATAAGTCCGATCGGTTTTCGTGATAATAACCGCTATGATGCCAAGTAAAGTGCTCGACTTTTGCGTGAAATCGTTGGTGGAATGCCTTCGGGCAATTGGTGAACCCGTTACCATCGAGAAGCTAGGCGCTTTTACCAGGATGCCCCTGGACAAACATGGCAAGTTGAGGAAACTTGCACAACTTATGCTGGATACTGCGGTGCATCGTGGCCTGGCACAGGAGAAATACGGGCGCTACTCTGTCGTCCCCTTGGCTATCACCGAAGGCAACGATGACTCGATGATGGAGGTTGACGGGAATCAAGTTCAGGATGTGGACCAGCTAATTGCATTGATGAATAACATATCTGTGACTGGCGTGGAGAGCTCGATGTCTCCGAATACTGAGTCTATGGATGAATAATGAAGACTGAAGCCTAAGAGTATTGCAGTTCAAGCAAATACCGTATCATTAAATAATATGTTCGAGGGGAACGTCAAATAAAATGTGCTAAAACAAGAGTTTGTGATACTTGACAGCTGCTGGTAGAGACCACTGATGAAATTATTTGAAATTAGCTCGGAGCTTATCTCAGGGATAACAAAAATGTTTAATGCCAAAGTTTTCCACACACAAATTTCATATACATATATATATAAGCAACTTCCTTAAGCAACTTCCTTATGTAAAGTATGGATAAGCCAAATCATATCTAAGTACTTCAAGAGTTTGGGAGTATCTTCTTAGTTTGTATATACAAAAGTAAGAGATATTTGTATGGCATTGATTAGAGCAGAAACGCTGTCGATAGTTCTGTCACTCGATAAGTTCATCAAATCTATCGATTGTTTATAAATTCTTGGAATTTTATAGCAAAACCAAAAGGTTTACTTTATAAATGCATTCCAATTCAAGGAGGAAGTGGGTTAAAAGCTCTTAAGTTGGTTTAGAGAAGACGAAAGCCCTATAAGTATACCTTTAAATTATACTCTAAGCTATGATTACTTAATCGATGCACACAAAACTGATACATATCAACAATAAGTCGATCTAGCTGCAATATATTTTCTTTTGCATGTTAACGGCCTTAAAGTCAGCTCAAAAGTAGAATTTCTCGTTCAATTTACAATGGCCAGACAAATTGAGCTGCAAATATAAATATAAAGTTAACATCGAAGAGTTATCAGCTATCGGCAATTGATACATTTCTTGAAAGGTAAGTCAATCAATGGCAACAAATGAACAAATACGAGAGCACAATGCAAATAATTTTTTTAAAAATATTTTTCAACACTTTTTTGTGACGTTTCGTTTGCCTGCTCTTTCTTGGTATTTCTGCTGTGGCTATTGTGTTGCTCTTGTTGCTCTTGTTGCTCTTGTTGTGGTTGCTGCTGTTGTGAGGGAAATCGATTGAAAAGTGCAGCGCCTAGAGGACCATAGACCAGGTACGATTCCACAAGCATTGCAGGAGCAGGCCACGGAGACAAAGGCGCTGCTGGCCAAAGGCTCTGGATAAACAGCAGCAATTGCACAAAGGCAACGCAGGCGATGGCAGCAGCAGCAACAGTAACAACAACAGTAGCAACAGTAGCAACAACAATAACAACAGCAATAGCAACAACAATTGTCGAGGACGTTGACAATGACAGCAAATGTCAAACAGTTGCTTCCCCTTGGCTCTTGGCTCCAGTCTGTTAAGTGCAGCTCATATATGCTCATGTGAGTGTGCGTGTGTGTGTGCGTGTGTAGTGTGTGTATGGTCAGCTGTCCCCACTCCGCCTGTCATCCAGTCTGTCATCTTTGTCAGCAGCTCGTGTGGGGCAAAACAAAAGCGCCAACTGAATGCCACACGGCGAGTGCTGTTCAGGAGATTTCTTAGCCAACAAGCAAGTTTGAATAGCTAAGAGTAGCTCAACTTAGGAATATCCTTCAACAAAATGATCTTTAAAACAAATCCCAAAGCTCAGCAGTTCGACACCCACAGCTCAACATTCAGCTATTCTCAGCTTGAGCAAAAATTGTTTATAAAAGTATCCTAAATAGGAAATCTATGAAATCTATACAGCTAAGATCTGAAGATCTAAGATCAGTCTAGTAAAAAATAAATAAAAAAATAAAAATAAAGTTTTATCTATTCAACACTATCTCGATAATTAAAATAATCCAATTTCTTAGCTTGAAAATAAAATAATACAAATCACAAATTGTTAACCTAATAATTGATCAAGAATAAAATAAACCTACTAAAAATCACATTGTAGTAACAACTAATTATTATATTTATTAAGTTTCTTCGTTTTCACTCATTCCATTCACACTTCAAATATTCTGATCCTAACTTCTATAGTTGAAGGCTGAGCTCGACTTCAAATAGTTGTTTTAAATTTGTTATAGTTTGTCATACCCGTTCTACATAGTCTGCAGGGTATCAAAAGTGACCCGGGCACATGCCCACAGTCATCAAACGAGAGCCAGATTCTGGTGTTGGGACAGGGCAAAGATAAGCTAGATGTAAAGCCCTGCAAAGTTGAAAGTTTTCAAAGTAATGAGGGCATTTCAGTAACAGTTTTTTAGAGTGCTGTATTTAATCTTTGTATTGCTACAAATGTTTGCAATTGCGAAGGCAATTAGTGAGTCCAGCTAAGGAAATTATTAAATATTGAGAACCACATGGGAGAACTACAGTTCGATAATTCAAGGATTAATAGAGCTGAAAATCTCCAGGCATAGGTGTAGGAAAGCCTATCAGAATGGAGTGATTAGCTCCTTCAAATGTTGAAGGAGAGTTCTACGATCCTATTAGGTATTATTATTATTCCTAATCTGACTCTGTATGTTGCCATGTAAGTATGAGACCTAGTCTCCTATTTTCGGGAAAAGAATAAAGAAAAACTGTTATAAGATTTAGTTTGCTTGATAATTGATGTATGTCGAACTCAAGGAGTAAGTTTTACTTTCCGAGAATATAAAGTCTCAAGTATGATATTTACTGTCAGAGATATTAATAACATTCAAGACTTATAACCCTTACGATCCCTACACTATATCATATAGCTGTTGAAAGTTGAGTTATATGGAAACCCTTTCTGTTCTTAAAGCCTGTTTAGACCATCTAATAATTACGTCTATCATGATTCTGGCGCAACTTTGAGAATAGTACATGAAAACATTACTTTGCGTTCAATCTGTTACACAATAAACATGATCAGGACTTACTTAGGATTACCATGGAACTTTAGGAGAACTGAAAGGACAACACTGCTCTTCCTTGCTACCTCTTAACTCTGTACCATTTCCATTGGCATAAGTCAGCCTCGCTTTTCAGACCGTTGATAAATTTCGATTGGCTCTTGTTGTCCACTTATTGCAATCCAAGTTGAAATTCCGAACGCATTGCGAGCAGCCAGCCTGGCATGTCCTGGCGAGGGTGCACGGAGGTCCTTTGGCATGCTGACAATTTTGACACGAGTCCAACAGGCAGCCAACTGGCCCAGGCGGCAAAAATGCTTGCGAACGAAGTATGCGAGGGGGCAGCAGAGAGCAGAGAGCGGAGAGCGGAGAGCGTAGAGCAGAAGTAAACAGAAACACAGACAGACAGATAGAAAAATACTTGGCATATTTCTGTTGTTGTTTATTTGTAGCTGAAAACTTGTTACATTTAATTATGGGGCTATTTGATAAAAGCTCTTAAACAAATACGATCAAAGATACGCACACACACACCCGCACACACACACACACACACACACACACACACACACACACACACACACACACACACACACACACATACAGAAAAGTGAGTGTCAATATGGAGCCGCAGGTGGCGCTGCTGCCGTTGCTGTCATTTGGCTGACAAAACGCAAACGCAAACAAAAACCGCCGAGGACGCAAATGTGGCTTCGTATCCAAAACACGCCAGCAACTTCCTACCCTAACCGCCAACCCCTACACCCAACCCCCTACGCCCTGCGGCCCTGGCAGCCAGACAACCTCAATGAACGTGGCCAACTGTTGAATGGTAACAACAATTTTGGGCGCTTGCCAAGATGTTGCCGCTGTTTTGTTGCCTTTGTTGTGCTTGCCATTTTATTTATTTACCCCGAGCGAAGGCAAAAAAAAAAACAAAAAAAAAGCGAAATTAAAATAAAACAACAAAGAAAGGCTACCAAACATATATTTTGTATACAAAAACTCAATTTTCAACCGATTTTAACTATATAATAATGTAGTCCAACTTGGCTGAAGTTGAAACAAACTATAAAAAGCATAATAAAACCCGTAATTGAGTGCGGATGAAATATCTGTAGCAACAAAAAAGTTCTTCAAACAAAACTTGATTTTCATCCGATTGTTGCTATGGCAGCTTTATGTTATAGTCAGGACAGTTTCAACATAAGTACTATAAGTAAATAGTCAATAGGCAGCCTTGTTTGCATAGAAACAAACATCCAGGAAGGGCATTGCCCTATCGACTCGGCAATTGATGCTGATCAAGAATATATACTATACTGGGGTGGATTCGGAAACGTCTCCTTACACATTTCGCGACAAAATTACAATACCCTTTGCAGTGAATTAACTTTTGATGTTTTGTAATTGTGTAGGATAAAAAGCAATAAAAATTCATTTCATTTCTGCCGCGTCCGTAATCGAATCTCGAGTTTTTTGAAATTTCTGTCGGGTTATAAGAAATCAGCAATTGATATGAAATGTTTTCTAATAAGCTAAGGCTTGGCAATTGTAGTCCTGATTTACTTTAAAAGCCAGCGAGTAAAACCTTACAAATAAGATATGATATGTCTAATAATATTAAAGGTTCTTAACTTTATAAAACATCTTTTCATGGCAGCTAATAAGCGAGGGCAGTCTAATAAATAACTAGCATAGCCAAGTGAGGCCAGCTTCAGTAATTCAATGATATCATAATCCGATCGAATTGATATATAAATTGCTAGTTTCAATTCATGACTGCCTGTCTTAAACATTAGCACAAGCCTTCAGCTCTCCCTTATATGCAGCTGCCTTCAGCGGAATGATAGACTGATTGACTGACTGACTGACTGATTGATTGTTTGACAAATTACAGCCATATGCTGAGCCATAGCTCTGAGCATCTGGGTAGGTCGCCGGGGCGTGTCGGCCCTGGCAATGTGCAGGTGCTTTAAATGCATCAATTGTGCAGCCTACTTTTAGGCTAAGCGCCCGCATGATCCAAAATGAAAAAAACAATAAAACCACGTCACGGGCGAGCAACAAGCCGAAGAGTCAATACCCTTGCTAATTTGTTAAACAATATATAGGAAAATAAGCATAGACAGCAAAGATGCTTCAGGCCCGTTCCGAATTCCACATTCGAATCAATTCCACAGCAAAATATGTATCCCACTTCTTGGAGCCGGGTGGAATTAAAGATTAAAAGAATTTCAATTAAACAATTATTAATTCAATTAATATTCTTTCATAAAACTAAGCATTCAGTTATGCTCTCGTTTTCAAAATCTGAAAAGTATTACGATTTACGATTCGAATCACCGGAAATCGATGCTCTAGAAATCGCAAAACGTTTGCGATTTGAATTAGCATTCAAATTGTTTTGCATGAATTAGCTACTGAAGAAAACTGAGAATTGTATGCACTCTATTCCGCAATGTTTTAAAATCATTGCACCATTCTTAATATTACAACTTATCTTAAGCAATTTGTTGATTTTTTTTTTTAAATTTTTGACTGCATCTATCTCGAATTTCATGACAAAAACAGCTGCTTAAAACAAAATAGAAACAAAAGTGCTTCGATTTCCGGAGCACCACAAATAGGAGTCACAAAAAGAACAGTGAAAATTGCTTTTCTTAAGAATACCAAGAATCGATTGGAATTGACCGAGGGCGGAATATCGATAGTATCGATATTTCTTCAGCACTGATGGCAACTGAACCAGATATCATGGGAAATAGGGATAAGGACAAAGAGATAAGCTTGCCATTATAACGACTCATCTAGTTGCCCGATGTCGGAGAGTGAACTATCGATAGTATCGACAGTTTTTCAACACTGATCCCTACAAGAAGATTAAAGGACTCGATTGCCATTATAACGACTCATCTAGTTGCCCGATGTCGGAGAGTGAACTATTGATAGTATCGACAGTTTTTCAACACTGATCCCTACAAGAAGATTAAAGGACTCGATTGCCATTATAACGACTCAGAGAGTTGCCCGATGTCGGAGAGTGAACTATCGATAGTATCGACAGTTTTTCAACACTGATCCCTACAAGAAGATTAAAGGACTCGATTGTCATTATAACGACTCATCTAGTTGCCCGATGTCGGAGAGTGAACTATCGATAGTATCGACAGTTTTTCAACACTGATCCCTACAAGAAGATTAAAGGACTCGATTGCCATTATAACGACTCAGAGAGTTGCCCGATGTCGGAGAGTGAACTATCGATAGTATCGACAGTTTTTCAACACTGATCCCTACAAGAAGATTAAAGGACTCGATTGCCATTATAACGACTCAGAGAGTTGCCCGATGTCGGAGAGTGAACTATCGATAGTATCGACAGTTTTTCAACACTGATCCCTACAAGAAGATTAAAGGACTCGATTGCCATTATAACGACTCATCTAGTTGCCCGATGTCGGAGAGTGAACTATCGATAGTATCAACAGTTATTCGACACTGATTCCTACGAGAAGATTAAAGGACTCGATTAGCATTATATCGAATCAGAGCGTTGGCCAATGGAATTTAAAGACGTCACGTATGTGAACACAAGATTTAAATAGCCAAAGTTAGGGTAAATACTTAAAATGCTGCTGCAGTCGCCGACGTCGACACACATTTTGCGGTTGATATGAATATCGATTCGGCCCGTTTAACTGTGCCAAGCACACACATAACTGTATTTGTGTGTGTGTAGTGTGTGTGTGTGTTGGTATGTAAACTAGAACTTTGTATAAATTTATGTGCACAACACAATGTTTATGTTGTTGAATAAACGAGCAGGTTTTGCATATGCGACCAGTACGAGAATCAGAGAACCCGTGAAACCGGCAACTGCCTCTGTGTCTGTGTGTGTGTCTCTCTCTGTGTGTGTGTGTGTGTAATGGCAGGATGCAACATGAAAATGGCGTGCGGTTGCCAGCGTTTCATTTGTCTGTGTGTGTGTGTGGATTGGGCTTTTGGTTGCTTGTTTTCTTTTTGCATTTTTTGCAGCTCGTGTGTTGCATTGTGCATTTGCTTAAAATAGAAATATGCCAGACACTCACGCACAACAAACACACACACACATATACACACACACACACACACAAGCACACAGACACAACAACAATAACAATAACAATAACAACAGAAAACTATTCAATCCCACAACGGAAATCGCTTAACAGCCTTAAATAATATACTGGCCCCATCGGCATCCTGGGCCTAGGAGCTGCTCCTGGAACTCTCAATCCTGGTTAGTAACCTGCAACTAATTAAATGCCTTCAACAAGCAATTTGTGCACTTTTATAGCCCTTGTGAGCACAGTTATGCGCATATGTATGACAACATCTGGCTTTTAAGAGATGCAAGCCTGAATTATTCGGGCGAAAACTTCAACAAACTTTCAGCAGGAATAAGTTATTGGAGTACTTTATTGACTTAGCATCTAAATTGGTTTACTTTTCGGTAAGGGCTTTATAACTTTGCCAGACATTATGTAACAAACGGAAGAAGACAGCCTTGAGCTACGAAATAACATACACATACATATATCTATAAGTTTCATTTAATATAATTTCCTAGTTTTGAAGCCACAGAGTTCAATTTTAAAGTCTTTTTATTTTCCGAGTTCAGAATATAGTTTATAGAAGTTCTTGAGATATATTTTACTATAATTCTTTCCTGTTTAAGGAAAGTTAGGAGAGGCAAACCCTTGAGAATCCCATCCGATCCGATCACAAGATCAGAACATCTTAACATAATATAATTTCCTAGCTTTGAAGCCACAGAGAGTTAGTTCAATACAAAAACATTTTTATCTTCCGAGCTAAAAATATAATTTAAAGACATTTTTGAGATATTTTTTATTATATTTCTATCCTGGAATAAGAGTTTCAGAGTTAAGTTAAGAAGCCCCTGAAAGTCCCGGTGATCACAGGATCTGAATATCTAAATATATAAAATTTTTTCCTAGTTTTGAAGCCAATCAAAAACATTTTTATTTTCCGACATTTTTTAAATATTTCATTTCTTGGCCAGGAGTTAAGATCTAAGAGGGTAAACCCTTCAGAATCCCGGCGATCACAAGATCTAAATATCTAAATATTATATAATTTCCTAGTTTTTAAGGCCAGAGAGTTAAATTCAAAAACATTTTTATTTCCCGAATTAAAAATATTTATACAAATTCTTGAATTATTTTTAGTGTAATTATTTCTAAGAGCTACGTGTTAAGAGTGGGAAATTCTTGAGAATCCCAGCGATCCCAAGATCTGTGGGCTTGAACATATGAAGTATTTTAGCTGCAAGCCAAAAAAAACAAAATAAATGTAGCTCAGCGGTTCGGTTTACGGTTCGAGCTGGGTTCGGTTCGTGACAATCCTGAACCCAGATTTGATTCATCAATATTTTTAAAATTTGCCAAATGAATCGACAAATTTTTTGTGGAAAAATTGGTTTGGTTTGGTTTTAGGTTCTTCTAATTTTTGGACAACTGGTTCGGTTAGGTTAAGTTCACTTAGACGTGGAAAAAAACTATTATAATAATCTCAAACTCAGTCATAAACAATGTGTTTAAATTTTATAATTTTTACTGAACTTTCAAACAAAATAAAAAAAAAAATAAAATTTCCTAAATTTAAAAAAAATTTCTAAATTTGAAAAAATTTCCTGAATTTTAAAAATAGTGTATAAAACATGTCTATAAAGCTAGTTAAGGTGCAGAGAGAGTAGTGACCATTTGCTTGAGCCAGTTTACCGCAAAATTAAAATGCATTTCAAGAGTTTGAATATCTGTGAAGATTTAAATGTATTTGGGTTTCGGTTTTTACTATCATCATGATCATCATCGGCCTTTGATTGGGGTATGGTAAACCAACCATTGACTGGACGGTCGTGTTGTCTGATGCTTTGACATGCTGATGCCACACACACACCACACACACACACACAAACGTAGACTGAGCAGCATAGAGACATTGGTGTTCAATCAAACTAAGCGCAAACAAGCCAAGATACTGAGTCTGAGATAGAGATACTTGGATAGAAGGGGACGACGCGACGCGGAGGGGCAGCATAAGAGGGAAAGCGGTTAAAAGCAAAGCCAACGAACCGTATGAAAATAAACACAAACAAGCGGCCAGGCGGCAGGATATGAGGACACAGGACACAAAGCACAGGACGCGGGACACAGGACACGGAGATGGCAAACGGACGCCAGCCAGAGCGAACTTACTTAAGCAACTGATTTTCAGATTTTCCGCTCCCTCTAAAGGCGCGTGTGTGCCTGTCTGTCTGTGTGTGTGTGTGCGTGTGTGTGTGTGTGTGTCTGTGGGTGTTGTAAATTGAAAATCACTTGAAGGACTCAATTCAGTTGTGCCATTTTAGGTGAGCGAACGAACTGACCATAAAGATGAACGAGTCGCGTTGTTCACTCGTTCGCTTTGTATGTCCTTCAAAAAAGGGACTCAAACGAACAGAATGAGCGGAAGAGATACTCAATAGAACGAGAATGAAACTTAAACGAACAGAATGTACAATAATCTGAATCAAATGAGCAAGAATGAAACTCTAAAGAACGAAAACGTTATTCAAACGAACAAAAGTAAAAAATAATGGATTTCATGCGAACGAGAATGGAACTTAAGCGAAAAGAATGAAGAAGACTTGGACTTAAACGAATAAGAGTGAAACTTAAACGAACTGAGTGAACCAGAATGAGACTCAAATGAACGGGAGAGAGGTGCAAACGAACAGAGCGAGCGATAGTCTGAGTCCAATGAATGAGAATGGAGCTCTGAAAAGGGAAAGTTAAACTCAAACGAACAGAATTAAAGGAGAGTGGATCTCATTCGAATGAGAATGTAACATAAACGAAGAAAAATTAAACTGAACGCAAACGAGATTGAAACTTAATCGAGCTGAGTGAATGAGAACGAGATGGGAATGAGAGGCAAGTGAACGGGAACGAGACTCAAATGAACGGGAAAGAGGCGCAAACGAACAGAGTGAGCGATAGTCTGAGTCGAATGAACAAGAATGGAACTCTGAAAAGGGAAAGTTAAACTCAAACGAACAGAATTAAGAGAGAATGTATTTCCTGCCAACGAGAATGGAACTAAAGCGAAAAGAATGAAGAAGAATTAGACTCAAACGAACGAAATTTGAACTAAAGCAAACAAGCAAGTGAAACTTAAACGAACTGAGTGAACGAAAATGACACGGGAATGAGAGGCAAGCGAACAAAAATGTGACTCAAACGAACGAAATGAACGAACAGGCCTTTGAACACTAGTTCAATGAACAATTCGAATAATTCGATCGAACTGATACTGAACGATCTGATACAACCCCAATGTGTGCGTGAGCTTTTAATTTTTATTTCTTGTCAATAATGTGCTGCTGATGAGACATTGGAGTTGTGTGTGTGTGTGTGTGTGTGTGTGTGTGTGTGTATTGGGGTATTCCTTGCCTTTGTTTGCCTGTGGGGCACCTGTCCAACCTGTAAGCCAGTTGGCGGGGCAAGTTGGCAGAGCAGGTGGCATCATTCATCATTCATGCTAGTTGTAAATAATGTTACCCACAGGATTCTTTGCGCTTATTACGGTGATAAATCAAAAGTCCTCGCTGCTTTTACTCTCACTGCCTCTCTCTCTCACTCTCCCTCTCTATTTTCTTACACTTCTCTGTCCTTATCCACCATCTGCAGTTTTGTCTCCAGTGTCAGTTTGTTTGTCCAACAGCTCAGACAAAGTGTAAAGCGAGAGAGAGGACGAAGGGCGACAGGCGAAGGGCGACGGGCGAGGACTCGCCTCTGTAGTTGCTGGCCCACTTTTTTGTGCCCTTTGCTTGTTTGCAGTTGTCAGACACACATTTTCCATTTTCCATTTGCCGTTTTCCACTTTCCATTTTCCACCTATGCAGCGCATTAGTTTTAGTTTCTGTTTTTTCCTCTCTCGGCTTTTCGCCACCTTTTTTGGTATTTGTGACCCTCATGTGGGTTAAATATGGAAATTACGGGCTCCCAGTTTCAAGCCATGCACTGGGCACAATCCCTGACAATCTATAAATAAGTCTGGTTAAGGAGCGACGCCTCTGGCTGCCCCACATGCAAATAAGTCAAACACACACACCACACACAGCACACACCCACACACATCCACACACACACACACCCACGCAAAGTGTGTGTGGAGGTGTGCACAGAAACGCTTCTAATTCCCAGCTTACCATTCGCAAATTGTGTCCTGTGTCGCAGCAAAGTCAGGAACACGGCTAATTAGTACCAACTGCAGCCACTTCAGTAATGGTACAGTCAGATCGATAACTTCGACAGTCGATAGTCGGCAGCATTGAGACTAACGATGCTATTCAAATTAGAAGTTCCAATAATGACAAAGAATAATATTAAGGCTTATTCGACTGCCACACTAGTTTCAAGTTCGAATCCCAGTCTAGAAATATAACTTTTAAAATTCGAATAATGGCAGAGCTAAAGTTTTTAAATTCTGCAGCATAAGTTCCAAATTCGAATCCAAATCAAGAAATTAGGAAATGTAAATTTGAATCTCAAGGTTCGAATATTCCCACAGGTGTTCGAGGATCGTAAGCTAGCTGAGAAAAAGCTTTCTTTCAATATCAATATCAGCTTTGATATATAATACAATATTTAAAAAAGAGATATTTCATTTGAATAGAAGGTGTATTTTTTCAAAAAACTGTTTAATCTTCGATTAAATTAAGTGAAAGAAGTGCCATAATATCCCCTCTCCGTTAGATGGCGCTGCTAACATGTTGCTCTATTTCCTAAACTCATACACTCTCCATCCTTGAATGGAAAGGCTCAGTTGGAAGCAAGAAAGTAGGGAAAACTATTTACAAGTCAAATTATATCTAATTGTTGGCTAGATGGCCAAAATGTAAAGCATTCGATGGAAATGCAATTTAAAGTTAATTGCAATTACAGTTCAACGAGCAATTATTATTACCTCAAATAAATGAAATGCACATGTCAAAATAGTTTGGAGTGCAAACCAAATTCCATTAACACTTATTATCATTACAATTTGTTATGGTAATGGAAAGAATTTGATGACCAAGGCCACAAACGAGTACAAATAAGAAATAAATATTAAAAAAAATACAAATAAATTAATGTAAGATGATGATTGTGATATCATATGAACAATGGCAAATTAACATAATTTTAATGATAATATTGAACATGAAAAAGTCAATATAAAAACTAGCTTATTTCGTTATTCATTTCAAAACTGTCAAGTTTAAGGACATTCAATAATTGAAATAGGCAAATTTTACTTTAATTACATACAATTTGTTTCCAGTCATCAACTTTCAATTATATTTCTTGACATTTTGCAATTTCAACAAATGAATTGAACAAGAAAGTACAGTACGTACAGGTTACAATAAGTTTACTTCTATTCCAGCAATTACCAACACTGACTGCAGCGCCATCTTGAAGCAAATAAGTATTTGCAACACTGTAAGTTATTTAATATGCGATCTCAAGTTCTTGTGCTGGGTTCGTGTTAATTGAAAACACTGCGAGAGTTTACAAAAAGTCTCTTTTAATAAATTCCATAAGCGCTTGCGGAGCTAATCCAAGTAAAATGCCAACTAAACTTTCAATTAAATGAAACGAAAATTAATCAAAATAACAAAAGAGGGTACTAGATGGATACCTAGGCAGAGATGACAGGTACTATGTGCACAAATAAACATTAGAGACCCACACACAACACACACACACACACACACACACACACACACACACAGGGCACGTGGTCAACATGTCAACGTGGCAAAACAAATGATGATAGCTTTGAGTCAAATGAAATGTCCGCAAGATAAACAGAAACAAGTAAGAACGTTGCTTTGGAAAGATCCCAACTGTAATATACTCTATTCGCAGTGCAATAAATATGCTTTGTTTTGAGTAACACATGAATTTCAAACACATTTTTGGGCGCATCTTTCAAAAAGCTTATGAGTTGTGCCCATATCAACT
Source organism: Hirtodrosophila confusa (assembly GCA_035043065.1). Classification (NCBI taxonomy): domain Eukaryota; kingdom Metazoa; phylum Arthropoda; class Insecta; order Diptera; family Drosophilidae; genus Hirtodrosophila; species Hirtodrosophila confusa. The sequence continues at coordinate 14,142,427 of JAWNNI010000242.1, read as the reverse complement.
TTGGAACTCTGGGATCTTAGAAGTTATGGCTTATACTGATTTTCTGCGGCGGAAATGGCTCAATACTTAAGACTAAGGTATACCAAATTTGGTTGACAATGCCCAGCATCGATATGCTTAACGCCCTTTGAGAACAGAGTATAAAAAGCATAAAAAAATAAAAATGGCAGTTGACAATTTTGTATGGGTCAAGAAGAAATTGAGCTGCTGCCTGCAAATAAAGTCAATATTTGCTAGCAGATAAACACACACACACACACACACACACACACACAACTAATATTGGCCATGGTCAAAAGGGAACACACACACGGAAGTAAAAAAGGGAACCTGAAAACCTTCTTATATTTTACCTGAGTTACCTAAACATTCAGTGTACAATTTTCACATTGGCGAGAGTATCTAATACGCTTAAAATTGCAAGACTTATAGAGTCACAGATCCAGAGTATATACTAAAGCTGGCAGGAAATCGACACTGTGGACGTTTTTATCGAGGTTTTTCCCACTTTCGATAGTTACCACGCATTTTGGTAGATAAGTTGCGTACATAAGTATCTAGAGTCTCTGTGACTATAACAACATAATAAGCTTATAAGATTTCAGCAGATTTCAGCAAGCCACCCCTATCATACCTCAATTGGGCCACAACACAACCGCAATGCACTCCTGTAGACAACAGCAGCCGCTTAGTCCGTCAGCCAGGTCAAAATGGATGCCGGGTCGGACATTGTGACCGCCGTGCAAACATTCGGCCTAATCAAAAGTCACAAACAGGCACACACACGCACTCACACATGCACACACATACGCACAGGCACAGGACACAGGCCCAGGACACAGGCATAGGACACAGGACACAGGAAGGCAAAAGGGCAGCTTCTTGGCCAAAAAGCAAACCGAGCAAACAAAACGCAAACTATTTGCAGGAAACCTCTTAGTGTGTGTGTGTGTGTGCATGTGGGTATATTTTGAGGTTATTAACATACAACCAGTGTTGCCAACGCCAAAAAGGAGCTTGTTTTGGGAGAAACATGCAGAATTCAACAGAAAACCAAAATTGTTGCCCAAAAACCATAATTTTTAGGAAACACTATTGTTAAGCGATTTATAATCTTGAAACTACTGTTAATTTCCGTGCCAATTGTTGCTTTCATCATATTATCTTCTCAATAGATTATTTTATGTTATTATACATTCAAGAAAACTTTGATAAATATAATATCTAGAAATGTCACTTGTAATGTAGGAATATTTAACTTGAAAATATTCCAGACTCAAAGCAGTTTTCTTATTTCAAACACTTGTAGTTTCATCAAAAGTCAATCAGTTTCTAATCAATCTCCGAAACTTCGAATTCTAACCTAAAAAAATTAAATTTTGAAAAAGGTGGCAACACTGCCCATAAGCATATACATTTGCCAAAGCATTCTGGGAGCGACTTGCGACTGCTGCTCTGTCAGCCAATTTGACAGTTAGCAGTTACAGCATTGTTACAACTACACACACAATAACACACTTGCACATATGTAAATGTTCACAAATTGAGTGCCTGTGTGTGTGTGTGTGTGTGGGTGTGTGTGGGTGTGTGTGGGTGTGTGTGGGTGTGTGTGGGTGTGTGTGGATGTGTGCGGGCTAGTATGTGCAGAATGCTGCATGCAACTTGGCTTATTGTTTGAAGCCCACTTAAACGCTGCTTGACTTCATATTGGGACAATTGAGGCGGTATGCAGCAAAGTGTGTTGTCTAACGACATTGCTTGTGATTACTTTTGTGCTGGGCAACACTGAAATGGGTTAAACATTACTTGGCGTAGGATTATTACACAAAAAATATGCTTTCTGCAGTTTTTGATTGTTATATTGGCTTACAGCCCTCAACATTGCGCTCAAAAGTAATATTCTCACGTTTTACAGCACTGAACGTTTAAGTACCCGCAAAATTAGAGTCAAGACAAAGAAATCTGCTTGAAATCTAAGAAAATCCTACTAAGCAATGCTGTTTATGTACATGCCTTAGCAATATACTGGTAATAAATCATAAAAATCTCAAAAAGATCAACAATAAATAATGTTTTTTGGCCAATTTGTCTGGTTACAGCAGTAACCTCAAGGGAGCACACACGGAATTAAAGAACAACAAGCCCAGCACACACACACACACATAAACAGAGAGAGAGAGAGACAGTGTCTGGCTCAGGTGAGGACTCATGACCATGAAGTTGACAGTTAATGGTCTAATGAAATGTCGTTGAGTTATCACAGCAGCTTACCTCTTTGGGCCAAGTCACTCACAATGCCTGTCCGGGCCATACAATTAATGTGTGTGTGTGTGTGTGTGTGGGTGTGTGTGTGTGTGTGTGTGGGTGTGTGTGTGTGTGTGGGTGTGCGCACCGCACATATCATGCAAATTGCAAAGGGAGCACCAGCTAAAACTGACAGCAGCCAGTTGCATTCGCAGCCACAGGAAAGCACAGATACAGATACAGATACAGTTACAGAGGCTGGCACAGCTACAGATACAAGCACAGACACAGACACAGACATAGATACATATACAAATACATGTTCGTATCCCTTAACGGAGCACTTGCAGATGATACTACAATTGTGTGGGTCGCTTGTTACAAGCAACTTTTGCCGTGGCAACCGACGCAGTCATCCCAACTAGAGAAGAAGGAACAACAATCGATAACGCTATCGAAAGTATTCATTGGTCTTTAATCGAGCTATCGAGCGAGGTGTTTTCACAATCGCATACCTTATTGCATTTCTAGAAATACTCGAACAACGAAGCTCATCGAACATCTTCGAAAATCGAATATAGTCGCTTTTATCGATAGTATCGATAGCTAAAACTATCAGATTGAGGTTTTTATCGATATTGTTGAAGATTTCTTAACCAGCTTGGGTGTATAATGAAACTACAATATAAAAGTGATATTCGATATAAGCGTGATATTTGAGGCTCGTGTCGTGTCTGTCACGCGCTCATCTCTAATCATCACAGCGGAAATCGCAGACAATTGCATGGCTGGAGGGGCAGGAGCGCGAAAACGAAGTGGAAAGTAAGCATTGAGTCAAGCGGAAACGCGTGGCGATTTAAATAACCTTTCAGCCATGTTGAGTGATGGATAATATTGCTGTTCTTAAGTTGAAGATTTACAAATCTCGCACTAGACTCAAATCTAAACCAAAGTCTGAGCTGATTTGGCCAAGGGGAAAAGCAAACCTTTAAGCTCTTTCGATATTTTCCTTGCCCAACTTAATCTTATAACCAAAGCTCAACAAACGCAAAAAGAGTTGGCCAACTTTCTATTTTAAAACTTTCCTTTTGTTAACTTTAGCTTGAGACTTGAAACTTTTGATGATTATTTGCCATAGCCATTATATCAATAATTAGAGTTTTTTAATTAAGGGAACATTTGGTTAGCTTTCAAATGCGCAAATCTAACAGTTCGAGCTTAGAAATGTTAATGTTATGTTAAGGACAACTGTGGCGCGCTTTTATCAACATTTACAAACAACAGATTGTTAACAGTTTATGAAAATATACAAATGAATACTGATTCTATGAAATGATACGTGATAGATTCTATCAAACGACGTAGAATCGTATTGATGTTTGAAAAGCAACCACAATTTGTTCGGTAATCAAGTTAACAGAGCGGCTCTCTGTAGAATCTTTCTGTTAACGGGTTGTGTGGTAGCCAGCAGAAATATTGCGTTTAATTAGCACAAGTAATTGAATTGTACACACTGCTAGAGCCAGAAAAATACTTGACATATTCAATTAAAAATTGCATTCCTTGGTCGAGCTTTAGTATAAATATTTTCCCAATTATATTTGCCTTACAACAGTCGTAAATCAGAAAAATGGCAATGGGAATAAATCAATTGGGCTGCCGTTTTCAGGTTGCACTTCAAATGAAAGGAATATAGTATTTGTATAAATTCCATAAAATAAAAGCCAATTAAATATTGCGCTGGCTGAGTGAAGGACGACAAAAGCAACAAGAAACGCGACTTTGACAACTCGGCAAAGTTTGGGCAAACAAATTTACATAACTGATTAAAAACTTTTGCTTTCATTGCCTCAATTTGCTATTTTAAGATGATGACGACAAGGACGCAGCCGCGTTGCTGTTGCTTCCTGGCAAAGTGCTAAGGACACACATACAGCAAACCTAAGGTAACCTAAAGGTGAGCGACAAAAAGATTCAAAGTGTGAACACAAATCTCAACTTTTGGCGCAATTCAACTCAACTACTTTTGCCAAAACGATATACGAGTACTTTTTACTTTTTACTTTTTACTTTTTGCTTTTTGCTTTTTGCTTTTTACTTTTCCTTTATTTCTCTGCCTGATATCTGACTCAAACTGAATTCAATTATTAATTTAAGTTTCCCATGGCTTTCTATGCATCGTTCTTGTCTTTATCGATTTCACATCAGTGTCAACTTTGTCCAACCAAAAGATGAAATTTCGGGCTCGATACTTTTGACAGCTCAACTAGTTTTTAGAATGATATAATTATCATTAAGAGATAATTATATTTAATATGTCTTCATTTCACTTGCATTCAATGCGAGCCTGCTGAATATTTAATATATCAAATTCATAAGAACCAATATTAATTGATAAATTATAAGTCTAATTTTGTGTATCAAAGTTAAGCTCTCTCTCAAGAGAGATTTGCATTAATTAAGACTTGAAAAATGTTATAAATAACAGCACACACACAACGCAGCGTGTGAAACGTTTAAGAATGAAGCATAAAGAAGAATGCACAAGTCAACCGCTCTTTTGAGAGAGCAAGACGCTCTCTCGTTCGTTCTTTTAGTTAGAAACGAACAAATATTTAATAAATACATATCCGTTGTAGTAGTACACTCAAAAGGATTTCCATGAAATCAAACAAAGAGCTTATTAAATTCCATTCGAACAATTATCTTTAAAAAACGCTCATGAATCAATAAATGATTGACTTCTGAACCTGGAATGCTATCAGATTTCCAGCAATTTACTACAATGCCCGTACTTTGAAGTGAAGGCTTTGCATAGTCAGATTTTCTAGTAGAAAACTATATTAATAAGCAGCAGCATCGAGCCATCCACAAAACAAAAGGAAATCGAGCTGAGCCAATGCTGAGAAAACGTCATCCACGTATTTCATGGACTTCCTGCTGGGAGCGTTGTCATCCATTGCGTTTAAGTCCAAATCCGAGCACAAATTCCCCACTAAAATTGCATTGAGAGCTCCTTGCACAGCGCTATTAGTGGAAATAAGCACACCTGAAGGTCAGGTTCGGTTCAGTTCAGTTCGTCCAGGTAGCCAATTCAGTTGTGAGCCAATATTTAAACGGTTTTCTCCTTTGTCAGCAAAACGCTGTTGTCTGCTCTTCGAGGCTATCCAAGCATGATACCATACTGAAGGATATATCAAAAGAAATGCGAGTGCGTATACATACAACGCTTTAAGGTGCTGTATAAAGTTGCAGCCATTAAAAGACTGAGATGCAAACAACTAGTTTTGACGGCATTGTGTAGTGGATATGAAAATTGTCAATTCGTTTAACTACATGTTATGGTTATCCGGTTATCCGGTCTTAATTAAGCTCTGTTATTCAGCAAGTCCCTAACTCCTGCGCTCTAAGAGGGTGTTCTAAAAAACTCCACCCTCAATGGGTGGATATGCGAATCGCTTGAAAGTTAATTTCCCAAAAGTATGTTAAAGCTACGTGCTTCAGCTATTTCAATAATACTCCACTGCCGGAAATTGAGATGTGCTAGGATGCAAGTTTTACTATCGTCCGTTAAACAACGAAATATGATATCAATTTGCTTAAAATAACTCAAGCTCGTAAATATGAAAGTTTCTCATCAAAATGTTGATATTTAGCCGAATTATCCTATGCCTTATGTATGGGGAACCCATTCGAGTAAACAACTGCATGTGATCAAGCAATCTTATGATGCACTCAAAGATACCCTGTAAAACCACACAAGCCTGCATCCTGCAGTTTTCTCTGACAATGTTTAAGGTTAGCCAAGAGTTGAGCGCAAATCAATTGTTACATGCCGATGCACAGAACCAATATGCCCGCACACCGAAACAGCCGAATCAGAATCCACTTAGAGTTGGCTTAGTTCGCCACACGAGCGGTATTCATTGCCAGCTTATGCAACAACTTGGCGCCTCAAGGAGATGCCGCAACGTGCTCCAAGAATGCAGCTGAATCAATGGCTCAATTCTGCGGGCTCCAGCAGTCAAAAGAGGAGACGAAAAAGCTGTGGCGGGGATAAGGCGGGCTGGGGCGGAGAAAGGAAAATAATAAAACGAGGAGTTGCAGGAGTCATAAAGAGGCAGTCGTGTTAGTGTTGTAACAGTTGTAAGCTATGACAGCGACAAGGATATACGATGGAGGGAGGTGGAGTGGGTTGCGGATGGAGTGTGGAGAGTGGACGCCAGGAAATCGGGGAGCATGGGTTTTGGGCTTGGGCTTGGGCTTGGGCTTGGGATTGGTCCTGGGCTTGGGTTCGTTGTTGAACAACGAGTAGCACAAAATGTAATTGAATTTCTGTTGACAGATTTTAACGCACAATATCCTGCAGCGACATTGTCACTGCAAAATGGCAACAACAAGGATAACAAAGCAAACGCTGAATAAAAATTGTTTAAGGCCCGTTCAAACTATCTAATATTTACGTCTAATATTCTCTGACAAAATATTACATGGAATTATTACTTTGTATTCAAGCTGACGCGCAATAAATTTAACGCACATTTTTATTAGTGTTAGCAGCGGCAAAAACATTGCGTTTACAACACTGTACAGTTGACTGAATTCATTAGGAGAAACTTTCACAAGCTGACACGATACAGAAATTGAGCTATCTTGAAAAAATGTGGCAATATAATGCTGAATATTGCACACAAATGTGAGACAGTGTGAACAGGTCGCGATGCTATCGATAACATCGATACTATTCATCCTTTTAACTATCGACTATCAAATGTGGAATTTCAATTGCAAAAACTTTTGCTTGAGATATTGAAGGCAATATTAGATCAGCCAGACATACTCGCATGCTGGTGATAACAAAAACATTTCGATAAGAAACTATCGATAATTTGGCCGCAAGACAAAGCAGCCAAAGTGCCAAAAAACACAATTTGTTTATGTCAGTTATTAGCTGTAGGCGAGGTAGCTAATTTTGCAATTCAATTAACGGTCAGGCACACACACAAAGACACACACCCACACACACACACACACAAACACACCCATACAAACACAAACACACATAAATTAAGCGATTTTTCATGTTACCTAAAATGATTTGCCCCTCAGCTGCTGTTATAATGTGCCTACAACTCTTTATGATGCAGCAATAACTGATATGAGACTAACTGACATACACACACACACACACACAAATTGTGAAGAGCGCTGCTTAATGCGCTTACATGGAAAATCAATTCGCCATGAAGTAAACACAGCAGCCAGCACCAACAGAAACCAATAAGAAATCCAGTTAACGCACTTCTAAAAACATGCAAGACTAAAACATACCCTGTGCCCAGCTGGAAAGAATATAAAACAAGGGCTCTAATCGGAAAAGGACTATCGATAATGCTGCCTGTCGATAATCGTTGCCTAAGTTGTCGGTAGCAAATGTTTGTTTCATAAACAAGACAATTCACTTTTTGAATGGCTTCAAATTCATTTTCAAATTTGGCCATAATTCATTTCGATATCCGGAATATAACCTCGATAATGGCTATAATACACTATCGATACTTTTTACAATTATATGATCCTAATTAATCGTTTTGTTGTCATTTAAAAGCGCAGATTGCTCTTAGCTTTAATAAAATGTACAAAATATAATTAAGGCTTATACAAAAAATATAAAACCTATCATTATATATAAGTACGGGTGATTGCAATCAACTTTCTTGTGATTGATCAATGACTGCACACATCGTTGCCACGTCATTGTCATCCTTAGCATTACCCTCCTCAGCATTACCATCCCCATCATTACCATCCTCAGCATTACCATCCTCAGCATTACCATCCCCATCATTACCATCCTCAGCATTACCATCCCCATTATTACCATCCCCAGCATTACCCTCCTCAGCATTACCATCCCCATCATTACCATCCTCAGCATTACCATCCTCAGCATTACCATCCCCATCATTACCATCCTCAGCATTACCATCCTCAGCATTACCATCCCCATCATTACCATCCTCAGCATTACCATCCCCATTATTACCATCCCCAGCATTGCCATTCTCAGCATTACCATCCTCATCATTACCATCCTCAGCATTACCATCCTCATCATTGCCATTTCCCTCCTCAGCATTACCATCCTCATCATTACCATCCTCATCATTACCATCCTCATCATCGCTATACACATAATTGATACGGTACATTTGTGAGTCCAGCTTCTGATTAGAATACTCAACAACCAAGGCAGCGGTCAAAGCCGCATTATTTTCTAGTTGACGGAGCCAGCGGTAGATGGCGCAGGCGAGCAGCAGGCTGGCGAGGATCAGGCGAGTTTGGAAGGCCCAGGAGTCGGGCAAGCAATTGATGCAATAGCTGCAGCTGTCCCAAATGCCAAAGAGTGCCACATGCTGCAGAAGCAACAGCAAGAAGGTCAGCTTCAAGGAGCAGGGGCAGATTGAGGACCAAGAGATTGGGCCATCCATGGCAACTGTTGGCTGCAGCACCAGCAGCAATACGGCAAGTATATACAATCCGGAGCTCAGATCCGGCGGATGGCTGCTCAATGGTCCCTTAATGTAGCCTCCAAAGTGCAGAAACAGTGTTAGGCCCAGTGTGAATGCGAAATCAGTGAAGTCGCCCTTCAGGCAATGAAAGAAGACTCTCACAGCTTCCATGTCTGTCGATGTGGGTTGGAATGTTACTGAAACTTTGCCATTTATAGAACTCACCTAGCCGGGATTTTATTTCAGCGGCAGCGACTTGAAAACCTCCCGAAAAGTATCTTACAGCTTCCATGTTAATTGAAATGTTTGTATCACTCGCGTTTGATAAACTTAATAAATTTCAGTTAAAGATTGCTGACCGAATGCCCGCAATAGCTAAATGCCAAAGTTAAATATATATACTTGTATTTATATTAAGAAAATTTAGAATATTAAATAAATGTCAGACAAAAGCTAGTCAGAATGAACTGAATTGAACTGAATTGTCAGTTCTAACTCTGCCTCAAATTTTCCAAGGCTATGCTTGTTTTACAAAACTAACAGACGAACTGCCCGTTTTGGCATATTGACAGGGTATCTGCCCAGCGCTCCATATTGACCATAACCGTTAGCTCCTGACGGGCATGCGAATTTGGCCAAAAGTCAAACGCCAATGCTCAGCGAAGCAGGCAAACAAAATTCAAAAATTCAGATGCATATTGCATATGGTGTGCGTGTGTGTGCGTGTGTGTGTATGTGTGTGTATGCGTGTGCGTGCAGCAATTTCCCTTTTCAAAGATGCGGAAACGCAAAGTGAATTCCACGGCAAAAAGCAACTCCGATGGGCCAAGACCAAGGACAAAACCTAAGATAAAGATAAAGCCAGCAATAACCGAGGGCCGATTGAGCGCAGCGGGTGAACTTGATTTGAATTCTGCTGGGAAACGGTCACCTGCTGCGCATCCAGATGAAGGAGCATAGACAGACAGCCATGACAGGAGCATAGGGCACAGGACACAGAGGACGCAGAGGGAAGCAGCCAGTGTACTGGAGTGGAGGGAAACCCACTTGGGCTTGCTGAAGTGAGCCACAAAATGTTGTAGAGCAACTCAGCAGCGGGTTTTTACACCACTCAAGCTGTGTGTGGCCGCCACTCAACTAGAAGCCAACAACATTGGAAAGTGCACGAAACAATTTTATCGAAATACAATAAGTTGTTAATTTTAATGCGAATTCTTACTTTTTTTAGTTTTAGTTAATATCTCGACTAGTTTTTCCACTAACATATGTTTGATTTAGATCTATTGGCGAGAAGAACGGAAGGGAAACTCCGACGGTTCTCAAAAAAATCCTATCAAATATCAACAAGAATGAAGGGCTTACTTCGGCATGAGAAAGATATGTTCCCTTTTCAATTTTATTTATATGGCAGCTATATAATCTGATTTTGATTATATTATACAAGCTATAGAGTATATATAATACAACTCACAATTTGTAAAATCTTGTGTAAGCAATACTCTCAAAAATCTCCCCAAATTTTTACTTTGTAATATGAATAAGGTTGAAATGCCAAGTCAATTAGGAGTTCAAATCATGATTAAAAAGACAGTACATAAAAGTAAAAGACTGTAAAAAAGTATGAAAATCGGATAAATTTTGACAAACTTATGGGAGTTGGTAATCTAGGAAATGGAGGTAGTTGCAATCGATTTTTTTTTTGTAACTTCCAGCATGAATTTTGGCCTAATATTTGATTTGATTAGATGTAAGTTTCGAGACTTTGAATTTTTCAAGATTTAAATTTTTTTTAAATTTTTAAAAATTGTCAAATTTTGAAAAAATTTCGGATGGAATTCGGGTAAATTTTGATAAAGTTATGGGAGGTAGAGTTAGTTACAAGTCGAAATTTGTAGAATTATTAGCATGAATTTTGTCAAAAATAATGAACTTCCTCAGAACAAGTTTTGAGACAGTTCTTAATACTAAATTTGATAAAAGGTAAAATTTCAAGATTCTAAATTTTTCAAAATTTCGATTTTTCAAAATGTGTAAAAAATTTCAAATTTGTTTAATATGAATACAATTTAAGAGTACAAAACATGATTAAAAAGACATTCCGTATGCAAACCGGTTTAATTTTGACAGAGTTATGGAAGCGATTCAAAAATAGAACAAGTTTTGCTTAAACTTTTCCCAAATACATATTTAGTTATTTGTTTGTGAACTTTGTTTGAGCCAGTTGACCTGTTGAATGTGCAGTGAAATTAGCCCTTAAGATTTCCGAATACAAAGGAAATGCATAGTTAATATGTAAATAGTATTAAAGTGGTATTGCTACTGAATATCTTAGAATTCATTTCCGGAAGTTGAGCTTTGTAGTTGGCAATTGAACGGCATAATTAATCAATTATTTATATGGTAGACTTTCGAATTATACACAATTCAAGGGCACGCTTCATTCTTATTTATTTATTTATTATTTATAACAAAGTTACAAACAAACGAACAAAAAATTTCAAAAGTTAATTGGCTGAGCCTAATGTAAAAATAACAACAGTCCGAACTTTTTCTCTCAACTAGTTTATTTCTTTCTTACTTTCTACACACAATTTGAAACCTTTTTAGATTTCGTTGTTGTTCAGCCTACACATCCACTCGCAATGAAAAATGAAACAAAGTATTCGTATTACAATATAAAAACATATAAGAAACAAGAGCTGAAAGGACAGGACGAAGATTGAATACCCTGGAAAACAGCAGATGTGTAGTAGTAATATGTTCTCAATCCAAGTCAGTCTTAATGTCAAGGTAATCAAATTTCCAGCTGCTATAGCTTGTATAGTTCTAGAAGTATTTCCTACTGAAAATCACATTTTGTCTGATTGTCATTTTAAGCTAAATATATAGATATATATAGCTGATCCAGCTGGTTCCAATATAAGAATCATCTGTAGCTAGTTTCATCAGCGAAGCTCGTCAATTTGATCAAGCATAATAGTTGATGGGTTCGTAAATGCTTCCTTGAATGCTTTTGACATTTTATGACAAATCGAATATACCCTCGAAGAGGGTATGCACATATCAAAATTATAAGGCAGCCCTGTTGCGGCTTCATGTGGTCCTGTGTGCTGCTTTGTGGTCCTGTTTGTCTCCGTCTCTTAATGCCCCTTAGCGACATGTACCGTGTGCGTGTGAGGCACTTGAGAAAGGTCAGTTTTAGTGCCATGGGAAATTGTTATCCTTATTACACACTTAAGCGGTTTGCGAGTGTGGTGTGTGTGTCTGTGTGTGTATGTGTGTGTATGTGTGTGTGAATTGCGGTCAGCAGCATTCACACACACACACACACACACACACACACACACAGAGTTCAAGAAACAAGGCAAATTATACAGCATAGCATTTCATTTCATTTTTATAAGCAAGAAATATCATTTGCACATACTCAGCCAACAACAACAACAAGAAGAAGAACAAGAAGTAGAAGAAGAAGAAGAAGAAGAACAATGCCCTCGAGAGGGTCATAAGTATTTAAGGGCATTCGCTTTTAAGATATCGCCATAAACGATTATAATAGAAGAAATGCCTTAAGAATTGTTTTTGTTTTTTACGACTTCTCCATTTGCTGAGGCAAACGAAACTTTTGCTTGGCATTTAATTAAAATTAATCGTTATTATAGTATACTATTATTATTATTATTATTATTATTATTATTATTGAACCGAACCGAACTCAGATCTCCCAATTCGTGTCCCACTCTGAACCGAATCAGTTCTCCAAAGAATAGTCGTATCTAACCATTTTGATACACTTCATAAAACTTGACAGAGTTGCTTCTTATTGCTTTGAGCTGTAAATATCCCATCGGCCCTATAGCATATAGCTATCATACTTAGAATAGATCCAAAGTTGAGTTTTTGTGAGTATGGTAAGCTTTTGTGTTCTTAAAGATATCCTGACCAAATCTAAGCAACATCATGGCTAGAATCGCAATACTGTATCCTATAGCTCCCATAGGAACAGTCGGTTCCTATAAAAGTTTCAACTAGAAGCTCGATTGTCGTTGCTTAGTTCTGTGAAGTTCAATTTGCCTACACGATTCTATTTTTCTGCAGCTAAATCGTTTTCTTAACGCCAGCTGGTACTGCCCGGCGTTGCTCGAACCCAGTCTGTGTCACAATTTTATACTCTTTATTTGAATTTAGCTTGTCACATTAGACTAACTTGCCGCAATCTCCTCTGGGAGCTAGCTAGCTTTTCATCCACAACTAATAAGTTTTAAGCTTGCATTATCCACCCTTAAGGGGTGGAGTTAGCAAAGCCCCGACTGTGTGGCCGTTTTCAGTCAGTGAGGACAAACCGTTTCATATTATAGAAACGCATGTTTGCTTTTTATTATGCTTTAAAGGTGAGTCAAATGACTGCTGCATAAATTGCTTTTTGCTATACAAATTGATGAAAAAACTTAAACATAAAAAACACACCCACACACTCAGACACCCACACACAAATATATTTATATTTAAAAGGATAAAATATGTTGAATAAAAAATGGCAGCCACAAGCAAATGGCAAACGCAAAACCTGGTTTTTAATAACCTTCTGTGACTTTTTTGCTGCCAGATTAATTTCTCCAATAAATTGCTTTTTAAAACAAATAACAATGTGCTCTATAAGTGTGATTGACTAGAAAATACCCCGCAAACAACTGTGCCATTCTACAGAGATCAGTTCCTTCAATGAGTTTTGTATTTACTATGCTATTGTTAACAAAATTCAGTATGAATACATTATCATATACCTATAACATTTCATGTTACCAGCCTTTAACGTCCTCGAAACAAGTTTATCAGTGCAATCACACTCGTTTGTGTCAATCTGATTGCCTATGATTATGTAAAGTTATGTGTAATGTACAAAGTGCAGACTTACGAGCAAGCTCCAATATATATATGTAATATAATATATTAGATTTAATACTCAATCGAATACAGCAGGGCATGTGAAGAGCAAGACAAGCCGCATTCTTCAAAGCATTCAAGCCACAATTTCTCTAAACAATTGATTTCGAAACTGCGAGATTCAGTTTGCTTCCGCATAACTCTAAGAGCTCCAACAATTTTAAAACAGTTTTCTGGTATATTTGACAAGCTTGCAAGCGGAATAGAAACGATTGATTGCAAGAATATAAATAAATAAATATTATATTATTTTCTTGTACACTTTTCATTTGACAATCTATTACAACACGAGGTATATTTTTATGGAAAATGGTATTTGAATTATTTTTTAGGATATTTATGTTTTTTGTTTATCCTCAGATCCTCAGATCCTATCTGTATAGTTATCTTTCTTTAATTTCTAGAGATACTTTCTAGTTTTGCAACTGAAGTTTAATATTATCATTATTGATTTATATTCATTTCACGCGATCTGAACAGAAACTTTCGCAAGTATCGATACTTTTGCCGTAATATGCAAGAAATTTGGAGTATTTGAATTGGGGAACATGACATGAATTCGAATTATTATTAGAGAGATTTTATAATATCAAGTATCATATAATATATCATGTTCGTGTGTATATATGTACAAGGCAGACATGACGCGGTGCCCCAAAATATATATAAAGATATATATATATATATATATATATGTGTGTGTGTGTGTGTGTGTGTGTGTGTGTGTGGGTGTGCAGGCCGCAATCAAAAGCAGCAGCAGAAGCGTTTGGTCGGTCGCGGCTTTTCCTTTTATAAGCCACAAGAAGCAACAAAAAAAGAAGAGAGAAATGAAATAAAGCAAAGCAGGCAGAGGAACGAAATGAAGAAGTAAACCTTAAGAACGCTTCAAGTTGGAAAACACACACACACACACACACATGCATCCATACATGTATGTGTGTGAGTGTGTGTGTGTGTGTGTAGTACATACATATGTATTTTGACTTTTGTATATGTCCGTTTGAATTAATATTACAATGTCCTTAAGGTTTATTTGGCTTGATATTCCTTTTTATCTTTATATTTTGTTGGCCTGTCGTGTCTTTGTTGCCCACACTCCACCCTCCACCCTCCACCCTTCACTCGCTCTACCATTCTCCCCTTCGCCCCAGCCCACAGATATTGTTGCTGATTTTGATTCCGATTCCGATTCCTTTTTCGCTTTTGGCTGTTTGCTATTTATGTTTTATTTCTTGCCATATTAAAAATTCATACAAATGTAAAACGAAAATCCTCAAGACAATCATAAAAAACGGGCTCACACACACACACACACACACACACACACATGCCATGCAAAAAAAAGGGTTTTGTTGTTGTTTTTGCATAACGCGTTACCGTAAATAGAGATTCTAAAAAAAAAAAACGATGAGGCGCAAAACGTTTGCAAATATAATAAATATCAAATATGAATTCAGCTCGAGATCCACTCAGGTTTGCTTTTGTTAAACGTGGGTATTCCTTATTTTTTGTCGCTTAGTCTTATTTATTTATTTATTTATATGCCCTGAGTACGAATCAGAGCTCATTACAGCTGCTTGACTGGCGCCGAATCTCAAGCAACCAAGTCGCATACACTCTTCACTCTTTAAAATCTGAAAGCTGCCCCAATAAGTAGGCAATGCTTTCTCGAGGGCCAGCAGCCAGCCAATCGATGGAGGCAACTGAAGCCACAAAATGTTGACGTGCCTAATGTGATTGTTTCAGCCAAGTCCTGCAGCCCAGTTTCCGCACTACGAATACATATAGAAACATATATATATACATATATATTTATATATACTCGCATTTGTTGTTTACTTTTTGATACTCGTAAATAACTAAAACTCATTTCATCTAAACTGTTTATTGATTGGAATGAATTTTATCCGTATTACAAACCCTTTCTATGCGCGTATACAGTGGCGGAGCTGGCATTTCCTGCAGAGGGGAGTCTATTTATTTTTGTAAACGATTACTATGCACATTTAAAGTGCAGCAAAAATGCATTTTTATTAATTTTGAAAGTCAACAGCCCGAGTTTTGGGAGATTACACAGAAAACAGTTTCAAAACAATTTAAGGAATGTTCTTTTTCCTTTTAAGTTCTGTTTAGTTGGTAGGAACAGCCTGAGTAGTGAGTATTAGACAATAAGTGCGACAAGTGTGTCGAAAACTTATTTTAGCATAACTAGCAATATTACAAATAAAATGTTTGATGCAGATCTGTCAGGAATCTGAACATTAGTCTGTATGCCAAATTTGGTAACTATAGCTTTAAAAATGTGGAAGATGCAGATTTTCTCCAAATTGCGGGGGAGGGAGTGGAGGTGGCGGGTCGATCTAGACACTTTATAAACTCAGGGTATACACCAACATGTGTACCAAGTTTGCTTGCTCTAGCTTTAAGGGTGTGACTAAAAATTGCGCAAACCCAATATACTCTTTTTCCCTTCAGGAACAGAGTATAATTAATAAATAATTATTATTATTTATATCTAAAGAGCGATTTATATTCTCGGTTCTATGCTGGTTTTATTTTGTGGACGGCCCCCCCTTGGTTCCGCCACTGTGTGTATAAACTCTAGTACACACACAATGGCACTGTCTATACACTAAGTACACTCTTTCTGGCATAAAGTCATTCCTTACAACGTTTCTCATTTGTTATTAAAACATTAGAAATACCTTCAACTGCAGCAGCATTTCATAGAAGTTCTAAGGAAATGACTTTTGGTATGAAATTGAAACAGAATTTTGAACTCTTTGGATTGTATTATGTTCCAAGAAAGTTAAATGATCTAAATTAAGTTGTGGTGTTGACAATTTATCAAGTTAAGACCTTCTCTATGAAACATATTTCTTAAATAATTTCAAACTTTATCGAAACTATGTGCTTAAGTAAACACTTGGTCAGAAATGCGTCTATCCGAATGTAAGGATGAAAAGTGCTATCTTGCTAGGAGTTAAATTATTTAAAGCATATTCAAAATTGGAAACTGGCTTGTTGTGCGTCTTATTCATAAGAAACAACAAACCAAACTTATCAACTCTGGTCTATAAATTTATGTTAGGAAATATATAAGAAAAGGAATCTATTATTATTATAATTTGTAAGATAGTACTTTGATAAAGATTTCGTGCATGAAAGGAGTTTTTTTTGCCTATAATTTTAAAATGTTATTTAATTATGTTGTTGCTTAAAAGAAAAGTTTTTCATATAAATTTGGGCCGACTAAGTAGGCTGGGAATTTCATTTACGGAGCTTATTGGGCGGGCGGGGAGGCGGCAGTATGGGAGCTGCGGGTATTAAACAAGCGAAATCAATTTGCACCTGGGCTGTAAGCCCGAGCAGATTTCCGACATTTGTGTTGCATTGTCGCTGGGGCACAAGCTCATAAAAATTCTAAAAACAATAAATGTCAATTTTGCAGCACAACTAATTCGGCGAAATTGCTGTCGTTGTCGTTCTTGTCGTTGTTGTTCCCGTTGTTCATGTTGTTCTTGTTGTTCTTGTTGTTCTTGTTGTTCTTGTTGTTGCGGCCGTTGCCTGTGGCAAACATGAAACAACGCCACAGGCGACAACAGCAGCACAGAATAGAATGGGGTAGAGGCGGCTGTTGAAGCATAAAAGTGAGAAGGCAAAACAAATAAGAATGCTCTAGTCTAGACCGTGCACGACTGCCAGATACCCTGCAGCCACAGCTGACTATAGATATTTTAACAACTTTCTTATTAAGAATACAAACTTCTAAATAAAGTTCAGTATTTTTGCTAGCTTAATATCTCCACCTCAACTCGCAAATCTGGAATTTTTTCTTGACACTTATCCTTTACCTTAAAAGGCCATAATACAGCCTTTAAGTTGGTATAAATATCTCAACTGTATGTAAACCAAGGCAAGTTATAAATACTCCAATCTAGTATTCTAGTATTATTTATTTATTTATTTTTAATTTTCCTTCTTTCGATCGTCAATTGGTGAACAATTTATCCTGTCTATCAATTTAAAACAGTTCTTATCTTTTTTATGTATCAAAACTGCAATAATTTATGATATATTGATCTTTATTTTCCAATTTTTGTAAACAAAAAAAAAAATAATAATAATAATAATAACAATATTTTTTGTAATAACATAGAATATTAAAAAATTATTTGCCGATTCGAAGGCCTACTTGTTAGTACTCGCTATGAATTTATGAAGTTTAGTATTGTGTATTAAATTTAATTTTGTAAATAAAATAAATAAATAAAAAATGATTTTGAAAAGAAAATTTTAAAAAAGATATTAATTGATTTGAGAGCTCCAAAGGAGACATAGATTAAGTTCATAATCAATGCTTATAATTTCCTATTAATTTTTTTAGAAAATAAGTATTTTGGAAAATAAATAATTAAACAAAAATGAAACCAACTAGAAACTTATGAAGCTGAAAATAAGTTAGTAGTAGAAAATCAAGCATTTATAAAAAAAAAATATTTTTAAAAAATTATTTTCATAAAAAGATTTTGTTATTTTAGGGGAAATGTATTTAAAAAAAAAAATAAATATAAAATTATGTGTGCAATGAGAAGTTCGTTTTAATGAAGTTGCTTTAGTTTGATCAACTTGTTACATGCCCTGTTGACAACTTGATAATACCCTATTTGGGCATTTAATGCGCACAGGGTATAAGACGTATAAGGCAGGCGACAACAATGGGATGACCTGGCAACAGAGATCTGTAGAGTGGGTCAACTTTGCTGGCAGCTGGTGGTGGAGTGGTGCTCGCTTGGGGCAAGGATATGCCTTAACGATATTTAATGTCAATTTGTAGGTGAATGATTTTAATTTCTAGTCTAAAACTTGTTTATAAGATTTGCATATTAATGCATAAATTGCTTGGCTTCCGTCCAACAACTTTGTGTCAACTATCAAGCAAATTGATATTTACATAACCGAATCAAAGGCCAAGAGCGAGCCCAGTTTCACTCCCAGTTCCACTTCCAGTTCCAGCCCCAAGACCAATTCCCAGTCCCAGTCCAAGTTCTACTTCAAATTTCATTTACAGCATTGGTGTGATGGCAGTAGGATGTATGTAATATTACTGCATTTGGCATTTGGCAACACGTATCAGGTTCTGGCCAAGTTAACTAGGAGGCAGAGGGCCATGCTTGTTGTCTGCTGTTGTCTTGCCAATTCAATTTGGCATTCAAACAAATGAGAGCCTAAGTTTGTGCAGATTAACAAATGTCTAGCTGCCAAGAAGTCATGCATTTGCACTATTTGTGTTAGTTGGAGTCACTTCTTCGATGAATTAGCTAGTTAGCTGGATTAGCACTACTAATAAGCGCTACTAATGAGCACTACTAATTGGCCAATTTCTGCCAATTTGTATCCTTGGACGCTTTTAACACGCAGTGCATCATCTCCAGGGTCGCATTCTTTGAACATCCATTCTTTCCTAAGCGCGATGACTGTAGGAACACAATTTCTCCGTACTTTGGGTAAGCCTTGTACCTTCTTAACCTGTTTGACATATATCTATTACCCCAGCTTTCTTAAAGAACCTCCTTCATCACCTACTTTGTAACCCGGACTTTCTTAAACGCGATGACTGCAGGAATACAATTTTTCCGTACTTTTGGAAAGTTTTGTACCTTCTTATCCTGTTACTTTGACATGTCTACCACTCCTGCTTTCTTAAAGAACCTCCTTCATCACCTACTAACCCGGAACTGAACTTGATTAGAGTGTTTCAAAACATTCAAAAAATAAAATTGAATACTGCTTTTCTGCATAACCTCCAGGGGTTCCCTCCATTGCGTGATTTATACATATTTTCCTAGAAAAGATTATCCTTTTAGGTTTCCTGACTTCCCTAGCATATTTACTCCCTGTACCCCTCAAATGGGTAAAAAGGATGTCATCACATTTGGGAAAATGTATGTAACAGGCAGAAGAAGACATTTCTGACACTATAAAGTAGATATTCTAGATATTCTAGAGAGGATCTAGAGATGTTGAATGAAAAACTTCCTTGTTGACTTCTTGAATGAACAACTTTCTTGTTTTCCAAGAAACCGCAACGAAACTCCGCAGTTCTAAGTTCTGATATGTTTTTCGTATGTTGACCGAGTATCATTAACATCCGATTATTACATCTTATAGGAACAATGGGGTGAAATATAATTCTTCGCTTGAAAACATTGTTGTTTTCTTTTACAGACAATTACGAGTATTATTATTTCTGTTTAAAATTATCAGACTGATGGATCTTCAGAGCTCAACTGACATATCTCTATATTTAAATCAGCGTTCTTATTATAAAAGTATTATGAAACTTAATGCAGTTTGATCCGATCTTATATGAATAAAATTATCTGCAAGGATGCATATTTTCCAGTTCCCGAGGATGATATATCCTTGTTATTAAATTTGTAAGGTTATTTTGTTGCCGTGTGTTTGTGTGTGTGTGTGTGTGTGTGTGTGTGTTTGCCAATATCAGAATATTCAGCAAAGAGCCTGACCTGACTTAAACTGAACTGACCCGAACTGGCCCCGGCTAATTAATATGGCCTGGGCGCCCGGCTCGCAGTTGGGTTCAGGGCTTTGGCAATTAGCTTGCATTTGGCCATTACGCGGGCACTTTCTGTATCGAATTGGCAGTTAGATAATGGAAAAGGGCCATGCAATCGCGATCATAATAAAATTGCATACGCCAGCATGCAAATTGTGACAATGGCCGGTGTAAAAGTAGGGAAAATGAAATTTAAAAAATACATATAGAAAAAAAGGAAAAACAAAAAGCAGGAAAATAAACAGTTACAAGAACAGCACGGCACAAGCTGTGACATAAATTAATTTATGTGCACAATTACGGCAATTATCAGAGCCGTGGCCGTAGGAGAGACACGGCCACAGTCCGTGGCAGGCTGTTATTTTACGAGTATTGACTCGCCGCACACACAGCTAAAATCGATGAATAAATAACGCATAAATATATCAATTAAGTCCAAAGAATAATATATACAATCAAATCTATTTATTTATTTTACGCAAAGTCGCATGCAAAATGCAAGTGCGGCAACGCGAATGGAATTCCCGCATTCATTATTTAAATACTCGACTTCTCGCTGCACACTGCAAAACTGTTGCATACCTTTCGGGGCACGTTAAGTATACGCCGCCTGTGAACCGCGAGGCCGCAGCAACAATTGTAGCTTGCAGGCAAACAAGGGCTGGCGAATGGATGGCGGGGGGTCGCCCCATGAGGTCCCAGCTGAGCCCAAAACGCGCAGCCAATCAAACAGTCAGCGGTTGTCAATTAAACTTAATTATGCTGTCCAGTGAGAGACGTTGCAAGATGCTGTTGCCCAGGCACAACACGACAGCACCAGCACCAGCACCAGCAACAACAACAAATAGCATGCTCATGTGTGTGCGTGTGTGTGTGCGTATGTGTGTGCGTGTGTGTGTCATAAATTGAAAGCATGAACAAAAGTAATTGAGCATAAAAGCGGTAAAGCGAATGCGAATGCGAATGCGGATGGTGAATGCGACTCTTGCTGCCCACGATTGACAATGTGTGGCAACTCTGTGGCAAGCGAACTGTTGATGGACACAGTGGGGGGGGGGGGGGGGGGGGGGGTGGGGGTGAAAGCGAGTCAGGGGGATGGGAATTAAGCATCATATTGCACATATGCGTGAGAACTGACTTTAAGGCGTGTACTATGCAAGCTTTTGTAATCATGATGACTGATGACATGATTTTACCTGCTGAAGGCTTTGATTTCTGGTAGTGATTATTGAAGTTTACAGCTGATATTGTTTACCAGCGTTGTTTCAAGTATGCTTGATCTATAGAAGCGCCTATTAGTCATCAAAGACAACTTTCAATTGACATAATAAGTTATATTTCCAATAGATTGATTATAATATTAATACTTAAACATCAGCATCGTCAATATTCTTTAGACAACCCATGAATTGCCTGTACTTAAACGTTCTTCTTAAGTCTTTCAATCTACTCGAAGTACTCCAACCCTTGCCCTACTTAGAATCTCCTTCTCTTCGTTATGTTCTCTATATTGCCTAAAATACTTCATGCCCACCTTACTGCTAAAGAGTTCATTAAAACGATTTGCATCAAATGTAATCAAATATTAATTAATATCTCTAATTATTACTATTTACTGTTTGTAAGTCTTACTCAGAAACTCATTCTTTCTGCTTAAAATGCCGCTTTTTGCCCACTTTCATCTGAAGAGCGCCTGTTTTGTTAATAAAACGTTTGACTAATTGTAGATATTTGCATCATATGTAATTAAATAATAAATTAATTAATACCTTTAATTATTATTACTATCTACTGTTTGTAAATCTTTCAATCATGCTCAGAAAGTCTTGCTCTCCTTTCCTCATTTTACCCACATTACTTCTGTTTGACTAATTATACATATTTCCATAAAGTGTAATCAAATATTAATGAATACCTCTAATTATTACACACAGTCAAATTTAATTAGTGAAGTTATTTCAATATTATTGCAAATTTAATTTTCCCATGCCAGATTCCTGTTCTCGCACTCTTCAAGTTGTTTCTTTGGTAGTTTTATTGAAATTGGCTTAAAAAAAAGCCCCCCTCTGTTAAGGACGGACACACATGAGAACCGACAGATAGAACTACGGATAGCACTCGAAACTGCCGAAATGTGAAATGCATTAAATGATAAGACACAGGAGCAGATAGCCGAAAGGAACAGAACTCAAAGGAAGAAGTGTGGAGCCTGCAGAGTCAAAGGGATGGTGGTTGGGGCCAGGGGGGAACAGGGAGGCAGGGAGCCGGCAGCACAGTTCAATGGACGATTTTCACTTTACTTGGGGCGCTGAGTGTAGACAAAAAGTTTTCGTTTTTTATAGTACGGCATGGGCAGGGCGGCCCGGGGGGCTGATGGGCTGATGGGCTGGGAACTCGGGGGGCGAATCGTATTTTATTGTGTGTGCCCCAACGCGTATACTCATGGATCCATGGGTGGTTATAACTTTTGCTGGTTTTGGGACTGGGACAGTTGTGCAAGCTGCTATATATTACCGTTAACGACAAATACCAACTGTTAAATTGCAGTAAATGACGGCCAACACGAGGACCAAAATGAAAAGCAAAACGAAAGGCAAAACGCGAAAGACGAAGACGAAGACGAAAAGCGAAAAGCGAAAAACGCAAGCTAAGCTACAAAAATAAAATCAAAATCAAGCAAGTGTAGTTATTATTGGGGTTACCGAAGCTGATATACACTCCCGATTAATAGGTTTTTCGTATAAGAACTCGAATTTCAAACTAAAATGAAACTTTTAGTCATATTGGAAACATTCCTAAGTAACTTTCAGCTGTTGGGTTTGCTTCAGATATCTGAAAAACTAATAAAGCTGCTCAGTAGGGTGGAAAACCCTACTTAACTAATCCGATTTGGAGTGTTCTGGAAATCGCAAAACGTTCGTTATCGATATGTGCTGATTTCAGCGTACTTCTCATCTCTAGATCAGCAGCTTTTATCGTTTTGATTATCATTTGATCGCCTAGCTGTTGGGTTTGCCTCAGATATATGAAAAGCTAATAAGATTGCTCCAGTTTTCAACCTACTTTACTATTCCGATTTGGAGTGTTCTGGATATCGCAAAACGTTTGTTATCGATTATAGAGTACTTCTCATCTCTAGATAAGCAGTTTTTTATCGTTTTGATTATCGTTTGTTCGTTCAGCTGGCGGATTCGCTTCAGATACCTGAAAAGCTAATAAAGCTGCCCCAGTTTCCACCCTGCTTTACTATTCCGATTTGGAGTGTTCGACCTTATATTTAATGTAACTATTCTTCATTCTATAGAAACTACTTGTATATCCTAAAGTGAACCGATTATGTATACAAATAGACAGAGTATTTATGCTCGCCAGGCGGATTAGAAACGCATACAACAAAAAAGTACATAAATTATGATATGTAAAAAGCCGGTATCACATTTGGTGACTAGATTAAAACACCCTCTGCTAGGGTATATCAATTGCTGTCTACAAGTTTCGTGTAGATTTTCATTAGCAGTGGCAATGGCCAGCAATGAAATGAAATCAAATAAATGAAACGCTCCACACAGGCTAAGCATAACCCAGCTGGTTGGCAAGGGGCAGAGTGGCAGAGGGGTGGCGGGTGGCGGGTGGCGCTTCTACCTGTTGCGAGGGACACAAAGCAATCGAAGTCGATTTGACGCTGCGCTCAGCGGGCCAAATAAATTTATAACATTTAAGGCGCTCACGCGACGTGATGCGAGTGGTGGGGGATGGAGGGTGGAGGGTGGACGGCTGAGGTGCGGTGCGGCGAGTTTGGGGGGCAACATGACGTGACGTGAGGCAAGGCAAGACTGTCAAGAAACTTGGCCCAAGCCCCCAATATGTGCTGCCACCCCAAGCCGCAGTACTAATCCTCAGCTCACTCTCGCCAGCCTCGCCATGGCTTGTGCGCGGTTCGGTATGCGTGTTACAAAAATAAAAATGGCTGCACATACGCACACACACACAGTGTCGCGTGTGTGTCTGTGTGTGTGTGGCACACACATTTATAGGAAACTGGGTGTGTATTTGCCATAGCTACTCATTATGACGACGTCGTTACGTACATTATATTTGTATTTTTAGTTACGACCAACTCGACCAGGTCCTTGAACTTCACACCAGAGCGAAAGAGATGGCGCAAGGGAGCCAGCCCTCTTGAGAGGTTGGGGCGGTTGCTCTGCAAGCAATGGCATCGGAGTAGGGGGCGTGACTGCTACTGTGACTGTGACCGTGTTGCCCCAGTGTGCGTGTGTGTGTGCGTGTGCGTGTGTGTGTCCTTTTAATGCCAATTCTACAATCGCACCTTGGAGACGCTGAAAAGTGACTTTGCTAAGGCAAAATCTAGCAATTGGTACAGTGGACAGCTGTGCTTGATTGGGGCTCCAGCGGGGACTGTAAGTGCAGGAAAGAGCATCTGGTTGGCATTCCAAACCGGATGTGGAGTCGATAATCGGAACACAAACATTATCTTGATCAGCACATCCGCTTTGCCATTGCCGCAAGCGGCTGGCGCCCAACGTGGGTTGCAGCAAAGCGACTACAACAACAAGCGAGTTAAAATTAAATGAAGTGTAGCTGAAAAATGACGTTCCATTTGCCACACGCAATATATACATAGAATACGCAATACGAAACATACATATGGGAAGATTTTACTTTGATTTAAAATGTCAAGAAACTCGCATGCATTGTCAAAAGCGAGCCATAGAACTGGCCCCCTGCCCCGCCTGACAGTTGGCACTCGGATGGGGCAGGGTGTTACGCCAGACGCAGACTTATGTACAGGACCCACGCAAAGCCAGTCAAAAACTTCGAATTCGCGGCAAAGGCATCAAAAATTTATGCGCCATGACCTTTGGCAAGGCAAACAAGTTGTCGGCAACTTTGTTTAAGAAATCAACCTATACCCTGATAGAGACCTCCGGGCAAATGTATAGACAATTGCCAAATGGTGGTGGGTGAGGGTGTGGGTGTGGGTGTGGGTGTGGGTGTGGGTGTGGGTGTGGGTGTGGGTGTGGTTACCTGTGCACCAACTTCCGTGTAAATGATCTTCTATCCATGGGGTGGGCTGGGAGCAAACAAAGAGTTAGCCGAAGTATTTATTGGGCGCATAATTGGCTGCTTGCATATTAAGCGATAAGTTCACCAATTCACCTTTACAAGACTTGACTTCAAAATGTTTGCAAGCTAAATGCGTTTAAATACTTCAAATTATTGTTTAAGACGGGCTCAACAAATGGCAAGTTGTGCATATTTACTCATAATAACAACAGCGGGTAAATAAAGCTCAATAAAGCTGTTCGATTCTGCTTGAAATCATTCACTTGCGCTCTCCATTGTCACTTTATTGGGTACGCTTGTAGAACACATAGAAATTTGGTAGAACAGTTTTGCTGCTAAACATCCAAGGTGTGCCGGGTTGAAAACCTTATTACAGCAATGTGTAGAGGGATGATGGAATCCATTAATCGAATGACCCTTAATTGACAGTGTTGAAGGTGTGTGCAAGTTACTCGAATGTACGAGTATATAAAATATAAAATACATTGAAAAATTCGTTAAGACTTGAAAGCAGAACAATGAAAATTAACGTTTTGTCTGGACTTGAGCTCAGAAGGCATTCGGCATATTCAGCTGCAGCAAATTGTGGCACGATGGGTCAAGCTTGTAACCTGAAGCCGTCAACTTCTTGCGTGCCAGGTCATGCAGCTGGTTCAGGTGCTGCATGCTGCTCTCCTGCTGCTGAACAAGCTCGATGAAATATAGCACGGCATGTTCCTTCAACGGATAGAGGCACAGATAGTTGGCAGCCAGCAGTAGCTGCAACACGGAGTCCTCTTCAAATCCGAGAAAGCGCTCATCCCACGTGCTATTGTCACCATTTGCATTTCCGAGCGATGGCTGTATCTTATGCAGCTGCTTAAGATCATCGTGGCAATGATGTTGCATCCACAAAATGAGCCGCAGCAGCGTCACCGAGTTAATCGTCTCTAGCTGTATGGGTCGACAGAAGCAAAACGTTGGCTTCTTCTGGCGCTCACAGATGAACGGCGAGTAGCGATTGATCAGTCGAGAGGGCACACTGATTTGCTTGTTATCGCAGCATTGGAAGCGCACGAACTGCTGCCGATCGGTTGCTTGTCTTAGAGGATCGCTCACCTCAATCACCTTTAGGCATTTGCAGTTTGGATTCACGGCAACCGACGATTTATCATGCTGGCGGGCCACAGCTGTTGAGTTCGGCATGTCACAGGTTTGCTTCCATTCCGAATGCGCCATTTGAATTCTGCATCGCGAGGTTCGTGTACTGCGCACCCTTGGTATAGCTGTTGCACCTGACCCACTTGATCCAGGTACTGCTTCTACTGCTGGTACCGCTGCTGGTACTGCTGCTGGTACTGCTCCCGCTGGTACTGCAGTTGATACTGCTGCTGGTACTGCTCCTGGTACTGCAGCTGATGCCGCTGCCGGTACTGCTCCGGGTACTGCTCCTGGTACTGCTGCCGGTACTGCTGCCGATACTACTCCTCGTTCTGCAGTTGATGCTGCTGCTGGTACCGCTGGTGCTACTGCCTGTTTCTGACCCGTTGCGTTTGCTGCCTGATTTGAGGACATCTTATCTTCCCTTTTCAGCTGCGACCTTATCATTCGGGGTATCTTCGACCTCATCGGCTTGCGAGTCTGAGTCTGAGCGGCTTGTTGCTTCGAGTCTGTCAATATTTTCGTCGCATTAGCAGCAACATTTGCCTCAGCAAAGCATCTGAATGGTATGTGGATGGGCACTACGGTTGCATTTCCCCATTGCATCCACGGCCGTAGTGTTTTAGACTGCGTTATAAGTGCCAGCATATTTATATGAATATCTTTAATGTTTGAATGTTTTTATGTGTGTAATTTGTTTATTATTTGAACTTGTGCTTTTGCTTCAGCTTGAGAAATTTGATGTGAGTATGAAATATACTGCGCATAAAGTCAAAGTGTACTTTGTGCTTAAAAACTTTGTGAAAACTACGACATTCATTTATATATATGTTGGTTTCTTTACAAGAAGTGTCAGCTGTCCAAAAATCTAACTCATCTCATCATAAAAGCAAACGCATTTGCAAATGGTATTTGCAGAGTGAAGAATAAATTCAATTATTGGATTTAAAGAACTCTCAGCAAATTTACTTAGCATAAAATTAACCATTTACTGATCGTTAAGTGTTTTAAATTGTGGGCCACGGTAAAAAAGGACTTGGGCCCGTTTGAAATGCAATTTGAAGGAATTAATCGAGTCAGCAGCGCCGAGGCAAATTAAAAAGCCATTTAAATTCAATTTCTAAGTGCGCTTCGCAGCAATTGCAGTTGGCGAGCGGCAAAATGATATATTGTAATTAGAGTGAAACAATAATAAATCTTCATGAAAGATAAGAACGAGGTTGACACTGGCAGTGAGACTTAAACTAGCACGGAGGACGTTGCCAGGACATCGCATAAATCTCAAAATCGAGCAATATTTAAGGACAGCTGTGCTAGCAGCTCCGGTGCTCATTCCAGATAAACAAACTGAGCTACAGATGAGGATGGAGACGTGAAGCGAGCGAGAGACACACAAAAGGCGCAGGAATTAGCTCAAAATTGCAAACTTAAACCAAATGGCAAAAGTAGATGGCAGCAAAAGTATGCAAGAAAGAACACGCCGAAAATAAAATACACTAATTATATTATCCTTCCGCTACTCTATGCTTATACCATATCATATTAACCAAAATTTAGAGAGAGAGAGAGCTGAATGTTGTTGGAATTTATGTAGTGTAAGACGAAAGCTGATCAAAATTAGGTAGTGTGCAGAGTAAACCTTAAAACTCAGATAACTATAGCTTTCTCCTTGCTTTGGCTACTTTATATAGTAAATTATACATATAGTTATTTGAGCCTATAGTATTTCAAATAAGCTGAAACATAAGTACGCGCAACATAGCAATACTTAGAGACTAGCTCTGTTGGCTATACTGATTAAGATTGTTACGGGTTTCCAAATGTTTCCTTTTATGCGTTGCACATTTCGTGAGAGAATTATAATACCCTATTCAAGGGTATGCAAGCAACCACAGCAGAGTAGCAGACGAAGCGAGCAGCGAGGGAGAATAAAAATGAAACAATTCGAAAAAGGACACCATGAAGGACGCAGCACAGTGCGAGTGGAGAAAGTGAATCGTTTTTTATGCTAGTGTATACATAATACAATACATGGCCAGAGAGAGCGAGCAAGAGAGAGAGTGAGGAGAGCACAGGTAAGAAACGAAGCGAGAAAAAAAAGAACGGAAACAAGTCAATTTGCATTGCGGCTTAAACGAGTGCTGAACGCAAAAGCAACCAGGAACAGGAACAGAAATGGCCAAAAGGATACGACAAGCCCTACGTGTCTTGTATGTGTGTGTGTGTGTGTGTGTGTGTGTGAGTTGCAACAAAAAAAGGCACCTTCTGAATTTCACTATGATACTCTGACTGCAGCCGCAATTCCTCTAGCTTCGCAGGGGCCAGAAGCTAATCATAATGCTAACGAAATTTTAACCCGTTCTTTGGCCTCAAATCTGTTTCATCAACCTTAACCCGACTAATCAATCAACTTAGACAGTGAGTTATCAGCTTATAAATTGTCCAAAAGAACAAAAACAAAATACTTGTTCAAACTAACTATAAACTAACTTTTGTTGCCTGTTTCCGCTGGCTAGCATTTATTTCCCTCTGAACTATGGGGGGGTAGGATAAACAAAAACAAAATCTCTGTCTTTTATAAGATAAACAGCTGATTAAGCTAGTCAACATTTAGAGGAAACAAGCAAATTCGTTTCATTTTGGTGCCAAATCTGTTTCGTTTAAGTACGATAATAAATAATATAATAAATGCTCAGTTTATCGATAACAAAGCGCATTTTGCCACAAAATTGCATACTCATTTTGACAATCGATAGATAACAATTATCAGTAGTTTTAATTGTATTTATTTTGCCTATTATCTAACTTGCTTACAAAATGTAATTACGGCTAGAACAATTGTCATGCCATAAATACCAATAATCAAACGTCAGTTTCTATGAATTGTGCACTGATTTCAGTAACTATAGTTATTTAAAAACATTAATTAAACAGTAATACACTGGCACGTACAGTCACAAATGCAATTATAGGCCGTCATTTGCATACACTTGTATGCTAATACAAAATATCTCCTCCAATATTGTATACTGTATACTATAACTATACTATGCATGTGGCATGGCTGCGACCGCTTGACTTATCTCTCCCAAAATGGGGTACAACACTTCTCATATGCAATATGTCAGCTAGTTTCAAGGAGATGCCAGGATAAGAGGTACGAGGTGTTTTCCGTAGGGTGCAGCACTCCACAATTAAGTTTCCCTTCAAATAACACTTTAAACTTTAATTTACGAATATTAGACTAACCCACAAAGGTTTCTAATTAAAAAAAAAGAAAACAATTAAAAAACAATTAAGAAACTATTAACACTATCTATAATTCTAAGACCGAAAGTTGCCGACTGCGGTATACTCTGTGTCAAATTTGATGAGAGAAGCAGATTGTGTTTATTTTCGGACTTATTTGTTTAAATCTGTGAAGGAGTTAAGGAGAAAAATGTGACAGTTATATGTTTTCTCACTAATTGAATGATAGATCGTTTCTATAGGGTTGTATCAACATTTCCCAGTAAAACTATAAACAAAATCACATCATCTAACAACATATTCCAAGCAATGACTATCCTTAAAGCAACAAACATCTACAGATCCATATGAGGAGAAACAATTTAAATAAAAGACAAAAAAAGAAAAGAAAATTGTAAAGTAAAAGTAAAGTAATTAGATAAAATACTAGATTAAGTCATCTCAAAAGTAATTAAGATACTCAAAAAGTCATAGCAAGTAAGCTTAAGGCGTAAGCAGCTAAGGCTTTATAATAATAATAATGATATAGGTTTGTTTCTTGGGATCCCGCTATATCAGGCAGCTAAAAAGGACATAATCTGCAATTTGAGCTTGTCTACGAAGAACTTGTATTGTTTTCTCTTGTTTCAAGGAAACAAAGTAGTTCAAATTTCCGAGTTTGTATCTGAAAGATTTGAGCAGAAAGGGTATTGCAGGTGTCAGCTAACGTGTGTGTATTTAGTTTATTTGTTTAATGTTTACATTTGGATTGTATTGTTTGTGTCAGCGCTAATTGAGCGTTGACATGCATAGAATGCAGTTCTATGGAATATAAATCAAATCGTGGACTTGAAAAGAAATGGGAAATGCAATTTACTGTTTGTTGTTTGTTGTTTGCTGTTTGCAGTGGACGACTAAAATTCAACCATGTAAACAGATTGCATTTTAAATTGTATTATTTACTATTATTATTATGAACAATTATGAAATCAACAGCAAATAACCAGCGAGTGTGTGCGTGTGGGTGTGTGTGTGTGTGTGTGTATTTCAATGCTAATACGCCGCGTAATCCAATTGACATTTTATTGCTTTCACTGGACGCTTTCGCAATTGCAATTCGATTAAAAGCTGCAGTTTTAAGTGCCATGGAATTTCGCATCAAATAATTGGGCACGTACGCAGCAATGCACCAGATTACATACTATTATGGGATTATTTCTAGCTGAGCAAATATTGGAAATACCATTTAACACTTGTGTGTACGGCCATGTAAGCAGTTAAGAACAGTTGACTAATTTATGCCTGAAGGGGCTGCAAGTGGCGTCCCAAGTAATTGGGCGGCAAATTTCAACTTGAGCACTTAAAGCAACCCTGATTGCTGTTTACCACAGCCAAGCTTTACTATAAACTTAAAGCTGACTCGAGTTTGAAACATTTATAGAGTTCTGTTTGCTGTTGATCAGCGGGAATCAAACCCAATAGCTATCCTTTGCCATTAACATCCTTCCATCCTGTGCTCTAGAGTTTAATCTATTCATCTAAGTTTCTAACAGTTATATTATTGTGATCTTGAAATCTTTTCTGTTGATCAGCAGAAATCGAACCCAAGAGCTATCCTTTGCCACTAAACTACATCCTTCCATCCTTTGGTAATTCTAAGCCTGCTCTAGAGTTTAATCTATTCATCTATGTTTCTAACAGTTCTAGTTTTGTGATCTTGGAACCTTTGCTGTTGATCAGCGCTGATCGAACCCAAAAACCATCCTTGGCCACTAAGCTACTCCCGCCATTAGCATCCTCTCATCCTTTGGTAACCCTAAGCCAGCAATAGAGCTTAATCTGTTTGCTGTTGATCAGCGGGAATCAAACCCAATAGCTATCCTTTGCCATTAACATCCTTCCATCCTGTGCTCTAGAGTTCATCTAAGTTTCTAACAGGTGTATTATTGTGATCTTGAAATCTTTTCTGTTGATCAGCGGGAATCGAACCCAATAGCTATCCTTTGCCACTAAACTACATCCTTCCATCCTTTGGTATTTCTAAGCCAGCACTAGAGCTTTATCTATTTATCTAAGTTTTTAACAGATCTAATTTCATGATCTTGGAACCTTTGCTGTTGATCAGCGCGGATCGAACCCAAAAACTATCCTTTGCCATTAAGCTACTCCCGCTATTAGCATTCTTTCATCCTTTGGTAACCATAAGCCAGCACTAGAGCTTAATCTGTTCTGTTGATCAGCGGGAATCGAACCCAAGAGCTATCCTTTTCCACTAAACTACATCCTTCCATCCTTTGGTATTTCTAAGCCAGCACTAGAGCTTAATCTATTTATCTAAGTTTTTAACAGATCTAATTTCATGATCTTGGAACCTTTGCTGTTGATCAGCGCTGATCGAACCCAAAAACCATCCTTGGCCACTAAGCTACTCCCGCCATTAGCATCCTCTCATCCTTTGGTAACCCTAAGCCAGCAATAGAGCTTAATCTGTTTGCTGTTGAATCAAACCCAATAGCTATCCTTTGCCATTAACATCCTTCCATTCTGTGCTCTAGAGTTCATCTAAGTTTCTAACAGGTGTATTATTGTGATCTTGAAATCTTTTCTGTTGATCAGCGGGAATCGAACCCAAGAGCTATCCTTTTCCACTAAACTACATCCTTCCATCCTTTGGTAACCATAAGCCTGCTCTAGAGTTTAATCTATTCATCTAAGTTTCTAACAGTTCTATTATTGTGACCTTGGAACCTCTCTCCCTCTTTTAAACGCTAGTGGAGGAGTTAGCTACTGGCTGATCTAATTGTACTAATATTTTATTCTAAGTGAGAGGAATTAAAAATGAGTTTTTTGAGCAATTTTAGAGAAAGGCAATCCGTTTGTAGTGGGCGAAATATCGGTAATAAAAAAGTTGTACAAAAACAGATTTTCTTGCAGCTTCACGTTTATTTCAACTTCACCTGTTGCTTGTCTTCATAAGTGTAATATTATTAAACTAGGCTTACAACTATGTAGGAAACAAAGGGTGTCGCCTCTTTTCTGGTGGAGGCACTTTTCTTATGGGCATTTCTGCTTACTATCTATCGAATATCGATACACCGGACTGGTGTGAACACAATCAGTAATATAAACGTTTCATTTGTAAGTAATCGAGTAATTTACAGTATTTGTATGTGAAATTTTCCCAAACTCTTAAAGCTTTATCAAAACTAACCCGATTTATTTACAGATTGATTGTTCGTTCGTCATGATTTTTCCTCTAGATCGACCTTTACTACTTACTTCCACATTTTACACTCTCTCGTTTTGAAATATTTAAACCACTTATCTATTTAAGCCTGTGCTTATATGTGCCCACATTTGTTGAAAGGTTAGCAGAACCTACATACCAAATTTGCTAACTCTAGCTCTTATAGTTGCTGAGTTTGATGTGCTCGGTAGATAAATACGTAAGGCAATTTCTATTTTAATTTAAGCCTCTAATACTTAACGAATTTAGTTAATCAATTGGATTTTGTGTGCTGTTTTCATCAACTTCAAGGCTTAACGCACACACGCAAAGTTTATTAAGGTATCTACTTGTAGAAGGAAGCTACAATCCTTAATGGTAACCAATCCGTGGAGGAAATTTCATTAGCCCAAAGGCAAATGGCCGTGCGTAATAACGTGAAAAGAAAAACGTAAAATGCTAACGTAAACAGACGTAAATAAATAATGAACATTGATTGTTTATTTGCCCAAGATGAAGGACGGACACCTAGTCGGACACAGAACACAGAACACAGGACACAGGACACTGGACAGCGAGGGACAGGAGCAGGGACAAGCATAGGAATCCGACTCGGACAAGCACACATACGAGTACATGTAATAATCATCCTGTGCTACACACACACACACACACAAATGCGCATACACATGTGGACAAGAAAAGGCGAGCGCCGCACAGTGGGACAAAAGCGCACTCTCACGAACTTCAAAACTATTTCTACAAATATTTGTATTCAAACCGGGCTGTTAATTGTTACATGTCATGACTCTGTTAATTGATTGGTGTTAACTTAATTGCAATATAACACAAAAATCTTAATAAATAAAGAACAAAATAAATAATAGAGCTTACAGTCGAACTTCTGTATTTATTGATAACTTTTCTCCTTATTTATTGTTTTCCTTTCAATGATTTTATTCCAAACGGAACTCTATGAAGATATTCTACATTTCTTGAATTGCTTTATGGACTTTCATGCATTAGCTAAAAGCAAAAAACAAATACAAAAATAAATCTTTACTTTTGTAAGTTTTTTTTTCAAATAGTACTCTTGATAAATCTGCTATCTAGACTTGACGAATTTCTTTATTTAATATTATACCTGGTATTTCCATTAAAAATATATTTGAACAAATCATAACCTCAAAATGAAGTCCTTTTAGCAAAGTTCCAATCTTTGAAATAAAAACATGAAGATTGAAGATCAAGCCTAACAGTTTGAAGGATTATCTTCAAAGATATGCTGGAGAATCCGTGACCTTGCCTTGCCAGTTGTGAATTTAGCGCGACTTGTAAGGAATATAATATAATATAATCTAATTAATCTAATAGTGAAAAATGTCGTTTAAAATTTAAGCAAATTCGACTGAGATTGCACTGCTTTTTTCCACTGTGCGTCGTGAATATCTGTCGACGAGGTTAATTGATGTTGTTGGTTGAGCCGACGTTTTACTTGGCCAAAGTGCTTGGCCAGGCCAAGAAACACACGCACACACACACACAGTGCATATGCATACACGAATGTGTGTACGTGTGTGTGTGTGGTCATGGATGATAATGTTTCAGTGTTAATTGGCAGGTCAGTGTAGAAACAAAAGGGCGTTTGTCGCGGGACAATATGTAGATAACGACCATATCAGACTATGGACGGTGGTGTGTGGTTGTGCGGGTGTATGGGTGTATGGGTGTATGGGTGTATGGGTGTTAGGGTGTTTCGCGAGTGGGTATGAGCAGGTCCTACTTCAACCGAGATGAAGTGTGTACTAACAGAAGTGTGAAGCAATGCGATACAATGCAATTTAGCGTCATCATGTGCACAATTTAAACGCATCGGTTAATCTAATTGAGGACAAGTCAAATGTCAAAATGTTTCAATCTGCCAATTATTACAGGCAAATGGAATTTCGAGCGCTTTTCAACCGGAATACAAGTGTCTAAAGTGTCATAATACCACTTCCATTCTTAATTGAAGATCACTTTAAGGATCAAACGGTTTTCAACCATTAATTGATATCTTCAAAGTGGTTTCTTTGGTTATAAAATGAAGTTCCTAATGTATATCTATATTATTATATTATATTATTATAATAAAAGGTATGTACTTAGTTTGTATTTGAAAAACTCACCGATAATAGGGAAAAATTAAATACAGCCGCTTACCTGTAATTAAAAAATAAATAGAAATTGTTAGCATATTCAGCGTATTCAAGAGTTTAATTATGTATGATAAAGTTGATCTATATCTATATATGTGTATACATATCTATATCTATATAAATAAAATAAAATGAAGCTTAGAAAAGTATAGGGAAGTAATATTTATAATATTTATTTTATAATCTTAAGAATCGAAAAAACAGATCTAGTCAATATAATATTTATCAAATATATTGGCTATAAAATATGTGGTTTATTAAGAGGATACGTTCTCAAGCCCACAATATATATGTATATATGTTAATTTTTGATCAGCCTCAATAACCGGGAAAATCCATATACAAAAAATCTTTGTTTAAGGATATTTCGAAGTACTCCGAAGAAAGTCGTGCTTTCTTTTTACCGCTTGGGCTTGTTTGCTTTAAATACTTTTAAATATATAGATTCTTATCCCTAGGACTTTTCATAATCATGCTCAATGCATTGAACCTCAAGTTGTTTTAACAAAAGCTTCTTCGTTTTCATCGCCAGGATCTGCCCTCCCTGATCCTCAACTAATTCATGTTCTTTTTCACATACTTTTAATGTTAAATGTTCTTCTAAATAATGTGTATAAAGTAAATATATAAATCATTTGTATCTTCCCTATATATGTATCATAATCACAACCGTGATCATAATATTTTTTTCCCCCCCTGATATACAACTTGCTGAAGCTGCTTATAAAATGTATTAGAGATATTTCAAGCAAACTTCGAGAATTTGAACACATATTCAGATAAGCATATCAATTGCTGGCGTGGGAACAACCGGTCGAGAAACGAGCTTTTAGATTAATCTTCCTTGGGGTTTTTGAAACCCGATTTATTGCTTGGCATTTTCACGCTGCTTTTTTGCTTAAAGAGGCACCATTATACTATATATTTTTAGCAAGTATATATCTATATACTTTTTATTTCCAAATATTTATTTTTTATTGAAATAATGGCGACGGTTTGCCACAGAAAATGGCCAATGTAAAATAGCATTGCATACTTAGCGGCGTTGCTGAGTGCTCCTTACAGCTAAAGCTATAGGTGTGCGTGTGTATGTGTGGGTGTGTGTGTGTGTGTGTGTGTATATAAGCATGTTGCGCTTAATGCTAATAACATTTTCGCATTTTATGCTAAATGCAGGCAAAACAAAGTGCAAAAATGTATAAGAAGATGATAATGTTGATGAAGAAGCAAAACCAGAATTAAATACTGAATGGACAACAGGCAACGTGTATCTGTGTGTGTGTGTATGTGTGTGTCATTAGCTGTGAATGGCAGCCATGTTGCATTTTTCGCCATTTTGTAAATAAGCGTACGAAAGCGTCAAATGCAAATGTTAAAACCGCATTTCCATTTGCCAGCTGTCAACGTTCACAGTGTACGCTAATGGGATCTCTATGGGCGTGTCCAACACACGCACACCACACACACACACACAACACACACACACACAACACACACACACAACACACACACACACCCAAATGGAGTGTAACACGTCGAAAAGCAGTGGCATTGTCTATGCAAAAAAATGTCTTGAGCAGCAACTGAAAATCCAGTTCAAAATATAGAAACATACACTCAAAAGTATTATAAACTGAAGAAGAGAGACTGCAACTCTTAGCAGATATATGTATATACATATATATACATAGTATAAGCGACATTATCCGCATAAAATATGTTCAAACATGGAAATGTGTGAAAAGTGCATTTGTCTCCTGGCCAGTTCTTTCAGGTTGCAGCTGATTTCTTATGCACAGCTGCACCCGAAGTGCATTAAATTCGCATTGAATGAGCTCAGCTTACACACACACACACACACACTCAGGCTCACACACACATTCGCAGTGATGAAACGCTAAGAGCCTTTGGCAAGGACTCGGCGGCCTAAATTATTAAACACCTTGGCCGCATGGCCTCAAGAAATCCTCAAATTGAATGTCATCAACAAATGACGATACATATTTATGGCAGCTTGTGAGTTGTCTGAGCAAGTAAATGCTGCTGCAGCAAACCTATCGATTGCACTATCGATTATATCGATAGTATTGTATCGGCTGATCTTGCGCTTATCCTGCCAGGATTGCAAATTCAGCCTATTTATACTCGTTAAAGCCAGAAATAACTTCTATTTTCCCAGCTGAAGACCCTGGCAGCCCTTGCTGATACACACTTATCATATAGTTTCAAGTAAAAGATAAGTTCTTAAATAAAATAAAATAAATCTAAATAAATAAAATAAATATTATTCTTAAATTTCGGAAAAAAAAAAGCTTTGAAAAATAACATTTCTGCTCTTTGGTAAGAAATTTTTACATAAAATATCCTAGAAATTAGCTATAGGGCTGTTTACTTTTTAAATGGTAATTACTATTGCTAATTATAAAGTTCCCTATAATTTAGAAAAAAATATTTTAATTTTTAGAAAAAAATGTCTAATTTTCAGAACAAATTTCTTATTTTCAGAAAAAAATTGCTAATTTTAAGAAACACAATTTCTAATATTTAGAGAATGGAGATTTTCAATTTGGAAATATAAACCATTGTTCGAAAATTAATAAAAAATATATTTAGTCTCGAAGATCTCTATGATAAATAAGGCAAGCTGCCTTCGGCTACGGAAATATGTTAAGTCGCTGCATTTCAGAACATTTATTTTTCTGAGTGTACTCACAGCTTATTAAGTGTCTAGATTTAGCTATCTACATTTGATGTTGGACAAACCAGCTTCAGCCGCTTGATTTTCCAACAACTCATACATTTTGGTGTTCTGTGGCTTTGCATGATTTAGGAATGCAGTATCATAATGATTCATTTAAATGGCTTTAAGCCATTTAACTTGATGCGCCATTGAAGCAGCTGGTAAGTTAAATCAACTTTTGAGTTCATCATTGCAGAACGAATTCTTACAGCATTGTTGTGCGGCCAAATTGTTTTTTCCACAAACAATGGTGCCTTGGCAGTTAATTGGCGCATAACTTGGCCCCACACACACACGCACACACGCACTCACGCACACACGCACACCACACAACAAACACACACACACGCACACACACTCACTGAGAGACATGCACAAAAGGAAAACAAACTGAACGCCTAATCTACAATTGACACACATACGCGCGAACAATGAGGGAAACTCTTTGCACAGGCCTTACCCCAAACAGTGGCGCCCCTAGCCTCAGCCTCAGCCTCAGCCGCAGCCCTCCCCTACCCCTACCCCTACCCCCCTAGCACACTCCCCAAACCGCTACGTCACAGCGCAGTGCTCCAATCGACCCACCCAAGCGAGCAGCTCGCGCTCTTTCTCATTATTTATGCGCGACCTTGTTTTGCGCCATTTTTATTATTTTGCTAATTTCGCGCGCATTATAAAAAAAACAACGAACAAAAAATATAACAACATATACAGGCATAAATTTCATACACACATACTCAAGCATAAGCGTCGTCAGCAAACGGAGACAACACACACACACACATGCACAAGCTCAAACACAACAACGGTAGTAAAAATAATTTCCGTATCACAAATTTCACATTTACCCCAAGTTTTCCAACATTGTGCTTTAAGTCTATGGCCATCAATTTCCATATCCCAGAAACTTGCTCTTACTCTCATAAGAAAGTTCATCCTATATTTGTGCAAGCGAGAGAGAGAGCGACAGAGAGCGACAGAGAGAGAGAGAGCAAGAGAAGCTTCAATCTCAAGATCTGCTAACCCTAATTATGTATATTTAATACACACTTCTTGATTAATTCATGATTAATGATTAGCATTAACACAATGTAGCTACTGGGTATCTTTAAGTCGAGCAACCACTAGTAATTGCTTTCCTAAGTCTTCTCTCTAATCATTATGTATTTTATGTTTTACAAATCTTAAGTGTTTTTAATCTATTTTCCTAAGCATGTAAAAGAAAATGGTTTAATATTTACACAAGTTTTCTACAGGGTAGCTTTTAGTCTTGATGTCTGTTCTCTAGTTTCTATATGTTTAGTTTTTTTAGTCAACTTTCCTACAGATCTTATCTAACATTAAGAACATTTAGAAAAGTTGTCTTCTGGCTATCCTTAAGTCGAGCAACAATCTTCTCCCGTTTTTTCTAAAAAAAAAAAAGACTTGAAACTCAAAAAGTTGTCTGCTGGGTATCTTTCAGTCGACCAACTAGTAATAAAGACTTTTCTTTTTTGAAGAATCATAGCTCCTAAGTGCTTTCAACCTACTTTCCTATAGATATTATCCTAAAAGAATGCTTAAGATATGTAAAGCAACCACGAAATATAATTTTCCTAACTTTTCTTTCCTAACTTTATATTTCAAGTCTCAAGACCCTCAAGTGTTGTTATTTCCCATAAGTCATATTTTTCATAGTTTTCTACTAGGTATCTTTCAGTCGTGCATCCCCCAAAAATGCATATCTTAAGTCTCTTTTTCTCTCGTTTCGGTTTCTTTTTTAGTCGCACAGCTGTTAAGTGCTTTTAACCTATTTTCCTATTTTTGCGGCAATTTATCAACAAATTAATGTAAGCTTGGCTTACAAATTTTTTGCCTCCACTTGACACACCCACACACAGACAGACACACACACGGTATATACACACACATGTTGGTTACTGATGAAATTTGCATGTTGCTCGGAACCCTCTTTTCAGTTCTTGTTTCTCATTTTGTGTTTTTTGTATGTTTTTGCTTCGGTGCATATAATTAACTTGAAGCGGGTCTCTGTCTATGCGAATGTCAAAAAAATGCATGCAATTATGTCAGAGGCTGTCACATAAGCAAATACATCCATCTGTATACTAGATATAGCTGTTCGCTCTGTGGCAAAACTTAACCACAAGCTTATGATATTTAAAAGCATATCAAATTTGCAACTTTGTAGCTGATTCATTGAGCGAAATGTGAGCTGGGAGTTTGGAACATGGAGGAGGAACACAAACTCTCCTTACTGAATTTATATTTGACTAAAGGCCTTCATAATTCAGATATATATAACTGACCATAATTGACGATATCTTCTTTCACCTTATGTCATCAGGTGAACTTGAACACACGTTTTAGTAGTTAACTAAATGTGGAAGTGTAGACTTTGCTGAAGTAAATGAAGGACCTGACTGCGCAAGCAAATACAATAAACATGAAGACAAAAAGTTTTTATATGCCAATACTTTTCACCTCCTGAAGTGCTAAACATTATGAAGTATTGATGGTGTTTTAAGTAGTGTAGGTTTGGGACTAAGGATTAGGTTATTATTTATTATTATTTACAATTAGTCATAAGGTAGATTAGTTTAGGGATTGGCGCATTGTGATAGGTCAGAAAGATCTGAGAGGGCATCCATCCCAATGCACGGATGAAAACTCACGTAAGTGATGATTCCTTTCACCATCAAGTGAATATGAAAGAGCACAAGAAGTGTGCAGAGAAGATATAACTTTTCTGTGTTTCTCTCTCTTTTCTGCCATCTATCAGCGGGAGCAAGCTAAGTGAGCAGGGAGATACCCCGCCTTTACTATCTCTGGGTCATGAAGTGAATATGGAGGAGCCTATAAGGTTAGGAAAGATAAGATTTCCTAACTAACAATAATTTCTCAATTCCTCTTTTTGTCTCCTTCTTTGTCTTTCTTTCTCCACTATACAAAATTAAGACATGTACCTACTCTCTCTTTCTCGGTCTTTCTCCCCCTCTCTCTCACTTTCTCTCTCTCTCTCTCACTGTCTCTGCCCCCTCTTTGCCTTGGCATTATTATCAATGTCTTACAAAAACTCACGCTTGACAGGGCGCGATGAAAGACAATGCGAGTAGTAGACGCCCAGAACAGAGCACACCACACACCCCTCGTCTCCTGCCCCTACCTCTGCCCCTGCCCCTGCCCCTGCCCCTCGTCGCCACGGCTCTGATGGCCAACTGTCAGCAACTGTTATCTGTGGGAATGTAAATAAGTGTGTACAAATACTAACTAAGTTGCAACGGTGCTGGATGGTATTAAGCCTGTATTTATCGAGCAGATGTGGGCGGTTGTGGCGGCCACTGGGGGAAGGGTGGGAGTATTGGGGAGGCAAGCCGAAGCTGAAGCCAAAGTTTTGATTGGCAGCTGCCTTTGTTTGTTGCAGCGACCGGGAAATTTGGAAACTTTGCCAAGCCGCAACTTGAACAGGTGCAAAAGCCGCCAGTTACAGCCGTAGGGCCCAAACGCCGTACTAACGTTTAAAGGCCTAGAGTTAGTATCGTTAAAAATGCTATCTCTGTTATCTATACGCCACTGTGGACAAGATGTAGTACGAATACGAGGGTAGACTGAAGAGTTATTGATCTCGAATATAAAACAAATATACGAAATACAGGAGCTTATAAGATATACATTGATGTATCTTGATTGAATCTATCTAGCTATTATTAAATGTGTTTATCACCCTAACTATGGGATGAGTTAGCAAATTGAGTGAAGTGACTTTCCAAGAGTTACGGGATGCCATTACGAGGCATCTTTCTAGATATTAATTAATGTGCTTATCACCCTAAAATTAAGATGGCTGTGCAAATTAAGGGGATGGAATTACGTGGAATCTTTCTAGATATTAATAAATTTGTATATCATCCGAACTTTGGTAGGGATAAGCAATTTGAAGAAAAACTACTTTAGCTACGCTTTATCTGTGCAAGTTAAGTTTTATTTCGAATAAGTGTAAGATCTAAATTAGGATAAAAAAAGATTAAACTCGCATCCTAGACGATAATCTCATACTTTAAAATACCATCTCAAGAATTCAAAATCGAGATTGATTTCAAAATCTTTAGATTGGCTAACAGCCTGCAGACGAAGATCTTAATATTTGGGAGATACAATCTTATTTTCCTTAAGGATTTGGAAATGTAGCCCTGACTTCATTAAAGGATGAAGAATTTGATTTCAAAATTATAAAATAGAGAAAATACTTTTTAAAAAAAATACATCCTAGATTGATTTCCATTCAAGGTGTCGAATGAAATTTCGGACACAAGCCCAATATACTCCTTTTATCAAATACTTTTTGAGAACAGAGTATAAAAACATAACTCGCACATTTGGGAGCTGAGCGGAACTTCATGATCGGCGGACGGTTTTGAAATTCATCCCGATCCAGGGGAACTTCAAGGCCGACGGGATTCCCGTCCCGATGCCATCTATAATTCTCATCAAGAGGTCTTAGGACTGAGCGCATTATTCAAACGGCATAAATAAGCTGGAGAGAGTGGCAAGCTGAAGTGCTTCGGGGTAAGCGGAAACGTTGTGTTTTGTTAACCCAAGTCGAATACTCTTCAGCCCACCCGCGTAGGCAGCTTCCTCAGCTGAAAGTGTGATACGATACTCGTAATGGCCGGAAAAGGGCAAGAAAATTTCCATAATTTTACGAGCTTGACAAGCACAAGGCAGACAGACAGGTCAGTAGTAAAGTGGAATTTTCAAGCACACTTGAAACCGCATCCCAATCCCAAATCCAAGCCCAGACCCAGACCCAGACCCAGTTCCATTTCGAGTTGACAAGAAGTTCTGCGAGTATACAGCTCCACTTTAATATGTATGCATAAAAATTTATAGGTGCTAAAGTACGCATCAGGACATGTATGTACAGACACTTGTACATATGTATGCATACTTAGGATGCACAGCTCGACCAGGTAACTTTCTCCATACACCAGCCAACTGTGTGTGTGTGTGTGTGTGTGTGTGTAGACAGTCTCGGTCAGGGAATTTAGCTGCTCAACTTGGGCAGAAGCCAAAAGGAGAAAAAAAGAGTAAGTAAAACTATTGCAGTAGTTTGTATGCTTTTCAATATTTACGAGTTGAGTTAATGAGGGAGCAACGGCACTTAGCTGATCCAAATTGCTGATTGAATCATAAACTAGCATTCGACATGTTCCGCAATTCGAGAACGTCAACAGTTTCGCCATATCGAGTTTATAGTTAAGGCCATAAAACTATTGCTGTCAATTGCCCTTTGCCAAGCTCTAGCTCAGTTCCTTAGAAGTAATCTTATCGAAGGGTTATTGCTATTGATTTCATTGATTGTTTCTTTTCGATTAACAAAACTATCGATGTCTATGCTACGATAGTTTGACCAGTTGAGTTAATCAGCTTATAAGACTATCTCAGTTTCGCCAAATCGAGTTTATAGTTAAGGTCATAAAACTATTGCTGTCTGTTGCTGATTACCAAGTTCTAACTGACTTCCTTAGAACTAATCTTATCGACGGATAATGCTGTTGATTTCGTATCAAATCACTGATAGTTTCTTTTTAACTATCGGTGTCTATACTATCGATATCTATACTATCTATCACATCACTGATAGTTTCTTTTCAACTATCGATGTCTATGTTATCGATAGTTTGATAAGTTGGGTTAATCAGCTTCTAAGTTTAACAAGCATTTTTATTAAGTTTTTGTTTTACATATTGCCTGTTTTTGTTTTTATAACAAACATATTTGTGTCAAGCCAAGTTAAGTATTAGCAGTGTTAATAAAATGAATTATTTCACAAATTAGTTAATTGCGAGTTGAATTCTTAGCTGTTCTGAATAACGAAAGTTTAAATTGCAATTGAGCCAATGAAATGAAAACTATTCAAACAGAACTTCAACAAAATAATTCAGTTGCCATTTCAGTCGAAAACAGGAAAGCGACATTCAACAAGTGAGAACATTGCGGTCGAACG
This sequence comes from Hirtodrosophila confusa, assembly GCA_035043065.1. Classification (NCBI taxonomy): domain Eukaryota; kingdom Metazoa; phylum Arthropoda; class Insecta; order Diptera; family Drosophilidae; genus Hirtodrosophila; species Hirtodrosophila confusa. The sequence goes on along the minus strand of JAWNNI010000242.1, from coordinate 14,098,526 downwards.
TTTCCGACTGCTTAATACTCTGTTTCAAGTCTGGTATATTTTTAGGTTATATGTGGGGTCGGAAAGGGACGATAAGAAACTGTATTCTGTATTTCAAATTTGGTGACTCTACAGGTGTGTTTGTTCATTTGCAGGGAGGGGGTGGGGGTGGCAACATATGTGTGTACCAAGTTTGTTTGTCTAGCTTCAAGGGTGTGGAAAAAATGCGTTCGTACGGACAGAAAGGCGGACATTGCACAAACCCAGTATACTCTACTTATCACAAAAAAGAGTATTAAAACGTTTTGTACTGAAACTCTTGGAATTGGTAATAGGCATGATCATCTTATATATTCTATATAGTTTCAAAAAACATGACTTTAATACTCATGGAAATATATATAGCTTGTGATAGTTGGTAGACGACTATTAATAGTCAATTATGATAAGTGTCAAATTAAGAACTAAGACTCGCTTTTTTAATACCTTAATCTAGCCATCTGCTAACTAGACGTGAACGAGAACTCTTAGACGTGTTTCCTATAAGAGGAGGCCACCCGTGGGGTTGATATGCCGTCTCAACCTAACCTAACCTAACCTGCCGTCTCAACCTAACCTAACCTAACCTTACCTAAACTTACCTAACCTAACCTATCCAAACCCAACCTAACTCAACCCAATCTAACCTAACCTAACCTGACCTAACCTAACCTAACCTAACCTAACCTAACTTAACCTAACCTAACCTAACATAACCTAACCTAGCCTAACCTAACAAACCAAACCAATATTATATATAGTCTATAGTCTATAGTCTATAGTCTATAGTCTATAGTCATAGTCTATGTCTATAACCTAACCTAACCTTACATAATCTAACCTAGCCTAACCTAACAAACCAAACCAATCTATAGTCTATAGTCTATAGTCTATAGTCTATAGTCTAGTCTATAGTCTATAGTCTATAGTCTATAGTCTATAGTCTATAGTCTATAGTCTATAGTCTATAGTCTATAGTTTATAGTCTATAGTCTATAGTCTATAGTCTATAGTCTATAGTCTATAGTCTATAGTCTATAGTCTATAGTCTATAGTCTATAGTCTATAGTCTATAGTCTATAGTCTATAGTCTATAGTCTATAGTCTATAGTCTATAGTCTATAGTCTATAGTCTATAGTCTATAGTCTATAGTCTATAGTCTATAGTCTATAGTCTATAGTCTATAGTCTATAGTCTATAGTCTAGTCTATAGTCTATAGTCTAAAGTCTATCAAGGCGTCCCAAAGATCTGGGAGAGACATGTATGAAATAGAGCGAAATCTTTACATATAAAGGGTATATTAAGGGTACAAAATGTCCTTTTATATATTCGTAATCAAGAACTGGAAATTACTTTTAATGTCTTTACAAAAAGTCTTATAGACAATAATTTAGCCAAATAGCAAGCGCAAGAATCTTTATTTCATTTATGCAAAAAGTATGTAAGAATATGTGTTTTAAGAAAAAGCAACTGGTGCATTTATAGACATATAACCAGGTCGTCAAATAGTCCTTGCACTGTCATCGCCCATTTAGCAATGGCAACAAGAAAGTGAACTCAAATGCCGACAAAGTAAGGCAAGCCCCGAAAAGTATAGCATAATTCTAGGCTGGCCGTTGCCTTTCAAGTTTCCTCATATGCATGTTCATGTTCATTAAACAAATGAAATTTTTATGCATGTGTAATGTGTGTGTGCGTGTGTGTGTGTGTGTGTGTGTGTGTGCGCGCAAAATCATAACTTGAAATGCGTTAAAATGCATATAAAAAATTTATAGCCTACACTTAGGCGCACATTAAATGACATGCCAGTCAAAGGCTTGCTTGAAGGAGGTAGGAGAATCCTTCGGCCGGCGTCGAGCCTGGCCGCTTATCGTGTGCAGGCTCGTCATCCTTACGCCTTCTGCCTTCTGCCTTCTGCCCGCCTTGCCTGCTTCTCGTCCTGCCTGATTGCCTCTGACAGCGTGACCCGTCGCGTTGACCCCAAAACGTACAATGATGAATTGTATTTTAATGCACAATTTGCTGCACACACACACACACACACACAACTTTTGGCTACTGCCTACTTTTGGGCGCTGCAAAATCAGTTATGTGTGCGTAAAATAGATTCAAGAGCCAAATACCAGGATGCCCCACGTTGGCCGCCATCCGAACTCATTATCTCGTACGTACCCCGCTTTTGACATCAAAACTTTGACCCAAGAGGCACGCAGAAAGCTGTTAAAAATATTTACACCATGCGCTAGTTATTTTGTACATGAAAGCAAAAAACTTTTATTACATATTTTCATAAAAAATTACAAAACAAAATGCTAAAAGAACAAATTTTGTAAACTTTTTATAATTAAAATGTCAATTTTTTTTTTATATTTCTTATTTTTTTCTGTGTTTTGTTTTTACACTCTCTGTCAGCCTCGGGCAATGCACTAAACTATTTAAAGCCTTTGCATATTATATGCACCTTGAAGTAGCAAGTATTGCGTACATTTTCAAGGTTTTACTTGGTTAAGTCGGCAGATTAAGGAGCAGATTGAGTTTACGCCACATAGTTCATAATAAAAGTAATTACTACTTCTGCTCGTATTTCGAAAACTCGCCAGTGTGAATAGAAGTGCGATAAACATGATATGCTCACACCAAATTCCAGAATCGATTGGATTGCACTTGCTTCTGTCTATTTGTTGTGAGCAATTGTAGCTAAAATGTAAACAACTTTGCAGCTTATGCATTTCAATTGAAGCCTTTATGCACTCGTATTTATTATTATTACATATTACAATTTAGGCCTAAGCAGCTTGCGGATAATCATTTCGTACAATAGACACAAAGTGCACCTTAAATACACTTCTCATATGTGTTTATATGGCATTATTGTAAATGAGAAATTGAAGCTTAACTGTTGCTTTATGGCCAGAATGAAATATTTTCCTTATTACCAGTTTGTTGTCCAGTGATAGCTAAGGAATGTCTACAGTTTGTTGAGCCTGGAGATACTATTACGGACAGCGTATAACAGAGATACTTTTGCGGATTTGCGAATAACTTTCTTGGCATTTCCATATGGCGATGTCGATATCTTAATGTTTATACGCTCCGAGGAGGCTATATCTTAGAAATCAGAGTACTCTGACAGTTCAGTAATATGAAAACCCCCTGCTGTGATTCCCTTGTTTTTAGTTTTGTTGGAAAGGTCCTGGTTCAGAATGCAATTTTGATGGCAATGTGTTGATTCTAAGATAGTTAAGAGTAGGACACTAGAGAGTAGCGGAGCTGATTATAAGGTCAAATGCCGGTGTTTTCTAGTCATAAACAATATATGTTTCCTGTTTAGAACATATGCACATATTTCTAATGGAAAGTCTTACTTCCTTATATTATTTACTACTTAAAAATCAAAATTACGCTATTTTTTGATATTTTTGTCAAATTCTTTCAAACTTTTTTTTACTTTATACTTGTGTTCAGCAGAACTAATCGCTGAGTGATTTGCGCTGCTTTTTGTCTATTGTAATTGCTCAAAATTGCAATTTATATTTAGTGATTTTGTTTGACAACAAAACAAAATTAGTCACAAAAGACAAATCAGTCAGCGGAAATCAGTCAGCGATTAGTTCTGCTGAACAGACGCAAAGAGTAATCAAAAAGTTGGACGAAACTATCAAAATAAAAGCGAAATTTTGATTTTGAAGTAGTAAATAATAAAGGAAGTCAGTGAGTTTTAATAAAGCTAAAAACACTAATAGTGATATTTTGGGAAATGTCAGAAACGGCGGAATTTTCGGAAATATGTTTAGCGTTCGTCTGTAGGCAATAAATAAGTGAAAGATGTTCTTAAACATTTCCATTAAACATTCGGTTGTCAAGTTAAGTGCTTGAACATTTTTATAGCACTCTTACGGAGATACTGGGAAAAAGTCGATAAATCTGAGAAAGAGGCTTTCGGCCGTTTTGGGGTAACTATAGAAACTATCCAAATGTATCTTATATGCTCAAGTTAGGGGCAATTTGAGTAAGGTCTTGGGCTCAGCACAGCCTCTCAAACCGCTGGACGGGCTGAGATGGGAACTTGAGCATTTGTCGCAACACTTGACTTGAATTTCTGGTGTGTGTGTGTGTGTGTATTTCGTGGTGTGTGTGTGTTTTGCTTTTGTTAATTTCTGTTGTTTGCCGCTAAACCCAACAACGGCAAACAGGCACAGCGCCAGACAGACAAATGAACACAGATAAATAGGAAGGATAAGATGGCAGAGCTGAGGAGATGAAGGGACATTGCGGCACACACACACACATACACAGCCAGACAGACAGACAGACACACAGACAGACACACAGACACACAGACAGACAGACAGACGGAACACACGCACAACAAACCACATAAAAAGGGCAAAACGAATAAAATTGTTGTGTGCGCTCGCGTGTGTGTGTGTGTGTGTGCTGTGTGTGTGTGTGTGTGTGTGTGTGTGTGGATAAAGATTACTCATACGCAGCTTAGCCCAAGCCTGCCACAGAGTTCTACTTAGACTTGCCTGCCGTCGTTGTTGTTGCTGCTGCAATTTGCTGCTGTTGTTGCTCTGCTGCAATTGGTGTTGCTGTTGTCTGCCTATTGTTGAATATTTTATTGATATTTGTCGTTGTTGTTAGAATTAGAATTGGAATTAGAATTGGAATTAGAATTAGCATGCATCAAGGCGGGCTATTTAAGAGCTCTGCTCTATAAATATATCGCACAAACGCACTGACGTCTCGTAGCACCAAAAAAGAATTTTTAAAAAAAATTTTACTCGTGTACAAGAAGAATATTAAGTTGAAATACAACAGGAAATTGTAAAATCGCGACATTCGATATTTTATTGCCAATATTTTGATATATTTGTATACATTTAGATATATTTGAATATTAATTTGAATTTGAATTTTAATTTTAATTTGAATTTGAATTTTATTATTACTTTATTTTGTTGACACGCTTTGTTTTGTTTGCCCAACACGCTGTCTTTGGCGAGGTGTGTGTTGTGTTGTGTGTTGTGTGTTGTGTGTAAGTGAGTGTGTGTTGTGTGTAAGTGAGTGTGTGTTGGGTGTGTTGGGTGTGTGTGTGTGTGTGACTTATTGTTCGAGTATGACTCTTGATGCGAATTTCAAAGCTCGTTTAGAGCGTGTAAAGATGGTAAGCGAGTTTTGTAATCCGCACAAATCCGCTGCTGAATTTGAACTGACTGAGTTCAAAAGCTAAATTGTGTTTGAAGACCCAAACGGCTCAGTTCATTCGGCGATGCGGTCGCGACTGGCAGAAGCCGAGCGGCAACGAACGCCGCCCAGCCGAGCGCCCAGCCGAGCGCCCACCCGAACGATGCCGCCGCACAACGAGCCCATGCTATATGCAAGTTCAGGAAGAGCGACTGAGCGACTAAGCGACTAAGCGAGAACGAGAGCGAGAGAGGGCCAAAGCTTCGTTAGCAAGCTTTGCCAAATGATGCCCAATTGCTAGGAATACCCGTTATCAAATAACGTTGCATTGTACTGCTATATGACAGTTAGGTTATGTGTTATACAATCAACTGGCATAGTACAGTACGGCTGTGCTAAAGAACTGTTGCAACATTTAAAAATGCTGCACTTATCTTACCGTTGCATTCAAACTTCATATATGTATAGTTTCACCTTATAAATGGAGGAATTTAACTAATATATTTATATATACATACTAGCAACTGCAACACAATCTGAAAGAAAATATTATTTAAAAAAAATATATCAAAAAAATATATCAAAAAAATATATCAAAAAAAATATATCAAAAAAATAGCTGCATGCAATTTGACTTGACAAATTGTTTTGAAATAATTTTGATTTCAAAATGTTTTCATTGAAATTCATTGAAATGATCAATATACACAAATACAAATACACACACTTAGAAATAAATATTAAAAAAAACACTTAAAAAAAACTCACTTTTCTGAGCGGTTGAAAAATAGTTTTCAGGCTCGGTGCGCACCTCACAAGTGAACTTTTAAGTGAACTTAACTGAACTGTAGTGAAGCAACAACTGACTGCTCCAACTGATTTCAAAACCGTTAAATGCATCCGTATAACACCACGAAGGCATAGAGCGAGCTTCGGGAGCTTTCAAGGCTGCATCGGCCGAACGCAAAAGCTCTCGAATTCAACAATTGTGACGGCGACTTAGCGTGCGATTCGTTGTCCTGCTGAAGCAATGCCGACGACAGCGCCTGCGCTGCCCTGAGTGCGACAGAGAGGGCGCCACCGTGCGAGCGGTTAAGAGAGATATGGAAGCTTAAGAAGCGTAGGACGAGGCTGCTTATGTTTCACACATTGTATGGCTCGCGCACACCTGTGATTTAGCGAGGACATGCACGGACACGGGCACGAGGACGACAACGAGGCCGAGTACACGTTGTCCTCGTGCCAGCTGATATTTACCTCATACTCCGCAACCAAACAAATTGACTCCAAAAAAACGAAAACCAAAACAACAACAACAACACAACACTAGACACAACAACAATAACGGACGCTTTATTCACAAACGCACTTAGAAATGATAGCCCTGGTTTATGCTAATGTTTGCCGCTGCTTAGAGCAGTCCGCTCCTCAGTCAGTCAGTCAGTCAGTTAGTCAATTCGCCCGTCAGTTGCTAAAAAACTTTCTAATGAAGCTGTTTTAAATGAAAAATTGTTGCTCCTCAGCCAAATTGGTGGTAAGCAAATTCTTGGCTAATTTCAGCGCAAATGTTTTTCGAAAAAATAAAAAATTGCACTTTTATTTATGGCAGCTCAAATATTTGACATTGTCTAAAAAATCATCATATTTTATAAGGACATGCTGCAATTGCGGTGCTAAAAGTGTTCAAAGAAACATTTGTGTTAAAAAAAAGGAAAAGCGCAAAAAAAAAATCTGTTTTCCTATGGATTCTGTGATGATATAACTCCTGAAACTCGTGTAAATAAGATGCAAACTAATAGAAAAAATACCAATCGAAATCCTGCTTAGTTTTTGACATAAGGATTCATGTAAAAAAGAATTCCACCAATTTTTATAATATCCAATATTTAGGACATATCCTCCATATGCTGGTAATATTTTTAGACTTCCGGGAACTGTGTGCACTTAACGAAATTAATTAATAATTAATAAAAATAATAATTAATTCTATCAAGTAGATTTTGCGTGTTTCTGCTATTGGGTTTATATCTGAACGAATATTATATATCCAGTAAGCATAAAGACATAATTTACAAGACTGTCCTTTTGCCCTTTTATAATGTTTTTAGTTCGATTTTACGCATTGCGGGTTAAGTGACAAAAGTGACTCAAAAACGTTTCTTGACTTAAAAACTGCACATTTTTAAGTTATATGACATTTTTTCTGAAATTCTAAGAATTGTGTAACAGTGATCATTTTTAATTATTAATTTTAACAAATAAATAATAATAGTTTTTAAACAGGCATCCCGAGCATTTATTTTTATTTTGTTTCAAATTTCTTTGCTTTTCATTTTTTCAGCAACTTGAAATGAAAGATTTCTTTTTGAATAAGTGCAATAATTCATATTTTATGACAACTACGCTCAGAAAGAAATAAAAGTTAAATTATTATAAAAACAAGTGAGAATGCTATAGTCGAGTATACCCGACTACGAAATTCCCTGTACCCAGGTCTAAAACATCCAATCACATCTATGTCCACTTACACATACACACACACATACAAAGACGCACACACACAGGCGGCAAAAGCGACAGCGCAAGCGAGGCATTTTAATTGATGGCTGTGCTTCTTCTTCCCCCCTCTCGCTGCATCATTGAATCTTCTTTCGTGAATAACTTCCGTGTTTATTATCCGATCGACTTGAAATTTGGACAGTAGATTAAGAGAGACTAAAGTATTGTACATGCCAAATACAAAAGCTATATCTTGAAAATTGTTACTATAAAACGGTTTTTATCGATTTGCGGGGGAACGGGGGGAGGTATCTGAAATATGAAACAAACTTGATCTGCACCTACATTCTAAATTTGGTGTCTCTACCTCTTGTAGTTGCTGAGATCGACGCGTTCATACGGACAGACGGACAGACGGACATGACCAAATCGAAATCTCTTTTTATACTGATCAAGAATATATATACTTTATAGGGTCGGAGATGTCTTCTCCTGCCTGTTATATACATTTGCACAGGCTTAGTAGCCCATTTTGGCTTTAGTAGTTCCTCTTGGCTCACTGACTGAGAATATGTATACATTTTTCCCAAATTTCCTGTGGCAAAGTCAAAATTACAACTTGAAATTTATTTTTGAGAAAACAATAATGATTATTGGTTGAGATGTAAAGTATAACTCAAAATGAATTATTATTTGGCGAAAGAATCAATTAAACTCTTAAATTTAGAAATAATGGTGAAAATGCATAGAATACCCTTGAAGGAGTATATTAGTCTATTTCCCGCTTTCTCAAAGTTAATATAAGTGAATGATATTTTCAATTGATTATTTACGGTCCCTGAAAATTAGACTTTCGCCCATACAACTTTGAGGCCACGGTTTTCCGTTTCATACCACAGTTATTCGCGATTTTCCACTCTTGTGGGTGGAAAATCCCGTCTAACTGTGCCCTTTCATCATAGATGGAACCTACTGTGAAAATTTCAGCATCCTAGTTTTTACGATTTGGGTTGTGCGATGATTGCCAATCAGTCGGTCAGTCAGTCAGTCACCAATCAGGACGAACTCTTCTATATATATAGATAATTTTGTTACAAAATTGTAGAGATTTTTCCGACCCCACAAAGTTTATATATTCTTAATCTGTTTGCTTCTGTTTCTAATATGCAAACTATTTTCTCAGCTTAAAAGTTTCAATACAACTTGGCCCAGATGCTTCCGTGCTTGCTCGAAACAGTCCGGATCGGCCACTATGTCATATTTCTGCCATAAGCTAATCAGCTTGCACTGAGTTGAGAGTTCCCATATTCACTGTGTGTTGGACACGCTTTCAGAAGCCTATTTCTTCTTCTAGCCATCGCAGTGCCTGCGGTTACCAAGGCGACTTCCCAATCTGCAGTTTCTCGTTAAAAGTGAGTATTCTCAGTAAATTCTTTCCCCTTGCTATTATTTCGTTGCATCTTTTCAGATTAAACACAGTTTCCTAGAACTGACTTGGCCTCCCTATAACCTGGAGCACTTTCCCTAGCTGGGCTGCATCATATTATTCTCCTACCTGGTTACAGAGTGTGTGTATGTGCTTATTGCTAACAAAATAATGACATCTGACCTCCATCTCTTTCTTTACACATACAGGAATACGCATGGCACCATATTACGCAGCACAACAATGTAAGCAATACAATAACTTGATATTCCAAAACTGCGACCCTAAGCAAATAAATAACTAAATCGAAGGAACAGCTAATTAGCTAAATAGAAGGAACAACTATCTTCGTCGTGCCGAAGCTATTATAAACCCTTGCAGCAATGTTTTTATACAAAATCTTAATTTTCGTCCAATTTGTCCTATGGAACCTATATAATAATGTGGTCCTATTCTAATCAAACTATAGGAAACTATATGAAGTACAATAAGACTCACAATTGTTGAGTTTGGAAGTAATATTTGCATAAGGAAAAAGTATTTCATACAAAGACTCATTTTTCACCCGATTGTTCCTATGGCAGCTATATGATATAGTGGTCCGATATCGATTACATTGGGTCAGATTGTATAAACTCTCTTAAAACTTAGTTTGTGTGAGTTTCGTGAGGATAAAAAACTAATTTTTCACCCGATTGTTGCTATGGCAGCTAAATGATATAGTGGTCCGATTTGGACTACACTTGGTTATATTGTATAATCTCTCCAGAAACTAAGTTTGGGTGAGTTTCGTGAGGATATCTTCATTAAGATCAAAGTATGTCATAAAAAATTCATTTTTCACCCGATTGTTGTTATGGCAGCTATATGATATAGTGGTCCGATATTGACCACATTTGGTCAGATTGTATAAACTCTCTAAAAACTCGGTTTGTGTGAGTTTGGTGAGGATATCTTCATAAACAAACAATTTTTCATACAAAAACATAGTTGTCAGCCGATCGTTCCTATAGCAGCTACATATATGGTATAGTGGCAAACACAGTTATGATTTCGTTTGAAACAGCTGATTTTGTGACTTTGTAAAAAAATATATAACTTAACCATAAGCAACAAAAGTATAATTAGTTGTTCATAAAACTGTCGATAGTGTCATCGAAAGTCTCTTGAAATATCCCCCCCATAATGTTCAGTTTGGGTTACAAGCTGCGATGCTAGTATAAACAACAGTTAATAGTCATAATAAGTATAAATCTTAGGCACAAGTGGGCATATAAAATAAATATAAAGATATATTCGCCACATCATAAATTTGGGCCTCCTTAATTGCGGGTTGGCAGGATAATACCATGTTGACAACGTTTAACGACAATCAACCACTGGAACAACGTTCAAATCAAATTATTTTCGGCACATCAAATACTTATGAGCAGATTATGTGTACTCCATTGATTGGGCGGAGGCCGGGGGCTGTCTCTAGGCGCAGTTTTTGCTTTTATTATATATAATTATTAAGATTATAATCTTTGATGGTATCAGACTCACATTGAGTGCAAAGCAGTTTCAACCTCCTTATTAATAAACAGACAGCAATCGACAGCCAATTGTTGACTCACCGAACAACCGACAACCGACAATCGACAGTTGACAGCTGACACTTAACCCTAAACATTTGTCAAAGGGCTATTGATGGGTGCGAGTATCTATAAGATATACCCTTCCACTGTATTGATATTTGATTTATTGAAATATCCTACCGCTACAAGCTTAAAACTTTTACGTTACTGCTCTAGTCACGAATACATAACATCAATCTTGACATTATATATAAATAAATTTATGTATTTAAAATATACATTTATATAAGACACGCCTAAGACTCCTTCTCCATACACGTTGCATATGTCACGAGCTGCTTCGGAAGCTTTTTGACCACGATAAAAAGCGATGAAAAGCGAATAAAAGCAAGTGTAGGAAATGCCTCCTTTTTGCCTTCGGGATAGTTCATTTTTAAGCAACAGATTATACAAAATAAAATGATCTAGAACAAGTAGAAATGCTATAGTCGAGTATACCCGACTACAAAATTCCCTGTACCCATGTCAAAAATTTCCGATCGCATTTTCGTACACTTACACATACACACACTGCTTCTTCCCCGCGCTGAACCACTGAATCTTCTTTCGTGAATAACTTCCGTGCTTATTATCTGATCGTCTTAAAATTTGGACAGTAGATTTAGAGGCACCGAAGTATTATACATGCCAAATCCCAAAGCTATATCTTCAAAGATGTTGGTATAAAACGTTTAAATCGAATTGTGGGGGAACGGGGGGAGATATCGGAAATTGGAAACAAACTTGATCTGCATATGATACTGATCAAGGATATACATACTTTATAGGGTTGGAGATGTCTCCTTCTGCCTGTTACAACCATTTGCACAGATTTAGTACCCCCTTTTACCCATTTTATGGGGACAGGGAGTAAAAACTAGTAACACAGTTTTGTAAAGCAGAAAGAGCTCTATTAAATGAAAATAAGCACTTTTCGAAGCAAAGTGAAATACAAGCAAATATGAAAACTCTACGAACTTTCTTTGCAACCCAATAGTTTAGAATACTCGTAATTAACACATTTTACTTATACTACAAATTTTATAATTTTATTTGTATTGCTTTATGTATTTACTTATATTAGTATATATTATTATTATTGTAGACCCGTCGGTTTAAAATGTGAAATACCATTAAGTAAATAGACATATTATTAATCAGGAAGACGAGTCGATATACAAACTAGTTTTTCAGATTTGAAACTAACTTCGAAACGGGTCAGATCAGATGACTATACCATACAGCTGTCATAGGTATGATCGGACGAAAATTCAGTTATTGTGTGATTGAGGAAAACAATTTCCGGCTTTGAAGCATCAGCGCCTTCACCACTTCAAATTGACTGCTTGCTTACACTGTGGCTGGACTGCTTGATGCTTATGTGTATGTGTTCGCGAGTTTGAAGATGTGTTTGGGAATTAGACGGTTTTTCGTATCGGGCATACAATTTGACTGTAATTTTCTTACTTGTTTTTATTGCGAACATGTTCAACATTCCCTTGTATTTTTATACCTTTCGGAGGGTATTATTTTTTTATCTGTCATAGGAATGATCGGTCGACAACTATGTTTTTGTATGAACAACTTTTTTGTTTTTGAAGATACCCTCACCAACCTCACCCAAACCGAGTCTCTAGAGAGTTATACAATCTGACTCAATGTAGTCAAGATCAGACTACCATATCATATACATAGCTGTCGGGTGAAAAACGAGTTTTTGTAGGAAAAACTTTTTGTATTACACCCAAACCAAGTGAGAGTTTTATTATATTTCAAATAGTTTACTATAATTTGATCAAAATCGGACAACATAACTCCCATAGAAACAATCAGATGAAAATTGAGTTTTGTATAAAAAACCTTGCTGATAGGATATATAGCTTCGTCACTCCGAAGATAGCCGTTCTTTCTTGTTATTTATACAAATATTACATCCAATCTCAACAGTTCAGAGTCTTCTTATACTTCAGATAGTGTAGGTTTTACAAAATGTTTACTTATTTAACGGGATATTTGAAGCATAATGGTAACTTCATGTTAAACCTTAATTCGTAACTTAAATAATGACTTGCTTGTCACTTAACTTAACACAACTGCTCCCTTCAGCAATACTCTGACGACTAATTCAAATAAATCGCTCTTAAGACTATTGTTATCGAATTATCGATAGCGCGATCTCCCTTCCACACGATCGGTGAGACCAACTTTCGTAAGGGCTACATTCCCTTCGTCGTAATTTGCCATTCCCATGTATAGTTTACTATAATTTGATCGAAATTGGATCATATTATTGTATAGCTCCCATACGAATAATCAATTTTATCTCGACACTTCACATTTTGAGGGTATGCGCCAACATGTGTACCAAGTTTGGATGCTCTAGCTTCAAGGATGTGGACAAAAAATTGCGTTCCTACGGACAGACAGACAGACGGATATTTCGCAAACCCAATATACTCTTTTTTTCCCCTTCGGGAACAGAGTATAACAAGTAAGAATACTATAGTTGAGTACACACAACTACAAAACTCCCTGTACCCAGGTCAAAAATTTCCGATCGCATCTTCGTACACTTACACATACACACACTGCTTCTTCCCCCGCGCTGCAGCACAGAATCTTCTTTCGTGAATAGCTTCCGTGTTTATTTTGCGATCGACTTGAAATTTGGACAGTAGATTAAGAATGACGAAAATATTATACATGCCAAACCCCAAAGCTATATCTTTAAAGATGTTTGTATAAAACGTTTTTATAAAATTGCGGCGGAACGGGGGAGATATCTGAAATATGAAACAAATTCCAAATCGTTCCAAATTTGGTGTTTTTAGCTCTTATAGTTGCTGAGATCGACGCGTTCATACGGACAGACGGACAGACGGACGGACGGACAGACAGACGGACATGGCCAAGTCGAAATCTCTTTTGTTCAAGAATATATATACTTTATAGGGTCGGAGATGTCTTCTGCTGCCTGTTACATACTTTTGTACAGATTTAGTACCCCCCTTTTACCCATTTTATGGGTACAGGAGTAAAAACATTACTGCAAGGGTATATATCCTATATAGTAGCTTTGCACACCTAAGATAGTCATTCTTTCCTGTTTACGTATACAATTCAACACAAGCGAATTTATCAATGGTTCTTATTACTAATATTCTCTCTTTTCTTCTTTTAGCTCTACTTCAAGTAACTGCAAGTGACTCGGATATTTATCATAAGGTTAACAGAATGATGCTATGTAGGTCCCATCTATGCATAATAAGCTGAAATTAAAGACACACTTAGATCGCTGTATATAGTCGTAGACTAATAAGAAAATTATATAGGGCTTAGCAATCAAGGAAGGAAAACGCATTTGGACAAATGCATTTGTGCTAAAATTCTTAACATGGACTTGTTGTAGACTTGTCGTAATTTAGTATTTATTGTAAGCCTGTAAAGCATTTTTATGTCCATCAATTGAATTGTAGCTGTAGATTTGCATGTGCCATCGAAATTGTAGTTAAAAGTCTATTAAATTTTACGGCTTCGCAACGCTGTCCAATAATGAAGGAAGGCTCCGTCCTATTTCCTTCGTCCTGTCAAGGCAGGCATTTCATTTGCAGACGCAACACAAAATAAACCTAATTACACTTTACTTTCACTTTCACTTTCACTTTGGCCAGATACAGCGAGGAGTCGAGCGGGACCGCGCGGGGCACCTTGGTGTTGACGGGGCCAAAACTTCAAAAGCCTCCGTCCAAAAGCAAAGTTTGCGCGATTCGCTGGGCGCAATATAATTTTACTTTATGTACAATATTTTTGTTGTGCCTGTAGCCAATTTGAAAGCCAATAAAAGCGTTTAAAGAGCCGTTTCGAAGAAGCTCCCATTTGGTTCGGCTCATCAAGCCAAATGCGTGACAGATTTTGGTGGACAACTTTCTTCTGCACAACAAAGGCGAAAAAGACAATGAAATATGAGAAGAGTGATCCACTAGCAGATACCCTGCACTGTTAGAGTCTCAAATTTCTCAGGAACTGTTTACCTGTTTCTTTGCCAATTTTCAAACCTTTTAAAATTTGACAGAAACTTTGTCTGTGTAGGGTATTCAAGCAGTTGCATATCAAATTTGCCAACTCCAACACCGAAAAGTCTTGAGATAGACAGGCAAAAAGACCCTCTACCATCCCAGACTGGCCCATATATATAACTATAGCAAGTAGGTCTGAAATCAATTGATAGCAATGTCGAGAGTAACATTCTTCTTTAAGAAGCTATCGTGACTGGTTTTCACTTTAGAATTAATCGAATCATTAGGAATAAACCACATTGATTTGCAGCCTTTCAAGAGCAAGAGTGTCCATGTAAAACTGTCTAAATAAGTTGTGAGATAATAAAAGATTTTATAAGCCTTACACACTTGGTTAAAGAATGCCAATTAGATGCTTCTCATATAAATATATTCATATTCGATATAAAGTTTATTTGATACTTCATTTGACAAAAAGTTGAGAAATGCGATGAAAGAATGCCATAGCTCTTATACTCTGTTCCCAAAGGGGAAAAGAGTATATTGGGTTTGTGAAATGTCCGTCTGTGCGTATGAACGCAATTTTTTTCCACACCTATGAAGTGTCAAGATCAATTTGTTTGTGGCTGATGAAGTTAATCAATCTGTGCACTGACCGGATCATATCTTCATGCTTTATGTACTAATGTTATAAACTTTTATAAAATTGTTATTTGTAACAAAACAAAAAAGAAAACAGTAAAACAAAACATTGCAAAATCAAAGTATTATTACTTATAAATACTACTACAAATACTAGAATGATTAATTCGATTCATTTACCACTTGACTCCCCACTTTCCGCCCCTAATCTGATGATGATGATTTTTTGTGTACATGTTTTGAAAATGAGTTTGCATCTGATGAAACATATAAGAATGCTCTAGTCGAGTACAGCCGACCTCGAGACACCGTGTACTCAGTTCTGATGTTGCCAAGCAGTTTAGCGGCAGTGCAAGCAAGCAGTGCATTTCAAGTGGTTGTTGCGATGCTGCTTCCCTTTGCTCGGCAGTACAGAAATAGATTTTTGAATATATTTGGTGTTTATTATCTTTGCTTAGTAGATAATGATAGTGGAAAACAAAAAGGTTAAGTTTTCCAACCATTTCCTCAGCTTGGGTTTGAATTTTCCAAAAACTAAGTATGCCATTGGCAATTATATATTTATAAATATAATGATAATTATATACTGTATTTTATTATTGTACTATATGCTATTTAGATAGAGATGAGCACATTCGCAATTGCGTAGAAAACATTTATCGCTATCGAACTTTGTCGATACTGACCGATAGTTATGACTATCAGTATCGAAACCAATCGTATTTAATGGCGACAACATGCTTTGCCAACGCAAACGCTTCACAACTTTACAAGGTATACAATATTTTTGTTTTTCCTGCTGCTCAGAACATAATGAACACTTTTTATATGCAAATAATTATCATAATGTGCCTGTGTGTGCGTACTCACATGTGTATGTGTGTGTGTGTGTTAAAGTGTTGTAAAGCGCTTTTGAAGCGCTTATTTGTATGTGATTATTTAAATAATAAATGGGCACGGGCTTAGGGCGACTCGATCATCAGAGGCGCTCATAAGTAGGCAATAATTTTTGCTTTGTTGTGGCTTGCGAGACTTCGCTGTAGCCGTAGCCATAGCCCCTTCCCCTTCGCCCTTGCCGTAATGAGCATGTCATTTAGCGTAATTTCAGTTGATTGTTATGGCATTACAACAAGCAACAATGCGAGAGCAGGAGGAACTGAGAGGGGCTGATAGAGAGACGGGTCAAAAGAGAGAGGGACGGAGTGCCATACAATATGCGCACTTGTACAATACACTTTTCAGGAAGGACGAGGCCTCAGTTTGAGTTTATCTTATCATCACTCCAGCTCCCTCTCCCACAGACAGCAGAAAGCAAGCAGCTGCCAAAAAGGCAAGTGTACTGCGTGTGTGTGTGTGTGTGTGTGTGTGTGTGTGTGTGTGTGTGTGTGTGTGTGTGTGTGTGTGTGTGTGTGTGTGTGTGTGTGTGTGTGATGCATAAATTACAGCTACTAGTAGCTGCTGTTGTGGCTTTTGTTGATTTTTGTGGCTTTTGAATGGTTTAGTTACTGTGGAGTCAACCAAAGGGCGAGGCAGGACGAAGCGATTGCAATACTCGTACTTACATGCTCCTAAATGGGCCAAGTTATGGCTAATGGCTTATGGCTTACCTGTAAATAGACAAACACGTGTTTATTTGATTAGTTCGGCATCAAATCAAAGACATTAACGCCGCTATTAGCATTTACATGATTTATAAGTTAAATTATGCTCGTTTAGCGCTATTCAGCGACACATTTTAGCTAAACAGCATTTCAAATTGCTTTGGGCATACTTGTTTATTAAGAATGCAATAATTGTACCATTTTCATTAATATTTATTAACTAATCTTACTAAATTATTTGGCTTGTGTCTTGCAAACTACAATGTAACACTGGAACACGTTTTGATTTCAGGCAACAATTTAATTAAGCTTTTAAATATACTTGGCACTTATAAGTTTGAAATGCATTTCCAAATGCACTTGCAGCTTGTTGAAGTAGTGAGTGACTCGTAAAGGAAATCAATTGATATGCACTTTCAAATGCACTTGCAAGTCGTTGGAGCAATGATTCATAACTGATTCGAAACTGAATGAAATAGCTACTAGGCTTTCAAATGCACTTGCAAGTTCTAAGTGTGATGAATGACTCGTGAGCGAAACCGATTGAAATGCACTTTCAAATATACTTGCAGCTCGCAATGGTAATTACTTGGTTGGAGTTTAGATTCGTATTATTTGAATGAATTGAGTAATGAACTTTCAAATGCACTTGCAAGTTCTAAGTGTGATGAATGACTCGTGAGCGAAACCGGTTGAAATGAAGTTTGAAATGTACTTGCCTTTGAAATGAACTTCCAATGCAAATACATGGAGTAATGAATGCATTTGTGAAAGACTTGTTAGAGAAACCGATTGAAAAGAATTTCCGAATGCACTTGCAAGTACTTGGAATGATAGAAACATGGCATATGTGGTCAAATGACATATTATCAGTCGACTGCTTCAAAAATATCCCAGCAGGCTTAACACTTTGTTTAATTACACAACAAGTGAGCCAGAATATAGAAATTAGTGCAGACAGGGGAACCACACACAGAGAGACAAAGCGGCAGAGATAGTGGGGGAGTTATAGAGGCGGTCGTACAAGTATTAGGCCAGCCAGTGGATACAAGCAATTTCGTTTAATTAAAACATGCCAATACATTTTGGGAGCGACAACAACAGCAACAACAAAGATCAAACACATTTCAAATGCTGGCCAAGAGGCCAGCGACAAAATGCACACTTAAATTTTATGGACGAGTTGCAGCAAATGGAGCATTGTGCCGCATGCCAGAAGCTGTTACCCAAATCGGTTGGATGCCAGTGAATGACGATGACGATGACCATGATGATGATAATGATGACAATGATAATGATGTTGATGTTGGTCATAATGGGGATGCTGTAGGACGACCCGTCGTCCTGCCCACTTCATACTCATTACAGTCAATTGAAGTTAATGCAGCTGCCAGCTGTTTTGGCCCGTTTTGCCGTATTCGCCGCCTTCTTCTTTTGTTTTTTGTTTTCCCTCTGTTCTTTATATCACTCTCCTTTCACTCTCTCTCTCTCTCTCTCTCTCTCTCTCTCTCTCTCTCTCTCTCTCTCTCTCTCTCTCTCTCTCTCTCTCTCTCTTTCTGTTTCGGCGCTGTGTCAAAAGGTAAAATGAATGAAAATTCTCAGCCTGCCATTATGGCAATTTAATCGAGCGGAAATAAAGTGCTTAAACATCATAAACAAGATTTAATGTGACAAAAAAGCAAATCACAGCGCGGCGCAGGGGCCAACACAAATGTCAAATGGCATTTGGCTAAAGATGACAGCCAAATCCTTTCCAGTTCCCGTCCCGCCCGCCACCACCAACTGACAAACTATGTATGCGTGTAGGGGGCGGAACAAGGCGGGGCGTACACTGCACAACAAAGTCAACTTTGAAACAGAATCGATTTAATAAGTCACCCTAGAAATCTGTAACTATATATGTATCAGTATCTATAGCTATATCTAAGCCCATTGCTATAACTGGTACTACACATATATCCATACCTATACCTGTCTCAACATCTATCTGTCTATATCATATTTTACTCCCTGTACCCATAAAATGGTTAAAAAGGTTGTACTAAATCTGTGCAAATGTAAGTAACAGGCAAAAGGAGACATCTCCGACCCTATAGAGTATATCCTATATTCTTAATCAGAATCAAAAGAAAATTCGGTTTGTTAGTCTGTCCGGATGAGTCGATCTCAGCAACTATACGAGCTAGAGACAAGTTTTTCCCGATTGCAGATATCTCCCCCGCACCCCCCGCAATTTTATAAAAACGTTTTACAGCCACCATTTTAAATGCTTAGCATTCGAATTTTGGCATGTATAATACTTGGTTCACTCTTAATTTACGGTCCAAATTTCAAGTCGATCGGATAAGAAACACGGAAGTTATTCACGAAAGAAGGTTCAGTGCTGCAGCGCGGGGGGAAGAAGAAGCACAGCTACCACTTAAAATGCCTCGCTTGCGCTGTGGCTCGTGTGTGTTCATCTTTGTGTTTGTGTGTGTGTATGTGTACGAAGACGCAATCGGAAATATTTGAACTGGGTAGAGGGAGTTTTGTAGTCGGGTATGCTCGACTATAGCACTCTTACTTGTTCTTTATCTATGTCTAGAATATCTCATCACTTTATAAGCTGAGGTTATACCAAAGTCTGTACCAAGTTTGGTTGCTATAGCTTCAAGAATGTTTATAAAAATTGCACAACCCGAATATACTGCTTCCCTTTGGCAATGTACAAATCAAGCTTAGTTTTTCAAAGGCAAGTAGTTTAGGAAATTAAGCCCATTTTCAGTTGAAATCAGTTTGCTGCGATTGCTTGTATTATTTTGTTTTCAGTGTAACGTGTAGGCGTTGGGACTGCCATGAAAAATCGCGGTCTAGTTACATCTTCAAGCGTTTCGTTTGGATTATGAAAGCGTTTACATGACAGCAGCGGTTGCAACAGGACCCATACTAATTTCCTGTGCTTGGGTGTCTCTACAGGATACAGGACTCGTCTCGAACATCCGTGCTATTGTTTAGTGTGTGTGTGTGCTGTATTTTTTTTGGCAAGCGACACCTTTCGGCTTATCTAAATATTTGAGCTGCTGCTTCCAATGTCAATAAACGAAACCAAACTGTAAGCCGCGTCGACGGGAGAAGGGTATGGGGCAAGTGGCAATTGTATACATTGAAAACTGTTACCGTTGAGCAACAACTTTAAAATTCCGACTCATATAACACATTCCGAAAGTCGTAAAGTCTCAAAATTGCCGCTTGTTTAGCTGTAGTCGTATTCCGTGTTTATTTGTAAATTCATAACATATATTCATTTATTTATTAATACCCAATGCTTATGGGTTTGATTTATGTTATTTAAATAAACTGTAGCATCATATTCAGCTTCACTTATGTCCCACAAGTTATTAAGGACCCCGAAATTGATGAACGTGACAGCCAAGAGAGCTCCATGGATACTATCAACTTTAAGTAACTTTAAGTTAGAAATCATAAGTACCAAAGAAGGCCAGAGAAGATTTACAAATCTCCATCGAATTGAAAAAAAAAGATAACAGCACAGTTACTGAAGGACTTAAAATGAAAATGAAAGAATATCTTCGGTGTTTTATCAAAAAAAAATGGAAAATGTAAAAAAAAAACCATTAATGATATTTTTCTGAGCTACTGCACCAATTTTTATTAATATTTAAAACAAAAAACAAAAAAATTATCCTCCCAAGTTGCCAAACTTTATTCCTTAAAATAAAAGCAGTTTTGTAATTTTTGGTATTTTCAGTATTTTGTGACTTCTGTAAAAATACTGAATTTGGTATTTTTTGGTATTTTTTTGTTGATATTTTTCGTATCTGAAAAATATTTAAACCCAAGACTACAAACAATTCACAATAAGACCAGTAAAATTGTAATATAGATTTCAGTTTTATTTTTGAATAGAAAAATAATAGTTATGCAGTAAGTAAGTAAGTAAGCAAGAAAGAAGTAAGAAGTAAGTCTTCTTTTTTTCCTAAAATATGTTTAATTTTTAAGGAACAAAACTAGTCGCAAAAATAATTTATATTTCTTGAGCAATGAATAAATTCAAGAAATTATGCTGAAAAGGTATTTCTTATAAATATTTCTTATAGCCGTTATGGTTTTCAGCTCTATTCTCCCCATTTTCAGCTCTAAGGCTCTTCAACCGATTATTTACCATCGTACGAGTATTATGGACTGGTGTAACGAAGAAAGATCCGCGGTGCTTCAACCCCATCATCAACTAAGCCAGCTACTTGGCTTGTTTGCCCAGTTCAGTTTAAAGTTATTTGACTGGACTTTAGCTGCACGCCACAGTTGCAGTTGCAGCTTTCAGCCAAATTCGAGTACTCAGCCGCCAATTGAAAGCAATACATGTGGCACGAGCAGCACCTGCTGCTGCCACAAAATATCATTGCCCTGTCTCAAATCCGCATTGAATTTCCCAGCCAAGCCATGCACACAGTGCGTATGCGTAATGCGAGTATACTCATGATAAGCGCGTTCGAACCATTCTTGCAGGCAGTGTTGTCTTTCCACACACTGCCCAGAGATCTGCCAAGCGGAATGTCTTATCGTAATCTCAATAAGGAAAACAACTGAAATCCCCATTCGGAAGTTCCCGACAGTGGCTTACTCTGTTTTCTCTTGCTTATGTGTGGAGTCTTATTAGTTTCCAATGCTTTAATAGTTCAGAGTATTGAAAAAATGATTAGACTCTAATAACTCTCATACGTCTATAATTCTATATATATATATATATATATCACATTGCTTAATAATCGTCAGAATAATAGCAGATATTGTTTTGTAAAAATTACTTCTTTATGACGAATGAATGAATGATACAATGGTGTCCATGAAAATTTCTTTTCTTAAATTCCAAGCTGATCTCAACACGGAGTCCAACGTATTTTCTTCACGGAAACTTGTGGAACGCATTTGATTTAACCCGATGAAATGAGCAGAAAATTAAAAGCCAAATGCTTGATACTCATATCAATCAATCATGCGTAATTATCAATCAATCAATCAATCGAGCAAATAAACAATCAACTTGCGGTCACTGAACGCCACACACACATCGATCATTAAGAAATCAAAAATATTAATCTTTATATGCTGCGAGCATGTAATTGGGGGCAACAACAAATCAAACAGCTATATCTAGGTAATGCCCCATCAATAAGTGTCTGTGCTGGCAGACACTTAATCAAAGCCGTTATCAAAGCGGCCCACAAAAATAGCAATCATAAAAATAGTAGAAAACATAACAAATAATACTAGAAACACGGTAGCCCAGTGTCAAGTTGAAAATATCAAGAAAACAAAATATATACATATATAAACAAAATGGAGGAACAAATTGTGTCCGCGATTGTTATGTCAATCGCGTCAGTTGTCAATCAATGCCAGGAAAGAGAGAGAGAAAGACAGAGCAAAAGAGAGCGAGAGAGCGTAAGAGAAATGCAATCAAATCAAAACTAAAGCACACTTGACTATAAAGTCTTATCGAATCGAAGTGAACTTAATCGAAAATCTATCAATATAATTGCAAACAGTAATTAGAGTCCAAGTCAGGTTATCAGATTTTGCGTCAATAAAAGAACATAAATCAATCAATCATGATTGTAAGACCATCAGCCAGTGTTGTCAAATGTCAAATGTATGTGTCTGCATAAAGTGTTGCGCATCTCAACACTTTACTAACTGAGGGAGACAACCTGGGAGGGGTTCGGCCCCATCAGGCTTCTTCCAACATTCTCCAAGATGTTTGAGCGAATGCTTCTGCGCAGGCTAATGAACATTGATGCCTCTGAGCTTGCCCTTCCCAATCATCAATTTGGGTTCAGAAGCAGCCATAGTGGCATACAGTCCATCGCCAGCCAGATTCTGGAAGCCTTTGAACGGGCAAAGTATAACTCGGCCGTATTCTTGGATGTGAAGCACGAGGGCCTCTTGTCCCAGCTGACTCCGCTTCTCTCACCCCGATCTACTCATTCTAAGATCGTTTCTACTTGTTTCTTAGTAAAGATACGGGATTCGAAGTCGTCAATTAAGCGGTTCTCCGCTTCGATCTCTAAATGCTTCGGCCATGGTACAGGAGTTTTTACTGTGTACGAGTGCTGGCCCTCGCGTTAGAACATTGTAATATAAACGCAAAAGAGCCAACATGCGACTTGATCGCTGAAGCAAATAGCTCCTCACGCAAGTTAAATGTTTTGGGAGTTACCTTAGACGGTCGCACAGTGGCTCATTTCCGTCTTTCATTGTTTCATTGATGAAAACTGGGGTGGCAGCTGTTCTTTTGAAATAGCTCCAAAGGATCGAGTCATACCAAAGCAAGATTCTGCGGAGGATTGTGGACGCTCCCTACTACTCTGTGCGCAACAACACCATTTACAATGATCTTGGTGTATTGCCAGTAAGCGCTTCAATCAGCAAATTCGCTGAAAGGTACAGAGCAAGGCTTCTGTCCCACACAAACTCCTTGGCATCTCGCCTTGCAAGGCCTTAGGCTCGTCCAATATCATCCTTCGGATAGTTGGATTTATGGCAGGATGCCCGTTAAGCTCTGTACACTCTGGTAAAGGCCTGCATATCCAGCAAACTTATTTTTACTACTCTCTGTTAGTGCTTCGATATCTTCAAAAGAAGCTTAATTGAACCATACATTTTTTAAAAATATATAAAGTGAAATATAGTTCACATTTTGGTTGATATATATGTAAAATAAAATGAGTTTTGTGACAACTTTATGCACTTTGAGGAAGATTTTTTTAAGTTCCAGAGGCAGGAAACTGTGGAAACTATGGGGTCCTGGGAAAAGTGTTATAGCTTAAGAAACGAGTAACATATAAAACTGATATTGATATTTAGAAGTAAGATATTAAATATAAACGAATTAAAATAGCAACGATTCGTGTAAGTCACATTCGATAACACTTATATTAGAAAATAAAGTAAACTTTACTTTTTGAAAACCGTCAACCAAAAGATGGGGACGATGATGATATATAAGTCAAGTGAAGTTTTTAAAAATAATCGAGTTATGTTTTAGGCTCAAAATATGAACGCCTTATATAATAACAAAACTTCACTTGAAGGGTGTTTTTTCCCCTTTCATCGCAACTTATGCGGATAACGGTGCTGTCCAACTTTCTGAAGGACCAATGGCAACCGAATACAAGATATAGGAATGCAATATTGCAAACAAAATATGATTAAAATTTCGATTTCGAAATAATTAGTAATAATAACGGCTTAAACAATTAATGATACAAATATTTATGTAAATAAATGCATACCACAACTGAGTTTGTAGGCACTTTTTGTACTATTTGTGCTTAAACAGTTTGGGAATTATAAGTGACCAGCGCTTGAAAATACGTGTTGCTCAAACAGGTTGGGAATTCTAAGCGAGCAGAAACTGAAGAACTACTTATGCCACTATTGAAAATTTGGAGTCTGGCAATAACTCAATTTTGAAGAGAGTTTCAATGAACAAACGAGTCTCTTTTCAAATACATTAGGAATGCATCAAGCTGTAATGTTACATAACAGAAAGCTTAACATTGCGAAAATCTGTTGCCTTAGCAGCTGTTAAGCACAGCTGCTTCTAAACAATCTCCCATTATTAGATAATGTGCAATCATTAGGTGATTTCCAATTACTGCTTACATATCGTTCAGAGTTCCAGATGGCGTCAAGGTATATTCCCCATAAAGACATGCGCATTCTTTCGTGGCCAGTGTGTTAGATTAGCCAACCAATTACTTGTAGAGACATTCGTAAAAGCCTCAATCCCTTTCTTCAATTATAATCCTTATTCAACCAAATATAAATAAGCTTTTTATGCAACAAATGCACACAAAGCTCAACAAACTGAATCAAATTGCGCACAAAGCAAACAAATTGCAAATTCCGAGAACTCTTTCTTCATATTTATTTCGCATAAATGGCTTAATATGCAAAGGTATTCACATCGCAGCTGCAACTATGAGCTGCCCATTGTGTTGCTATTTACAATTGATTGATATCACCATCAATGATGCTGAAAATAGGATGTACAAGATGTGTCCATGGGGTCCCAGCTAGAGCATAATCGCGTTGTTACTCGCATTAGATAACGTAAGACTATAAGGAAATACATACACTCAGAGAAAAGTTGTCTCGTCGTGGTCGAAGACTCTCTCTAACGAATGTAAGCCACAAAAATCTAATTAAATACAATTTTATCAGACATATAAAGGCTTAGTTCCTGAAAAATTTAAACCAAATCGAATTTTATTGCAATCCCAAGCGGGATTGAGTTGTACTCCATCCGTTTTAGAGCCATCTTAATGAAACTTGGTTTAGGAAGTGCATACTATGTGAGAACCAGACGAATCAGATAACTATAACGTAAGAACAAATGCTAGAAAACTGAGCTGTTGTATGCAAAGCATTTTTCTTTTTCAAGAAATCTCAGCCAACCTCAGTAATTCCAAGTTTCGTCGTACTCTTTAGAAGTTTGCTAAATTTACTGAAAATCGAACCATTATACCATTAACTATAGAATATACATAGATACGTCAAACAAGCATTTTTCTGTGGCCAGATGCTTTGCTGACCGTAGCGCCCCAGAGCGACTTCGGCAAAAAAGCCGAACTACTAGCGCCCCAGTCGTGCATCGTCAGCTCAGCAAAAAAGGCCGAGCTACTAACGCCCCGGCTCCGAACAAATAATTACTTTGGATCGACACCAGAACGATGAGCACGGCGTATGTCGGCGTATTCAGTAATTAATGTTATAAGCATTAAATAGTTAATACTTTAGTTGAATTTGTAAGTGGAGTACTACTTTGTAATTGATGCCAGATTCTTATTTTTACTTTAATTCAATAAATGAATAGTTTTCAAATCAAAATTAACGCGTACTTAAGTTAAATTGAAAATAAAAAGAAAAAGTTCCAAAACTCGAATAGTACCAGGTTTTTCTCTGAGTGTGTACTTATAAAGATGGCGAGTATAAAGATATTTACATGACAGCATTGTTGCTCGTCAGTGTCTCATTTGTCACTCACACACTCACGAACACGTGACAATCTTTTAGCCATATGAAGTGTCGCTAAAGCTCTCGGCCTCTGGGTGTGGGTGTGGGTGTGGGTGTGGATATGGGTGTGAGTGCGAGTGTGAGTGTGAGTGTGTTTAACTGCGTATGGTATTTGCATTTGTGCTGCTGACAGCGCCTAAGCGGCCATTTTATCATGTCTACTTGCCACACACTCAGCCAGATACTCACACATACAACACACACACTGAGCTATAACCATGATATGACAAATGATATGACTCAGCAAACGAAATATGAAAGCATCAGACTGAGATTGGTCCGAGTGGAAGCGATGATCCTAAGTAATTATGATAATGAACACTGAGTCACAGAGATATAAGGTACGGGTAAGTACAGGTAAGTACTTCAAAGCGAGGTTCGTTTTAAAATCCACCTATGTTCCTGCTGCCCTCTGATCTAATTTAATTATTTCAACCTGATCTATTTTTTTTTCATTTTGAACCTAAAAGGTTTTTTTTTTGTTTTGGTGTTTGATAGGAAAATTTTATTTCGGAATTTTTCCGAGAAGTTCCATTCCCATTTGAGTCATTTTCCACTTTCATTTAAAATAGAGGATGGGGAGAACAGAGACGTCTTCACTAACATCAGGATAAGCTAAGAGTTAGATATGAATAATAGGAAAATCTCCCACACTGAGCTTGCCCCTTTCGATGCACATAAATAGCTTCGGGTTCGAATCCCAGTCATGAACTTTGACTATTCTAAGACATCTTTGCCTTTGCCGAACAGCTAGCAATGCTTTAAACTTCGCATTTTATTTATATTTTAGTGGGAATTCAATTCAAAAAATATAAGAAAAATTAAATAAAATCTAAAAAAAAAGCTACAAATTAGTTCGGTTCCAAGCACATAAAAGCCTTTCGCCAGCATAAGAAAAAACAACCCACCAAATTTCATATGAGAAAACAGAAAAAAAAAGCTAAGAAACTTTTAAAATCTTTGAAGATCTTTAGAATATAAATATACAAACACTACAAGGCATGGCATCAAAGTATTTACTGCCCTGTTTCCGCTCGAAAGTCACACGGGTGAAGAAGGAGAAGGATAACGAAAGCGTGGCGTATCGTAATGAGCTAGTCGAGGCGCTCGACAGGACCAAAGGCAAGCTGGAGGCCAGCTGGAAGGCCGTGGACGCTATCGTGTCCAAGCCCTGCTATCAAGGACTCCAACAGCAGCTCTACGATGTGCTCTACACGGGTGGCCTGCTGACCGCCGACGGCAAGCTGCCCCAACGCGGTGAACTGAAGCTGCGCACCGGCTACTGCATCTTCCAATGCCACGATGAGCTCAACGCCCTGCGCGTCTATGAGCAGCTCATCCAGCGTCTGCGCCGGCGGCACAAGCAGCTCGATGTTGCCTTCGAGACACATGCCACGCGCATGCTGACCCTCCTCAGCGGCTTTGAGGTGGGCGCCCGGCGGCGGCTGGCGCTGCTGATGGCGCTGTTCCTCATGGCCGGCCAGCTGAAGCCGGTAACGCTGCTGGCGCTGGGCCAGCAGCAGGCGAGCATTGATGAGGGCCTGGCCCTGGAGTTCATGCTGGTTGTGTGCGTTACACTGAAGCGGGAGCGGGGCGCCAACTTTATGCTGGGCGTACTGAAACGCTCGGGCCTGGATGGCAAAATAATAAGCTTTATGCCGCCCATGCTGCGCAGCGATTTGTACTTTCGGCAGGTGTACCAGGAGAGCGATTTGAATGAGATCATCAAGCTGCATGAGACACGTGCCGGCCTGGAGCTGCGACGTCAGTTGCAGCAACGCTTGTTAGATGACTTTAGGGAGCAGCTGCCCCACGTGGACATCGTTATGAATGTCAGGCAATTTCAGCGAGAGCATCACATGTCCGACTCCGAGATAATTGGCATCGTCTGGCAAACAATCAATAGCAGCTTCGGTTCCAATTGCAGTTCCAGTTGCAACCTGGACCAGAGCTTGCGTAAGCTCCAGATATATTCGCCGCTATTGAATGCATTGTGCAACACGGACAGCGCACAGATAGCGCTGCTATTGTGGGTGCAAGAGTGGTGTTATGAGCACCATTCATTGTTCAAGTCCTTTGAGCGCCTGGCCTGCCACCTGTACAAGGCGGGCGTGATTAACAAGGATGCCATCGTACGCTGGTACGAGGTGGATCACATGGACAAGGGCAAGGTCGCCTTTCTCGCCCAAATGCGTCGCTTTGTCCGCTGGTTGCGCAGCGACAGCGACTCCAGCTGCCGTGTCGACTACAACGCCAATCCGAAAAATCGGAACAACAGTCAGCACCGGTGTCAGCCCGTCTATAGCGATGTGGTTCCCACCATGACGACCAAGTACGTCAAATACTTATAGGATCCTTACTGGCCTTCGCCCAGCCCATAGCTCAGCTTCCTTTCCATAGCCATTACAATAAATTAGATACGCATTGCACACCATGAATAAACAATAGAGCCTAGAACAATAGCAATTTATATCATTGCATTTTTGTTGTTTAACTTTTATTTTTATATTTTCATTTGATTTTTATACTATGTTCCCGAAGGGAAAATAGTATATTGGGTTTGCGAAATGTCCGTCTGTCCGTCTGTCCGTATGAACGCAATTTTTTTGCCTTTATCTTTGAGCTAGAGCAACCAAACTTGGTACACCTGTTGGTGTATACCGTTAATTTATGAAGTGTCGAGATCGACATATATCTCACACCTTTACAGGTAGAGTCACCAAATTTGGCCCACAGACTAATGTTAACATTCTGGACAAATCTGCATCAAAAAAATTTTGACACACCCATCCCCTCCACAAAGGAGAAAAATCGATATCTCTCACACCTGTGCAGTTTTTTTCGCGTCTCTTTCTGAACACACAAATAAACAAATTATATAGGACTGGGAACATAGTATTCTGCAGTCGGGTGCGTCCGACTGCAACGTTTTTACTTGTTATATTTCATCTTCCCAATGTTACTTCACCTTTATTCGTTTTAAGTCAACTTGGAAATCCAAAGGAAATTGTTTGGTCATTGCATAACAGCACACCTATTATCCTTTTCTCCCTGGCTTCACTTTGTGAGGGTCAGATGTTCACTTATGACCAGGACTAAGCAATAGAACAAAAGCATTTAATAAAACAATTATTATTCAAATTGCTTTAATTAAATTTTCATCCGCCCATGGTTACTTCATTTTCGTCCGCCCAACTCAAGTTGTGTTCTTAAAAGTCACTTTATTGGCACTATATATTTATTATGCTTCTCCCATTCCCTTCACATTATTTTCCTTCGCTCTTATTCAACATGTGTCCTCCATTGTCACTTTTATGACCAAGCCTAAGCCATAGAATTCTGAATTTTTACTCCCTGTACCCATAAAATGGGTAAAAAGGGGGTATTACATCTGTGCAAATGTATGTAACAGACAGAAGGAGACATCTCCGACCCTATTAAGTATATATATTGTTGATCAGTATCAAAAGAGATTTTGATTTGGCCATGTCCGTCTGTCTGTCCGTCTCTCCGTCCGACCGTCCATCTGTCCATCTGTCCGTCCGTCCGTCCGTCCGTCCGTCCGTCCGTCCATCCGTCCATCTGTCTGTCCGTCCGTCCGTCAGTACGTCCGTCCGTCCGTCCGTCCGTCCGTCCGCAGGTCAAGTTTATTTTGGATCAGAGATATTCCCCCACAGCCCCGCTATTCCATAAAAACCGTTTTACAGAAACAGGTTTGAAGATATAGCTTTGGGATAATACCTCAGTTACTCTAAATCTACTGTCCAAATTTCAAGTCAATCGGATAATAAACACGGAAGTTATTCACGAAAGAAGATCAGTGCTGCAGCGCGCGGGGAAGAAGAAGCACAGCCACAACTTAAAATACCTCGCTTGCGCTGTGGCTCGTGTGTGTTCATCTTTGTGTATGTGTGTGTGTATGTGTAAGTGTACGAAGACGCGATCGGAAATATTTGACCTGGGTAGAGGGAGTTTTGTAGTCGGGTACACTCGACTAAAGCATTCTTACTTGTTTTAACTATAGAAGAACAATAGCAACATAATAATTGTCTTTATCAAGGATTATTTTAACTTCGAGAACATGACATATTTATACTGCCGCTTATGTAACAGGCATCTCCGACCCTATAAAATATATGTACAACATATATTCTTAATCAGTATCAAATTTGGAATGTGGGTGGGAATGTATACCATACGCAAATCAATTTTGTTTCGGATTTTGAATATCTCCCCCTCCTACGCATATCGATAAAAACCATTTTGTGAGGACAATATTAATAATATAGCCTTAGGATTTGGCGTGTATAATATCTTGGTAGCTCCTAATCTACTGTCCAAATTTCAAATCGAACAGATAATAAACACGGAAGTTATTTACAAAAGAAGATTCAGTACTACAGAGCGGAGCGAAAATCTGCCACTTAAAATGCTTGCCGCTTGTGTGTCTGTTGTATATGTACATATATGTATGTGTGTGTAAGTGTACGAAGATGTGATTGAAAATTTTAGAACTGTAACTATAATATTGTTACAACTGCACATTAAATATTATACTCTGATAATTCCCAACCAGTTTGCCCACAAGTCTTATAACCCGCTAATTTTTAAGTATTGTGCGCCTATAATTTTTAACCAGTTTAAGCGCAAACTTAATGGAGTAGTTGTTACGACGTTGGGAATTTCAGAATCAAGCCTTGAGGCTGATTACTCACATTTATTTTTTCTTTTCTTTCGCTGAATTTTATAATTATAAGCAGCGGGAATATTCCTGCAAATCACCAAGAGTGATCACATATTTAACAACCTTATTAGGTCGGTCTGGGATTCTCTCTATCCACAATAACTGCGGGTTGCTGAGAGTTATCATATCCTCAACAACCTCATAAGGTTGGTCTGGGATTCTCCCTATCCAAAATGACTACTAAAAAGGCAAGTCCCTTTTCATAAGTATTCTTTTAATATCCAAGTGATACATTTCCTATTTTTACTTCTTTGGATGGCTGAGAGTTATCATATCCTCAACAACCTCATTAGGTTGGTCTGGGATTTCCCTATCCACAATGACTGTTATAAAAGGCAAGTCCCTTTTCATAAGTATTCTTTTAATATCAAATTGATACATTTATTTTTATTACTTCTTTGGATGGCTGAGAGTTATCATATCCTCAACATCCTCATAAGGTTGGTCTGGGATTCTCCCTATCCAAAATGACTGCTAAAACGCAAGTCAAATTGATACATTTACTTTTTGTACTTCTTTGGAGGGCTGAGAATTATCATATCCTCCACATCTTCATGAGTCAAATGCATCGCCTTGAGCACATCTTCCGCAGGCACCCAGAATTGCTTGTTGGCATCATTGAGAATATGACTAAGTATTTCATTAATACTTTCTTATCTAATTTTTTCTTTTATGGTCATGGTATTTATGTATCTGTGGTCACTTTGTTGTCTTCTGTTTTTACGTGCATCTTCCCTAGTCGCTTTTCTAAATATCATCTTGAAAAAATCTTTCCACTTTACTTCGCTAAACTTATCTTTGTATTGTCCCTTTTATGCTTATTAGCTAGCAATATAATCGCTTAAGTCGCTTGTCTTCCGTGTTAACTGGATTCACTTAGCTCAATTGCTTGACATAGCTCTCAATTGGTTTTGTTAAATTAATCCAAGTAATACTCAAAATCCACGTTTCCTTGAAACTTTCTTAGAGCCAATGGAACTGTGCTGTTTCTGTCGTACTCTGATTTTGTGTTTCTATTCTCAATATCTTGAAGCTTAAATGTCTGTCAAATTGTTGAATGTTGGCTTAAGAGAAGCTTTTCATTCCTTACTTCTTTCAATTTACTGCAGTGGAAGCAAAGTCACTTTTCGGTCTTAACGAAATCCGAAGATGCTTTTGAGCATCGCGCGCGGATATCTGTTGGGAAGTGCTGCCGGAGACCCACATAAATGGCGAATTAATTGAGTTAGTGGGCGAAAATTATTGAATTTTACATGAGTGCATTTACGATTCAATTAAGTATCGAGGCTGCCCACAAAATAAAACAAACACAAAATAAGCAATGCGGAAAAAATGAAGGAAAATAATACACAACAGCACAACTAACAATTAATTGCCAGGAAGCTGAATAAATGGACTCTGCGCGACAGTTTGTTGATCATTTATGGCAGAGGGGGCGAGAGAAGCCGGATCCAATCGGATAGGAAATAAAGGGCGAGCTGTGGAAGGAAGAAATCAGGAACAACAACCGTTGACCTTGGCCATGAAAAGCGGTCAATGATAAATCACAGACACAAACAAAAACAAGTTTGGTATCCGGCAAGAGATTGACATGCTCGACTGCATGCATACCCAGCAAACTTCCAAAGGAAGCAAAAGTCGAAAATTGAATACCATTTTTTAAGGAGTATTAATAAAATTTACAAGAAAGTCAGTCCAGAGTACAAAACATGCTCAAAAGGACATTCCGTATGAAAATCGATTGGGTTTTGACGAAGTTAGCGGATTTGGTAATCAAGGAACTTGAGCTAGTATATAAAACTTTACAAGTCGACATTTTTTGAATTTTTAGAACGAATTTTTGGCCAAAAAATATTTTAGCTTAGAGTATGTTGTGAAATAGTGTTTTATACAAATTCCTCACGGGTATGAAAAGGTATTTTAAATGGAATTTAGGAATTTGTTATGATATCATTGAATAAGATCTAAAAACTTTATAAGCTGGGCGCATAATATGCCAACAGGTGTACCAAGTTAAGTTGCTCTAACCCATAATACTTGTAACCCATAATACTTCTTTATCCAAAAAAAATGTTTGGGAACAAAGTAAAACTATAATAAATTTCAGGATGTTTCCTTATCTGGAAATATCCTTATCGCGCTAACGCTCTCTCAGGAGCATTTGCTTGGTCGACCCTTCCTTGTGTGATATCCTTAACGTCTTACTGGCTGCGATGCCAATTAATTTCGATTGCATTTCCCCATTTCGCGCACGTCATGCAGCCATCGCATGTGCTTCGTTGTGCGTCTTTTGTCCTGAATCCTGTGTCCTGTGTCCCATGTCCTTTGTCCTGCCGAGCGCACATCAGAAGAAAAATGATTCTGCTCGTTGCTCTGAGCCATTTACAACATAAGCTACAGCAACAGCAACAAATACAACAACAACAAGTTTGGCCAAAAGGCAGCAAAGACAACAACCAGGACGACCTCCAATTAGAAATAGTTTGCTATTTGGCCGCGCTAAGTACTTTGTGTGTGTGTGTGTGTGTGTTTATGCTTGTGTGAAATTTAACGCGAAATGCTGCAACACACACACCCAGGAGCACACACACACGCACGCACACACACAGGGACAGATTTATGCCCGGCATTCAGCAAGCAGCAGCAGCGAGCAACAGTTTCACCTTTCCGCCATATTTATGTTTGACACCACGCACACACACATACACACACACACATATCGTGCATTATCTCCCTCTCGCTCTTTTCATATATTTACCCTCTCGCTCACACACAACGTTTGCATGCGGTGACGTTGCTTTTGACCTAGTAAAATGCAACAGTGGTAAAGTCAAAGTGCAACCCTGTTGCCTGTTGGTTGTTGCTGTTGCTGTTGCTGTTGCTGTTGCTGTTGCTGTTGCTGTTGCTGTTGCTGTTGCTGTTGCTGTTGCTGTTGCGTGGTCTTAACAAAAGCAATTGCTGACGGCAGCAGAAGCGACACTACCAGCCGCACAGTGGTTCCCAAATTGCCAAATTATATAATTGGTCACAAAACGTGACCCCTACCGGGGGATAAACGTAGGGATCGGATCACCATATCATACTATAGCTGCCCTAAAAACGATCGCTAAAAAAACGAGCGGATTAATTAACTTTTCGGTCTTTTCACCAAAGTCACCACCCACTTAGACCATCCTTATTTCAGGGTATACTCGTATATCTTTGGAAACCCTTAGATATGTGTTCCTTGTTATTTAATTAGTTTCAATAATATTATTTGTAGCAGTAATCACAAAGGCACAAATAATTATTTTTCAATATCTTTGTAGCCACCCTGAAGACGGTTACCGTGGTGTAACCGAAATATGTCGGAATAATATAGCAACTAATTTTGTTGTTTTACTTATTAAAGCTGGACCTCCAGCCGGCCAAACCAGCATATAAAAATTAGAAAGGTCGCCAAATCATAACTTATCTTTTTGCCTGGTGAACAAATTAACCAAATTTTCAACTGATTGTGCAAACAAACTTCAGCCAAAGTAAAGTATGTTTCACTTTCGAAACCATTTTATAAAAGACTTTTGCAAAAACAAACAGGATAGCATAAACGAAGTTTTATTCTAGATATATTCATACATTGTACCACTGTGCGACAGTGACGCGCACCAATTTGGTGCTCCTCGCGAACGTCAATGAAGTCAATTCACGTGTTTTGTGACTGTGACAAGAAAGCAGCTCCCATCTGTGCATCTGAGAACCTAGGCACATGGACGTCCGGGTGCCTACAAAGGCACCTGAGCCCTAACTAACTAGTTAAATACATAACTACTTCCATTGTCGACTGGAGCACATGCAAATTTTAAAAATGCATTACGTTTGAGTGTTTGAATGTTTGCCTCAATGGGCAAGGGACTCGTACACTCAGACTATTTTAAGCAATCTGTAGACAATTAGCTTACATAAACTTATACAATAGATTGTAATTGTTAAGAATTGGAGGGTGTTATATTCATTTGTAGGAGATTATGTATATGAGCTCATTATTTCTTTCCACAGTTCTTAGACATGTTTAACATAGTTTGTATAAAACTTTCCTTATATCATTGACCATATTCCAACTTTTTTTTATAACCTCCTGCTAATTTTCATAGAAAGTTTAGTTGGGACTCACATTTGACTATTTTCTTGACAACAGGTTCGGTTCAGCAATAGGGGAATTCCGGACCACAACCATTTCGGGCACAAGCCAATTTCACTCTTGGATTTTATGATCCATGATCGAGTCGCGGACGTACCGACGTTTCTAAGGACGCTCTACAGCAACCTAGGTGAATACTCACTAGAAGAAATTGACAAGAGAGGCCGCTTTACCTGTGCAACATCAACCTAAGCGTAAGGAGAGTATGCTATTGGTGGGTATTCCAGCAGACCTAGAAGCCACAGTAGTTCCAAGCCACAACTGGGCACCTAACAGGTCTATGCTGAGCCATCCGAGTTAACCTAACGTAACCTTTCTATGATTTGATGGCAATGTTCTATGTTTTTCTGAGTGTATCAAGTGAACGGCTTGGGGTGGTTCTTTTCCAGGAGACGTCCTACATATGTATATGGAAAGTATGAGCAAATGAATAAGCGAAAGCATTTAGACATGGAAATTAAAGTGCTGCCCTCCGTTTCGGCTTTTAGTACAGTACATGAATAGTTGTTGTATTTGCCAGTAATTCAGTGCGGCTACTAAGTAAAAGCTAGTAAGAAGGCTCTAGTCGTGTATACCCGACTACGAGACACCCTTTGCCAAGTCCTACGATTCTTAACAACATCCTTGTTCACATACACATCAAGCAGTTCAGCGGCATTTCAAGTGGCCGCTGCGCTGCTGCTTCCCCGCGCTATGCATTACTAAAACTAGATTCTTGGATAACTTCCGTGTTTATTATCCGATCGTTCGAAATTTGAGAAATAGATTACGAGGGATCCAAGTATTATGTATTACTTATACTTATACTTTGAAGCCGTTTTCATCTTTACGTGAATGTGGGGGAATTATTCAAAATTCGAAATAAACTTGACCCGCTATTTACGAACCATTCGAAATTTGGTGTCTAGCTCTTATAGTTACCGAGATCCTTGCGTTCATTTGAACGGACGGACGCACAGACAGACGAACAGGGCCAGATCGACTCGTCTATTGATCATGAATTTATGTTACATTCAGTAGCACAGTTTCAGTACCTCCTTTCATCAATTTTATGGGTACAGGGTGTAACAAGGCCAAGACACGCCATCACAGGATAGGACGGGGCGGGTCAGTTGAATAATGCATAGGGTGGGGCACCACGGCAAGGGCTAGTCCTGGAACTAAATAGTACATACAAACATTGTGTGTGTGTCTTGGCACACTGCAATGAAGCTAGAACTCGCAAAATGTTTGGGAAATATGTTTTCCCAAGTCAAAGAAATGGCGGCTATATGATAATGGTCTGATTTGGCCGGTTAAAACATAATGTGGTGACTTTGGTCGGCAGTCTTTATAGACAAAAATGTCTTTCACACAAGAGTTCTTCGAACGATCGTGCCCAAGGCAGCTATATGATATAGTGATCCGATCACGCGTCTCTAGCAATTTCCATCAAGTTAGCTTAAGAACTGAGTTTGCACAGAAACAGACATCGCTAGATCGACTCGGGTATAAAAATGCACAGCAATAAATGCATCATCAAGCTATTCCAGAATATTTGTTTTCCAGGCAATTACCAAAGGAATCATCCTCTGGACCTACTGATTCGATTTCCCAGTTAAACAGGCGAACTGTTAATACACTGTTATGCTTGTAAACACTATCATATCGCAATCTCAATAAGGAAAACAATTGAGCAGCTCCAGTCGGAATTTCCTGACTGCGATGTACTTTGTTCTCAGTCCCCTTTCGCATATTTAAGGAAAGTTACTTAGTTTCCAAACTAAGTTCGGGTGAAGGTGGGGAAAGGGTTGCCACATTGTTATAACTGCACGTTAAATATAACATTAAATATTATACTCTAATAATTCCCAACCAGTTTGCCCACAAGTCTTATAACCCGCAAATTTTTAAGTATTGTGCGCCTATAATTCTTAACCTGTTTAAGCACAAACTTAATGGAGTAGTTGTTACGACGTTGGGAATTTCAGAATCAAGCCTTGAGGCTGATTACTCACATTTATTTTTTCTTTTCTATCGCTGAATTTTATAATTATAAGCAGCGGGAATATTCCTGCAAATCACCAAGAGTGATCACATATTTAACAACCTTATTAGGTCGGTCTGGGATTCTCTCTATCCACAATAACTGCGGGTTGCTGAGAGTTATCATATCCTCAACAACCTCATAAGGTTGGTCTGGGATTCTCCCTATCCAAAATGACTACTAAAAAGGCAAGTCCCTTTTCATAAGTATTCTTTTAATATCCAAGTGATACATTTCCTATTTTTACTTCTTTGGATGGCTGAGAGTTATCATATCCTCAACAACCTCATTAGGTTGGTCTGGGATTTTCCCTATCCACAATGACTGTTATAAAAGGCAAGTCCCTTTTCATAAGTATTCTTTTAATATCAAATTGATACATTTATTTTTATTACTTCTTTGGATCGCTGAGAGTTATCATATCCTCAACATCCTCATTAGGATAGTCTGGGTATTCCATGCCCAAAATAAACTGGCTGTTATTTTATTATATTGTAAGCGTATGATTCTTAACCAATTTTAAAGCAAATCTGATTGAGTAGGCGAAGCAGCTTTCACAGTTTCAAAATCAAGCCTTGCGGATGATTTTCCATCTTTTTCTTTTACTGAAATTACTTGATATTAATATACTTATATATATAATCTTAAAACTCCACGAAACTTGTATACTCCTGCAAATCGCCGAGAGCTATTATATATCTTATGACGTCAATGGGTTGGTCTGGGATTCTCCCTATCCAAAATGACTGCTTAAAAGGCAGTCAAATTTATACATTTTCTCTATTTTAATTTCTTTTGGATGGCTGAGAGTTATCATATCCTCAACAACCTCATAAGGTTGGTCTGGGATTTTCCCAATCCACAATGACTGTTATAAAAGGCAAGCCCCTTTTCATAAGTATTCTTTTAATATCAAATTGATACATTTATTTTTATTACTTCTTTGGATCGCTGAGAGTTATCATATCCTCAACAACCTCATTACGTTGGTCTGGGATTCTCCCTATCCACAATGACTGCTAAAGACATGACAAACCCTATGATTGTTAACCAATTTTAAAGCAAATCTGATTGAGTAGGCGAAGCAGCTTTCACAGTTTCAAAATCAAGCCTTGCGGATGATTTCCCATCTTTTGCTTTTACTGAATAATATACTTGTATATATAATCTTAAAACTCCACGAAACTTGTATACTCCTGCAAATCGCCGAGAGCTATTATATATCTTATGACGTCAATGGGTTGGTCTGGGATTCTCCCTATCCAAAATGACTGCTAAAACGCAAGTCAAATTGATACATTTACTTTTTGTACTTCTTTGGAGGGCTGAGAATTATCATATCCTCCACATCTTCATGAGTCAAATGCATCGCCTTGAGCACATCTTCCGCAGGCACCCAGAATTGCTTGTTGGCATCATTGAGAATATGACTAAGTATTTCATTAATACTTTCTTATCTAATTTTTTCTTTTATGGTCATGGTATTTATGTATCTGTGGTCACTTTGTTGTCTTCTGTTTTTACGTGCATCTGCCCTAGTCACTTTTCTAAAAATCATCTTGAAAAAATCTTTTCATCTTGACATCGCTAAACGTCACTTGGTATTGGTCCCTCTTATGCTATTTTATTAGCTAGCAATATTATCGCTTATCGCTTGTCTTCCATGTCAATTGCTTGCTATTGAATGGCTTATATCTATAATTCTATACCTATAAACAGCGTGTATATTGCTGCTATAAAAGTCAAGTCAAATTTACAAATATTCTTTATTCTTATATCTTTGGATAGCTGAGAGTTATCATATCCTTAACATCCTTATAAGGTCGGTCTGGGTATTCTCCCTATCCAAAGTGACTGCTTTTAAAGGCAAGTCCCTTTTTCTTAATGAGTTTTGAAACATTGATACATAATTTGTATAATATAATAATTTGAATTTATTAAGTATAAAAATTAAATTAAATTAAGTGTAACATTCCAGCACTTCAATTTCTGTGTACTAACTAATAAAAACAAATGATAAGATTTGGTCTTCCCCTTCATGGATAGTGCCAGCACATATTGTTTTGTAAAAATTACTGTTTTGGGACGAATAAATGATCGATGCAATGATATCCATGAAAATGTACTTTCTTAAAAGTATTTTGCCAGTTTTGTTTTAAATTTCAAGTTAGTTTCTACACGGAGTCCTTCGTATTTTGTGAGAACTGGTTACAGGATGTCTCATAGTCGGGTATACTCGTACTCGACTAGAGCGTTAATACTTGTGTCAACCTCAGCCTTAACTCATTATTGAACTCATCGAAAACCGTTGAAATGAAATATAAATGAAGTTCAGTGTAAGTTAAAAGGAGCCATCGCCTAATGCTCTATATTCGCAAGACTCTCATCCTCTAATTTGCTACAGTTATGTATGTGCACACACGCCCTTATAATACGAACCTCATGTGTCAATCTCTACTCAACAATTTATATAATTTTCTATAATGAGCTGTTGACGCACAATCTATAAAAGCTCCCGACACCAAGGAATCTCGTTACGTATTGTCACTACTGCGCAAGTGTTGCAGCTGGGTACTCTCATGGAACACCGCGTGGCATCAACACGTGGCATAACTAATGATGACAACTGCAGTAAGTGCAAGGCGGCCGGGAGGTAAAAGCTCTGCAACACCCTCTGTTCACACAACCAAAAGAGAACTACCACGTGTTACCTATTCAAAAAGAAAAGAAAAAACGAGGTAAAAGCTCTGCAACACCCTCTGTGCGCATAACTAAATCAGAACTACCACGTAACCTATTCAAAAGAATAAAACTGATTGAACCAGTGCAACACATGCTACCTCATGAGGGATATAACAAAGGTTGCGTTGCATTTTTAACGAACGTAAGATGCTGACGCACGGTACTGCTAAGGACCTTACGTTACATGTGACCCGTCCCACCCATCTCAACTAAGCCGCACATGACGCACAGTCTATAAAAATGGACGCATCCAATTAGGATGTCGTAAGTCACATTTCTAGCAGTACATTTGCAATAGCACGTGGACGGGGAGGCACATATACTCGTACTTAAACTATTATAGGTTGCACGTTGTGACAGGGATTCAAGCCAGATGCTCCATCACTAGGTTATGTTATGACACCAATAGTTTGTTAAACAGGAAAAGCATTGTTCGGCATGATACATAACTCGATCTCTCGATCCAGTGGCATATCAAGTCGGTCTCTTAGACAACTCAGCTTGGTTCAATCTAGCCAATATATGGTGAAATCTTATAAATGGATTTTGT
Source organism: Hirtodrosophila confusa (assembly GCA_035043065.1). Lineage (NCBI taxonomy): Eukaryota > Metazoa > Arthropoda > Insecta > Diptera > Drosophilidae > Hirtodrosophila > Hirtodrosophila confusa. The sequence goes on along the minus strand of JAWNNI010000242.1, from coordinate 14,058,202 downwards.
TGGTTTGTGAGGGAAAACTCAGAAGTAAAAGTGGAACAAAACGGTACTCAATTCGGTTCAAAAACGCCTTTTTTCTCAGTGTATCCATCTTCTACAGTCGCTAATTATCCTGGCGTTCCAAACACATCTTCGTACACTTACAAATCTAAGAAAAAACATCATCTCACACATTTTACTTTTCGGCTAGCAATATTTTAATTTATTCTTGGTGTAGATTTAGAGAATGAGCTTAAAGACAATCGCTAGCATAATATTAAAATGCCAGACACCTATTTTCCGAACTCATCCCGAGTTATCCAACATCTTTGACTACGACGCTTAATATGGGAATAGATTTTTCCAAATCAGTGAATTATGTGTTAACTAATGTTTTGTATAGATGTTTGAAAATGGTAATCAAGCTGCGATTATTGCCAATCAGTCAGTTAGTCACCAGTTAGCCTTAAACTATGACACACATATTACTCTTTGTGTCCGCGGCAATTAGCAAAGGGAATCTTTAAAAAAAATAGAACAAAAATGTTGCTTACAGTTTCTACAAAGCGCAACAAAAAGGAAAAACCTTCTATACCAAAATTAAATTAGCATATTCGTTTATTGTCAAAGCATACACAGAATGTTCCCGAAATACCTTCATATATACAAAAAGGACACACAATAAAGGCAACTGAAATACACAAGTACAATTTACAATGGATACGCCATTGTCCTGTGGCCTTTGTGTGCGCCAGTCCCAAATTGGCCGCAATTAAAGCTGCATACTGCGAGTATATGGAATTTAGTTTTGATTAATAGATAGTATGCTGATAATGCAGTCATAGAAACATTCGCCACTGCGCCACAAGCCTGTTTAAAACTATAACTATTTTTTGATATACAAAGTTTTGCCTTTGTTTCATTTAGTTGTGAATATAAACATAAATCACAATTTGGAGTATCAAATGACGCTAATTATATGTGTAAGTATTATGAATATGTGAGCGGTAAGCTTTTTAACTATGCGTCATTTGCAGTACCTCCTGTCGAAGGGCATGCTTGCAGAGTGGGAGAAACACTAGAGAAACACCGACAAAGGATGAACTTCGGGAGCTCTTTGACGTCAAAGTGTACTGCGAAAGCTGATCCGGGAAATACAACCTTAAACGTCTGTGCAACGGATTTGACGAGCTTCGATGCAGGTCTTTGGTAAGAGTATTGGGGTCCTTGATTTCCGTATGCTTAAGGGCAAGCTTGTTGATGCTGCCAATAACATTCGATATACCTACGTCTTTGAAGGTGGTGGATATTCTCACTAGAGGCGGACTCCCTACAACGCTTCTCACAAATCTGTTAAGCATAGATGGAATACGTCGAATTTGTCCTGGTTGAGAGTATAACCATATAGTAAAGGAGAATTTGCGAGGATAACTTCACTTTCGATGATGGCCGAATGAGCCACTTGGATCTTTAACATGGTTAGTTTCTGGTACTTATCACAATCAAAAACCTTAGCAGAAGTATGCAGGAGACTCAATGGGTGGTAGGACTTTGGATTATCGCGTGGGTATCCATGCTTCGGTATTTTGCAGACTCTAGCCATCTTGCACTGCGAGGGAAAGTTGAGATGGACGCAGTAGAGGGATGAAAGTTTCAACAGCAACAAAAGATTTTTTTATAAACCATTCGAGTTTCAATTGCTTTGTTTACAGATTAATATTGAACTTGCATCTTTCAGATTACAACAGCATTTACTAGGGACGGGATCGGAATGCAAAATTCGATTATAATTCCTTTTAAGTTATCGCCATTGATTTATCCCCTGAAAGTGTGAGCCAGTTTTAAGAAGAGAAGTTTCGAGAACGACCGGAAGGCTGGGCATTTAGGACCCACTCTTTTGTGTAAAATAATCCATAATAGTAGTCGAAAATACTTGTTGCGAGTTAACTCAACTCAATAATAACACCTTATTCAAGCCTGAAAATATACAAATAAGTGTACCGATATTGATACGAACACATTTTCTGTTTGGAAGTTATCAAAAATTGGTTAGGACCCAACTAATTTACATAGGAAGCAGCATTTCTGATTCGGTTTGCTCACACAATTGATTCGGTAAACGAAATTGTGTTCATTAAGAGTTTAATTAAACTTTACCTTTGACTTATGAGGAATTTTATGAGTTTTGCATACACCTACAATGAAACCAAATTAGGCTCTAGCTTACCAAAGGACAGTCCTTTCAGTTCCTGACGAGTTTTACCATATAAGGCGAAATACAGGAGTTGTTAGTGGGTGGAGAGCGGACAGGGGGCATCAGGTATCAGGAGAAAAGTGCGTTTTAGCATTGGCTTATCATTTCTGTTGCAGGAGCTGCTGCCGTTGCACTGATTTGCATTATCTGGTTCCAGTTCAGAGAAATGGCAAGGGAAAGATTCCAGCTGCCTTCAAATCACACACACCAAACACACACACACCGAATACACACACACATCGCAGTTATCTAAACAAAAGTCAAGGCTAGTGAGTCCGGTTTTTGGGTATTGTTGGTTTGCCATGCTTCGAAATGTCATACTCTGTTCCCAATGCGCTAAAGGGTATATAACGATTGTTTTTTGACATCATTGAAGGCTGTGCAAGTAGTTTGGTTTGCATGTTTGATCATATTTTGGTTCCAAGAGAATTAAGTTCATTTGCTCACAAAGGTCGATCATTCGTTCTTTCGTTCGTTCGCTCTTTTACCTAGTTAATTCGCACGCTTTGTTCATTTGAGTCTCAATGTCTTGACCTCTTTGTATTCGACTTGTTCATTTCAAATATGATATCTGTTTCACGTAGTTATTATTAGGATCGCCAAGGTCTTACAACTAATTTCTTAGGGTCCACACAGAGTCTACAGTTCGAGATTACTCCTCAATAAATCTGCCTTCTGACTGATTATCATATATAGATACTGAAAATATCCACATTTACAGTCAGTGAAAAATTCGCTTTATGGAAATTTACAAGATTACAGAATGTGTGTAAGTCTTGCTAAGTGTATATGTCTGTCCCATCTTTAAGAACAAGTATATACACTTAGAAAGACTAACACAAAACCTGCAATCTTGTAAATTTCCAAAGATAAGAAAGTTATCATATATTTACAGGTTTTACAATATCATTTATTTCATATTTTGTTTAAGTTACACCCTTTCTACCTTCACACAAACATGATTAAACAGCAATATATTTCATACAATATCATTTTTCATCCGATTATTCCAATGCCAGCTTATATAGAACACGATTCATCCAATTCCATTATATGTACTGCCTGTAAACTCACGCCATCGAACGATTTGATGCAACTCTAGCTTATGTAATGATTAGTCTATACTTTTTACTCCTATCTCCGCAGAAGAGGAAAATTATTATCGGGGGAACAGAGCATATAACAGTCGGCTGCTTGTCTCGCTTTTCATCACCCCGCCCGGTGCTCGTGGATGCTGAATTATTGCTCATCAGACAAGAGCTAGCCACGCCCACAACATACACACACACACACACACACACACAGGGCGGTATGTCCTATACATTTCAAACCCTTTGGCTGTATCGCTGCTGTTGTGTGTGTGTGGGTGTGCGTGGGTGTGTGTGTATTGTCTTTTGTCTAAGGCTGAGGTTGCCATTCATCAGAAGCATGGAAGGTCCGTAATTGAAATGGCATGCGGCATGTGGCACACAAATTGCGCATACGCCATGCAGCCTCTGCTAACAAATTTTCCAAGTACTTGTCAATTGGGAATGCGAGTCCAACTGACGTGTAAATTTCACTTGAAGTTGCATGCGTCTAAAGAGAGTCAGCTAGGGAATGCCATAAGTTATTTGAATATTGTAAATAATTTAAAAGAAATGCGACAATACTCCAATAGCTCAAAAGATAAACAAACACCAGGGGTTGCCTTTGAAATACCCTGTAACTTATATACAGTCCATAGGCTATGGTTCGTTTGATTTATCAAATAGATGTATTTGTTAAAATATTTATTTTTTCAATCAAGAAGTAGTAAAACACTATTAAAAATACTACAAAATACCAACAACAAAAATCAGTATTTTCGTAATTGTCCAAATACTGAATTTGGGATCTGTGGGATTATTTTGTGGGATTTTTTTTATAGTATATTTAGCATTTTTTGACTTCTGAAAAGTATTGAAGTTAGGTTTTTTTCGCATCTAAATAATAAACTACTAAAAAGATACAAAATAAAAATGTTCTTGAGCAATAAATAAATTCAAGAGATAATGCTTTTCTCTAAAGTAAAATCCAAAACAGGCCGGATAGTTTGCATTTTCAAGTGTTGCATCCTAAGAATATTAATTTACACATAACTATTCATATTTAAACATTATTTGATTTCAGCTGGCGGCTTTTGGACACCTTTTTCCCAGGGTATTGAGATAAGGCACAACAGAATAAAACACAACAAGCAAAACGTGACTTTTGCAGCAGCCGTCAACTGACTGACTGACTGACTGACTGACTGACTGACTGGTTAACTGACTGGCTGGCAGTTTATAAATTTGTAAATTTGTTTGCCGCGTCCAAAGTCAACAAAGCAAAATTCCTTAAATATCAATGGCCGGCTGTGAGAAATAATAGTCAAAAAAGCAAGAGAAAATGGCAATTCTCTGTGTGTTGAAACTGAATACCCTTGCAGTAATGCTTTTCATACAAAAGTTCACTTTTCGGGCTCATGAAGTCATTCGTTTTTGGATCAAATTTAAGCTAACTATACAAAGCATAATCAAACTCACAACTGAGCTTGGAGGAAATATGTTTATAAATAAAAACAAAAGTTTTTCATATAAAAGAGGAACGATTTCTATGGCAGAAATAAGATGCTATGATTTTCATTTTTTACTCCCTGTACCCATAAAATGGGTAAAAAGGGGATATTACATCTGTATATCTCTAAAGTATATATATTCTTGATCAGTATCAAAAGAGATTTCGATTTGGCCATGTACGTCTGTCTGTCCGTCTGTCCGTCCGTCCGTATGAACGCGTCGATCTCAGCACCTACAAGAGCTAGAGACACCAAATTTGGAATGTATGTTTCTGTAGGTTTCAGATATCACCTCCCGTTTCCCCGCAAATCGATAAAAACCGTTTTACAGTAACAATTTTCAAGATATAGCTTTAAGATTTGGCATGTACAATACTTTAGTCTCTCTTAATCTACTGTCCAAGTTTCAAGTCGATCGGATAATAAACACGGAAGTTATTCACGAGAGAAGATTCAGTGATGCAGCGAGAGGGGGAAGAAGAAGCACAGCCACCAATTAAAATGCCTCGCTTGCGCTGTCGCTTTTGCCGCCTGTGTGTGTGCGTCTTTGTATGTGTGTGTGTATGTGTAAGTGGACGTAGATGTGATTGAATGTTTTATACCTGCGTTTCGAGAGTTTCGTAGTCGGGTATACTCGACTATAGCATTCTTACTTGTTTCTTTTGTTTCTGTTACAAAATTGTTACAAAATTGTTATATATTTTATAAAATATATAAGAGTTTTCTGATAAAGCAAGATGTACATTAGGGGAAAAACTATCACGGGGTGATACATACACATATATAAGGGAATTTACAATTTATTTACACTTTACACATTATTTCCAAGGACATTACATTGTATTATGATTTCGATAAAACGTAGTCCACATCTAAGGAGCAAAATATCAAAATATCATCATAAACTCCCTGAGGAAGGCGAAACAAACGCCGGAAAGCGTAGGGGGATAATTTTAATAATATTCATGATAACAATAGGCAATATGATTAAATGATATTATTAATCAACTCGCATTACAAACACACACTTAAGTTTTTTATACAATGCAGAGTGATTAGTCCTATGGCAGCTATATAGTTGTTCGATTTTAATAAATAGTTGTCAGTTTGTATAAACTACCCCGGCACTCCAATCTGAAGAGTTTGGTCGGGGTATCGTGAGAAACACAAGACATATCGACCCGGATATTGATGCTGATCAAGAATATATATGCTCTGTGGGGCTGGGAAGGCCTTCTTCAATGCGTTACACACTTCCTGACAAAGTTACAGTACCCTCAGCATAAAATACATAATAATAATAAAATTGACGGCGTTGATTGCATCAATGGGCGCGTATATTTATGGCTCATGCTGGATTCGCCGGCCGATTTGCATATTTGGTTAATTGAAATTGATTTTTGTGTCGCAAACAAAAGTGCGCTGCATACTTTCAGGCGTTGGCCACACTGCAAAACCGAGCAACGGTACGGCGAGGGCGCCCAGCTGACAGAGCTGGCAACCCCAGCCGGGGGTGGGGTGGTGAGCAACCGTTAAGGTGCAGCCACCTTGCGGCTTCTCTCATAAAAATCAATTTCAGTTTTAACTAACGAAAAATATTATGCAACTTGGAGTCGGCTCTGGGGTTTTCGACTTGGCTCTAACGGCCCAAAGAGACTGCAGACTGCAGAACAACTTCAAGTTAACCGCAAAAGCCGACAGAGTTGTTCTTGTTGTTACTGCCGCGTCAGTAGCATATAAAATGGGGGCTACCGGGTAGCGGGTACCGTCTATCGGGTGCGGAGGTACGGAGGTGGGGAGGCGGGGTTGGACAACCGCAGGAACCGCTCGCCAAGCGCACTCAGCGAACTGCGGCCTGACCTGCTTACTTGAGAGCTTAAGCGGTGGCCCGGGGAGGTAGTGTTAAGGGATTGGCTTGCGGATGATCAGGGGCTAGGGGGTCAAGGGGTTAAGCGGGAATGGGGGGCGATGAACTATGGAAAGTATCCGACTCTGTTGACGCAAAGTCTAAGCGAGGTTTCTGCGCTCGGTTTTCTATTAATTGATTCCATAATACAAACAGAATTTTATTTATTATCTCGCTAGAATATCTTATTAGCTTTTCAAAAACATTAACTTGTTCAATAATATCAAACTGAGTATTTGTATTTTTCGAAGGTTACCTTTTTGAAAAATCAAAAAACAGACTCCGAAAATTTTCATTTGGGATTTGTGGTATTTTTTTGGTATTTTTAGTATCTTTTGACTTTTAGGAAAATACTGAATTTGTGATTTTTGGTATTTCTTTTGTTTTTTTTTGCATCTGAAAAATACTAAAAAGATACTAAATCAAAATGTTCTTCAGAATTTTATAAAAATTCTTATATTTCTTAAGCCCAATACTTCAAATAATACACAATTATAATGCAGTATTAATCTAAAACAGATTTGAGTATTATGTTTTGAGTTTCATAACTTTTAAAATGACGGCCACAAAAAGTGTCAACTTGGCCCATAGTACATTGTGGCAAGCAGTCTGTGTGCTTGGGTATTTTGAGTTTGCGTGCAACATGCACACACAGAGCGGCAAGCGGCAAGTAAATATCTGGGTGGATGGGGTGTTCCTGCTGTGACGTCAATGAACACACGCATCGCCTTGTTGACAACAATGCAACAGACACACACAGAGCAGGGACAGTGGCCAGCGGGAGGGAGGGGCCAAAGAAACTTCAGTGCAGCACAACGACAAATGATTAATCACAGAAATGTTAAAACACATAATTCTTCTTATTTTTTTTTAAATTTTCATTCTTAATTGCGGTGTAATCAGCCTGAAACATAAAACTAGAGCTGAAATCGATTAAACTATCGAAGCTTTCTCCTATCGATGATAAGATTGAGGCCATGGATGATAAGAGATTCGAAGTATTCCAGTTTTGAAGCAGTCGTTTCAAATCCCAGAAGGTATATACATATGTTCTTGATCAATATCAAATCCCAGTTGATATCTTATCTTATTTTGATAAAGCTTGGCATCGATTCCCCAGGCACTTGATCACTATATCTTATAGCTGTCATCGGAGAAATCGGTCAATAACTCAGTTGTGCGACAACTTTTTGTTTTTCGAGATATCGTATGCAAAGTCTAAATTTAGGTGTAATATTTAGATTTTGAGGAGGTTTTATCGAAACTAGATTATTATAAGGAATAATCGGATGAAAAATGAGTTTTTGTTTGAAAAACCCTTTCATTTTTACTCAACAATTTCGCATTTTATTATGAATTATAAAAAGTTTGATTAAATTTGGTTACGATCGGTTGGCTATACCATAAGCTGCCATAGGAATGATTACTCTTAAATTGAGTGTTTTTTTGACATCATCACTGCAAGGATATTTAATCTTCGACAACCCAACATAGCTGTTCTTCCTTCGTAGGATAAGAGCAAACTTATTCCAAGATCACTTAACTCTTGAGTTGCACATGTGAGTACTTAAAACACTGTAAGATATCTTATACATAGACAATCCCTTGGGGGAAAGGAAATACAATGACGTACAATAAAAACACCAGTTGTAATTAATTAAACTCAGCTGATGCATATGGTAAGTGACTTGCTTGGTAGATACATACATATGTAGTCGTATGAAGATACATTTATGTCTATGGTGAGTACAATAACAACAACAACAAAGAACACAGCCCCTTATCGCCGCTTCAGTGTGACATCTGGGAAGGGCTTTGGTCGGCTAATGCGCCTTGATACACCCATTGATCAATGCGTTGTCGTGGCGCCTTACGGTTTTTGAATAACTGCGACCTATGGGCACTACGGGGCTACGGGACTACGGGGCTAGGGTGTGAGGTGTGAGGTGTGAGGGACTGACTAAATCGCAATGCTGACAGTGAGAGATGAGTGCAAGCCGAGTGCAGATAATGAATAATTAATTCCATCGGTAAACAAACATTCCAACCAACTCGACGCCCATCTTATTATTAATACAGGCGAGTAAAATATTATTACTTTTTATGCTTTGGCATTCAATTTGCACATTTTTAACAGAGAGAACTTCCAACTTCGGCGTGCCGAAGACTGAATACCCTAGCAAAAAGATTATTCAGAATTTGAGAGATTTCCTATAGCAGCTATATGATAAAATGGTCCGATTATGATCAAATCTTGTGAATAAGTATGGCAGCTATGTTATAGTAATTCGATCCGGCTGAGTCCAAGATATGAGCCATGTACAGCAAATTAAATAATCTGGGCCAAGTTTCATCAATATAGCTTCAAAACTGAGTGTCTAATTTGCATAGAAACAGACAGGATATAAAAAGACATATAAGAATACTCTGATCCAGAAATATATTTCTACATGAGAATATTATACAGTTACGAAAGGAGGAACATCATTTGTAATACTGCTAATATATCTAACGTAGGATGAGGAGATGCGGCAGGATGCAGTTTGGATAGTAGACGGAGCAAATAAGATATGGAGGCCAATGAGGAGGCAATGTTTCTCACTTGCAAGTAGAGTCGAGAAAAAATGCCAGATTCCCGAATGGCAGAATATCCAAACTGTTTAAATCTGCCAAGAAATGTTTTCCGAGAAAAGGGGACAAGCTTCTCAGTGGTGCAGGACGGTCGCAAAGGATGTGCTGCATTTCTGCCTCCTCTGCTCTCCGAATCCTTTTCTTCTTGTGGTTCTATTGTGGCTAGAGTGCTCGCCAGCTACGACAGTTTGCAGAACACACGTCTTGTGCTTTTAACGGTTAAGCCTAGGAGAGTATCCTGTAGGAATCTAAGGATGTCGGTTACAACAAGGAACTTCCACCGTAGCGTTAACGATAATATCGGACTAGCCAGGAAGATTGTGAATGAATGAATTTGGACTTAGTTTATTAGCCTTTTTAGACTGGCCGACAGTGGCAGCAGCAGCAGAATTTGGCAGCTGCTGGCAGCTATGGTATTTTTTAAGATATTTTGCCATGTCTTTCTCTAGTTTTGTTATTATTTTTATCTCCTTGCTTGGCAAGCTGAGGGAGCATTTCAACCAGCAGGTTGAAGCACTGGAGACTCATAGCGAAAATGGTCCCTAAAAACGCATCGTCCCTTTCCCAAAAATTTGCCATTGTCCTGCTTATAAAAAAACTGAAATGGATGAATGTTCCATGCAAGCGTCAATGTATGAATAGTCACACAATCCCTTTCTGGCCCAAGTATAGTCATGTCGCTACTTCACCTATATCAAAGCAGTATCAATTTGACCATTCTGCATAACCTCCTCAGTATTCAGCACATCAATAACTTATTTTTCGACGCCTACATCCTTAGTTTGAGATGACAGAGCCTTGATAGCAGCCTGGATGTCGGCATAGATTGATATTGATGCTCGCAGTCTTCTCTAAGCTGCACAGTATGTAAGATTCAGTTAAAGTGGACATGAGAAAATGTCTTCAAGCTCGACTACAAGTTAAGTTGGGAGTTAAGTTAACCTGGACGCGACAAACGGGCCTTATTATTAGATCATTTTAAACTTACCTTTAGCACCTAAATTGAGCGCATATCTAGTCATCAGCTCATGTTGCGTGCTGAAAGCAAAAATGCACACAAAATTGTTAGAAATTTTCTATGAAAAAAGAAAAAGAAATGTGATTATGAGTAGTCGATTAATAATTACAACAAAATGATTGTGTTAACAATATTATCTGCTATCTATCTATTATCGCGCCCTGATATGTCATTGGTTTTAGTATCGCTTAATGCCAAAGTAATTAAATCTCTTTATTTGTATCTGTATCTACATACATATGTGTCATACATGGTGGCTTTCGAAATCTAGACCAACATTTCAAAAGATAAAATGAAAAATATAAATAAAAGCAAAAAGCAAAAAGCAAAACAATACCAAATGTAAGGCCGCTTAAAGTTGTTGCCTTTGAACATCGACGACTGCGTAGTTAAATATCCTTATCAATTTCAATTGTTAATTGTTTGTGGCCAGAAAGCAACTGCTCCAGCCATGTGCATATGTATCTGTATCTGTATACAGACTGTATTCTGTATCTGTATCTGTATCTGTATTGTTAAACTCAAATTTATGGCTGTGTGGGTGAAAAAGTTTTACGAGTTCGGCGACTGGTCAACTAACGATTCACAGATTAGAGAGTTGCCCAGTTATAAACTTAAATACAAACGTTTACTACGAATAAACAAAGTCCAAAAAGTACAGTGGGTAACCGAACAAATGAACTGTGCAACTATTTGAAACAGAAATCTTGGATTAAATATTTATTGTTAACATTCTGATAACTGGAAGATGGTGGGCAACAATAAAGAGTTTACACGCTATAAATTTTAAAATTATAAAAATATATGAAATTGAGCAAATAATTAAAAGTTATTTCAAAATAGTAAAAATAAAAATATCTAAACAAGTAATTGCAGCTTGTACCAACTATCAGTTGGCAATTTATTTCACAAAATCCACCCCTTTGGGGTGGAAAAATATGAAATCCATTGGGTAGTTGTGAAGGCAAAAGTTTCATTTTTGTTTAAGCAGTCTACAACTTAGTTTCAAAGATCTTCAAATAACCAACTTCATTGCGTGTTTTCGAAAATCCACGCCTTTGAGGGGGAAATGTGGGAAATTTAGTTCTTATGTGACCAAAGTCAAGCTCTACGAGTCATAATTGCTTGGAAAATTGGCCAATTCTTTTGAAAGGAGTCAGCTTAATAACGAATTACAAATTATAAACAATTAATTATAAGAAAAAATACTTGAGCACAGCATTAACACCGTTTGAAACTTGATTTAGATCGATACAAAGCTGAAATCTATAATCCACAAAACATTGCAAACAAATGTTTTATTTCATTTTTATTTACTTTTTACCCATTTATTTATGAGAGTTTCAATTAAAAGATTCACTTAAAGTTTTTAGCAAATGTAGCTTATATCAAAGGACGAAAAATATGTTAAAATAAATGCAAGCGAGTATATTTAGCATAATAAAGTAAAATAATATCTGTTGTCAGTTTGTGGATTAATTTCAAGCAAATAGCTGAAAAACAAGGAAAGAAATATTGCATATTCCTGCAGTTTTCTGTTACGCATACGCCACGTGGATATAGCTCAAGGCACGATTTGGATATAACAATGAATTTGAGCAGCTAGTACATGTGTGTGTGTGTGTGTGTGTGTGTGTGTGTGTGTGTGTGTGTGTGTGTGTGTGTGTGTGGTGAGGGTGTGTGTGTATGCTTATATGTATACACATAAAGCAGCTTTGGTTGCATACGAAATGTATTAAATTTTGTTAGTGTTGCAAACTGTAAAATTGCTAGAAAATGCTGTCAGCCAAAAGAGCTTAGGAGGACTCAAAATGATTGTCCCTTCTTTATTAAAGATAAATAAAGAGAAACATGGACACACACACACTTCACACACACACACACAGGCATTGTTGGCCTTGGCCTTACCTCCAGCTCGAATCTTTAGCAGGTACTCGGTAAATTTCGACCAAATTGAGCTGCATATTTTCACTGGCCATTTCCGGCCTGCAACGAGCTGCCATTTTTGTGGCCCACACACACACTCACACTCACACACTCATACAACTTGATGAAAGCTCCAACTGAATACTTTCCTCAAGGATTGTGGAGCACAATTTGCACTCAATTTCGAACAATTTTCCATCGATTGCAGATTGATATCCTTCAACTCTGTCACACTTTCATCATTTAAGAACCTAACTAAATTTGGCCTATAATAATATTATATAATACGGCAAAGTTTCTCACTTCCTAATGCATTTTGAGTGCGCTCACAGAACGTTCGCAGACAGACTAAGTTTATGGCTAACTTTTTAAGCCAATTTATTTACACATTTGTTGGCCAACACAAGTGACAGTTGCGCTTATTACAGCCATATATATGGCTATATGCGTGTGTACTCATTGCGGACGTGACACTTGCACCTATACTTTATAATTCTATTGGCACTCTAAACGAAATGTTTTGAACTGGCCAACAAGGATAAATAGCCTTTTGAGAGTGCCTACAAAACGGCATACAAAATATTTTGCAACTTCTTTCATCGAAAACATAATTAAGCTTAAAATGCCGTTGCGGACGTGACAAAATAACGCAGTGATCTTATTATTTTCAGCGAATCTCACAGTATAATCAAAATCAATCAAACTCGTAGAACTATTTGCAGCTCAGAATATCAAATAGTTATTTAGAATAGCTTTCGTTGAGGTTCGATCGTTGCGGACATTACAGTTTTTGCAGCTAACTTCTGTTTCACTTTCTGTCTATTTATATTTCTTTCTGCTTGATTTTAAATGAACTTCCTAAAATAGTAACTTAAGAATGTTTTGCCAACAGTTGAGAATAAGTTCGATAGAACTATTCACTTAACTGATCAAAAGAACTGCATATATCTCTAATATTCGTTCTTCGAGTTTTTTCGTTCGTTGTGCTCATTTGAGTCCAAGTGGTGACTGCGCTGCTTTTCCCCCCCGCTCTGCAACACTAACTCTATTTTCGTAAATAACTTCTGTCTTTATTATCTGATCGACTTGAAATTTAGACAGTAGATTAGAAGTGGCCCAATTATTATACATGTCAAATATCAAAGCAATAGCTTTAAAATTGTCCTTAAAAATCGTTTTTACTGAATTGCGGGGGAGCGGGGGAGATATCGGAAACAAACTTGATATTCGTGTAGTACACACTTTGGTGTCTCTAGCTCTTAGTCTGTAGTCGAGTTTTCTTTTGATACTGGTCAAGAATATATATACTTTATAGGGTCAGAGATGTCTCCTTCTGCCTGTTACATACATTTGCACAGATTTAATACCCCTTTTAACCCATTTTATGGGTACACGGAGTAAAATGACGTTCGAACTAGAAAAACGATCGAACTACAACAAATTTCCAATTGGTTTGTTCAACAAAAATGTAGCTGGAACTTATTCCCTTATTCTTATATTTCATTGGTAAGTAGAGAAATAAATTAATACATATATAAATGTAATCGTTATAAGTTACAAAAGAATTTCAACATGTAAGTTTCGACTATTTCTTTCAGTATATTTATCGGGCTAGTCTTCTGGCTGGTCGTTTCTGCTTCATATGCAAGTCATCGCAGTCTGTTTTTAGTTGAAGTGTTTCCCTTGCCAGCCTTGGGGAGAAGTTCAATTCTTCTGGTAGATCGCGTCGAATGGCAAGTTCAAAACATGGCCAATTGCGAATAATGCCAAGGCAGGTACAGGCGCCAGGTTGTGCATTATAAGCGCCACCCTTTAGCTGATTGATTGACAGACTGACGGGCTGATTGAGTGACTGACTGACTGACTGACTGACTGACTGAGCTGACAGTCTAGCTTCAGTGCGACATTCTTTGGACTCTGGCACGCGACTTTGCGCATGCGTTGTCCCCCTCGCTCCGCCCATCCAAAATAAAATGTATCTCATAAATTGCGAGTCATGCCGCGTCGCTTTGTTGGCTTTGGGATATTTGGATTTTTGGAGCGCGTTGACAAATTGAGCCGAAATAATAAGGCAAGCGTTAAGGTGTTAGATGCCCCGACGCACACCATAAATTTCAGAAGTGTGTGTGCGTGTGTGTGTGTGTGCCAACTCGACTTCTAACTCTGCCCGACAGCTCTATTATGCGGTCATTTATAAGCCCTAATTAGCGGATACATTTACCGAACTGAAAAGCCGGGCGTACTGGCATTAAATCAGTTCCAGAACGCTTACCGTCATTTTGAATGGACATATTTCTTGTTGTGTGCATAGAAATATGTAATCCATCAAAACCCCCTACCCCCTAGTTAGGAAGTTGTTTAAGCCTTCCTCCCGCCCACAAGTGTGTGATTGTTACCGAGTATTTTATACGCTTTCAGAGGATTCTAAGTGGCTTGTCCGACCCCATAAGCTACTATATAAATATATTCTTGATCAGTCTTGTTCGTCTGTTTCTAAGCAAACTAAACTATTTTAATGAAAAAGTACAGGAAAGGAAAGGAAATTGGCGAGACATATAGCATAGGAACGATTGGTAGAACATTGAAGTGACAACTACGAAAATTCTTCGGTTCTTATCCTAACTTAAATTATCCTAGATATCCCAACCAAACTAACGAAATCTAAGTTTTCCTTCTGTTTTATGCAAGCTGACTAAATTTGGTCAAAATCGGACTATATAGCTGCCATAGAATCGATTCGTAGAAAGTACAGTTGTTGTATGAACAACTTTTTTGTTTTTCAAAATATCGAAACCAAACTAAAGTTATCAAGTTTCTGTATTGTCCCTAAATGTTAATCAAGATTCATCGATATCAGTTTATTATAGCGTATAGGAACAAATAGCTGTAAAATGAGTTGTTATATGAAAAACTTTTTTGTTTTTACCAATATACCAACCAAACTCAACAAATATGTGAGGTTTTATACTGTATAGAGTTTGAAAAAATTTGATTACAATTAGATCGCTATATAATAAAGCTGGAATAATGGGTAAAAAATTAAGCTTTTGTGAGGAAAACATTACTGCTAGAGTATATAGCTTCGGAACGTCAAAGATAACCGCTCTATCTTGTTTTTTCAGTCTTCAAAACCGTAATACAAGTAGATTTCAGGAATGTC
Organism: Hirtodrosophila confusa; assembly: GCA_035043065.1. Lineage (NCBI taxonomy): Eukaryota > Metazoa > Arthropoda > Insecta > Diptera > Drosophilidae > Hirtodrosophila > Hirtodrosophila confusa. The sequence continues at coordinate 14,042,753 of JAWNNI010000242.1, read as the reverse complement.
CTTTGATAGCTCCTTCGATTTGACTGCTATGTGTTCAAGCGATTCTAAACGATGCTCTCTACACGGTCTTCTGAGTGTATGGAATAACCAGAATCAATCAAAAGCTTCATTTCCAAAATTTTAGATATATGCTTAAGTGTGCGTGCGATTCTAAATTAAATATACATATATTATATTCTAAATATTATATATATTATACAAAATGTTGAGAGACAGAGGTTTTTAGTCGACCAAAAGTTAGAAAAGAAAACTGAAGATTATTTAATACCAAAACGAATCAAGTTGTTCCTAATGAAACAAAACTAAAACCTTTGAATCGGCTCAACAAAGCCAACAACAAAAACAAACATCAGAGTCATATATCTCAATTTTCGCTTATTGTGGACACTTGGCAAATATGAAGAGCTGACAAGAATTTTAGTGTGTAGTATTATAATTGATCGTTTTGAAAAGAATGAGAACGTTTAGGCACAGATCAAAGACCTTAAAAAGATGCTAAGCTGAAGATCATTTATCAAATATCAACTCAATAAACTCAGGCACAAGCTTTTGTAGAAGACGAGTCTAATCATGGAAGTTTCAGTTGTTGGCCAAGTCATAAATGATATAGGTAAATAGAATCTAACCAATTTTTAGTTACCATTTGATAACAGCGACAATTAGTGGCCTTTTATCAGTAGGAAATGGAAATGGGAATCGAAATGGAAATGGGAATTTTAATAGGAACGAACTGAAGTAATTTACCGCAACATTCATAGCAGGGGCATTCTAAATTTAGAGCCACCAACTTTTGACAGCTCATCGAAGCGTTACGCTGATAATACATTTATTTATTTCGCACAACACACACACTTATACAGATATATACATATGTACATATGTACTTATACTACATATATATATAAAACTCTCTTTAACCTGACTGACTGACTCTCGAGCAGCCCAAACTGTAGAAGCTAGTAACCTGCAATTTTTTCAGTAGCTTCCCATTATATCGTGAAGAGTCGCTCTGAAACAATATTGTTCAATATTAGTCCGGAGGTGGGTGAAAAATGCATTTGAAAATTGTATGAAAATCTCGGTATGCGCCAGCTGCTGCATAAGAACGTGAAAGTGCAAAAGAGAGAGAAATCTCTCTCTTGAACCGCTCTCTCGGCCTTAAAACTTATAAGTGCGACTGAAATCGCCATATTGCTCATGTCTCTCAGCCTTTCATTTATGCTTTGCTTTCCATCTACGCTAGATGGAGCCACATATCGATCGATAGAGCGCGCTGCTGTTGTGAAACCACGATTTAGTTTATTTTAATCACTGAAGTTTATTAATTAAGTTTGTTGCTTTTTAGTTAATAGAATATGAATGCTGCTTGGCCGATTTACTAAATAATAACAGTATTATTATTATTGTTATTATTATTATTATTATTATTTTTATTATTATTATTATCATTAATATTATTATTATTATAATTATGTAGTAATTCGCAGCGATATAATAATCGATTTTCGATTAGTGTGGCGGTCGGTGGATATTTAGTTTAGTAACAACATGTAATAACTTTGCCGCCAAATTTCAATTCTTTCCGACTGTTGTGGCATTCAAAAAATCATTAAGCGTGTGGCTTTATTTAGGAACGTCTAGCCCCGCGGATGGGAAAATCGTGTTGCGCTATTTTCCCGTATTTCTTACGATTCACGAAAGTAGTAGCCAATAGTCGAATGTATTTTAATCGAAATATTTTGCCGGGCAACGCTGGCGTTTCACCAGCTAGTACATATATGTATTTATACAGGCATGGGCTTTACCAGTTTCGAGCTCAGATAGTTGGCAATTTATGTTGTACACTTGTCTGCATACAGAAGACGCGTCTTCTGCACTTCAGTTGCTCAAGAATCGTTTGGAATTTGAATTCTTCCCCACATAGCTCGATTTATAGCCCTCTCTCTCCCTCTCTCTCTCTGTCGTTCTCTTTCTCCCACTCTCTGGCTCTTTTGATTGCTGGCCCAAACACGTGCAACTTGCACGCTCTCCCTCCCGCTCTGCTTAGCGCTTTTATGGGCATTGAGCATTCCAAGACTCGTTTGTCTCTCACACACACACTACACACACACACACACACGCACACACACACTTGGAGAAGTATTGCGTTCAAAGTCCATAAAATTATTACAAAGTGCAAGATGCACACAAGATACTCAAGTAACTTGAATTAATCTGTGATCTATTCAAGGATCAGTTATGGAATACTCGAAGAGGGATTCTCCAAAAAATGGGGAAAAAACAAACAAATATTAAGTCAAACTGAAAATATATGTAGAAATTAGTACTATTATTAAATTTTTACTTTAATCTTTATTATTATTTCGTTAATAAGAAATTGTGCTTATCTGATGAATCATGAATATACAATTTTCCCATGTAAAAATAAATTTTTAAAGTCTTAAGATAAAACCAGATAGATCAACATGCCTTATATACCCTCGGATAATTAAATACAATGTAGCAATGTTTTTCATACAAAAACTCAATTTTCGAACGACTTTTTCTATACCAGCTATATATTAATGTGGTCCGATTTTATACAAAATTTGCTCCGTTTGTTTAAGCTATGCTGTTACTCCGATCTGGTGAGTTTGGTCAGAATATCTTGAAAAACATACAAGTTTTCATACAAAAACATTGCTGTCAACCGATCGATCCTATGGCAGCTATATGATATAGTGCTGCGTGCTTGTCGAAATTTTGTCAGATTGTATAAGCTGTACAGAGACTCGGTTTGAGTTAGTTTGATGGTTAGCTAACTCTGCAAAGTATCATCACGATAGCTCTACAACTGAGAGGTTAGTTTGCATAGAAACAGACATCGCTATTGAGTCAGCTATTGATCGCTAAGTCGGCTATTGATGCTGATCATGAATATATATACCTTGTTGGGGTCGAAAACGTCTACTTCGCGACAAAACTATAATACCCTCCGCAAGGAGGGTATTGATCACCTCGAAGTCACCAACAAATTCCCTGTAAGATCAACCTATACACACTTAAGAAGAATAATATTTTGTGAAGCTTGTAACCGATTCGAATCGTGTTGTTATTGTTATTGTATTGATAATGTCGTTATTCCAATTCGCTATACCCGATGTTATGTGTACACTCGATGAAGATATAGTACAATCAATCAAAAGTTATCAGCCACATGTGGCATGTTTAATATACTGTATAGTGTAGTCACCTCACCCACAGATGAAATCAAAAGATATTGGCTAATTATGGTAATAAAACAAATTTCTTAAGAAAGAAACTACAAAAATCTGCAAAATTGTATGAAAATATAAACAGATTGCCACTCACTCACTCCCTCACTCATTGACTCATTGAAAGATCGAAAACAATAATAGCTGACTAATGAGTCTAAAATCCGCACTATTGAGCCCCTTAATGATGTGTATCAAATCCGAGTACTTATTACAATTACATTGCCATCTCGCCTACATTTCAGTCATTTGAGCTGCTTTCGGCATTTTGGGTCTTATCAACAGCTGGCGACAGTATCATTTAACTTGTTGCTGGTATTTCCATTGATAGGAAGTGTACTTGGCAAATGAGCTTGCGATCGGCCGTAATCAAAAGTCAAAGTCACCACCTCCCCACCCACAAATCACCTTACCCTAGGGGCAGTTCCAGTTCCGAATCTATAGAGCGGTGTGGTAACTGAACTTTTGTTCAATGCAATACAATTATGGGGGGTAAGCGCGTACTTGTAGAACATTTTTGCAGTCAAGAAATGTAATAATATCGATAGTATCGATAGTCATTATTTTGCAGGCACTTACGATTACTTTCCTACTATCCCGATAGTTTTTCGTAGTATTATACACCTCTAACTCTGAAATTTAACAGAAAACAAATGCAAGGTGAATTTTTATGCAAAATTTTCTAGTTCTAGAAATAGAATATAATCAAAAAGAATGTCTTTCTCCAATCTCTCAAATCTAATAATCATTTATTCTACCTTTTCTTTCAAAAATTCTTAATAATATACTTTTTGGTGCCCCGAATTCGAACCTGGAGCTTTGTATAATATAATATTGAAAAGGATTTCTTGCTGCAATTGTTTTGATATAAAATTCATGATATATCGATATACCATCGATAGTGCGGGCAGCAACAATCGAGGTTTTTCTTATCGATATTTTTTAGCTCTACTCTTGACCATCCTCGTTTAATCGGCATTCAATGAAAAGGCTCAGCTTATCAATAATTTTGCGTTTCATTAATTTTTCTTTCTTTTCCATTATTAAACGCTGTTTTATTAGTAAATATGTGCTTTTTTCGAGTTAAATGCTGAGCAGAGACACAAAAATAGCAACATGCACGCATGCAGAGAGCGGAGAGGAGAGGAGAGAGAGGCGAACCGGTTGTAAGACCTGGTGGGCAAGGCAGGGAAAATACAGAGTAGTATGCGACTCGAACTATGCGGCAGCAGGTCTACATTGTAGCGATCTTTGTTTGCTATTGAAACCAAACAACAACAAAAACAAAACAAAAAGTGGTTTGCTCCAGTCCCCAACTTTGGTGGTGCCCGTTCTCTGCCCCGCTTAAGGTCGTCTGTTGAACGGAACCCAAAGACGACAACGATAGCAAAAAAAAAAGAAATAAGTAGAAAAAAACAGCCAGCAGAACCGCGTTAAATGCTGAATGATCATCATAATCATCATCAGGCAGGCATTCAACGTCATCATCGCAAACATTGATGACGCCGGCCAAGAATGTGCCCACCCCAAACCCCCCACCTGCCCACAATCTTCAGCTCCCAGTCGCCAGTTGTCCCACACATCAGGCCAAACAAGTTTTGCTCAGGTTTTGCGATCTACATGCCGCATCGTGTACTGTCAAGATCGTTCATAAACAGACCAAGATCGTATCGGATCAGTTAGGATGGGTTGGCTGGGTTGCTTTTAAGATCGGTAGCTGAAGGGAGCCGGCCTGGCAACACGGCCTCACAACTGGCTTACAGGTTCATGTAGTTAATGTTATAAGACGTGACTAGTTGGGCTTGTACGCGTACATGCTGTGCCAAAAGGTGCTGAATATCAGGTTTCGTTCAGGGATTATCATCCCGAAGATATTTAGACAACGGCAGACGCTCTCTGAATCTCTGAATCCATATCTGAATTCATTCAAAAGCACATTATACCAGCATTTAGAATAAATATTCTGATAAATATTTAACCTTCTGATCTATAAATGATCTAACTCTGTCGGCGTGTCTATTATTATACAAGAACTCATTTTTTATCCGATTGATTTATAATATAAGGTATAGAGATTATATTTATAAATACTATAATATTCTGATTGTGATAAGACTTGGTAACATCTTAGGAGCATACGGATCCTTGAAACAAAAACAACAAAATTTTCCTTACAACAACTCAACTTTCTGCCGATCATTCCCATTCCAGCTAAATTTATACCAAATTTGATACATATTTATATACAAAGCGTGTTTGCTCCAGTATGTTATTTCGGTTTGATGAGTATGATTAGGAAACCATCATAGGCAACAAAGTTGTTCACCGATCGTGCTTATGACAGCTTTATGACATGGTTATTTGATCGTGGCAGTTCCGATTTATTACGATAACTTAAGAAACTTGTTTGACTCAACTATTGATTCTGATCAAGAATATATATGCTTTGTGGAGTTTGAAACGTATCCTGAAATGTGTGTGTACCAAGTTTGGTTGCTCTAGTTTCAAGGGTGAGGAAATAAAGACGGACATTGCACACATCCCATATACGCTATTTGTATTTTTTAAGCAGAGTATAAAAAAAGAAAAATAAATGAATGCTTGTGAACATCAGGAGATCATATCGAAATTAAAGAATATTTACTAGAGTTCAGCAACTATTTATAAGAATAATCTACAAAAAGCTACCGAACTTTAAAAAAAAAAAAACCAAGCTATAACTTTGTTTGCATTCTACAAGAATAGTTCAAAAAAGAGCCGGAAACATTTAAAGTCTCTTTAAAATACCTATGTTTCAAGAGCATTTCTCTCTGTATTCATGCTGATTGAAAAGAACAATTAAGTTTTTGCTAATGTTGATACAAAACTTCATATTAATTATGCAATAAAGTTCTACAATATTCAATTTGTTTATTAGAAAACGTTTGTTATGTGGGTGGCGTAAAATACTATATTCTACACACGTAGAATACAAAATATATCATGTAAGAACTCTTCACTCTTTGCTTATGAAAGCACAGAGAACGACCGTACTAAAGTGTTTCAATGTTTATACAATTTTTGTAGTTAGCAAAACATTGAAAAATACCAAAAGAAAAGAAACCAAATTTTAATTTAATACGCGAGTAGCCAAAACAAAAGCAAAAGGCAACAAACACAGGAACAATTTATGGTTATTAGTATTACTAAGTAATATTTCGGCAATTGTTATTTGCTTTGCTTCACTCAAATGCAAACAAACACACGAATATTTTTATTTACTATTCTCATTCCCATTCCAATTCACATACCCGTACCCGTACTCATTCCCAGGCTGATTCACTGATCCATAGTTTTTGGGCACCTAGCGAGCACCTACTTTATAATACCCTTATTATATTGTTGACCTACATAGCTACGATTAGAATTTCTTAGTCATAAGTAAACAGTGCTCAGTTTCAGTTTCGCTAGCACTTTCATACATACTCGTACCGCAACATACATCAATTGATAATAGAAATAAAATCAAGTGCGGCTCACTTTGCATGCCACTTAAAAGTAAATTCTAGACATTAGTATTATCGTCGCACCTGTCGCTGTGACTGGCAATTACCGTGACACAGTGTGACATAGTCACATTGCTTTTCTAGCAGTGACAGTTTGATAACAGCTACAGTTCTGATGTTAAACGTAACAGTCGCTGTTACAGCTATTAACAGTAACATTCCCATTAGCATTACAGTTCTTATATTAGCAGTCACGCTCTCTGTTATCATCACTGTTAATATTAACCAGGGACCGTAACGGTTATAACTTATAAGATATATTTATTATAGTTACCTTTTAAGCATTATTTCTTGAATTTATTTATTGCTCAAGAAATAAAACTTATTTTTCAGATTAATTGCTTTCCTTTAAAATAAAACTTAATTCATATTTCAATGAAAAATAATGATTTTTTTTAGTTTAATATTTTTAAAACAAAACTTACCTTTGAGCTCTTTTTATTTTATTTTCAAGAAATATCAGAAATTTTCTAAAAATATCAGTTTTTGAAAAAATACCGAAACAAATACCAAATTCAGTATTTTTCCAGAAGCCGAAAAAATACTAAAAGTACCAACAAATTGCAGTATTTTCGTAAATGTCAAAAATTCCGAAACTGGGATTTGTGATATTTTTCAGTATTTTTGACAGTGCAATATCGAGATTAACAAACTAAGGAAAGAAATATAAGCGAAATTTGGTAATATTTTCCGATCTTCTGTGTGGCCAAATTTTACGAAATTGAAGATTGCGAATTGGTGACGATAAGACTCAAATGTTAGTATATTTGAATGGTAATGCATAAATTTGTAAGCCGAGAATAAGAATCTTGAAAGAGTAACTTTTCATATGCATAACACAATCGCAGTCACTGATAATTGAAAATAACAGTCACAGCTGTCACAGTGACTTCAAAATAACAATGTCGCACACCTCTAGTTAATCCCAAGACAAAATTTGTTTATTTTTCTTTGTTTTCTGGTATTTCGTTGATAGGACTCTACGGTCTTTCTATCTATCTCTCTGTGTTTTTCTTTGGCTGGGCCAGCTATGTTATAATTGTTTTTAATATCCCAGCGAGCTGTCAAGTTGGCAATTTTCCGCTGAAAACTTGGTCGTTGTCGTTGTTGGCACTATAATTTATGATTGGAAAAACTATCCGGCATTTTCATCGATGCGTTCGTTGCCTTTTGCATATTCATGAGGCTGGCAAAATGGCCCGATAGATTCCAGCTCGTTTTCAAATAATATACAGATATACAACCACATACACATACACACCCAGGCACACACACATGTAAGCAAAATTGTTGCTGTTGTTTGTAATTTTAATAGCACTTTACAAACGCCTTGGACTTGGCATGAAAATTGTTGATAAATTATATATTTAATAGTGGCTTGTTGCCGTTGTTTGTTTGCTGTCGTCATGGACAAGGTATTGGCGCCAAAGACATACCAATTTATAACTGTTTAGTACGAAACAAAACAAGTCATCAATGGAGATTACGATCGTTTCGGTGACAGGAATTTCAGCTGTCAAATTCTTTCAGAAGGAATAAATAAACCGTTTAGATGGAAAGACTACTCAAACCTTTTTGGAAAATCTTGAGTCTTAGTTAAAAATACTACTCGTAAATGCTTAAAGATTATCTATTGAAAGAAATCACTGTTCATGGATCTATCGATGTCTAAAGAGATCTCCTGAAAAGGAAAACATTTTAGTTGCAATTCTATAATATATCTTAGTAAGCTAAGTAGCTAGTTTAGCTTGTATGTTGTAGTTATTACTCATAACAGACATATCCTATATTCCTAATGTTTTCTAATTGGGATGATCCAGTTCATCCGGTACCACCCAGTTTCCCTCAATCCGGCTCAATTTGGCTTACGAAAAACAAAAAAGTTGTATAAAACTTTGAAAGTGAGTTTGAAGCTGATTTCATTAAAATTAAAATATCTCACCCCAAAAACATTGGACCACCATTTTACACCCAGAGAGCTCAATTATCCGAAAGTGACAAATTATGAAAAAAATATTATTGTGAAGAGCTTTGAAAATAACTTCGGAATCCATCTGACGGATATTAAATTTCCTAATACAACCTTACCATTTTCCACCCTTGTTGATGGAATTCTCCAAAATCCCAGCTTCGTGTTCCTTTACACCAAAAATAAAACTTCTTTCAGCTTTCTAGCTTTCAGGGCTTAACAGACAGACAGACAGAGCAAGCTCTTTAAATACGAGTATATAGATAAGTTAAACAACCATATTATGAAACAAATACACAGAATCAATGAAGCAGATTGGGAATGTTTACAAAAAACACTTGCCGCATGTTAAAAATTCAAATGAATTTCAGTATTTTCGCACAAGTGAAAAAGTCAGGCGATGTGTCTTTTATTTTAATCATAATTCAAGGATTTAATTCAATCAAAATGGACGGCAGCAGACAGACAGCATCCGTAACTGAGAGTTCAGTTCAGCACAGTTCAGTTCAGCTCAACTCAGCTCAGCTCAGCCCTTAGCCAGTTACGAGCGGTAAACTCGGCATGCTATGGGGATCTTACTTAATAGATATAGTAGTATCATTATCTAATAGCTGCGCAAAACGAATTCAATGCGAGTTGTTGAACTGTGCCTTCAACTACGGGCGAAGGCCTCCCGGCTCCTCACTTTATCGCGGGTATCGTGCATAAACTTGCAAAGTCGTAGACTTGTAGTGTCAGATAGTCAAGAGAGTGACAAATGTGTGTGTATTTGTCTGTGTGTGTGCGTGTGTGTGCTTAAATCAAGTATACGTGTCAATCACAAACGTCTTAGAAGTGTCAACACAAGAAACAATATAACGATAGCAATAATATGTATGTAAGTATACATATAATAATAATACGAATCAGCAACAACAGCAATAACAACGATAATCATTTAGATAAACACTATTGAGCAACCTTTGACGAAGCCTTAATACTCTAACTAAGCATTCATTTTCATTTGACTCACCCTTTGGGATGACTATTGAGTCTTACAAGTAAATGTCTACTATCTTGGAAAAGGTTCTTCATAACCTTACAATAAACTGACTCTATAAGTACTCGCTCATGTTAGACCTTCCCCTACATGTTAACAACTAAATGTCCGTATAAGGAAGAACTTCATCCTTACTCTATGATGTGACTTTATGATATAGTAATCCTGCATATGAAAAACTCATCCGTTGATAGACACTGTTTTAGGTTAAGAAGTTTTACAGAGAAAGGTTTTTCTTAATTCTACGATAAAGTTCTTGTATAACACTCTTTTCGTGAGAGATTACTTTATATCGAAATGATTTATGATTTAACTTTATGATATGGTAAATAAGTAAAACTCATCCTTTAAGAGCGACAGAGACTGGTATAGGTTAACAACTTAATATCTTAAGATAAAAATGGGATATTAGCTTTATTATTTCACTCAACTTAGCATCTTTACAGAGATTTCTTAACTCAACAATAAAGTGCCTCTCGGACACTTCCTTTTAGGAGAGAGAGAGAGAGAGAGAAAGAAAAGGTTTTAAAGATATAACTTTATGATATAGTGTCTCTATAAGTATGAGATTGTAAGATTCCAACTCCTCCAAAATTTTATAATTTATTTCATCATTATAATTTATTTTAACATTATCTCGATCGTGGTTAAATCAATCACAAGTTAGATTTACACATACGACGCAGTCTTCATTATCTTCTTTTTCGAGCAGAGCACCTCCGTATCTTTCACAGTCGCTTCGATTTGTGTTATAATAGCTATTCATAGTCTTCTTAATATTACCTGAAAGCTCAATAATCACCTTATATTACATATGTAAGACCTCAGACTTTACATCAGTTGTTCATGCTCTTCTTATTTTACAGGAAACACACACTCTTCCTCCAAAGTCACAGTCTTACAGCCTCTTTTTATGCTCATCCATTGTCACTTATATTATTCCCACATTAGTTCTTTATGACCTTTTTATCTCAGACTGAAATCTGAAGCGAAATTAATTAAATATTTAAATATTTGTTTCGTTACGGATATAACATAGTAAGTACAAATCACTTTTAAGTTGTATGCACATATGAAATTGACTTGATCAAATTCCACAGACTTTGGCAGCTGTAATATCTGTATGAAAAGTACTACGTAGCAACAAAGATTAAGAGCACTACGAAAGGGTATTCACACATATTAATGCAAGCACAAGTTATGCTACTTACGAGTTAGCAGACTTAATTGAACAATTTAATCGGTATATTTGCCAAATAAATATCAGTGACAGCTCCCCAGCGGAAAAGACAATTCGCATTTTTGGATCGCTTGTTGAGGGCTGAGATATACCGAGCTTTAGTATTAGAGATGAGCAATAAATATCATTATATGTATTACACATAACATTTTTCTTGACCAGAAGAGAACAGTTTCAACTGAACTGAAGGGCTAAGATTTGATGTGTTTTCAAACAAATTTCTGGAAACAGAGTATATTGGGCTTGTGCAATGTCCATCTGTCTGTACTTCCCTTGAAGCTAGAGCAACTAAACTTGGTACACATGATTGTATATACAGTTTATAAAGTCTCGAAATCTTCTCCCAAATTGTCTCTTTTAAAACTTTCCTGTATTCATATACTCTATTTGTTGAACTGAAATATTGAAACATGGCCTGTGACTGTTTATATTGATATAACACTGTTAATTGTAACAGCGGTAATAAAAGAGACTGTGACTATGATAGACTGTGACTGTTAATGTCTGGACTGTGACTGTTACTGTTATTAGTAGTGCTGTAACTGTTAACGGATCTGTGGCTGTGAATGTTGCTGTTAACAGCAGTTTGTCGACTGTTATACCCGATATTTAGTCGCAGTCACGATTTTTGTCAGTCATAGCGACTCGAACAATGTCCAATGAGTATGCTCGCAAATATTTGGCGCTTGGCACGTGGGTGGCCGGCAAATGCGGAAGCAGCACTTGAAATACCAAAAAAAAAATACAAAAAAACTCGATGCAAGTATCTTATATGTGGCAACTTGTATCTGTGAGCAAATTTCGCAGCATTTTGCAGTGCTTTAATGTTGATAATCAGCCGGTTGCTCGGGCATGGAAACAAGTGGGTGTCTTCCAGCATGAATGATATTGAGATGAAAAGGCAAAAGACGCACAAATCTCGCTTGTTGCTTTGCAGTCGTAGTAACACATGTATCTTTATATCACTGTATCTCAGTATCTTTGTATCTCCATCTGTATTTGTGTGTGCAAGCAATCGAATCAAGAGACAAACTGGGTAATTGGTTCATTATATTGTAGAAGCCAACGACATCCGCTCGTTAATGTAAATTACACAATAGTTTGAAATCATCTTTAGCTTCCTTTCCATCATTTCTGGTTTCATTCTGACTAATCAAATATTTTCCTTGATGTTGTCTCTTAACATAAAGACAGTTGATAAAGAAATAAACACCAAAGTTTTTTCATTAGCACAAATACTGACAACTGAGCGAGTAATAACAAGTAAGAATGCTATAGTCGAGTATACCCGACTACGTAACTCCCTGTACCCAGGTCTAAAACATTCAATCACATCTACGTCCAACTTGCACATACATACACACATACACAAAGACGCACAGACACACTGGCGGCAAAAGCGACAGCGCAAGCGAGGCAATTTAATTGGTGGCTGTGCTTCTTCTTCCCCCTCTCGCTGCATCACTGAATCTTCTTTCGTGAATAACTTCCGTGTTTATTATCCGATCGACTTGAAATTTGGACAGTATATTAAGAGAGACTAAAGTATTGTACATGCTAAATCTAACAGCTATATCTTGAAAATTGTTACTGTAAAACGGTTTTAATCGATTTGCGGGGGAACGGGGGAGATATCTGAAATATGAAACAAACTTGATCTGCGTATGGTATACAGGAACCTACATTTCAAATTTGGTGTCTCTAGCTCTTGTAGTTGCTGAGATCGACGCGTTCATACGGACAGACGGACAGACGGACAGACGGACAGACAGACGGACATGGCCAAATCGAAATCTCTTTTGATACTGATCAAGAATATATATACTTTATAGGGTCGGAGATGTCTCCTTCTGCCTGTTACATACATTTGCACAGATGTAATACCCCCTTTTTACCCATTTTATGGGTACAGGGAGTAAAAATTATATGTAACTAACTCTTAAACATATGAGAATTATTATTATATGATATTACAACAAGTAAGAATGCTATAGTCAAGTATATCAAGTCTAAAACTTCCAAACACATCCTCGTATACTTACACATACACACACACACGCACAACTACGCACGCATACAAGCACACGAGGTATTTTTTCCCCCGCTATGCAGTACTGAATGTTTTGTTGTTGAATAACTTCCGTGTTTATAATCCGATCAACTTGAAATTTGGACAGTAGATAAAGAGTAACCAAACTATTATACATGCCAAATTCCAAAGCCATATCTTAAAAATTGTTGCTGTTAAACGTTTGTTTCGAATTGCGGGGGTTTGGGGGGAATATCTCGGATCCAAAATAAACTTGAACGTAGATTTCAAATTTGGTGTCTAGCTTTTATAGTTTCCGAGATCCTTACTTTCATACATAGGGACAGGCGGACAGACAGACAGACGGACATGGCGAAATCGAATTTTCTTTTGATACTGATCAATAATATATATACTTTATAGGGTCGGAGATGGCTCCATTTGCACCGATTTAATACTCCCTTTTTACCCATTTTATGGGTACAGGGAGTAAAGCTTGTGTGTAACTAACTTTTAAACATATGAGGATTATTATTATATGATATTACAAAAAAGATATAGCTTTATTATCAACAGTTTTATCAGTAACAGTTTTACAACTGAGAATAAAAAGACATAAACGTTCCGTTACGTATCAGATATAGTACAACAGCTGTAAAGAGTTCTTGAATCTAAGATCATATGGTATCTGACACGCTATAACAGATAAGCAGGGCAAAATTAGATCAATTTGAAGCTATCATAATGTATGCTTGCTTATATATGTATTTCCTATCGATAGATCTATCGAACTATGCGAGATTTTACTGTATTCTAAATTTAATAATAGCAAAAAAGACAAAAAAAAACAATAAAACCAAAAGAAATTCCAATTTAGAGGCGGCATTCGAAGAGTCAATGAATAGCCAATGTTGTCTCTCTCTCTCTCTCTCGCTCTCTTAAAACTGCTGCGATAAAGAGTGGATGACAGAGAGAGAGAGTGAGAGAAAGAGCGCCAGAGAGCAGCTGATAATGCGACGCCAAGCGAGCGACAACAACAACAAATGTAGAATACAATGGGAATTATCAGTGGACTGCGTGATATGATTATCAAAAGGTTTCTTCTTATTATTGATGTTGTTGGTGTTGTTGCTTCTGCTGCTGCTGCTGCTGGCAACGGCATTTTTCAACACACATGCTACATATGTAAAACAGTTTATTTGCCCCATACATACACACACACATACACATCAAGAAATACCATATACACACACACACACACACACATTATGATTATATAGTATGTAGAATATAATAAAGACATTTCTCGACGTGCTTTTCGATAGTACATATTAAATAAATAAACAAGAACGAATAAGCTCTCGTGCAAAAAATGATTGTTAATGAAGCTAAAGAAAATGTCACGTTTCTCATCGTAGTTCCCTTTTTGGATACCCTAACTCAATATGGAGAGCCCCCCCTCCACCTCCTTCTCTCTACGTTCCCACAAATAGATCGAAACTATTAAAAAAGTAAATTAATTGATCAGCTCTTACGAATATGGCATTGATTGCGTTTTCGTATTCTCCATAACTTATCTTATAATCAGTGTATATTTAATAAATAATATACGATATAATATAACAAGAAATTCAAATCTAGCAATATAATAAACATATAAAATGTATCCTTAACTTTTTCAATATTTTTTCCCATTTCCAAAAACATTCTCGATCTGTTTTTGACTGAAATTTCAATCGGTTTTTGTTGTATTCTAGAAAAGTTATTTCATTTCATGGTATTCTATTCAAATCGAAGCTTCGATTCAGAACATTCGTCTAATTTGATTGGAATCGGAAGTGGGAACAGGCCTGATAAAGTAAGTACTACGTTCGTGCATTCTCTAATCAGCGCTCACTGAAGCATTACAATCTTCAATCATAATTTATTTATATGTAGTTAGTTTTTAGATTTGTGCTTCTCATTACTATACAGCACTTTTTTCATTTTGTTTCTTTTTATGTAATTTTTGTTTGTTTATTTGAACCGATGAAATGTGAGGAAAAGTTCACCTTGATATTGCTAAAGAGTTTCAGATACATTTTCATGGAAATGTTCCCCGGATCGATCGAATATACAAATTCTTCATTATCTTTTGGTTTTTTTATGACATTGATATAAGTAATAAATGTATAATATCATAAGCGGTCATCATAATATACCTCCTTTTTTGGTTTTTTAGCGATTAACTCTAAGCAATTTTAATACTACAGTGTGCGCCCGCTAAAATGAACTAATTACAAATGAAGTAACTTTATCGGAATTTTTACTTATTTTATTTGTCGCTGTCTTCCACTCCAAAGCTCCTAAGGCCTCTTCGGATTTGGATTTGAACTATGAAGTTACTTCAAGAAGCTTTCTCGTTAAGTTTTTGTTTGGAGAGAAGAGCAGGAGACAGTGCCACACCTTCCCTCTACAAGGAGAGATATTTGATGTGGTAAACTTCAACGTCCGAATACGGAGCTACTCTGAATGACAATGAAATTACTTCGTGAAGTAAACTTCTAAATCCCAATGCGGAGCTAGACTGAATGTAGACAATGAGGTTACTTCGTGAAGTAAACTTCTAAATCTAAATTACTCCATGAAGTTACTTCATACAGTAAACTTCCAAGTCCGAATGCGCAGCTAAACTGAATGTAGACGAAGTACTTCGTGAAGTTACTTAATGAAGTTACTGCACGAAATTACTTTATAAAGTAAGCTTTTAAGTCCCAATGCGTAGCTAGACTGAATGTAAGCGATGAAGTTACTTCGTGAAGTATGTTTCAACGTCCGAATGCGGAGCTTCTCTGAATTTAGACGATGAAGTTACTTCGTGAAGTAAGCTTCAACATCCGAATGTGGAGCTACTCTGAATTCGTGAAGTTACTTCATACAGTAGACTTAGAAGTTCACTTTATGAAGTAATTTCATGAAGTTCATGAAGTTTATTCATGAAGTAACTTCATAAGGTAAATTTCAACGTTCTAATGCGCAGCTAGACTGAATGTAGACGATGAAGTTACTTCGTGAAGTTACTTCATGAAGTTTTTCTTAGCATGAAGTAACCTTCATAGATCGCTGCCTTATACAATGCCTGACTCATGCTTATTCTAATGTGACATTAGCGCACCTTTTGTACTATTATTATTGATATTTGTCAATGTACACACACACACACACATATGTACATATGTATGTATGCATGTACAATGCGTGTGTGTGTATTGACACAGTTGTAATATTTGAATAGCTTGCTTTGAAAATACAAAAGTTAAAGACGGCATTAATCAAGGCAATTTAGCACGTCTAACTGTTAAATGCAGCCCGTCGAGCTGCATGACATGCAAACTGCAATTAATGTTTGTTTACGCAACAAGTTGGCAGCGCCCAAAAACGAAGGAGGACAAACACAAACACAAACAAAAAACACTTTCATTGATAAACAGCAATAGCAGCAACAACAACAACAATAACAACAACAGCAGCAGCATAAAGAGATCAACGCCTGCTGCTGCTGCGGCGCTGCTGCTGCACTGCCGCTGCTGATGCTGCACTTTGTCTTGCGGCTTTTGTTTTACACTCACACACACATACACACATACACACATACATACTTACATTGATATGTTTGTCCAAAGTAGCAGCAGCAACAACAACATCAATCAGCCGCAATGCGTCGTCGTCGACAATTGAGACTAACCAACATTAAACTATAACTTCCTCACACACACATAAACACATTAAAAGCACACACACACACACACACGCTCAAGTATGACATGTGTTGTTGTTGTGAAAATTTGCACTGTTTTTGTTGTTGTCACTTATTTGTTGTAGTTCACCAAAAATTAACTGAGGAAACTTTAAAAAAAAATGCAAAAAATTATGAATTTATTAATTTTATTTGATAATAGTAAACACTTAATAACAAATGCAGGCAGCGGCGTTAAGTTGCGCGCGCGCTTCTTGACCGCAGCGGCGGCAGCAGCGGCAGCAGCAACAACAACAACAAGCACATAAACAAACTACGCGACAGGCGGCATCAAATATGGAATTAAACAAAAAAAAAACACAAAAATTAAAATATATATAAAATGAAATATGTATTTAAAAAGCGGCAAGAATTTAAATAAAATAAATATACACATGTACATAAGGCCAATATCTGTTGTTGTTATTATTATTATTATTATTGTTGTTGCTGTTGGTGCTGCTGTCGTCGCTGCTGCTGCTGCCGCTGCCGCTGCCGCTGTCGCTGTCGTTAACGACGTCGGCCACAACGCACGAAGTGCACGACGAACGATCTGACACGCACGAAATGCAAAAACGCACTGAAAATGATATTTAAAAGAGAGTAGCGACATTTTATTATTTACGAATGCTCCACGCATTTGGGGGGAATCTATTCAATTGCATTGCGCATGGCAATTGTATACATTTATTAACGCTGACGATCGGTCGCATTGCGCATTGCCAACTGTTGCGCCTCTGTCGGCGGCACATGGCGCTTAGCTCTTTGCCAAACTGTAAATATATAACAAAAATACAAAAATTCAAACTAAAATCAAAGTAACGCAAAACGCTCAAATTGGCACTGTTATGCTCAATGCGAGCATCTAACAGTCGCTGTTATGCATAACGTGCGATCATAGTGGAGTGACACCTGCTACTTTACTATGCCTATTGTGTGCATTTTGTGAATTGAGAATTTCATTATTTTACTTTTATATCGCATCTGCTTCTATTTGGTTCATTTATATTATAGATCTCATTTTTAATGCATACAAATTGAAAAAATCTTGTTTGCATAATATATTCTGTTAACCGATCGCTAACAGTGTCAGCTGCTAACATTTTGTGATATGTTAGTTTTGAATTTAACGGTATTATTTGATTATGATTTGGAAAATCTGATGCTTTTTATTCAAAATTAACTTGAACTTGATCATTAATAATATGTGCTCACGCCAAGTACTTGTAGTTTCAAAAGACACAAAGGTTGGCACCTGGCGCAGAGTTTGAAACGTATATATTTCTCCTTAAAACCAGTTTTCCCCACTTCAGATCATCCAGAGCAACCAGACACTCCCCATCTCATAGGCTTGATGGATCAACTGTCACGTGGATCGACACAAAAGTATTCAGTTTATTCCAATATTTTTAGTATCCCTCACTTTTCTTCGTTAAACATCGCCTTGCACTATAGGAAATTTGCCCATTTTTTTTTGAATTAATTAATATCTTGAAAACGAAACCAGAATTTTTGATTCAATAGAAGTGAGAGAGAGCGAGAAACAGCTACAATTCAAGAGTTAAATTATTGGTTCTCGAACTACGTGTAAATTATCACGTCCCCCAATTATACTGAACATTTTATAAACATCGGATAATTAGAACAGAAGTTATTGACAGTGCTGAAAACGTTTTCCTTGAAGCTTGTTCGTTTTTATGAGTATGTTTATTTACTTTTTGTCTTAAATAATTATAATTAATTATATACGCACATTGAACAACAAAAAAAAACAAATTATGCCTATTAGATCGACCATCTTGGTGCCTACACAATACAAATAACTCAGAATTAGAAAAAGTGAGGTTATCAGCTAAGAATTTGAATTTCGCCAAATGTGGCGAAAAGTGGAACTTGGCATTAACTGCTTTTAAATCGAAATTTATGGCTCTAGGAAGAGTAGCTCATGTAGCTCTATCCAAAGTTGAGATATATTCACATAATGTGTTTTTGAGAGCAGGTTTTCATTCAATAAATTGATTATAAAACAAGCTACTTTTTGACAAATTACCTATTTTTTGGACATTATACAATAGTCACAGATTCAATTCAATCATTAATATTTTACCAAAAGCTATATCCTTTGAAGTTATGGGCCTTTGAAAACCACCTTAAGTTGCGCATAACTTAACATTGTGATTCTCTGTCGAAATTCCTGTGCTTAACAGCTGTTATCTTAACAGCTGTTCGCAGAATTAACATTTCTGGTATGTAACATTTTAGTTCGATCTATTCCTAATGAATTAATAAAAACAATTTGTTCATTGGAGTACTTTTAAAATGGGCAATTTCCCATAGTGCCTTGGAACTAGTATGAGGTTATTCATGAGTAAGTGAACATAGAAAAAAAGTCAACATGTTCCCCCTTAATTGTTCTTATTTGATCAGTTGTTCATTCCTGCTAATCTTTTCTTTTGTTATTTTAATTAATACTATTTATTGTTCGCTTTTATCGATACAATAAGGATATTGAGAATGTCGAAAGTAAGTAATATCAGCAGCAACTATAGCATACTTAATAGGAATAATACCATACTTAATACTCTTAAGAATAATTAGGTTATATTTGCTTAAACATAGCTTTAACTTAACTGTTAATTGTTTGAGCAACTAATTTTGATTAAGCTCTGTCAGCAAATTGAACAAAAATTTAAATGATCGTTAGTTTCAAAATGCAACTGATTAGAGTGAACAGCTGAGCAATGTGAACTGACTCACTTGAAAAAGCAAGGGAAACAAATGAACAGGTTCACTGGCAAATTGAGCCCTTAACCAACACTGCCTTTGTGTACTTCGATCAGCTCTTCCGTTCCAGTTGATTGGTAAATTCTTAAACATAATAGATAAAAACTTATAAATATTTAAAAGAAACAAAAAACAAAGCTGCATTGGATACTTGTCGTTTATTTTACTGAACCAGTTCATTAGTTCTTTTCACCGAGTCACCATAATCATCTAATTATAATTGTTTTTTAGTTGTTACCAATTTGATTTTAAACAATAAGACACAAATACCAAGTTTCTTTGAAAACCTTTAGTTTCAAGTTCGCATTGTTCGTTCTTTAGAACGGAGATGAAGAATATTAACAATTATGAAACAATATATATTCCACATCCTCTCGACTCGTATACAAGTTTTTTAAGTAATGCACCACACAAGTTAAGAGCACTTGGTTACAACGTAAGAGATAAGTAAGGGGCAACAAGATGAGCCCACGATTTCTAGCTAAGGTTAATCCTTGAACTTGCCTATAACGATCTCCTTATAGAGAGGCACACAGTTCATGCGGACATTGAGACGGGCGCAGAGCAGGAAGATGCCCGACAGCTTGCGATGTATGGAGTATATCTCCTCGGGGGGTGGACACAGGCGATGCGCCACCATGGTGGGCACCAGGGCGGCCAGTCGCTCTGTGGTATTCTGTTTGCCAAAGTCAAAGTCACCATCATAGCGAAAGATCTCGCCCAGGATCATGACAGCATCGATGTGGGCCTGCTCCATCTGCTTCGTCTCGTAGCCAGTGAGGAAGCCCATGCGACGCGACATGTCCAGCACGCCCTGTCGATTGTTCTGCGCCGCGCTGATGATCACCTGGCGATAGTTCTGTATGAACTCGTGCTTGTAGAACCGCGTGGATCCAAAGTCAATCAGCATCAAGCGGCGGCTGTTCGCATCGTACAGAAAGTTCGACCAATTGGGATCCGTTTGCATGCACTCGATCTCGAAGAGTTCCCGGAGACATAGCTTCAGCACAGAGTTGGCAATGATTGCGCGATGTTCATAGCTATAAGTGTAAAACAGAAATCGGATTAATATCAAATAAACTCTGGAAAAAAACCAATGGAACTTGGGAACCAATGAAGGAACCAGATATTGGTTTCACTAATAGGTTATTTCTATTTTTAAACAAAAAATAACTTATGTATGAGGAATGATTCGGGAAAATAAAGACAAATATTAAACTAAAGAACTCTGGCAAAAATAAAACAACCAATTTTAGGAACTTGGGAACCAAGGAAGGAACCGGATATTGGTTTTACTCTTAGGATATTTCGGTTTTTAAATAGAAAAATATCTGATGATTTAGGAACCAACGAGGAAATCAGATATTGGCTTTCATTCGAATGTTTTTTCTAAACTAAAGAACTCTGGAAAGAATAAAACAACCTATCTTGGGAACTTGGGAACCAAGGAAGGAACCAGATATTGGTTTCGATATAAGGATTGTCAAACAAATAAATCAATGGAACTAGGGAAGCAATGAAGAAACAAGATATTGCTTTTCATTAGAATGTTTTCTCTCTCTTAAAAAGAGAATTGGCGATTCGAGGAAAAAATCTTATTTGTGTAGTTCTTAACTAAGGAAGCAGATATTGCTTCTCTATTTTTTTATATGCCTTAGATATTATAATGCTGCGTGTTAATTAACAAACTTTCATAAAATTAACAGGTTACGAGGCAGGTATAAACAGATACTAACCGAGGGTAGTAAAAATAAGTCTGCAGGATAGGCAAGAGTTTACCAGATTGTACAGAGCTTAGCCAAGGTCCAAAAGCCTTCCTACGGGTGTCCTGCCTTAAATCCAATATAATTTTTCATTTTAAGAGTATCTCTCTGTAAATCTGAGAGTTCTTAAAAGGTCAAACATATTAATTTCAATTTATGCAACAATTTAGCCTAGAGTTGGCATTATATGAATAAATAAGCTTAAGAAAATCTCTCTCTGAATAAAGACAACTGATTATTCAATGCTGAAACATATAGAGCCAATGAAAGTCTAGCTATCTGTCTACATTCTTGGTTCTTAGAACTTATAGAACTATGAAAAATATCAAATGTTTCTATCTTTCCATCTCTATACCATATGACCATATTCAATTGGTATTTTAGGCTAATAAATGCAACAAAAATTACAGCTTCTTCTTATTATTATAATATTATCAATCTTCATCTTCATTTTAATTGATATTTAGAACTGTTGCTGTTTCTGTTAACAACAAAAAATATTAAAAGAGAAAACTAAAACAAGCTCGTTAAAGAAAAGACAGAATTAAGAAAGAATTTCAAGTAAAAACAGATATTTCTATGAAAATCGAACCAGGTTCTTCTATAAAACTCTAGTAATAATATGTTTATTACTTGAAATCTCTTTGCAGATACTACCGTTAAAGAAGCATGTAATGAACCATTAATTACAGTTTTAAGCTTTAATACCAGGTATATGAAAAGAGCAA
Source organism: Hirtodrosophila confusa (assembly GCA_035043065.1). NCBI lineage: Eukaryota > Metazoa > Arthropoda > Insecta > Diptera > Drosophilidae > Hirtodrosophila > Hirtodrosophila confusa. Next base: position 14,020,627 of record JAWNNI010000242.1, on the reverse strand, counting down.
TTACATCTTCTATACATGATATAGAGAAATCCATCGCTCTGATAGTACACTGATTGACTGGTTACTCAGTAGTAAACTAAACCATATTAAGAGACTAGACATTATTATATTATAGCAATAACACACATCTTTAGCGATTGTTACCATTATCTAAACACCAGAAACCTAATATTCCACAATTCCAATCCTATTCATACGCTATAATCCCCTAACTTGGAAGCATTTAATAAAATTGTGGATTTCCTTAAAAAATGTAACATTTATCATCTAATCTAAACAAAACATTCACATAACATGTAAAAATATCCCACAACCTAACCATTCATTTAAATTTAATTGTATTTAATTATAAGTTTTGTATCCTTTCATCTGTATATATTTCATCCCGATGCCATTGCTTAGTTCATTCCCAATTACCTTGTAATATTATAATTATAAACAATTATATATAAATAAATAAATACTTGACATTTCTCTCCGATCATCAGTTTTTTTGTTAAAGAAGTAAACTTGTATAATCATTGTCGATTATATGATCGCGATCAATCCACTTCAAGTAGAAACGAATATTTCTATAAGAATCTAAGAGTTCCTGGTGGTTTTTCTATAAAACACTACTAATAATCTGTTTTTACTTGAACTTTCTCTCCGATCGTCAAGTTTTTTGTTGATAGAAGTTAAACCGATCGCGATGAAACAAAAAAATCGAAGTGCAAATTTAGCTGTAATAATAATGAGAACAAAATCATGCTTGATTAAAACGCAAGCTCTTTTCTGATGTACCAAATTTTGCTGTACAGATTTTTGAGTGTTCATGATCGCGATCAAGCATAGTTGTGCTTGTAATCATTCCTTTTGTTCGTGTTTACAACTCACCTTAGATCGAAGCACTTGTCCAGGGGCACGCCCGGCACGAGCTCAGTGGTAAGCACACTGGAGGTGGTCAGATCGCGCACAACCTTGGGCACATAATACTCCCGATAGGGTGCGATCATTTCGCGAAACTTTTCGGTGTACTCCGCCTCGCGGGCATAGTCGACCTCCCATTGGAGCTCGCGCTTGGCCACGCGCACCACGTTGTCAATGAAGAAGCCCTGGGGAAAGACATCCCAGACCTTGAGCATGCCCACCAGGTTGTCAATGTCGCTCTCGATGCTCTGGGCGACGCCGGGATATTGTATCTTAATGGCCACCTCCATGCCATCCAGCAGCGTGGCCCGATGCACCTGGCCAATGGACGCGGCCGCAAACGGCTTATCATCGAAGCTAATGAGGCGCTTGCGCCAATCGGGGCCCAGCTGTGTGGTCATCACGCGCTCCACCTGCCAGTCGGGCATGTAGTCGGCCGCCTGGCGTACACGCTCGAATGCCTTCGCCAGCTGGGGCGACACCACACTCGAGTCCTGTATGCTCAGTATCTGGCCGATCTTGAGCGCTGCACCGCGCACCTTGCACAGCGTGTCCACGATCCGTTCCGCATTCGCCGGACTGAGCAGCGCCTCCCGCATATTCGTCGAACCTCCCAAGCCCAAAGCGCCCTTCGTCAGCTCGTTGATAGTGCCCAGGCCGAGGCCGGCGAAGAGTCCGCCAAAGGAGGCCATGCGTCCCAGACGCGACGAAGGCACGCGTCGCTGCTTGGCCACCTTGCTCAGCTCCGGCATCGTGGAGTCCGCTTCCTTTGGACCGCCTGAAAGTGTACAACATGTGAGTAAAGGATGCACTAAGTCCAAAATCTAGGAAAACTACGGATCAATTTCGAATTTGGAATATAACTCGATTACAATTTCTACATAAATTAACACAACAAACCAAAAGTAACTATAGATTACACAGATAACATAAAAGTAAAGTTCTGGGAAAGGAAATGGAAGTAACATTACATATTAGATGATAAAGGTTGTTCTAATTAGAACAAAAGATACGAAAATGCTTATAGATACCATAATAAGTATTACAGGTTTGCAGAGAAAGAGGAAGCATGTTTCTAGAATTTCAGAAATGGTTTTTGAACAGATTCTATTCTATCCCGATGAACCCTATATTGGGGACACCCAATACAGGACCAATATTCAAGAATAGGTTGAACAAGAGAAGCATAAAAAGTTTTAGTAATGTGAGGATCGTTAAATTGCTTCGACCAACGCTTAATGAAACCCAAAACACCAAAAACACGTTTAGCGGTGGAAGAGATGTGCTTGTCAAACTTAAGAATGGGATCTACAAGGATACCCAAATCATCAACCGACTTAATTCGAACAGAAGGCTTACCTTTTAGAGTATAATTGTTCATTGTGCATAGATTAGAAGATATAAATTGATAGAATTTTCAATAATATACTCGTAACCAACTAACTCTTAACTTTTCCTAATGCTTTCATGTTACTTAAGGTAAATGCCTATACTCCTTTAATACGTCTAACTTTTGAATGGGTTAGGAGTTTTATTTGATTCCAAATTTCTGATTTTCTGAGCATATAAATTACAGTTTTGTGAGGATGCAACTCTTCTCAATTCATTGATCCATACACAAGATTGGTTTTATATCCTGCCTTTGTCAGATCAGTTTTAGAATACGCTTCTATTATCTGGAACCCTTCAGCAGTCGTACACTCTTCTAGAATTGAACGATTTCTTAAATTTACTTTAAGACCTCTAAATCTTCCATTGTACAGATGTAGATCTCGATTAGTGCACTTGTCTACGCTAGAGAATAGACAAACGATTGCAGTTTGTGTATTTATAAATAATATCATTGTAGGAAACATGGATTTTTGTGTGCCAGTTGAGAAATTACATGCCTTTTAATGTTGGTATTCAAAGGACTAACTATGCTCTTAGGGAGCCTTTAAGGCATTATAACGACCTTCCAATTGATATGCGATTTGACTTCAGTCAAAATAAAATAGGTATTAAGAACTTACTTAAGAAGTTATTTTTATAATTTAATAAATAATAACAGAAACTACATAAGAAAATGAGGAAATGGAACCCAATTCCAATATCGCATAAATCAAGTTTCAATCTTTTCAAAAGGTATTCTCTTTTACTCCCTGTACCCATAAAATGGGTAAAAAGGGGTATTACATCTGTGCAAATGTATGTAACAGACAGAAGGAGACATCTCCGACCCTATAAAGTATATATATTCTTGATCAGTATCAAAAGAGATTTCGATTTGGCCATGTCCGTCTGTCTGTCCGTCTGTCCGTCTGTCCGTATGAACGCGTCGATCTCAGCAACTACAAGAGCTAGAGACACCAAATTTGAAATGTAGGTTCCTGTATACCATACGCAGATCAAGTTTGTTTCATATTTCAGATATCTCCCCCCGTTTCCCCGCAAATCGATTAAAACCGTTTTACAGTAACAATTTTCAAGATACAGCTTTAAGATTTGACATGTACAATACTTTAGTCTCTCTTGATCTACTGTCCAAATTTCAAGTCGATCGGATAATAAACACGGAAGTTATTCACGAAAGAAGATTCAGTAATGCAGCGAGAGGGGGAAGGAGAAGCACAGCCACCAATTAAAATGCCTCGCTTGCGCTGTCGCTTTTGCCGCCTGTGTGCGTGCGTCTATGTGTGTGTGCATGTGTAAGTGGGCGTAGATGTGATTGAATGTTTTAGACCTGGGTACAGGGAGTTTCGTAGTCGGGTATACTCGACTATAGCATTCTTACTTGTTATACTTTAGCGTACCCATGTGTAACGAACTGAAGGAGACGTTTCCGACCCAACAAAGTATATATATTCTTGATCAGCATCAATTGACGAGTCGATAAAGCAATGTGCTTCCTGGATGTATGTTTCTATGTAAACTAGACGCTCAGTTTTAAAGCTATCGTAATGAAACTTCTTCCCGCTGTAGGCAGTACATATGTCGGAACCGGCCGGATCAGACCACTATAACTTATAACTGCCATGGAAATAATCGGTCGACAACTATGTTTTTGTATGAAAAACTTTTCTGTTTGTGAAAGTATCCTTACCAAACTCACCCAAACCGAGAAAATGTATACAATCTGACCAAATTTGGTCAAAATCGGACGACTATATCACATAGCTGCAATAGGATCGGATGAGAAATGAGTTTTTGTATGAAAAACCTTTTGTTCCCTATATTTCTATCTAAATCGGACTACATAGCTCCTATAGGAACAATCAAATGAAAATTGAGTTTTGTATATAAGACATTGCTGCTAGGGTATATTTATAAGCAGTTTTGGCACTCTGTTTCTTGTTTCTTGTTCATTTTCGAATGCTTTGTGTTCCTTAAAACACTTTCATCAAGTTCCGGGTTACAAAGTAGGTGATAGAGAAGGTTCATTAAAGAAGCATGGGTAGTAGAAATATGTCAAAGTAACAGGATAAGGAAAGCCTTTACCAAAGGGTTGGTATTCCCAATTCTAAAAGGAATGTCTGAGAACTTGTAGAAATGATGTGAGGAGGTCTGTAAATGGAATACAATAGCACTCGGAATATGTTCAATATTTTAAATAAAATCAACTTGATTAAGTCTAGCCTGATGAAAGAAATATGATGATTCATAGCTTTGCGAACTCTTTGTTTACAGGAACTCTATGCGTACCAGGCGTCCCACAACTTTGAGCAACTAATTTGGCACTATTTATAATAGTTACAGGGTATAGAAGTATGCCAACCGATGTACCGAAGATATATACCCTATATATTAAGTAATGTGCTCCGATATTGATGAAATCGAAGCAAACTATGTAATATATATGAAATATCTGTCCTTTTACATTTGATTGTTTATAGGGTAGCTATAAGATATAGTAGTTCGATTTGCATGAAATTTGGTCAGCCTGGTCAAAACATTTGGAACTCTAAAACAAAGAAGTTCCCCATACAACTCAATTTTCGACCTATTGTTCCCATTGCAACTATATGTTGTCGTGATCTGATTCGTCCAGTTCCGATATATGTTTTGTTTGCAGCTAAAATAAGTATTTGTGTCCAGTTTCATAACGAAAGATTGCATGGAAACAGTTGGACAGACGGACATCGCTATAGCGACTCTGCTATTGATGCGGATCAAGAATATATATACTTAGCGGGATGGGAAAAGGTCGCCTTTACATTTCTTGACAAAATTATAATACCCTCAGCAAGTTTATAAATATAGAAAGTCAAGATTTTCTGACCTAACTTCAAATTCGTTGAGTTTAAAGAGAAATAGGTTTATTTTTGATTTCTATTCTATTTGACGGAATAAGGAATGTGAAATCGAAGAAATAAGGAATTAAAATGCGGAACAGCCTCGTAAGGCTACAAGATATCTGTTCCAATGTTTGGTAAGGCCTATGGAATGCGGAATTTGAATCAGCCATGGAAATTGAATTTCGGAGCCACCTTAAAAACTTGAAAGGAATTTAATGCGGAGAATAACCTTCTGGTTTTAATATAGGGTACAAGCTCTTTCGGTTTTTACTGAGGTTAAATGGAATGGAATGTGGAATTGGAACCAACAAACTATTTTGAATTGTGGTACCCTTTTTAGCCACCTTGCATACAGGATAGGTTTGAGGTTACAATGGAATGTGGAATTGGAATCAATAAACGAAATTGAAATGGGGGAAAACCACGATAAGGTTAAAATGCGTACCAGTTGTCGCGGCTGGGGGTGGTGGTATTGTTGTTGTTGTTCCTGTTGTGCTTGAGGTTGTGTGACCCGCCACAAAGCGCATTACATTGTCCACGTAATGCGTGTCCTTGGTCAGGATGCCCTCGTTGTTGCTAACGGAAGGCATTGTCCTCGTCGGGCTGGGCATCGCCTGTGGCTGGCTGGGCATCGCCTGTGGCTGGCTGGGCATCGCCTGTGGCTGGCTGGGCATCGCCTGTGGCTGGCTGGGCAGCTGTTTGCTATGTGTGATGGGCGTGCGGAGGCTGACATTGCGGTTCTTGTTGCGCTTCGAGAGGATCTCCTCGAACTCGAGCAGCGTTATAGACGATATATCCAGATTGGCAGCATCCGCAGCATCCAGCTGGCCGCGACTGCTGCCGGGCATGTTGCCAGCGGCGCCGCCAACGGCCGCAGCAGCAGCTGTTGCTGCATTGGCTGGCCATCTGATGGGCTGCATGGCTGTTAGTTCCTTGGGTAATTTGGTTTCCAGCAGCTTTGTCAGTCCTTGGGCCACCACGTAGCCCCGTTCGCCCGTCTCCAGCAGCAGCTCCTGCAGTTTTCTCAGTTCCTCGCTGGGCTGTCCGCTGGCCGTGCGCAACGCGTCCGCTGTCTGAGTCACATTGTTGGCCAGCAGCTCGCGCACGCTCGAATTGCTCCACAGATGCTTAGTCAGCGCCAGATGCTCGCGACTGCACGCCTCCGCAACGATTTGCAGGCCCCGCAGCACCCCCAGCACGTCTTGCGCTGCACGTGCCATCACCACAGGTTTGACCAGTTGTTGCGTGGGTGAATCTCGCTCTCGCACTCGCTGTCGTTGTTGTTTTTCGTTTGTTTATTGCCGGCTTATAGGCATAGGCTGGCTAATAGTTATGGCCAGCTACTGCATCTAGGTGTGTGGATATGTCTTGGTTATTGGTTATTATGGCCGCCTTGGTCGCACATACAAACTTGTTTATTTTAGGCTGCCCAAAATCGTATATAGTTACGTAAACAAAAATAAATAAACTCGCAAGATTGTTGCGAAATTAATAGCAGCTGTTGCACAAACAAGTTTATTTGGTTCATCTGTAAGTGGCTCATAGCAGTGTTGCCATATACCAAACAAAATTGCAGCTTGTTATCGCTAACAGTAGTTATCGATATCAACAATGCTTATTGGCGATTATCGAAAGCTAATTTTGTAAAGTGCACTTTATTTAATTTTTAATACTTTTCAATCTTAATTTAGATATCAATGAAAAATAATAGGAAATCAAATGGTTAAGCTGCATTAAATCAAGTAGCTAACGTAAAAACGCATGGAAAATCAAATTAAATTAAGTTTGACAGGCAAATTTGATTGCCAGTGAAATACAGCAAAGCTGAATACAATATTTTGTCGTTTCACGCTTATTAAAAATCAAATGTAAAGAGTTATTTAACTAATCATCTACATAATATTAAATCCTTAAATCTAAATACCTAAGCAACATTTTTAAATAAACTTAAAAATTAAAAAGAAGATGGCGATCCACTTGCGCAGTCTCTAAATGCGCGATAAGCAAAATGGCGCCAAGCGCAGAAGTTTCAAATTGGACAACACTCAATTGAACTAGCTCGGAACTACTATGCCATGCACATGGCAATGTTTACAATTGTTGTTTTTGTTTATAATTTTTAAACTAATGTAGCTTGCAATGTGCGGCATTTTCTGTGCAGTAAGCGAAAATAATGATAATGATGCGTGCCAACTGCACAGCGCACTGGAAACGCTGCTGCATAACCGTGGACCCGACATTAATGATAAGCTACTTATTAACAATGTGCTGCTGGCCGGCAACGTTTTGTGGCAACAAGGCGCGGCGCCACAAAAGCAGCCCATAGCTGAGGGCCAATGGGTGCTGCTGTTCAATGGCGATTTATACAACCTAAAGGCACAAAAGCCAGCCAGCCAAGCGGACAGCGCCTGGCTAATGCAGCAGCTAACAAAATGCAAGGACGACGCCCGGCTGCTGAGCCTGCTGCGGCAGCTAGAGGGTCCTTATTGCATGATACTATACAACAGGTAAACTGTACACAATACACAATAAATCAATAACAAATGTCTTGCCTCTACAGGCATGACGACGCTTTATACTTTTGCCGCGATGCGCTGGGCAGAAATTCGCTGATTGTGGAGCGGCAGGCGCAGTGCCTCAAGCTGCTGAGCACCTCGTGCCACATGGCGGGGCAGGAGCCGACGATCTCCCTGGAGCTGCCGCCGCTGGGACTGTACAAGCTGCAGCTTAAGGAGCTCGCCAAATGTGTGCTGTATCCTTGGCAGCCGCTAAACGAGGACTTGCAGCAACAGCTGCGCACACTGGACGCTGCCATGCGCTGGCAGACCCTGGTGGCGCCACCAATTGCGCCGCCTTGGCTGCACGCCAGTGCAACAGCCGCAGCCAGCTACGATCTATATGCACTAGTCGAGCATGCAGTCAAACTGGAGCAGCTCTACGAGCATTTGTTGGCCAATTCGGGCTTGCAGCAAACATTGCACACGCTGGATGAGTTGCTGCAACGTTCGGTAGCAGATCGCGTGCTGCACACAGCGCCCGTTTGCCGCAAGTGCGGCACGTGCGAAGAGTGCGCGCATGCCAGAATATGCATCCTGTTCTCTGGCGGCATTGACTGCAGCATTCTGGCGCTGCTGGCTGATAAGTTTGTGCCTGCCTGCGAACCCATTGAGCTCATCAATGTGGCCTTTGAGCGAGCAACGCCTGCCCCCGCCGAGCAGGCTTGGAACGTGCCGGATCGCCAGACTGCCCAGCAGTCGCTGCTGGAGCTGCAGCGCTTGTGTCCGCAGCGCAACTGGCAGCTCCTGGAGGTGAATGTCACGCGAGTGGAGCTGAAACAGCAGCTCAGCGCGCACATACGCCAGCTCATATATCCGCTGCAAACCGTGCTGGATGAGTCGCTGGGCTGCGCCTTCTGGTTCGCCGCCTCGACGCCCCAATCGACGGCCCGCGTTGCGCTGCTGGGCAGCGGCGCCGATGAGCTCTTCGGCGGGTATCAGCGGCATCGCAACGCCTATAGGCGTGCGGCCGGCAATAAGCTGGACGCCCTGCGCCAGGAACTGCAGCTGGACTGGCAACGCATTCCAGCGCGTAATTTGGCGCGGGATGATCGCATAATTGCAGACTCCGGCAAAACGGCGCGTGCCCCGTTTATTGAGGAGCATGTGGCCAGTTTTGTGCGCTCCTTGGAGCCGCAACAACGCTGCTGCTACGCTCTGCCCGAGGGCATCGGCGATAAGCTGCTGCTCCGCCTATATGGCTACAGTCTTGGCCTGCGCGACGCGGTGCTCCTCAAGAAGCGTGCCATACAGTTCGGCTCACGCATTGCCGACAAGAAGCAGCAGGCATCCCAGACATCCGACTATCTGCGATTTGACGGAAGTCCGCTACTTTAATTGGAACACAATTTACAATGTTACAGCACACAATAAAAACTGCCTCATTCACAGAGAAACTTATTGTGGTATAGGAAGACAACATAAGACGGTCGACTGTCTTGACCGAGAGAGAGACTCAACTTCAAGCAGATTTAAGCTGTTAATACCAATCGGGAGGAAGTCGAACAGGATAGGACTCCTAAAAGAGAGACTGAGGTCCACCTAAGCAAACCACAGTTTCTATCAGAATGTATTACAATTTCTAAAGCTAGATGTGGGCCTTCTATCCTATAAGCAGACGGAGACCCTCAACCCAAGGAAAATCCTTGAATTTAGCTTCTAGACTCGGAAGGGAGTACAATAGAACTCATAGATCGCAGTACATTGAGCCACCATACTAAAAATATTAATATTAATATTAACAATGAACATAAGCATGGATTATGATCTAAGTTTCTGTGTATTATAATAAGAATCAAGTTTAAAGCAAGCAGGAGGTAAATTTAAGACAAGAGAACCAATTCGAATGTTTTGTTGAAGCATCTGAGCTGGCAGTCCAGGATGTTCTATGAAATTCGGTATAGAATATAAATACGAAAACTGTATCAACATTTTTATCCTGAAATGGGATTCGGTATTAATATACTGCTAAAAATAATCCTAGATCCAATCCGCATGTAAATCGTATGAGTTTCTGGCATTATGCGAGTTGAAAGTCTAAGAAGATCATTATGATTAAAATCTATAAACCAAATTATGTAAAAAACATAAATTTGCACAGATTTAATACACCCTTATTACCCATTTGATGGGTTCAGGGAGTAAATATGTGAGAAACTTCTTATCTGAAATCAATCTAGAGCAAAAATCATGAGCGGAGAATCCATCCGCATTGGCAGTATTGGCAGCTTGGAAGTCTAGGAATAGAATATATAACAATAATCTACAAAGGATTTATTCAAAAATGAAATGGGAAATCAATGTAGAGCTAAAACGAAAAATAGATGCAGCTTTGGCAGAGTTATGTGAACTGGAAGTCTAAGAAGATCATGCTTAATGAAATTCGATATTGAAAATACTATATGAGAACAAGATAAAACGGGTAACTTCAAACCAGAGCGAAAATAAATCGAATTAACAAAGCTATGCGTAAACAAGTAAGAATGCTATAGTCGAGTATACCCGACTACGAAACTCCCTGTACCCAGGTCTAAAACATTCAATCACATCTACGTCCACTTACACATACACACACACATATACAAAGACGCACACACACAGGCGGCAAAAGCGACAGCGCAAGCGAGGCATTCTAAATGGTGGCTGTGCTTCTTCTCCCCCCCCCCCACCCCGCGCAGCATTGAATCTTGTTTGTTGAATAACTTCCGTGTTTATTATCCGATCGAATTGAAATTTGGACAGTAGATTAAGAGAGACTTAAGTATTGTACACGCCAAATATAAAAGCTATATCTTGAAAATTGTTACTGTAAAACGGTTTATATCGATTTGCGGGAGAACGGGGGAGATATGTGAAAAATGAAACAAACTTGATCTGCGTATGGTATACAGGAACCTACATTCCAAATTTAGTGTCTCTAGCTCTTGTAGTTGCTGAAATTGACGCGTTCATACGGACAGACGGACAGACAGACGGACAAGGCCAAATCGAAAGCTCTTTTGATACTGATCAAGAATATATATACTTTATAGGGCCGGAGATGTCTCCTTCTGCCTGTTACATACATTTGCACAGAAGTAATACCCCCTTTTTACCCATTTTATGGGTACAGGGAGTACAAATACACTTTTCCGACAATATAATATCATAATACACTTTTCCGATCATATTATAATCCACCCTTGTAGGAGTATAATAACTGAAACAGACTGTGTTTAATAATAGACAATCTTGTTGAATTTTGTACCCGTTTAATACCAAATTACAAACGATTTGAATAACATTATTGTAGTATAACTGATTGGTTTTCAAAGTTCGCTCAAAGCTGTCTTTTGCTGCAATATACTTAGCAGTAAGTTGAAAATGTGCAATGTAAAAAAAAATGTTTTAAAATTAAATAATAAACAAAAATGGAAACTTTAAAAATATAATTATAATTAAAATAAAACTTTACATATTCGTTCTTAGCTGATCTATTCAAAAATAGTATAAAGCGTAGCTAAGAATTCAACTTGACAACTTTACAAACAGCTGGGAGAGTGAGGTCAGGCAGGCTTTACTGTACTAGCTTAATACAAATATATGCAAGAACTTTGATTGAAGGCTGCACTAAACGTGCTTGGAGTTGCAGATTTCCAGAAAAACGTCGCAGAATTGTAATTGGATTAGCGTAAAATCGATGCTTCTATATATGGGATAAGTGGATTTGAGCTACTCTTCTACTATAGGGTATTTATATAAGTTAGCTTCATAACGTATCTTGCATACAAACATTTGTACAAATTCCGAGTTACAAAAGATTATATTTATATATACAATTACACTATGCTATTTAGGCACACTATTTACTATTATTTTCTAGACAGGCGGCCTGCGCGCTCCTTTGTGGGATCAGTCAGCTCCCAGGCGGGCTTAAAGCACGCCACATTTGATGGATTCGTTGTACACCTGCCGCATTGCAAATGCGGATTGGGCAACGTGTTGGACTTGTACCCAATGGACGTATAGCCCTCGGCATACAGACGACAATAGGGCGCCTTGTAGATGTGTATATAGTGCCAGATATCGTGATAGCTCCACTCCAGCAATGGATTCAGCCGCATAATATCCGGCCAGTCGCTATCAGTTTTCTAGAAATGAAAGCGAGCAAGAGCGAGTTATATATGGATGTGAGAGAGACAGCTGAGTGGACTTACATGCATGGGCTGCAAATGCTCGCAGTAGGGATCCGTATTGCGGCTGCCAACGAAGACGGCTTTGATGCGTGGCATATCCTGCGTCATGTGGGTGAGTGCTGCCTTCAGTGAGTCCTTGTACTTAATCAGATTAACATCGTAGCGCAGCACACACTCGTTCACAAACTCATCGATCTCCTCAAACGAATCATCCGACTCAATATACAGCATGGGTATCTGCCTGCTGCCAATGCCCTGACGGCGGCAATAGCGCATCAACAGATCCAGCAGCACGGTGCAATCCTTGCCGCCATTGAAGCAGAATATCAACTGATCCACGGTATACAGCTGCAACGTCTGCTCGAAGAACTCATAGGATTTCTGCAGCCGCCTCTCAATCTGTGCACGAATCTCATCTGTGATTGCCACCGGGCTGTCGATCTCTATACCAGACACAATCCGGCTGCTCCCTTTGCTGTGCATGGCAACTAGATTGGACGACGTTGTGATCGTGGCCTGTTGTGTCTGAATGCAGCATTTGTACATGTTGCTTCTCAGTGCTGCGAATTCTGGGCCCTGCAATCCGCCAGTTCTATATGCCTGGTGTGTGTGTGTGTGTGTGCGCCCCAGTTTATGAGCTGACAATATAAAGCAAGTATATAAGCAATGTGTTAACTTTATCGAATGTGTCTGTGTCTGTGTGTGTGTGTGTGTGTGTGTTACCCTTATATAATAATTATCATATATGCAATAATAATTACTTTTGTGGTTTGCGTTATCTTTATAAATTACATCACGTGCGACACACACACACATACGCGCGCTGCGCTGCCACCTACAATTGTACAGCTTGGGAATGTTACTATTTTGCAATAGCCCAAACTTTATTTATATGCAATATGCATTAACATCTCTCAGCTGTTGCAATATCCATTGATTTTAAATGTACATATTCTTATTTCTATTAATTTATACAAAGCGCTGCCACGCAGCTGCAAAATCAGCTGACTGGTATTTGGTTCACGTAATGAACTAGCCTTTCGCATGTTTCCAAGTCTGGCAACGCTGCGCTCCCAGCTGCTCACAATTTGAATTTTGTTGTTTTCAAAAACTTCTTTCAACTGAATTATAATATTTAATTTAAATATACATAACAAATGAGCATGTTAGATTTCTGATACAATTTAATACCTTGTTTATTAGCAATTTACAATAAGAAATTATAGCCCATTGCTATACATACATTTTTTTCTTTTATCGTTTTAGGCTTTAAATTAGATTAAATAAACAATAATTGACATTTCTTCAAATACATATCTTTATTTATGTAAACATATTTGATTAATTATAGATATTTAACATTTCGTCAACTTATTCAATTTACATTTATGCACAAAACATATTTTTTTATACAAAAAATTGATAAAAAGTACGATTAATTATTGTAAGATCTTTGATTTCTTTGGATGAATCCTTGAATAACCGCTTGCGGCTTTCTAGTAGAGCCTGCCACTCTATTTGCTTGTTTGGAACATACTTTTAGTCGCTTGATTTATTTATAACAAATTTCAGCATTGATGGAATTCAAGTGTGCGTAAGGAAATACTATACAGGGCACGCTCGAAGGAGAAAACACTTGAGATTAGCTCTATCGTGTGTACACCGTATTATAATATACCATCAAGTTGTTGCAAAAATACTATTATACACCAATATATCAAAAATATACATATTTATAATGGTTCATGAGCTGAACTAGACTGAGCTATGACCAGTGCTGTAAAAGGCGTTTGCAATTTGAAATTGATGTTGAAAAGCGTTTTATTTGCATTGAATTACAATAGTAAATTTACATATAACAAACTGTGTGTGTGTGGTGTGTGTTAACTTTTACAAAAACAATGCACTAGACGTCTTAAACTATTAAACAGTACAAATACATTTAGTTTCTATGTTGTATAACAAATGGGCACTGTCGGTTGTTGTAGTATGTACTATGTATATTTTTGTATTTTTGTTTGATATTCCTTCTTTACAGCTATTACTAAACGTCCACATTATCGAGCACGTTGTCAATGAGGCCCACAACCTTCTGACGAAAGCGGCGATTCTGTTTGCCGCTCATTTCCTTCAGATACGGATGCAGGCTGATCAAAAACGAGTAATCCGCATCGGGGGGACTCCCCGTCAACAGACCAGCTGCAGGTACAGTCACGGATGCAGTCGGCGCAGGCGTGCCCACAGTTGGCGGCGGCTGCGGCGGCGGGGTGCACGCTCCATGGCCATGCAGCGACAGCAGATTGTTGCTGCTTTGTTGTTGCTGCTGCTGCTGCTGCTGCTGGAAATGCAGCTGGTGGCAACTGTTGCCCTTGAGCCACTCGGTCAGCTCCGTCCAATCCATGTTGTTCCGCAGCGCCGCTGCCATCGTCACCGGCAGCGTCTCCAGCGAATGTTGAGCAGCTGCGGCAAGCATCAAATCCTTGTTGTGCTGCTGCTGCTGCAGCAGCTGTTGCTCCACTTTGATGGCCTGCAGCCGCAGCGGTGTTGCCTCCTCTGCTTCATCCTGCTCGGAGACGTGCACATCCCGGCAGTCAGCTGCTGCTGCTGCGGCTGCTGCATCTGCTGCATCACTGCCATTGCTGTCTTTGGTGTTCTCCTCGGCGCTGGCATGCAGCCGCATGTGTCCAATGCGTGTCATGGGCAGCGCGGAGCCGCTGGCGAGATATGTTGCCGCTGTCGAGGTGCTCGGCTTGCGGAGCACCATGCCGCCATTGGGATTGGCATTTGGCTGGGCATTTGGCTGCCCGTTGGGCGGCAGCTGCTTGTGACAGGCGCGCGACTTTGTGTAGGGTATCAGGAACTGCAAATACTTGGATAAATAGTATTTACGCTTGCCGCGACCCGTCTGTGTGCGCGCCAGCTTCAAGGATCGCAAGAAGCTGCTCCTGATGGTTCGCCAACGTTCCCGCGAGTTGCGCACTGCAATGAGGCCAAGCAAACGTAGCTAAATAATTGGAAACACTTTTCTGTGTCAAGAGTTGCAAGCTACTAAATGCGGGAGACAGACACAAATCCCCCGACGCAGGACCTCGACGCACAAGCTCTTGCTCAGTAGGAATTGAAGCACCTAACTACCCCATGGCATTATTCTATCCACTTCGATAGTGGCTCTATACAGAGAAATTCCTATTACAGAATCGTCAGAGCTTGGCATGGGAAATTCCCATAAGAACACATTAACATAACAGATCATTCTGTGTGTGGCAGTTTAGTTGGGGTAAAGGATTAAGAGCTTATTAACTTAGTATTAAGGATGAAGGGCTGATCCCATGGCATTATTCTATTCATGGTAAGCCACTACAGAGAGCAATTCCTATTGCACCAGAACTTGAAATGGGAAATGCCTAAAGAATCCCTTTAACATAACAGACCCTTCTATGAATAGCAGCTCAGTTGGGATATAAGCCCCTAACTACCCCATGACATTATTGTATTCATTGTTAGCCACAATCAAAAAGGTTTTACAGAGAGAAATTCCTATAAGAATCCAGTAACATAACGGACCATTCTGTTTATAGCAACTGAAGTGAGTTCCGATTGTAATGCCTATTAACATTGAACATTTAACATTAGCAGAACACAAGCGAGCAGGCATTTACAATTATGTTAATGTTTATTTAGTGTTATTTACAATTTCAATTGTACGCTCTGCTCCGAACAAGGCTTAAGAATGCCGTAACATAACAGAACATCTATTTAGAATGCCGTAACATAACAGAACATCTATTTAGATATAACAGACTTTGTCCTGCTCTGCCAATACCAAGATAGAATCCAGGGAGGAAATGTGGTATATGTTGTTTAATTTTGCCTATAAACCAATCGGCCTTGAAATCATTTTTAAAGCTCTATAAAAAAATATATATATTGATATTTCGATTTGGGAAAAACCAAACAAAATTGGGGCGTGAAGCTTGGATGGGCAAAAGTCTAATATAAATTCTATGTTCAATTAACTTATCCTTTTTCAAATTCTTTCAATTGACAATTCAATTTCAAATGCGGAAAATTAGCCACCACGTTTGGAAAACAGCTGGCTAACTCTGAGAAGGTGCTGCGATGGTTTTAAAACTCATATTAAAGCTCAACACAATAAATAATTAACCATAATAAGAGCGAAGAATTGGTGGAAAATGTGGGCATGGCTTATTTCCATATAACAATAAAGAATTTCAAGATATCGAAGATATTTAAAGTCTATCTCGGGTGAAGAACTTGTGGAAAATCGTGGGAGCAGGTTTATTTCCATAAAACAAGAAAGAATTTGAAGATTCGGATCTGAGCCGAACGACGCCGGGCAATACCAGCTGGTTTTGAGTACATCAGCTGAAATGAGTTCGTTTCCCATTAACATTGCAATTTGTTTACAAAAGAACCTCGCAATGCGTGGGTATCCTCAGAAGACTCCCCAATTGTTTATACGCTCGATAAGCCAGTAAGATGACGCCTGCAATTTGTGAATGGGTTTCCAACCTGATTATTTGCGTTATTCAATAAAAACAGTGGCGCATTCCTGTGTATAACTAACAGCCCCATTATAAACTAAAACTTTGTCTCACTACAGATGATTTTGCAGTTCACTAAATGTAAAATCTCATCATCAGGGACAACAGTTAATAGATACTAATTAAATGATGCCAAACACAAATATGTTTACACTCGAGAGCTCGAATGTGGAACAACCAATTAATGTTATAAGCCTATTAATAAAGGGAGAAATGGTTTACCAGACAGGGTTTTGGGATGGTCTTGAACTATGTCCGAGGGTCTTTAGAAAGGTAAAGATTAAAGAGTGAGAAAAGATATCATGTACTAGATATTCCTCAAAGATTTTAAGGAAGATTTAACTGTATATTGGAATCGCTCGCTGGAGCGCAACCAATCCTGTTAATTTAAGTTATTTGTCCTAAGACAGATCGCAAATAAAAATAACCTCAAAAAAAGATATAATATACGATATAGAGATCTAAGTCTCATAGTTCCCTACTAACGAGTGTATATGAATAGAAGTTCTTGTAACAAATTTCGTATAATAGAAAAAGTAGTGACATGGACAACATTAGTGGATTCAGCCCTACCTCAAGTAGGATAGATCTGCCTTATAAACAAACATACATAAGTATATACCACTTCCTTATTCAAACCAAATCAAATAGCTGGCGTACACTCAATTAATTGAAATGTTTGAAACTGCGAGAGCATCTCAAATATCTTCCCACAAGACTAAAAACTAAAACAGTGTTGTAAAACACACTGAAGGATCAGCACAATCAAGAATTGTGTTTTGTTATGATTTGATGAAATCTTAATAAAAACCAGTAAGAATGTTGTGGGATGTTCCCGACTGCGATATGCTCTGTTTCCAATTTGTTTTTTCGTGTTGATTCGCCGGCAGTATACTATAACAAGTAATTAATGGGGATGTTGATTTGATGATTAAACTGAATAAGTTTGAATAAGTTGAGGTTAGGTCTCTGCTATAAGGGATAAGAGTTAGAATATTGTGGGATGTTCCCGACTGCGGTATGCTCTGTTTCCAATTTGTTTTTTCTTGTTGCTACGCCGGCAGTATACTGTAACAAGTAATTAATGATGATTAAACTAAATAAGTTTGAATAAGTTGAGGTTAGGCCACTGCTATAAGGGACAAGAATAAGTTTGAGTAAGTTGAGGTTAGGTCTCTGCTATAAGGGCTAAGAGCAGTGCTGTCAAATGCTGCAAGGCAGCACGATCACAGCCAGTGTTGGCTAAGGCTGCGGCGCTAACTGCAGGGTATTTGCGCTGCGCTGCAATTGCTGAACTTTTAATTGCATGCCAAAAGCGGCAGACAGCAGCAACAACAACAAGAGCAGCGACTAATTGCATGCAAACGCCGCGAGCTGCTATTGCTGTGTGTGACACAGTGACACACCTACACACACACACACACACACACACACATACGCACTCACACACTTGAAGCGAATGAGTGCAAGTGAGTTGGCACGACTACAAATTGCGATTGCATTGCAATTGCATACACACACACACACACACACACACACACACACACACACACACACACACACACACACACACACAGAGAGGGGCAGTGAAAAGCTTGCATCATAGGCGCGCGCCAGCTAGAAACGTACACACACACACTCGCACAACAAATGAGCACGCAATTGCAAAAAAAATATAAATAAAAAAAAAATAAATAAATAAATGCTCACACAAGCAGGCAAATATGGAAATCTTTAAATGCACTAGAAGGCGAAATGAAAACTTGTTAAACAAATTTTGTTTGTTGTGCTTTTTTTTTGGTTTTTAATTTGTGATGCTTTTGTTGTTACCTGTGTCCTTTATTTCATTGGCCACGTGTTGCCAGGCCCTTTGCACCTCCTCCTTTTTGCTATAGCCTGGATGCGTGTAGTTCCACAGGCAGGCCTGATTTTCCACAAGTTGCACAAATTTCACATTGAAAACGGGATCGTCCTTGCGTGCCATGCCGTCGCTTTACAACACTGCACGCTGCTCGGTCACCGTTTGAATTGCAACAGGAAAGAACAACAACAAGCACATTACACACTTTAAACGGCCTTTTGTGTTGCAAATTCTAAAATTTCGCGCGCGCTCTTCTTTCAACAATTGCAGCGGCAAGCGAACTATAGAAAAAAAAATTAAAAGTTTATTTATTTGTAGCTTTTATTTAATTGGTTTTTTGGTATGGCACAGCAACAACTTGTCGCGACGAAAGCGCTGAGAAAACTGAAAATGAAACTGAGCGCAAAAGCTGACAAATAAAAGCTGCAATGTAAACAATGCCAAACGGCTGGCGGCTGCGGCTGGCGGCTGCGACTGCGGCTGCTGCTAGAATCAACATCAAATGCAGCAAAGAGCAACAACAATATGAGCTAGCTGCAAAGCAGCTGCAGCGTTAATGATTAAAATAAGCTTGTGTCGTATGCATGTTTTTTGCATCTGTGTATGTGTGTTTGCAAAAAGCTTTGGCTTTAAAAATGACGTCGCAGGCGGCATTTGTTGCATACAATACTAGACACGCACATACACATACATAAGCCCACGAATTGTGTCAGCAGTGTACATACATACATACAAGCATGTGCAAATTTATGAAACTACTTACATACATACGATCACACACATATGTATGTTTAAATGAATTGCGCTAAATAAGGCGCCAATATGAAATGCTAAACTTTACAGCACTTTACAATGTGCACAGTGGCAACGCCAAACGGAATTAAGTGCCGGTTGTGGTTCTGCGGCGTATCAGTGTTGCCTCACTGCTCATCTTGGTGAACTAGTTCACTAGTTTTTTCTCTTTTTGCCGAATGAAATTGCTTGATAAAATAATTACTTAAATAACAATGTAGTTGTTTTTTTGCTCAATGATATAAAAAATCAAATTACAAAACACAAATAACAGTTAAGAGAGCACACGCTCATTTGACCAGTTCAGTGAGCTACTCTTTTGGCTAGCTCGCTCATGAACCACGCAGCACTACTCAACACTAACACAGAGCGCATATGTAACACAAACTGTAGCCTCCGCTGTTGTTTTGCCTTAAATTAACGAAATAATTAACTAAAACCATGGCAGCGAGCGCAAAACTAATGGTCAGCGGCCTACTGCAACACAGATTTACTCAGGTAAGTGGCTCGTAGAGTTCAACTGTGGCATATTTATACAAAAACTACAATTGCAGCTGACGCGCTCGCTGCAAAGGCAACCCGCACGTTTGTCCAGCTTTCGGTCGTCGCAGGAGCTGCAGCCGCTGGATCAATATCCCGAGGTTGAGGTGGTGCACAATCCGCCAGAATGGAAGTATGTGGAGCGCCTGCTGCCGCCACTGACGGTGCCACAGCCCGTGGCCAAGACAGCATATCCATCCGGCTGGCAGCCACAGACATCCGATGGCACAAGCGATGGTTATTTTGTAGGCCGCACCAAGAATCACATGGTGCCCGTCTATCTGCAAACCAGCTTCCGTGGCCAGCGTCGTATCACCATCGTGCGTCGCGTCCAGGGCAACATTTGGGCACTGGAGCGCGAACTGCGCGCCGTCGTAGAACGTGCCCGCAATGGCAAACTCTGCGCCACGCGCATCAATGAGCTCAGCGGCCAAATTCGCATTCATGGCGACTACGTGGATGTGCTCCGTGAGCATCTGAAGGCCAAGGGCTTTTAGCTGCCTTCACTTAATGTTAGATTGCGTAAAAATCTTGTTGAAATAAACATTTAAAACTTATTATATTCAAACAAGTTTGTAATCTGCTTTTCCCTTGCGATTTCCGTAGCACCAATTCTTGCGATTTGAAAAGTTTATCGCAAATATTTGGCGATTCTCAAAAGGGACGACTGTTCTTGTTTCAGAGTACTATGTAGAAGAAAGATTGAAATTATTGAGAATTTAGTCGAATGAAAAGAAAGCTTATTTAGTTTCAAGACAAGGCTTTAGAAATCGAATAATTAAGCGATCTTCGGAATTAGCTTTTTTTGATTCCGAATGATTTGATCGGAATCAGAAATGAATACATGCCTGATGAGTAACAGCGGGCAAGTACTATACAGACTGCCTTTTATAGAAGTTTTAGAAAGGAATTAGAGCTAAATAGTTTGCTGTATCCATATACAAAAGCTTCTAGGAAGTCACTTACTTCCTTGGATTTCGAACTTTGTACATGCATCCGGCTTAAATCTCTTGAAAATACATGCTTTTCTTTCAAAGCTATCCTAACCTAGTTAAGATATCTCGATATTCCACCTATCACTACTTCAAATACTGATACCATCCGTCTGGTCCCGACTGTACCAAATCTTATAAGCATAGTTTCCAAACTACGAGACTAAATTGCAGGTATTCAATGGTATTATAATATTATAGTGTACCGATCCGGTTAGTACCGATTAATACAATATCAACCCAGTTTAGTCAATATTATAAGAAACCCATATTTCAGTTAAATATTTCTTAGCATGCCTTCGAAATTGCAATGTTTCTGGAATTCTTCTCATCTAAAAATCTTGAAATTCTACATTTATGTTTAATTAGAACCACAATAAAAACTTCACAGGGATATACATTTAGTTTTGAGAACAAATTGCTAATATACATTTATTTACTTGCTTATGCTATATTTCTAGGAAACGCCTTAGCATATCTTATAAATATCTTCTTGAATATCCAAGCAAAAAAAGATATATTTATACTCTAAACTTTAGCCTAATCACACTTAAAACATTATCTTTAATTTATTACATCTACACGTTTGCATAATTTATAAAAATGTATTAGGATATCTTTAAAATACACTAGTATTTCTGTAATTCTAAGCAATAAAGTCAATAGATTTTATATTTTAACTTAATTAGAGTCAAAAGCTTAAAATCTTCACTTAGAAATACATTGAAACGTTTAGATATTTCTGAAAAATGCATTAGGATATCTTACAATATAAATATTTCTAGAATCTAAGACATGTAAATAAAAACAGGATTTTTTTAAAATCAATTTCAGCTTAATTATGCTCCTAATAGGATCTTCAGTACAAAAATATATACATGATTACAAATTTCGTGAAAATACCTTGGCATAACTCAAAACTGTAAATAGTTCTGGAATATCTAAGGAAAAATGGCATTATATTCAAAATTTCAGCTTAATTCGACTTATAATATAATCTTCAATACGTCTTATATTTAAATTAATTATTTACATACATTTCTTGAAAGTGCCTTAGATTACAAATGTAAATGTTTCTAGAAACTAGAATATTTATATAAAAACCGGATTATTTTCTATAGTTTCATAGTTATTTACACTCACAACAGAATCTTTAGATTGTTAAGATATAAATATATTTACACGATTAACTATTTCTTGAAAATGCCTTAAGCATGTCTTTAAAGTGTAAATGTTTCTGGAAAATGTGAGGAAAAAGTGTATTATTTTCTAAATGAATGGCAAGAGAAAATTAAAATCAAAATGAAAATTTGTAATTCGTATGATAATGAGGAAAAAATTGGCTTTATTTTGTAGATCTGTGCGATCGGTGACTATTTATGCTACGCTTATATAGTAATCGTATAGTACAATAGCAGGGGATTCTATGCTTTATTACAGTGATTGGGACATGATCGCATTCAAAGAGCGCTCCAACGTTATTCCTTTATACAATTCTACATATATATACAATCTAGGTGTATATACATACTTACTTTAGTTACAACTAGCTTGAGGGTGTATGTGTGTGTAGTGATCGTTTGTTGTCGTTTGGACAAAGCAATAATAAGTCAAAGCATAATAATAATAATAATAAGAGATGGAACGATCGTCAATCATGATCATAATTAGGGCAGCGTGTAACAACAAGGATGAAATGATAATGCAGGAGGCGGTGGTGGAGCATTGGCTACCTTACGCTGCCATCAAGTAATTCGGGCATGGGCAAAAGCAGCCGCTGAACGCCACCGTTATCCGTTACCACCGGCCATTGCCGTCGGCGTCAGGGGCATGGCAGCCAAGCTGCTGAGGCCAACCGCCGTTGATGTGCCACCCGCTGCGGCCGCCGTTGAGGAGCGTTTCAGCGCCTTGCGTATGATCGTCCAATCCTCCATAATATCCTCCTCGCGCAGCATATATACAACATATGGCCCGGTGACAGTGACTGCCTTTTTGCGTCCTGGTCCGCGCACCTTGCTCTGACGCTTGTCATTGCCCCAATCGTCCCAGGAGATGTCCACATTGTGGCGATCCTCTTCGAGGCGACGTATGCGCTCCATTAGATCCTCACGCAAACTATCCGCGGCCATTACTTTCTCGCTCTGTTTCAAATGCAAATGTTTACAATTTGGCGCCAAAAGAGTTGGAGAAACTTACCTCGAAATGCTGCGATGCCGCCTGCTCCTCAGATAGGTATTTATGTTCAATGTTTTGCAGGCGAAACTTGCGCAGAACATCGGCGACCTCAATGCGCGTACGGAACACCTTGTCCAGCTCCTTCTGGGGATGGACAAACTCCTCGGAGCGGCCGGAGCGCACCTCCGACAGCTGCCGCTCAATTAGACTGATGCGCTCGTAGTAATATTGCTCACGCAATTGGTTAAATTGACGCTCCAAGCTGGCTGCAGAGTTCCATCAGTCTTATCATCAAGTTCAACAATTGGCGCCAGTTTTCTATGCTTACCCAGATCCTCAATATGCTCGACGCGTCGACGCTCAATTTCGCTGGCATCCAGCTCAGATGAATCATCCGAATCGCATTCATTGGCCTCTTCCTCCTCCTCGTCGGAGGTGTCGTGCGCCTGGCTTGAGTTCGAGCGCTCCGATTCTGCCCCGGAGACGTCGCCCTCAGCATCCGATTCGCCATTTTTGACAGGCATTTTTGTGTCTTGCGTTTGTTTGGGTTGCGGTTTAGCGGTTGTGTGTTTAGGAAGCGTTGCTAACTTTAATTGCCACGCGGCTTGCAAATGCAACTTGTTGTTAGTTTTTATACGACTTTATTTAGAATTGTTTTAAGAATTGTTGGAGCTTCGAGTATTGTTTTTGCTGAAACTGCAAAAAGTGTTGGCTGACGACGCAAGGCGCTGCAGTGTTGCATAGCATCAAATTATCGATTAAGTATTTGCATGTGATTTAATACCAACAAGGATTATATACTTATCGAAATGGGTTTTATTAGCGACAAAAACGAAAAATCAACGACAGAATAATGAGAATATTGGAGAAACAAGTAAAGACCAATCAAAATAAAGCAACAAATCAATCTTGCAGTGCTTTAAATAAATATATGTGCCGCTGATGCGATGGCGCGTGGCAATAGCGCAAATTGCCAACAAATATCGATATATTTGGCGTTCAGCGGGCATTTCAAAATTACTGCAAAAAGGACACAAACATGTATGTATATTTGTGGAAATAGCGAATAAGTCAAAGGTCAACACAAATAGATCGAAATTGCAACCCAATAAAAAAAATGTCATAAGAGAGAACCCGTGCGCGTGGCATACAGAAAAATACCCCATTAAAATACCAAACCTAATTGAAAAACAAAAATTCGGTATGGTCACACGCACGCGCCAGCGCCGAGTAAACAGCTGACGTATGAGTGTGAGAAAAAAAAAGGAAGGAGAAAAACAAATAGGCGCTGTGATAATAAATACGTGTTATATTTCTAAAGAGCGTTAGCAAAGTATATTGCAGTGTCCAACAGCGATATGGAAACGCCAACTGCCGACGATTTGCTACAGTTTCGCGATTACAGCGCAACAAACAGCGGCGCACCAGCACAAATCAATGTTAACTCGCCAACGCATGCAATTGGCGGCGGTGGCGGTGGGGTCAACGTCGGCCGAGGCAGTGGCAACTTTAACGCACAGCGTCAACGTGGTGATCCCCTAGCGGATCTTATCTACGACATGAGCACTTCAAGCCAGTCTGGCACTGCCGGCGCACAAGGCGCCCCAACAGATGGCGCTGCTGGCGCCGGAGCGCGCCTCTCCTTTCTGACCATCGAGTACTATCAGCAGTTCTTCAACGTGGACACCTATATGGTGCTGGAGCGCATTGTCAATTCGATGATACCCAAACGTGCCGCCGCCAACTATTTGCGCATGAACATTGGCGAAAATCCCGACTTGTATGGCCCCATTTGGATAACCATAACGCTGGTAAGCCATACCTGATTTCAAATGTTGTCTTACAAATATATATCTTTTGTTTTTATAGATATTTTCCATAGCCATTAGCGGTAATATAGCCAGCTACTTGCATCAGGCCAACGACAGCTATCACTGGCACTACAACTTCCATCTGGTGTCCTATGCAGCCACCTGCATCTTTCTCTATGCAAACATCCTGCCGGCGGTTCTTTGGGCGCTCTTCAAGTATAGCCTCAAGCCAGTGGATGCGGAGGATGCCCTCGAGACGGACAGCGTAAGTTATGAGAGTCTACAAGTCGCTTATGCTATTCTCAATCTGTGGAATGAATTCATTTCAAATATGCGAGCATAACAAGCATTTCATGATTTGCAATTCATTTAAACTCATTTCATAGGCAGCAGAGTTGCACTTTCACTGATTTAGTTCAGTTGTTCATTTTTCACTGAACGAACTAATCTTTCATTTGAGTCATTTGAGTCATTGAATCCCATTCAAGTCATTTGAGTCAATTCGTTCATATATGTAGGTCATTTGACTCCCATTATCATTCAACTGATTTGAGTCCAAAAATCGTTCAATCCCTCATTTAAATCCCATTTCGTTCATTTGATTTTAATATGCAAAATCGTTTATTTGGTCCGATTTTCGATTTAAATTTGTTTTTAAAACAGTTTTCAATATTCATATTTCGGGAAGCTTTTTACTCCCTGTACCCATAAAATGGGTAAAAAGGGGGTATTACATCTGTGCAAATGTATGTAACAGGCAGAAGGAGACATCTCCGACCCTATAAAGTATATATATTCTTGATCAGTGTCAAAAGAGATTTCGATTTGGCCATGTCCGTCTGTCTGTCCGTCTGTCCGTCTGTCCGTATGAACGCGTCGATCTCAGCAACTACAAGAGCTAGAGACACCAAATTTGAAATGTAGGTTCCTGTATACCATACGCAGATCAAGTTTGTTATATATTTCAGATATCTCTCCCCGTTCCCCGCAAATCGATTAAAACCGTTTTAAAGTAACAATTTTCAAGATATAGCTTTAAGATTTGGCATGTACAATACTTTAGTCTCTCTTAATCTACTGTCCAAATTTCAAGTCGATCGGATAATAAACACGGAAGTTATTCACGATAGAAGATTCAGTAATGCAGCGAGAGGGGGAAGAAGAAGCACAGCCACTTTTGCCGCCTGTGTGCGTGCGTCTTTGTGTATGTGTGTGTGTATGGGTAAGTGGACTTAGATGTGATTGGATGTTTTAGACCTGGGTACAGGGAGTTTCGTAGTCGGGTATACTCGACTATAGCATTCTTACTTGTTCTTATTCATATTCTTATATTTTATAAGTGAATAAAAAGTAAAATATCTTTGCAAAAACTTGATAGCTTTAAATGACAGTACTAAACCATATTCTATGATATTATTGTCTATCTCCAATAATTTGGCCAGCCACATAGAATATACATACTCTCTCAAAAACAAACGATTCGGTAAAACTTTAAAGCAACCCAACTATTTGAAGAAGTTTTATTATCAATTTCATGAATTGAAACGAATTTAGCGTAGTTTCATGCTATGTTGACTTATTTCATATTTTGTAACATTTCATTTTAAAAATGCTTCGTTATGGGCAAAGTGATTAGAATATATTGTACAAATACACAATGTAATGTACTTATGCTATGCGCCCATGAAAATTTCATGAAAATGTTTCAGTTAACAAACAATTGAGAAATGTGATGAAATACTGTCATAGTTCTTAAAATTCCCATTATAATATAAATTCAAATATATATTGTAGAAGCTATAAATACAGAGATCATAAGTGCATTAATCGTATATAATTAATAAGATAGAATAGTCAAAAAATATTAGTCAGTAATGTTAGTATTTGATTGTGGCTGATGAAGTCAATCAATCTGCGCACTGGCCGGCTCATATGTTATAGTGCTCCGATCCGACCAGTTCCGACTTAGCTGCTGAATACTGAAAAAACAAGCATCTGTGCCAAGTTTCATTAAGATAGCTCTAAAACGGAGAGACTAGTTTGCATAGAAACAGACTGACTGACAGACATAGTTATATCAAGTCGGCTATTGATGCTGATCAAGAATATGTATACTTTGTGGGATCGAAAACGTCTCCTTCAACACGTTTCACATTTCTTGACAAAATTATAATAGCCTCGGGCTTAAAACGACTTCTATATTACAGCAAATTGCGGAATCCGGAACAACTACGTTTTGTTTCACAGAAACTGCTAAGAAATACATTTGTTAACTTAAATCAATCGAAAGAAAGACATAAACCGTGTTTAATAATGTTGGATAATAGAAATTTCGCCACGCAGTCAGCATTTTAGATACAAAGTTAGCTTAAGTTGTGTAAACAATCCTTTCTTAAATAATAATAATAATAATAATCGTCAGTAATGTTAACATTTGAGTGAGGCTGAGGAAGTTAATCAATCTGTGCACTGCCCAGCTCATTTCATACTATTTTAAGGCGCGATTCAGAAATATATGAGTTCTATGCCTAAAACCTGTTAAATTTAAATGACTACTTTCATACTATGCTCACATTGCAATAAGTTTTAGAAGACGTATTCGCATTTTCATGAAATTATTTTAGATCAGCTTCGGTTCAAGAAATGTTGAGCCGATTTAACAACATATTTTCAATGTTTATCCACCATTAGCAGTTAATCAAGTCATGAATTTCATAAAATAATTGCAGAAATAGTCTTGTCCTCCTTCTCACTCTGTTTAATAATGTTATCTCGCTCTTTTTCCTGCAGGCCAGCTACACGCCCAGTTTAATGTCGCTAATGTGCATCTACGGCTACAGCCTGGCCATATATATACCCGTTTCCATACTTTGGGTGATCAATGTGAGTGTTTGGTGCTTATTTAATCGCTTCATATTGATTATAATGCTTGATTATTGCAGATATCGTTGCTACAGTGGCTGCTGGTTATCACCGCCGCGTTGCTCTCGGGCACCGTGCTGATTGCAGTGCTGACACCGGCATTGCGAAATTCACAGTATTCGCTATTCCTGATCATTGGCATACTGAGTGCCCACATTGTGCTGGCTGCCGGCTTTCTGCTTTACTTCTTTCACACACCGCTGGATGCGGCAATCGCCACGAAGCCTACACCAGCGCCCTTAGTTAATCTAGCACCAAAGTTGCCCACACAGGCTGTGGTCGGGGATCTGCCGCCCGCCAATCTGACCGGCTAGTAACCATTCCGAGCATGTGTCGTAGGCATCAAAACTTGATATCTGTTGTACATTAGGTTCAAATTTTCTTCTATTTTTTTCGCACCCAAATTTGGTTGATCCGACAAATATACAATACATATGCAGATCTGGCAGATTTCAATAGATTCTGCATAGCTAGTTTACAAAATAAGTTCGCTCTTCAGCTTATTAAATGTTGTCGAAGGTAGCCTCAAGTCAGGTTTACATGTGTTGAATATCTGGCAAAAACTCATTGTGATAGTTTATTGTTTCAGAAAATCAAAGCGTTGCAAATAAATTATCCGTGAGTTTTGAAATGAAAATCCAATTCATTTCTTTATATTTATATTATTTAGAAAGTATTTCTTAAAGTCAAATCGTTTTCAATTATTTGTGAGCTTTGTTAAAAGTGAAATAATGAGTTATATTTCCCAATGAAACTAAATGCATAATTCCTTTTTTTAAATGACGATTTCTTTGAAGCAAGTATTTCAGATTTGTACAGATAATTCACATGAGTAAACTTGGGCTTGGCAGATTGTGAGAGTTGGTATTTTAAGAACTTAATTAAATTAATAAAATCTTGTATCTAGAATTCAGCCAAGTGTGCAATAGTTGTGTTTAAATTAAATAGTATATCGGCCTGAAGGTTGTCACAAATTCCGAAACTGCTGGAGTTGGAAAACGTTTGCTGTTCTGCCAAAAATTCACATTAACATATTTATTGAATATGATAAATGCAATTTTTGAATAATTTTTATATTAATAAATATGAAACAACTATTAATCGGCCTTAATGACTTGTTTTATGAACACAAATCACAATAAACACGAAATTTCTATTATCCAACATTATTATAAACGGTTTGTGTCTTTCTTTCGATTGATTTAAGTTAGCAAATGTATTTCCTAGCTGTTTCTGTGAAACAAAGCGTACTTGTTCCGGATTCCGCAATTTATGTGAAACGCAAGAAATGTGAAACGTGTTGAAGGAGACGTTTTCGACCCCACAAAGTATATATATTCTTGATCAGCATCAACAGACGAGTCGAGAAAGCGATGTCTCTTTCAAGCAAACTAGTCTCTCAGTTTTAGAGCAATCATAATGAAACTTGGCACAGATAATTGTTTTTGCTGTAGGCAGTAGTAGTGCCGGAACTAGCCGGATCGGAGCCACAGATTGATGAACTCCATCAGCCACAAACAATATACTATTATATATGGTTAGATGAAAACTGTCTCTGTATTATATATTAGTATATTTTAATTTATATTATAAAGGAAATTTTAAAAACTATGACATTATTTCAGCGCATTTCTCAACTTTTTGTTAAATTGAGTTTTGTCAAATGCGGATCACTACATCATATAGCTGCCATATGAACGATCGGATAAAAAGAGAGTTGTATTAACGCTTCTTTTCTTATGTATATATTTTGACCAAGCTCACAAAATCTAATTTGTATTATGTTTTGCACAGGCTGATAAAACTTGGTTTAAATGGAACCACTATATCTTCTAGTTGCCCTAGCAACAATCGGAGAAAAATCAGCTTTTGTATGAGAAACTTTTTTGTTTGTACAGATATTTCATCGAAACTCAGCAAATGCGAGTTTTATTGTATATTACACTAGGTATACTCCCTCACACTCCGCTGTGGCACATTGTTGTTGCATGGATGATACAGACAAAAATAACTTACCACTATTTTCCCACCCGTGCCTTATGATTGTTTGGAAGAACTTAGAAACCGATCTAACAAAAACCTTCCCTTCTTCTATTATGGTTATTATTTTTGGTCACAATCTATACTGATTACTCCCTGTACCCATAAAATGCGTAAAAAGGGGGTATTACATCTGTGCAAATGTATGTAACAGACAGAAAGAGACATCTCCGACCCTATAAAGTATATATATTCTTGATCAGTATCAAAAGAGATTTCGATTTGGCCATGTCCGTCTGTCTGTCCGTCTGTCCGTCTGTCCGTATGAACGCGTCAATTTCAGCAACTACAAGAGCTAGAGACACTAAATTTGGAATGTAGGTTCCTGTATACCATACGCAGATCAAGTTTGTTTCCAATTTCAAATATCTCCCCCGTTCCCCCGTAAATCGATTAAAACCGGTTTAAAGTAACAATTTTCAAGATATAGATTTAAGATTTGGCATGTACAATACTTTAGTCTCTCTTAATCTACTGTTCAAATTTCAAGTCGATCGGATAATAAACACGAAAGTTATTCACGAAAGAAGATTCAGTAATGCAGCGAGAGGGGGAAGAAGAAGCACAGCCACCAATTAAACTGCCTTGCTTGCGCTGTCGTTTTTGCCGCCTGTGTGTGCGTCTTTGTGTATGTGTGTATGTATGTGTAAGTGAACGTAGATGTGATTGGATGTTTTAGACCTGGGTACAGGGAGTTTCGTAGTCGGGTATACTCGACTATAGCATTCTTACTTGTTTTATTTATACTTTCAGTAATTTTTTCTCGCGGTCGCCGGTAAATTATTGATGCGAAAAATTAATGAATACAATCCTAGAATCGAAATATACTATCTTGTGTGAAATATTTGAGCTCAATCGATGCAGAACTCTTTTATAAAATAGTAATATAGATAATATAGTTTCCCATAATTGTATCAAAATCGGACCATATTATTCAATAGCTTCCATACGAACAATCGGTTGCAAATTTAGTTTTTATACTCTGTTCCCGAAGGGAAGAGTTTATTTTTATATAACTTCGTAATGTTGATGATATCCGTTCTTGCTTATCATATTTATACTCGCATACTTCGAAATGATTAAGATTTTGAATGCATAATTCGGAACAGGCCTCATTAGTATATTCTGGTACTTAAATACTTAATTGTAAAGACTTTTAAATATATTTTTAAATGTGGCCCAGAGTTGGCAATTGTTGTTGCTGATTAGAGCAGCACTAATTTCCTAATGGCAGCCCGCACGTGCACAACCTATACACACACACACACACACACACACACTCTTATATACACCTACACACACTGAGAGATTTGTGCATAGATTCATATGGAGAGCATCCCCTTGCCGTACCCCCTTGCATTGGGGTGGTTCAGTGGGTTAGGTGTCTTTGGCTTTGGCTCTGGCTCTGGATGGATGCCAGCTGGGTTGAGTCTTTGCCCACACACCCACACCCCAAACACACACACACACACATAGAAACACACTGGTCGGTCGATTGTGTTCGGTATTCCCTCAGAGAATCCCCAATCCCCAATCCTCAGTGTTCCACGTTCCCGGTTGCTGCTGTTGAAATGTGCTTTGGTGAATTTTATTCGCTTGGTTTATTTATTCCAGCAATGTGCAAATTATTTGTATGGAGGCGACGTCTATATAAACAGGGTGTTCCCTTCGGCATGCTACAGGAAAGCTGAAAGGCTCAAGTTGAGCTCTAAGCTTTGGTGGACTTATAACTTTTGTATTAACAATGCGATCGTTCTGAAATCTTCAGGACAGCTGCATATAATATTAAGAGAAACGTGCATTAAATATCAAGAATGTATCTTTTAAATTGTGGCTGTAATTTGATTAAATAGCTAGCAGCGGGAACCCGAAACTTGAGGTCAACTTGTAAAGACCTATATACCAAATTTGGTATCTTCTATTTTAATAATCTCTGATATATCTAAAACACTCTAGACTAGACTTTAGACTAACTTGGATGGATGCTGTTTAGGATTATAAATAGTTTATGTTCGAATTTTATTAACTGCAGAAATCAATAACTAAATTATGAATGAATATCAGCAATGGCTGTCAGGACCTTCAGCTATCTAATTGCTTTAAAGGAAAGGTAGCCTTGTTAAACATAAACATAATCCTAAGCGGAACAAGCGTTCGAGTATTTATTTGAATTATATATTTTCTTAATTGTTACCAGTTTGATCTGGACTAGTTATCTTGTTGTAAGATGCCCTGTATATTATCGAATATACGTGAGCATTTATAAGTTTGAAAAATGTTATCAGCTGCATTTGCATTTGTGCTACAGAGGAACACCCTGTATTTTGATATACATATTAAGAGCGCTGCATGAATACACAGTCAGCAGGCGGGCATATACTGCTCTACTTGAGTGTAGAGTGCACACAAAATGAAATCAGTTGCTGCAATAGTTAGTTTTAATCAAATTAAATTGATAACATAAGAAAGCGTTTTCTTCATCTAAATGAATTAAATATTGCAACTGA
Source organism: Hirtodrosophila confusa (assembly GCA_035043065.1). Lineage (NCBI taxonomy): Eukaryota > Metazoa > Arthropoda > Insecta > Diptera > Drosophilidae > Hirtodrosophila > Hirtodrosophila confusa. Next base: position 13,988,509 of record JAWNNI010000242.1, on the reverse strand, counting down.
AAGTTGTCTTGGGTATTTCTTAACTTTATAGAAAATGCAGGAATTGCTTAACGTTTTTATTGAGCTTTAAAATATATATATTTACTCCCTGTACCCAGAGGATAGGTAAAAAGGGGGTACTAAATCTGTGCGAATGTATGTAACAGGCAGAAGGAGACATCTCCGACCCTATAAAGTATATATATTCTTGATCGATTTGGGCATGTCTGTCTGTCTATCCGTCCGTCCGTCCGTATACATGAACGCGTCGATCTCAGCAACTCAGCTAGAGATATATAGCAGACGCAGGTCAAGTTTATTTTGGATCCGAGATACATATTCCCCCCGCACCCCGCTATTCGATAAAAACCGTTTTACAGCAACAATTTTGAAGATATAGCTTTGGGATTTAGCATTTATAATACCTTGGTCACTCTTAATCTACTGTTCAAATTTTACATTGATCGGCTAATAAACACGGAAGTTATTCAACAAACAAGATTCAGTACTGCAGAGCGGGGGGGAAGAAGCAGCACAGCCACCACTTAAAATGCCTCGCTTTCGTTGTCGCTTGTGTGGGAGCGTCTTTGTGTATGTGTAAGTATACGAAGATATGTTAGGAAGTTGTAGACAGGTACAGGGAGTTTCGTAGTCGGGTATACTCGACCATAGCATTCTTACTTGCTTTTTTTTAGACTTTCGAAAGGACTTAGGTGCGTATTCGTGGCGTGCTCCATTACATATGTACATACATATGTATTTAAATCATGCACATATGTGTGCACATAGTTGATTAACAAAGCAATACACACACACACACACACACACACGCACACGCACACACACACACACATACGCACATTTATTGAGAGAAAATTTCTCAATTTCGAATGCAAATATTCCAGCACCGCATCGTTAGATTTGTCATTTTTTTCATCCTGTTTTTTATTTATTCCCTGTTGCCCACGGCAGCCTTTGCCCCCCTCTGACCGCTCGACGTTAAATTCTCTTCTTGTGTGTGTTCGTGTGTGTGTGTGTGTGTGTGAGCATGTCAGCAGCATCCTTTGTGCCACGCGCTGCACTCTCCCCTGTCTCTTTCCTGCGCACAGCTGCAGTTGCCTGTGTGTGTGTGTCTGTGTGTGTGTGTGTGTTGTGGGTGAGTGAGAGCTGCATTTACACGCATACATTCATGCATGAAAATGTATGTGCATTTGTGCGTGGGCACGGAATGCTGTATAGCTCGGATTACAGGGCGTATACGTAATGTACGCAGCAGCCGTCGCTTTGATTGCCTGCCAAAGGGAAACGTGTAATTCAAGCTGGAATTTCGTACTGCAGCTGATTTATTTATTTGCCCACTTTTCTGTGCATTCAAATTAAAATTAATAAGTAAATAAATCAATATGAATATACATGCTCGGAATGTAAGTATATATATATATATGTAATTATGTTTGATTTTCTGTATATTTCGTGTGTAAATATATTTCAATAAAGCCACAACCGCTGTGGCTGTGTAGATTAACAAATTTATTTTCCAACTGATTAGCACAACCAGCCCGCCCCGCCAGCCTCACCATTCCACTTCAGGATCCCCCCATGCTTAGTCCTTAACAGCACTCGGCGCTGTCGTTGCGGAAACGGAAGTCACTCGACGGCTGCTGTGAGTTTTTGGAAATTAGCTGATGTGCAGCGGCTTGTGAGACATTTTTAGCAATTTCTGCTTTTCATTTTTGTGCTCTTTCCCGTTGCCACTCAAAGCAATTAGTCGGCCATGTGTGTGGTGTGGTGTGGTGTGGTAACCCTTTAAGCCGCCCTCGTAATGCATCTGAAGCGTTAAAATGCCACTTCAGCCAGGATACACTCGCATGTCGAGCAGCTGCAACTGGCAGCCACAAACAAATCCATTTCGTTGCATCTGACAGTATCCATTAGACGTGTTGTTGATGCCAGAGTATCTTGGATTAAGACTGACATCCATTTGAAATCATGAGCAGGTCTTAGATTTATTGAGACGTGTTCGACTGATTTTGAGAATAACAACAGCCTTGTTTTCTACTCGGGAACGAAGCAGCTGATTAGCTGGCATAGGAAGAACACTTGAGGATGGGAGAGGACAACATGAGGCAGTCAAGCTAGGACAGGACAGGTCACTCTTAGGAAACTATGATCTTAAAAGATTCAAGCAAATAATACCAATGGGAAAGAATTCACGCAGAATAGGAGAAGCCAGCTTAGTAAGCTAGGAATTGTGAGCAGCGGTACACGAACGAACATCATCTATACTAACAGAATGCACCGAATGCCCTTGCTAGAAGAAGTATTACACACCTGGGTAGGTACATCCTTCAAACAGGCTATATAGAAACTCTCAACCCGACAAAAACTCTAGCATCCAATTAGGATATAGGGTTGGTGAGTGAGCTATAGACTCAGAAGAGGATACAATAGATCTTACAGGTCGCACTAGACACTTCCCCCACCGAATAATAATTACACTCAACTCTAGAATTACATTCTGCACTTAATCAATCCAATAAATCAAATATTAAATAGTACATAACTGTTCTCTTCACGCCTATTTATATAAGAGAATACTAGATCATAGCTGTATCAATTTTCGAGAGTGTTTCCTTATTGAAGATAAGTTCGAATAGTCTTCATTCCATTATCTTCAAGCCAACTCAATTTAATCGTTTCTCAAAATTCAGAACAAATAATGAGTTTGATTCCAAATGATTTAATGGGATTTGCGAGAAATTGGATATATAAATTAAAGTCTTTGATTTTAAGTTTATTTATTGGATCTTCTCTTGGTTGAGACATAGTGCAGTTTATATATTCAGGTTCCTCAGATGTTTTGGTGCCCCTTGGTTATAATTCTCAAGATCTTTGATTGAGCTCCCTGTATTATGTCATAGATCCACATTGGTTTCCAGACTGTGTTGTAGCTTAGATTTGTTGGAGAGCGGGCCTTAAAAAAGCCAATGTAGGCTACTGACCTTCAGTTTTAGATGTATCTTATCAGCTTTTTAGTCCGGTAAGCCTCACAGTTCTTGGGTTCCTTTTAATCTACAGAACAAGTGAGTTTTCCCATGATAAATCTGCAACATTTTCAGCTCTATTCGCCATGCGTGGGATCTTTTTTGGTGACTGCAAAGTTAGTAAGCTCTGCAAGTTTTCTATGATCTGTTGGCCGGTATTGTAGATGGGCGGAATAATGGCTTTGTAAAGCTGATTTCCTTTTGGGTTTTCAAGTCGAGATTTTTATTGCCTGTGCTCAGTCACCTGATGCAACTAATCCATCTCTGAGCGAGCTGTAAAAATCCAAGAACTGATTATTATAGTTACTCTGTTGTCCGTCCGTCTGTCTGTCCGTATGAACCTTTCCTTTCCACAAACTTGAAGCTAGAGCAATCAAACTTGGTACATCTGTTGGTATATACGCTTTTTTCATAAAGTGTCGAGATTCCACAAATTTCAGGCAATTTCTAATTAATAGGCCAGTTCCACTGTGTACCTTCCAGGCCGGATGATTTGTTGCATAGAAACAAGGAATTTAATGTCATATAAGATCATATGATTCTACTATATACTTTGATAGATATCTATAGATATACATATCTAGATATTTGCAAGCTACTTGTGCTTGTCAGTTGCGTTTCAGCTTTGCATAAAGTTAATGAAATTCATCGGGTTGTGGCCTAGGATGACTAAACCTGCTTCAACTGCACTTGGAGGCTGCTAATGAGTTCCCGTGTCGTTGGACGGTTGCGCAACCGCAGGTACCGCTTGTGGTATTGCTGATGGGGGTGCAGGTTTGTCGGTTGCAGACCTTGGATCCCGAGTGCTTTATGCAAGAACACTCCGGGCGTTGATTTCCACGGTTTCATGTGTGGGCGAAGGGGTTGTCCGCGGTCTGGGGGCGAGTTGTTGCCTTACGTCGGTGCAAGCGCAATTTAATTTCTTTGTAAACAGGACATCTCCTGTGGTTGGCAGGGTGGTTACGAAACAATTGCTGCACTTGGCACTTTGGTATTCACTGTTCACCTAACGGAAAGCAGTTTCCTGTAGTTCGGCCCATTCCCCACAGACTGTGGTAATTTATTATTTATTAATTGGGAAAAATGCAAGAAGTCGGCTTGCTCAACGTTGTGGTCCATAGTAAATTCCCTATCTGCAATTCATGCTTTCAAAACTTGACAATATCTCAACGAATTTCTAATAAAATGATAAATTGCTTTTATTATTTCATTCTATTTAAAGTGCAGCTGAATTTTGCAATTTAAAAACCTTGTCAAAACAATTTGGAATGTCTTTTTGGTGTACATTTGCCCTTTAGTTTCATTTGTCATCTTAATGTCATCAACGGTGAAAAGTATGATTTTTTCGTGAGGTTCATCCTTTACTTCTTCTATATTGGATGTCTTGCGATGAAGAAGAACATAAAAAACCCAAAATACCCTTGTATTATACCCTCTGTATTATAATTTTGTCACAAAATGTGTAACGCATCAGGGAAAAAAATCTTGGAAATTAAAAAAAATCTTTAATCTTAGCTCTGAGGACCTACGACAATATTAATAAGTTCATTTTTTTGCAGTCCCATTAATAAACTCTTCAAAATTGCTTTACCCATTTTAGTTTTTAGGTTAAGTTTGGCATTCAGTATATAATATATATATTATACGATAATAAATGTGGCTTTTCTGCGTTTCCACTTATTCACATAAATATATGGACTAAAAATCTTAAAAATATTGAATTTGACTGTTTTCCAGGATATAGTGCAAGCTAGGCATTCTGATCCTTATTTATCCCTATGTTGGTGTTGTGCTCGTGCATACTTGTTTGATATGCTCACATTCCAATTCAATGGGGAGTTCGTGTGAGCTGGGCGTTGAAAGTTGGCTGAAACTTGATGGGGCACGTGCCTGAGGCAACTGAAATGGGAATTGGCCCATATGGCTTTAATGCAGCGGACCCGGCTGGGGCTGGCTACAAATTAAAGTTAAGGCTAAGGATAATACGGAACTGAAGATGAGCAAACCCTAAATGAGAGCTTGCCTGCCGGCCGGCGCTTTTGTTGGTTTTGTTGCTTTTGTCTTTTTGGGGCGTGTACCTCGGCAGCTTGACACAATTTTTGGATGCGCTGGCACCGGAGACTGCGTATCCTGCGTATCCTGTGCCCAGGATATGCGTGCTGCAGCCCCTTGACGAGCTGCTCCAATTTCCACTTGTGGGCTTAAGTCTACACGGGTTCGGGTGCGCCCGGCAAAAGTCTACACGGGCACAGCCCCTAAACGGGAAGCTTTTCGCAGAGCTTTCGTTGCATTGATTTTGTTCGCCTGCATTTCGTACGAGTATGTGGAGCAGGCACTACATCGTACCAGCCCGCACCACCCCGCACCGCTCCAGGCTGATTATGTATGCAGCTCAGCCTTTGGCTTAGATAGGACGAACGGTGAATGGCCAGCCCCCCACCTACCCGCTGCCCATACACATTCCAGAGGAGTAGTCGGGGTGGCGTCTTTGGCGGCATACAAACCGCGCATAATTTCATTATTTATTTTAATTAATTGAAATTGTTCAAAAAGCAACTCCATTTGCCCAGTCTCCAGCCTATGTCCCTCTACATCTCCATCCCCATCCCCATCCCCATCCCCATCCCCATCCCCATCCCCATCCCCATCCCCTTCACCTCTGCCAGCGCCATCTGCTTCTGATGTTGACCCGAATGTTAGCCGGGCTCGCTAATTGCAATTGACGACCCCTCCGGGTGGCGCCCAATGCTTTGTTGCAGTGGGCCCGGCTCTCAAATGAGTTTTGTATCTAATTATTAAAAAGAAAAGTACGAGTTCTCAAGCGAGGAGCCAGTATAATATATTATTTGAATTGCGAATTTTCGAGAGCTCTTGTATTTAATTCAGCATTTTAAGGACGAGATACTACAGATAGGATCGGAATGGGAAACACGTGGGAATACCGCTGGTTGAAATATAAAAACACAACCCGGAGCAGAAATCACATGGCATATAATATAACAACATTTACAGTCGTATACATATTCGACTATCCTTGCTTGAATTTGCCAGAAGGGTTGTTAGAAATACATACCATTTGCAGGTGGTATTTCAATAGAGGAAGCATTTCCAGCCCCCTTCAGTCTATATAGGGGTATATATATCTGATTAATGGAGGAATGCAAGGATAATAGGAACATTTTAATCAAAATGTCTGTTACAAAGAACTGTAGCGGGATTCGGCACGAGTGGGATTGTCTGAAAACAACCTGTGATGGGATGGGATCGGGATAGAAAAAGGTTTTTCGGAATGGGTGGAATAGAATTTTAGTCCCTATTCATTGAAAATTGCTTAAAAGGGGATAATAAAGTTGTATAAAAGTAAAGAACAAGCAGAAGTTATCTTCAACCCTATTAAGTACTCCATATAGAGTATATACATTCTTGATCAGCATCAACAGTCTTGTTAGAGCTTTGTGGTAGATTACTTCACAAATAGTTACAGCGTATCTCCCAGCCTAGTCTTGTAGATAATTTGTGGGTTGGGCACGCGTCCAACAGGTAATTTTTGCTATAAGTTGTATTAGTTTGCAAAATATTTTTAATCTCAGTAGTCATTTGACAATATTTGAATCTAGAAGGCCTTGAAATTGATATTTGAGTGTGATTTTGCTGTAGCTTGGAGGCTAGGAAAAATAATATTCAGTTTGCTTTCAGCACCCAACCGGCAAACAACCTTTTCGGAAAAAATACAAAAATTCTAAAAATGTTTGAATAAAATAAAAAAATCGAGAATTATATTCGGTTTTAGCTTAACAAAATTGTAAAAGTTTTATTTTTTGGACACGCCAATATAGTCCATTTTGAACGTGCGTAAAAGTTAATCGCGAGTGATAAAAGTTTGGTACTAATAATATATAACTATTTTCAGACGCTAGATGCAAATTGAAGTTTTTTTTACCGCTAAAAATGAGAAATCCACTTTTTGGAATATGTTGTTGGATTTTTAAACTTTTAACAGAAACTAGAAGATGTAGTAAGTTTCCGATCCGCGCGGATTGATTTCAGGACCCTAAATTCTGATTGGGTTCTCTTCCCTTCCAATTCTTCTAGCAAATCGGTACCACGCCTTCAGTGCGAGATATGCTGGGGGCGCGTGGATTGCGATACAATATTTATACAATTTACAATTAAAAAGAGACATAAAAGACAATCGTAAGTATTCCTCTTCCCTATCATAAAGATCTTGTTTTTACTATTACGCTACTTATAGATTGAACGGTACCACCTCCATCCAGAAGTAGTTTGCGTTCGATGGAGATCATTACATTTCACTAACCACATACATTCACTAAAAAAAATGATTTCAAGCATAATTTAAACCACATACATTCACTAAAAAAATAAATCATTTCAAACATATAAGAAGAATAAACTTGGCTGATTCAAGTATACTAGTTGTGTTCTTTTCATTCATTTCTAAAGTTTCTATCTTATACCAGAGTGCGATTCGATGCATCATGGATTTGCATTTCGATTTCTGGATATTTTCCATTGATGCAGCTACATAAATAAATCAAATAAAATAAAATATTGGCATTTAAATTTATTTGAATCGTATAGAATATGGACTGCAGATGGTTCATGTGGAGGATGTTCTGATGATGTAATGATGCTTGCTGAATCTTAGTAAATATATTTTTTTTGAATCTTCCTAAAGTAGTTGGGTGAAGTGTGAGACTATATGGACTTCTCAAATTTTGCTAAGGTGGCACTGAAACAAGTAAGCAGCCACATTTTTTGAACAGGCCTCGTATACAAACATAAAGTGTATGTAGGCAGAGAAACAGCAGAGCTTATATACTATATTTTCTACAATTGCAAAGCTAGCCCTACTAAATTTAATGTAACTACTATCTTCTTAAAACGGATAAATTACTTTTTGCCACTCCCAATCTCCTACCCCGAAAATCAAGAAACATTTCGGAACCCCTGGTAGGGTACGAGCAAGCGACCCTCCTGTTAATAGCTGTGCCGATCGCAAATATTCAAAAGAAGGCGGTTCTTGTAGAACCGGAGGATTGCTGTTTCGCTACTATCTCTAATTTGAACTGATAAAATCTAATGATTATATAGATTATCGGGATAGCAGATATGTACATAGATAGTTCGATCCGGAACTCGTTCGTACCCGATGTTTTTAAAACTATTTCGAGGTTCCCGAGTTCCGCTCCAATTTCTTGTAACATCAACACTGAAAATAGCACACTGCCTAAATATAAATTTAGAGTAATAATACTTTTACACACAAATACTAAACAATTATATACTAATGTAGTTGCGAGAGGAATTTTGGTACCGGCGGTATATTCTGGCCGAGGTTTTGATATCTGAAATCCCGGAAGAATAGTTATATTAAAGCTTCGCCTCAGCGCATTGTAAATTATCAAATGCATTTGACAAACAATAAGTGTTTCAATTATTGAAATCAAGTTTCGCCCTGGAGATTTGGCCCTGTTGCAGTGTGGAGGAGTGTAGAGCGTGTAGAGTTATTGCCAAAAGCTGCAGTGAAAGCTTTGCGAGCTTTTCGGGGCGCTGCCATGGCGCTGTCATGTAGGTAGGTGCTGGCGCTGCCTCTGCTACTGTTTTTGTTGTTCTTGTTAAGCAGAACTCTCAACACAGGATACGTTGCGGCCGCTGCCGCTGTCAGCTTTGGCGCCGCAGTCGCAGCCGCTGTCGCCGCTTTGTGGGCGAGCGTCGCTCTCTCTCTCAATCAGTACGAGTCAGGCAGTCTTCGGCGTATCCAGCAAACGCGGTTCTTTTTTAAGCGCGTTTTGTATTATTCTACTCATATAATTTATCATTTGCGTCGCTGTATGATTTCTCCTTGTTTCGTAGTACACAAGCAACAACAAACAATAACAGAACAACAAACCAAAACAAAACAGATGAACGTACAGAGAGACGAACACCAAACAAACGAAAACGAAAACGAAAACAGAACTTATTAAACCACAAAACACTCAACGCCAACTTCCAAGCTCGAGTTAAGCAGAGAGAGAGGAGCGCTCATCGGAGCTGTCATCGTCGCAGTCGCTTCAGTACGTCCAACAGTTCCCCAGTCCGGGAACCTATAGATCCGACAACCAATGCATCCGTTGCAACTTGAAACTGTTATTTTATTGTATACAAAATATTGTTTTCTTTTTGTTGTTTTTTTTTGTGTTCGTTGATCTAGAACTAATCTAAATCTTGATCTTCAGCTATATAGCTACATAAGATAAGATAATATTTGTTATATATTTGTTGTATATTAGAGAAGAACCTATCTAGCCATAATCTAAGTCCATTCCTATGTACAAAATAAATTTGCCCAAACTATCTTAAGATCTTTCAGATATCCATCGATTTATTCATAGCGATCTTTCAGCTAAAACAAATATTCGATTCCTTCTATATTTGAGAATATATTTTGCATTTAAGTAGGTTCCTCTAAATCCAAGCTGTATTAAGATTTTAGCAAAGAATCGTATTGAAAACTTTAAAGTTTAGCTACATTTCTAGGTGTTAACTTAAGATTCAATAAAATTACTCAACATTGTAATTCGGCTAGTAAATCTGTACATTTTGAAAATATATACTAAAACAACATATACTTTGATATCATTTCAGATAATTAAGAGTCCTGTGACAGTCAAGTTAAGAAACCAAAATTATATGATCTGTTGAATTGATTTCAACAAAATACGTCAGAAACGAACGATATATAAACATCTGTGCATTCAAGAATCCATCAAATTTCCCACGGTTATTTTGTGTTTAAATTTTTTTAAATGTGAATCATATGGAGAAAATCATAAAGTTATAATCAGAGCAAAAATAAATAGAAAAAGTTGAAGATAATTGTGAAAATATATATTAAAAAACTCAGCTCGTGTTATTTTTTCGTATCTTTTTTTAAAGGTGTGCATAGCTAAACGTGTATACAACAAATACAGGATCTATGATCGTGTAATCCATTAAAAATTGTACGTAAGTGTGAAAAAGATTCGTGGGTTGTTTCTCTGTGCTCAATGTTGAGGGTCTAGCGAACTTAGAACGAAACTAGTTAGGCGATAAAGAGGCGATTTCAGACTATATATCCAAAGGTTTTTTTTACAGAATTTACGGGGCGTTAAGAGGGGCGCACTACGAAAAGTAGGTTTGGGCATAAGTATATGTATCTAAATATACTGAAGCATAAGAATTAAATAAAGGGGATAAGAAGAACACCAAGTATAATAAAGATAGGCAAGTGTTTTTTCTAAACTATATGATACGAGTAAAATATATATTTACATTTCAAAACAAGACTTGAACTTCTTAAAGAAATTAATATATATATACAAGAGATTTCAAGAGGCATAATAACAAAAACAAAGAACTATAAACGGACTTCCAACGATTTCAAAATACGACGAAATATTTTTTAAACAAGACTCAAATCTAAATTCCCGGTTAACAACAACAACAATAGCAGCAACAACATATAATGCCAAACTGATTTCAAAAGAAGGATGAGTTTTCACCAAATCGACTAACAAAAACAACGGCAAGACACAAGGATCTATACAGGAGGCAGAGTTTGACTAAAGAGCGCAAAGCACGAGTAAAAAAGAGTTCGAAAGAGAGACACACGGCGAGAGAGCGAGAGAGCGATCAGCTGCTAAGTGATATTTTATAACACGAAATATCAGTTAAGGACAACAATTTATAAGGTGAGTAAGCATTATATTCGTAAAGTTTAGGATTCTTATGATTTTCTTATGATTTGGGATGTACGCTTAAATTAAGATTGGTCTTATCATAGTTTGCACCTTTTAACTTACAACCTTTAGTTGCTCTTTCTTGTTCAACTCTAAGTTAACTAAGAAGTTATTATCTCAATTTCGTGATCACCTATAGGTGGACAATTCCAATAAATAATCTTTTACAAACAGGTGTAAGTTTCGACTTGTAAGGTTTTAAATACCGCAAACCTCCTAGATAACAAACTCCCATGACTTTGTCATGACTTAATCGATTTCCATACGGAATTTTTTAAATTTTATTGTTTAAATTATTTCGAAAATTGACAAGGCTGCACACACCCTGTACCCATTTTCAAAAATTAAAATTTAAAAATATTTTTTAAGTCTCAAAATCTTACTTTTAATCGATTAATGTCCGCAATTTTCGAAAAAATTTAAAAACAAATTGTTTAAGAGAAAGTGTAAAACGACCAATGAAGTTTGATAGAGAATTGCTTATAGTTTATGAAAGTGAATTTTTTTCATGAAAGATGAAAAATATTTTCATTTTGATATCAATATGGATATTTGCGTAAAGTTGTTTGCATCTGCGATTGAATTATATTCAAACGGTTCACTTGATTCTTAGTGTCTTTATTTGAATTGATAGATGGTGCGATTCTAACGTGAATGATATACAAATATTGTAAGTTTTTAATTTTATGGTATTTGTAATAAATAAATTACTAAATCACTATTTTGAACATAGTTTTTAAGCTTCATATAGACTTTTAACATACATTCCAGCACATTCCAGTTATATGACTATTACCACGCGATTCTGTGAACATTGTTAAAGCTATTTCAAAGAGATTGGGTGCTAACATGACTTTTTATTTAAGAAAAAATTAACGTAAATGGCCTCAAAATGGCGCAAAATTGACCCGCGTCGGGCGCAATTCTGTGCTAACTGTACCGCTGTAGGGTCGCCGTCGGTTTTGATTCTAAATTGTACTTTGCAAAAATCATATCTTTTGATCCAAATGAGATATCGTCAAAATTTAAAAAGCATTTTATAGTGCATTTCCGTAGCTTTCAAATAAGTGAAAGCACTTCAAGCTCGGAATAACAATATAAAAATATCATGTTTCCAATGCATTTCTATGGTGTACCTTCCCATGAAAACAAAATTCAACGTTTTCAAATTCTGGCTATATCTTGTTTCGTTCAGAAAATATGATCTTTGCAAAGTAAAAAGACAAAACGAGCCACTGTGTTTTGTTCATCTTATGGGCCTATTCCTGCGATGCTACAGTATCGATAAACAGTCAGTATCGATACTTTTGAGTAGCATGACTATTGATGATCTCCCTGTGCCCGTCACAGTCTCCTTGCCCAACATTTTGGGCTACTCTCTGGGATTATCCATAGATGAGGCGTTGACAAAACAAAAGGGCTCAAGTGTTGTCATCTCTTCCACTTTTCCAGTTGCTTTTATGTCCGTTACAGCCACTCACACACATACACTCACCCGCACACCCACCCACACACACACGCATGCACACACACAGACATGTTGTGTCCATATTTACACTTCAACTCATTCAGAAAGCAATTTATGCATTAATTGTAATCGTTGATTGCATTGTTGCTTCAATGATTATGTTGTTGCTGCTGTTGCTGTTGCTGTTGCTGTTGTCGCTGATGTCCTTGATGAGGATGTCCTGCTCTTACCCTGGACGTATTCAACAAAGTGGCGACATCATTGTTGCCAGACAGCGTGCAAACCACTGCAATTTGATCGATTTTTAAATTGATATCATTAAACTCAACGGCATTTCTAAAAATAAATATAAATTGACAGCAATTTCGATGAGCTAACATGCACTTTGGACCATAAGCGAATCGTCCATTAGCCACTCAATTACGAAGCTCTTGGCATTTTATTCACGCTAGAGATGTCAACGTATCGATGCAACTGTCGATGGTATCGATATTATTATCGTTTCTGCTTATCGTTTTCTTCGAAACTGCTACTCTCAACTCCGCTCTCGCTGTGTGTGGTTTTACCTGGTTTAAGCCGCCTTAGACAACCACATTGCAGTAAAATTTACATTCTGCACCGTCCCTCGATCCAACCTTTTCCACCAAATTAATCCAGCAAATATGTTGAGCTTACGCTTTTAAATGTTACTTGCAAGAACAATAGGTGAATCTGCTGACTATTTTCGTCGATTAACATGGTTTAGTGATGCCAAAAAATTGCATTAATCGATTAATCAAATGATTGTTTTTTCCTCACTTTGCTGTATGTTGATGCCATAATCAATATTTGCAGATTGCTCTGCCAGCTTTTATTTTGCATTTACACGCAAAAAGTGATGCGATTATTTGAGCATAGAATCGATTAAGAATTCGATTAATCGAGACCCATTTTGCGATACAATTAATTCGTGAATTGTTACAAAATAAACGATGAATGTGTATCAAATGATAAATCGTGCCATCACTACCATGGCTGATGCATCAGGAGCTTTTGCCAAAAGTTCCTTTTAGGTATATTCCTGGAAGTTCACCATAACACGTCTAACCTTTATATCAGTCAAAAACAAATTAAAAATTCTAAATGGCTGATGATAAATATCAACATATGTTGGGAACATGTGCACTAACATAACAAAACTAAATAAAAACAAAACAAGTGTCGTAAAAGACGAGTAAGAACCTTACAGTCGGAAGTTCCCGACTGCAGCATACTCTGTTTACAGTCGCATATGTCAAATTTGTTGACTTTACCTGTACAGGTTTGAGAGATATAGATTCAGCTAATTCTCTGGGTTAGTACAAATTTCGGGTGGACACATATTTCGAACTCAAATTGTGGAGGCACATGTATGATGGTAGATTCAAATGACAGAGTTAAAGTTGCAGGTTTATTACTGGCGGAGATTAACAGGACACCCGAATTAAAAAAAGTGCACTTCCAATTTTATTTAGGGTCGAAATCAAAATCAAATTCCAAAACCAATAACTTATGCAGCCGCATCTCTCACACATCTGCCTCTGTCTCTTTTTATGAGCTGCTTGCTTGCATTGTCGCTGAACTGCTTGATATATGTGAGCGACAATGTGATTGGGAATCTCAGACCTGGCTGCGGGGAGTCTAGTAGTCGGGTATACTCGACTAGCGCCTTTTTAGTTGTTATGATCTGCTTGCTTGCACTGCCGCTGAACTGCTTGATATGTTTGTTTGTGGGTGTGAACGAAGATGTGCTTGGGAATGTGAGACGTGGGTACAGGGTGCCTCTTAGTTGGGTATACTCAACTAGAGCTTTTTTTCCTTCATTAGTATTTGTATAAGTTAGATCTACAAGACTTTTGAGAGTTTTTTGATGACCAGTCCTTGATACCGTTATACCTCCGACCCGGAAGAGTTATTTCTTCACCATCCCGCCCGTTACGGGGCTTACTTTTAACTGTTTTTTTTGAAGGAGTTGTCATCGTATAGTTATACAAAACTCGTGGGAATTTCAAGCCCGCCCCTTTCCAATTTCAGAACTTTCCACTTTGTTAAGCGTTGCTCACTATTTAACAGATGAACGTATATGCTAAGGATAACTAACTAACTAAGGATTGCTGCTGGGCTTGATTGACAGAAAACTGTTTCCACCGCAGCTCTTTTGGCCGGGCAACGCCTAAAAGCAGGCAACAAAACAGAATATTCAAGTATTTTTAGCCATGCATACATAGTTCATCAAAAGCAACATGGAGGATGGCCAAGTAGTGGCAGGGAGGGTGTGGGTAGCATTGGGGGGTGGGCGGGGGATGGGTGGGTTTGTTTGAGTGCAAGGCTGCAAGTCAAACAGACAGCAAAAGCACACAAAATCAATTATTTAAATGGAGCTGGCCAAAGTTCAGAGTTCGATGCAGTGCAGCAGTCTTCCTGCCCATTTTCGGCTTGGTCAACAATGAGACCCACCCTCCCCACACCCCCACACTCCCCACAGCCCTAGAGCCCACCTCTACTCCCCGTCCCCCCACCATCTACTCGCACACTTGACGCTATTGCGCGATGGCATAAAATTAAAATTAAATGAAATGAGAATTTGTTATTGGGGAGGTCAAATTGGAAGGCAGCTGACATTATATAATCAGGAACAACAACAAATTGCCCACCCGTTGTATGTATGTACATGACATCATGTACCGATGTACCGATCCCCTATAGTATATAGTATGTGCCCTCTATGTACTGAGGCCTCCCAATGTATCTGGTTGCAGCATTCAAAAGTGCACTGTGGCACCAACTGACTATTTCTGTTGCATAAATAGCGTTTAAATGAGGCAAGCATTTCGGATATATCATAGATAACCAAATGATTCTGGAGTGTAAATATCTTCCAAAGAGTGAAGATATATTGCAGGGCTTTAACTTAAACCCATTTTTGTGGAGTTTTGTTAGTATGCAGCAACGGTTGTCCAACTGTTATTCAACGGTTGCCATCCAGCAACGGTTGTCCAACTGTTAGGCAACGCACAGTGGCTCGTTTTGTCTTTTTACTTTGCAAAAATCATATGTTCTGAACATAATAAACTGTTGCCAAACTTTAAAAGCATTTACCGGTTAATTTTATGGATTGAAATTAGTATAGGATATTTAAAAACGAACGAAAGAATTCTTCTGAAGAGCTTGTCAAAGCTGAATTTTGTTTCCCTAGGAATTGACACCATAGAAAAGCATTGGAAACATAATATTTATCTAATATAAGCACTATTCGGATTAAAGATCCTTCACTTATTTTAAAGCTACGGAAATTCACAATAAAATGCTTTTTAAATGTGGGCGATATCTTATTTGGTTCAAAAGATATGATTTTAGCAAAGTGAATCGTGCATTGTTTCCTAAGAATGTTATAGTCGAGTATACCCGACCCAGGTCTAAGACTTTCAATCACATCTTCGTACACTTACACACACACCACTACGCACGCATACAAGCAACAGTGCTAGCAAGGCATTTCAAGTGCAGCCGCGCTGCTTCTTCCTCCGGCTCTGCAGTACTGAATCTTGTTTGTTGAATAATTTCCGTCTTTATTATCTTATCGACTTGAAAGTTGGACAGTAGATTAAGAGTGAGTGAGGTATTATTCATGCCAAATCCAAAGGCTTTTTCTTTAAAATTGTTGGTGCAAAACTTTTTATCGAATTGCGGGGGTGTGGGGGGATATCTTGGATCCAAAATAAACTGCTGTACACGAGCCTACATTTTAAATTTGGTGTCTCTAGCTTTTGTAGTGTCCGAGATCCTTGCGTTCATACATACGGACAGACGGATAGAAGGACAGACGGACAGGCAGACGGACATGGCCAAATCGATCAAGAATATATATACCTTATAGGGTCGGAGAAGTCTCCTTCTACCTGTTACATACATTTGCACAGATTCAATACCCGCCTTTACCCATTTTATGGGTACAGGGAGTAAAAAGTTATATCCTTAGCAGCTGGTATGGGGTGTATTAACATTTCTGTTATATAACAGGTTGTTGAATAACTAGAATTATTATCACAGTAATTGTCTATTTGTCCCATTGTTCAATGGCGCGTGCTCTTTAACAATTGTTATCATCTACGTGTGTGTGTGTGTGTGTCTGTCTAGCTGTGTGTGCGAGTGTGTGCCTTAGTTGTAGATACGCAGATACACAGATACAGAAGTGCTACAAAGCTCTGGCAATTTATATTGTCGCCACCCACCCTGGGCAAATCGTATTCAGCAGTCACACCACCCTACAGATTTGCAGCTTTTTTGTTTTTTTGTCTCTTGCTAAAATGTTTTACTGTTTTGGAGTTGTCACCTTGTGAAGCACTAAGCGCTACTCATGTAAACTTGTTTAGCCCAAGTCCATTTTTGCTACTATTGTTCCTATGGTAGCCATAAATTATAATATCCGATATAAAAGTATAAAAAAACTTGGAATTTGTGAGCATTTTAAAAACGAAAAGGGTTTTCTTTAAAACAACTTAATTCTCAACTGATTGGTTCTATGACAACTACAAGTTATCAGATCTTAAGAGTATTATAAGACTTTTAATTTCCTGAGTTTAGTTAAGATATATGTACGTAAAAACGAATTGGTTTTTTATACCACAACTTAAGTTTCGACCGATTCTTCCTATGGCAGCTATATACTTATACTTATAGATACTATATACTGTCATCCGATCTGGCCAGTTCCGATATATTTCCTGGCTGCAGCAAAAATAAACAGCTCTGCCAAGACTTTCTCCAGATAGCTCTAAGAAATTAATGACATTACTATTAATAGATTGTAGAAATAACCTTGATAGTTGCTAAGAAAAACCATCGATACTATCGACACTATCGATTGTCTTCCCAGCTCGATAAATGGAACAAATGCAATTATGCTAGTTAAGAAGTTAATTCAATGAAGTCGTTTTTCTCAGTGTACGAAATAATCAGCAGTGCAAGTGGGCACAATTCTCATTATCTGAGCTGCTTTTTCAAGCACATACACATTGTGTGTACAAGTGTGTGTATACAAGTGTGTGTGTGTGCAATTTGCAGAAACTTTCCTTAACACTCGTGAAAACTTGGAAAGTGCTTGAGATGAATTTTCCACGCAGCGCAAATTAAGATTTTTAGCCAGAACTCAGTGCAATGCTCGTCGAGTGGGTGTTGGGTGTTGGGTGGTGGGTGGTGGGTGGTGGTCTAGTTGAGCACTTGGGTGGTTGAATGAAAATGCTATTATGAACTTTTTCCTCTGTTCTTTTGCCCAACGCATCTGACAAGTTAACAACAAAAAAAAGAAAAGAAAAGCGCGCCAAGCAAACAAAATTAAGCCCAAGCACAAGAAATTGAATTTCAAAGAGTTATTTTATTTTTTTTGTTTTCTTTCTTTCATTCTATTTTGTTGTATTTTATTGTATTTTTGCCTCATTGTGTGTCTTGGCTCTTAAGATACATTTCCCCCTTTGACTCGTTAGGAGCGAGTTATTTAGCTATTTTTCTTTTCCGTTTCTTATTTCGCTTTTCCCCATTTCCCATGCAAGTTTGCTGCCTGACTTGCTTTCAGTTTTCCGGCTTGCTCTACCCGAAGCAATGCCATTGAAATTTTATTGAGTTTCTCCCAGGGTTCTCAAGTCAACTCAAGTTCATTTTATTTGTTAAATACACAAATACAAAATTCTTTTAAAAAATGTTGTTACAGTATTTTAATTAATCACTTAAAGTTTTCGAGCTAAGTATTTAATTAAAAAGTTTGTGTAAAAACTTTTAAAATTTTTTAAATTTATTTATTTAACATTTAGACTGCTTAAACTGTTTGAGAATTTTAAGAAAAATGTAAAAATTGTTATTGCTTTTATGTTGTTTATTCTAATGTTTATTTCTTTAGCTATTCATATCTCTGTATTGCACTTTTCAGAAATTGTAGCTATACATATCAACATATTTTGCTTGAGGTAGAGACTTTCCTGCGGTCGTTGTAATCAGCTATATACAATTACTACGCTCCGCTGCACTCAACTCCCCTCTCTGTGTGCGGTTTCACCTGCCTCAGACATAGCTCAGACATTTTGTTTCAACCTTTGCTCATGCCTATTTATATGTAGAAAGGACCTTGATTTTTGTAATTTAATATGCATCTCAAATGAAATCCTTGACAAAATAAATAACTGCCTCAGTATTGAGGCTGTTGATGAAGTTTGGTATATGAACAAAGTGAAATATTTGAAGCAATAATTAATTGTTGCTTTTAACGCATATACAGAGCGCATTTGGAATAATTAAATAATTGGAAAATGAAACAATCTCATTGATATAGTGTTAGTACAGACAAAATGTGATTTGTTTACCTTTTGTGCTATATTTGCTTTTAGTCAAATCTTTTGTGCACAACCGCACAGTTAATATTACAATAAACATTATAATTAGGTTGCGTTTGGGCATATAGGAAACACTTAGTAGTATGGGATAGGGGACAAGCTCATTTTGTGGATATTGTGATTGCATTTGAAATACCTTGTTTTTTTTTATATTCTCCGGCAAATTGGGGTTTCCTTTTGAAGTTTTGGCCGGATACGGCGAAGCGGCAAACGAAAATCAATATGACGCATGCGCTTGCAACATTCCATGCCCCAAATGCCTAATATGTGGGTGTGTTCCGGACACACAATTACAGGATACTACGGATATGATAGCCACGTATAGGTTGCATGCCGCCCCTCTGCCTTTTCATGCAGTACCACATGCATTTCCATTCAATTTGCAAACACGAATTGTGGTATCATGTAGCCTACTTTTTGGGGCTCATACTGGTATTACGAAGTATTCTATTTAATCGCAATTTAGGCTTATGTGCTCTTATAAAGCGGCCCCTGTTGGAGCAGCGCTGTTAACTTGCTGTTAATGCAATAACCGCGTGCCATTCGATGAAACTTTTTAACATAGCACGCAACTGTTAAAGCTTATTAGAATTTCAATGCAAGCGAAGCTTTGAGGAGATGGAAATCGAAGAGTCAAAGTGGAAATAAAGCTTAGATACATATGTATGTATATATATTGTTCAGCTTTTAGACATTATAGAGTGGATAACTTGTTTCTTATTCTTAATTATAGGGAAGATCCCTTTACAAAACGGTGGATACTATTTTGTTTTTACAGATACTATAATATGGCTATATTAGGTAGAAAATTGAATTTCCTTAATGAGTTTTTGTATAACAAGCTAAACTTCTTTTTTGAATAGATCATGCCCTATTAATTCCACAATTTCGTTTTATATTAGATTATTTATATTCCATAGCTGCCATAAAAGTTTGAATATTAAAGACAAAATAAATTGTATACTGTAATGTATAGAAAGTTTTCTTTTCAAATTTGAAATTGAAAGGATCACTTTAACTTTTATCAACTGTTATCGAATTGGATGCTTAAAGCCTTTCTGATTTAATTAAATGCAATTGAAGTGCACTTTGGCACAACAAAAACAAGTTTCAAAACAGCCACCAAGAGCGGCAACAGCAACAACAGCACCACCAACCCCACCCAACCGAAAACCACCCAAAAAAGCAGGCAGCACCCCACTGCCAGACTGGCAACTTTCATTACCTGCGAGGCAACAACCACTGGCCGCTAAAGTGCAGCCAAAGCCGCAGCAAGAGCCACCACCTTTGCCACCATCACCACCACCGCCCTTGCCACCACCACCACCATCACCAGCAGCCAGCAACCACATGCAAATCCAAACCCAAGTCCTGGAGTCTGGACGTCTGGTCAGGCGCTTTATAGCATTGAGCCAGCTGAGCGACAGAATCGAAGTTGCTTTAATACCCTATACCCATAGGAGTACTACAAATGGGTATTATAAAGTTGGCAGCTCTAAAACAGCCTAACTGCTGCCATGCTATCGTTTTGGAAATTCGCAAAATTACTGCGGAAAATGCGGTTTCTGAAATCGCAAAATTTTTGCGATTTGAGTTCGGTTGCGGTTGTTTGCGAAATGAAAAGTAAAATGGAAGGTTTTGTATAAATTATAATATAAATAATACTGAATAATACTGAATAAAACTTTAAAATATTTATATTCTATTTTGTTTCGAAAGTTAGTAGAAATTACTTATACTTCAAAATACTATTATCAAAAAATTTAAATATGAGAAACTTAAGAAACTTTAAAGCTGACTACAGGGCAACGCCTAGTCGGGCACTCTCAACAATTTGACTGGTTTTTGTATTTATTTTTTTTTTTTTGGATTGCGCGCTGTTTTTTTTAAAACATCAAAAATGTATAAACTGACAACAAACAACAACAACAACAATGGCTGCAAAATTCAAAATTCAAGCACCACTCCAAAGCGCCGAGCGCATGATAATTGAAATGGACAGCATCCGGTTGTAGCCATGGCCGCCCTTGGGCAGGAACAGGAGCAGGAGCAGAAGCAGGAGCTGGACCAGGAGCAGGGGAACTGGCAGCAGGGAGTGTGAGGCAGGACTTCAGAGCAGGACCAGTTGGCATTTTGCCTCAGAATGATGTATGCCATGTAATGTGGCAGTCGGTATATTATGTACCTAGCTCGCATTTTGTCAAAAGTTAGGAGAGGGTTTTACATAACCTCAAAACAGGAATACAAGCGGCGAAAATTAAAAAAAAAAAATCCAAAAAAAAAGAAAACCGAAAAAGTGCAACCAGTCAGCGAAAACTTTGCAACCCTAGAATTCGAGAGCAATCCTTTAACAAGTCCTTCCATCAACAGGAACATCGTTGGCTACCGGTTTCATTTAAATTTCCCTTTTAGGAACTTTCAAATTTCGTTCTTGCTGAAAAATTGTTGCCGGTTGCCAAGTTGAAGTGCTAAACAATTAATTAGAAAAGTTTTTTCTTGTTGGCCAGTGTCCGCATTGGCTTGTCTTGACTTGACTTGACTTGACTTGACTCGACTTGAAAAGCAATTTTCAAGTTGGCAAATAACAGCTACAGACGCTGCCAACAAAATGAGAAACAATAACAACAACTAGCTACGAAAAGAGCAACAAATAAATTACTTTCATTTGCTTTCCAGTTATTGGATAATAGAACTTTTTAAAAATGTTCTTGTGCCTGAAATTGTTCATCCTTCGGGGCAAGCCGAATAGGAATTGCCCTTGCTGATTTATGACATACTCAGCATTCCGATTATCGTTATCCTTATGCTATTATTTAACCTATTATTTGTTTACAGTATGTAGTAGTCAGACTTTGATTAAGATTGCATTGTAACTTTAATCTTTTCCCTAAAAAATTTAAATTTTTATTAGATTGTTTTTATATATGGTATGGAAATATAACACAATAATCTATTGAGCTTATAATATAAGAGAGATGTGTACTTAGTTTCATTACGTTTTATTGCTGAGATCACATAGATTATAGACCAGGACTAAGATCTATAATGTTTGACTTTTAAGATATATAATTCTAGACAACTTAGGGAGAAGTCTGCAAACTGTCCATATTGTGTATGAGCACAACTTTAGCGCAACAAAAAAAATAAAATTTTCCATAGACAACAATTGTAGGTTATGAAACGAGTTAAGATTGGTAAAAAATTCTTAGGTAACAAATCAAATATTTGTTCACTCTCATGATTTGTTCGTTTATCCTGGTGTGCACTGTATATAACATCAAAACAACTGATTAAAACTGAATTTTCTACACATAAAGGTTAATGTAAAGTACTTACCATCAACATTTGGAGGACTTTCAGTTAGTTTTGGTCCTTGAAACGGATGAAGTATTTAAAATTTATGTGATACCTTTAAGCATTCAGCATGATGTAGTAAAGGTGAATAAGTTTTGCCTGAATCAAACCCAAAAATGTGTTTCTATGCGTCGCCCCATACCCCCCTCCCACTATCAAGGACTCGTACCGTTAACATTCCCTCAAAATGTTGCTACCCTTAGGAGCGTTCAATAAATGTTAATGTGCAATTTGGAGTTTTTCCTTCTGATGGCAGGTACATAGATATGTACTCTCTAATACCGTTTGTTATGCTATGTGTGCACACACACACACACACACGCACACATATGTACGTGTATGTGTGTGTGTGTGCTTATATCTGTTGCAATTTATGAAGAGAAAAGAAAGCAAAAAAAAGCGCAAAAACATCAAAACCATTTTATGTGCTAACGAAATAACAAAAGCCGGTTCCTTGTGTGTATGAGTAACACACACACAGGCACACACACACACACACACACACACACGCACACACTCACACGCACACAGGCACACCAACCCGGCAGCCACGTCGACAACACATAAAATGCAATGAGGCAACTTTTTCTCTCTGTGTGTTGTTTGTTGTTGCCTCTTTTGCTTTCTGCCACAAATTCAATTTCCGCACATTGTGCGCAGCTACCCAAGTGAAAGGTCCCAACCCCCCTAGCCGCCCGTAGCAGCCACAAGCTCCCATCCACTTGCACAGACATGCGCAATGCTCTCTCACTCAAATTCTCTCGCGCTCTCGCGCTTGCTTCCTGGCAGGATACTAGAAAAATTCTGTGCCGCGTAGATTGCGCAATCTATGAAAATCAAAACAACGCCCCACAAATACACACACACAGATATACAACAGAGAGAGAGAGAGAGAGAGAGAGAGAGAGAGAGAGAGCAAGCAGAGCAGATGCAGGACACATTGACAAGTTGGCCACCGGCCGGCTGCCGGTGCTGAATGCCCATATTTTTGGGTGGGCGCGGGTGTGTATGGAATACTGTATATAGCATTGTGTCAGAGTTCAATATCCTGCATGGACACAGTGCCTGCAGGTGGCGCAGCATTTGAGTCAGGTGACTGGGATATAGCCAAGAGAGCGCCAAATCTGAGACACACACACATGTGCATAAGTAAACGTGGCATATTATATACATGTATACATTTTTTATATGTATTCAAGGCTTGCACAACTGCATAAGAGATCAGCCACAACTCAAAGCGTATGACAGAGAAAGCGAGAGACAGAAAGAGACAGAAAGAGAGAGAGAGAGAGAGAGAGAGAGAGCCCATGGTCCCCATTCAATCAAGCAAAATCACGCTCAAACGCTTAAAGTTCAGAGAGCACAGCGTGTGGGCGTCGTGTGTGTGTGTGTTTTTTTTTTGTTCCCATACGTGCACACAAGGATCGTAATCCTGATTATCGTGAATGTGCCGCATTATAAGCTTTGGCAATTGAATGTCATAGTATTAAGTGGCCCACTTACGTCGTTCATAGTCGCCTAAACAAGAGCCAGCATAACTGCAGTTCTGATCAAGTATTGCAAAACTAATGTTGGTTTGATTGCGTTTGTTGAACTCTATGATTAAGCCCTGATTCCCCCTGGATGTACCCTTCTAAATATATGCCTATTGCCACTTTTTGCCTTGTATGGAACCATAGCTTAAATATGCTTAATATAGGTCCTTCAAGGACATGTGATGTATCATATGTAAGGTGTTGAGCCACACATTGTGAATGTGTTTAGATTCTAGAAATACACCATTTGGCTCAAAAGATATTTAATATTTAAATTAAAATCTTATCCTCTTTCCGGGATTCTGCATCCCGAAAAGTATATCTAATTTTTTCTCGTTCAGCTAGATAATTTTGTTCTAGTCTGATTTTTTTAAACTCATAACTCTCATATGCGATGCCTGCTTAAAAGACGAAGTTTCAAGTAAAGCATTTGATCCTTGGGTGAAATTTCTACCTGCATCAACTGGGAAAAGGGGATATTATTTTGCTGTTTTGAAAGCACAAGACTTATGGATTTAAGATCTGGTTTCTGACTCAAGACCAAAGATCAGTTCTGATACCCAAGAGCTCTAGCTGAACTTTTGAATATGAATTGCAAGCTGGACTCTTACTTAGTAGACCGTTGAAACTAATTACGACAAGTTCAATTTGTCTATGTATAATTATGTGTGATTGCCTTCAGGGACCTCACCTTTTGTAACGTCTCATTTAGAACGCAGGGGGGCAACCCTTAACTAGCAACGTGCCACGTGTGTGCTTGTGTGCTTGTGTGTGTGTGTGTGTGTGTGTGTGTTGCGAGGGTTGTTCTGGCAACTGTTTAGCATTCCTTGGCTGGCAGGCTTCACTGTACGGAACAGTCAAACAGCTGAGCAGCCGGAGGCAAAGGACGTGGCCCATTGCTGATTGGTTCGCCTTTCAATTGATATCTATGCCCATGTCCTTCCTACCTGGCAATTCTATGCAATTTTGAGTGCATTGAACTCTTGTCTAACAAGCAAAAGCGAGAGGGGAGGAACAAACATTTGTAGCGAATTTGCGAAAAAAAAAATGGGGCGCAAACTAATTTTCAGACCATGTAAGTTACGACCAGTTGCCAGGGGCGTCGAGCGTTGAGTGCAACGAGGGGGTTGATTTGCTGATGACCTCAACGTGAAAGTTTTCAATTTTCTCAACTCATACATATATATTTATGTTTGCTCTTATTTAGTAACTACCCCCCCTGTGAATTGACGCAACTAAGCCACTGCTCTTACTGATATGCCATTGTATAAAAGTGGCAGGATTGCGAATTGAAAGTCCTACAGCAAAATGTCAATAAGTCGCTATCCATAAATAGTTCGGACTAGAGATTTGACAGCTGTAATACCCGAAAGGTGGTGGGCTTGTATGTCGCCTGTTGGTGGTGCTCCTGCTCCTGCTCCTGCTGATGGTGGTGGTGGTAAATCGTTGCCTGCCTGAAAAATGTTACATATCGTGGTACTACCTCTAAATGCAAATCGATTCGTTCTGGTTCCATGTGAGGCAACAGGAAACAAGTTACCTTTGTAAGAACTGGTTCTTCGGGTGGTTCCCCTTTTGTGATCCTTAATGTTGCTGTCAAAACTCGAAAACATTTTGGCGTTTTGACACATGTTCTGTGCATTCACAGTGTAGAGTATTTTCGAAAATGAAGACATATGGTCATATTTTTGATAAAGTGCCCCCGAACACTAAAAGGGGTGGATGCCTAAGGCAGTGAGCACATGTCTTGAACTTGTTTTGTTCCGTTTTTTATTTGTTTTCATTCAAAATGTTTTTGTCATATGGGAAATGGAGCTGAAAACAGCCGCTTTAGCTTAAAAGATTCTATCGTTTCATAAAGTATTGGGTTTTATTGTGGTAAATAAAGGCATTATAGGATTGGATTTTGCTAATATGGATTTTCGTAAATTCCGAAAGCTGCCAGGTGCTTAATTTTGTCCCCCATTATGACTGGTTATTTAGCACACAAGCTATAAATGGCAACCAACCACTTGACACTCAATACTCAAGGACTCGTCACACTCGTACATATGTCTATACATAAAAAAGGAAGAAAAAAATATAAAAGGAACCACCCCCGGGCAAAATTAAACGAATTGGGTCAAAAGATAAACGGAATTATCTTGAAGAGCCTATGCGAAAAATAAGAAACACTTTAAATTGCAAAAGAATGAGAAAATGGCAAAAAAAAAAGGAAAACATCCTTTAAAATGCAAACGGTTGCCACTTAAGCAGCAAAGCAGGCAACCACCGAACCACCCAACCACAGGGAACTGCTGTTTGGGTCCACTGCGTGACCTCCCTTCCCAGTGCGTAGCCCTGCCCCCCCCGTTCAGCCACATTTGCTCCACCAATCTTGCTCATCTTCAGTGTTGTCAACCCAAACGTTGAAATTTCATTATTTATAATACGGAAGCTGTGTGTGCGAGTGTGTGTGTGCGTGTGGGTGAGTGTGGGTGTTCGGCAAGTGTATTTGTGTAGCTCTGATTAATAGACTGCTGCTGCAAGGTGCTCTCCGTTCTCCGCTCTCCACGCACACAAATGCAAAGGAACAAACAGACAACCGGCTGCCGGTAAAGGTAACCTGTCTCTTTCTGGCACGCTCTCTCTTTCTCTCTTTAACTTGGCTCTCTCTGCGGATATGTGTGGGCTCGTATCCTTATTGCGTGGTATACCAGAGAGGGCGGGCAAGGAAGGGGTTGCGTTTTGCCCAAATTTCTATTGTCTTTGTTAAGTTATCATCTGGAATCCTGTTGGGAAGCGATCTATTTAAACGAGTACTCAAACTATACTCATTTTAATGAAAGCTTGTATTTTCAAATTGTATAATCTAGTGCAAATATTGATCATTTCAATGTTATTCTTAACAATCTCATAAAAGTCTTATAATCATACTATTTACTGAAAGATTAAAGCTCTCCAGTATTCAATGTTTAAATAGACTTAAGCTTAAGTTAAAAGGTATTATAAAGCACTCAAAAGCAGCTTAAAGCGTTTCAGGATCAGTTCTTTCTTATTGGTTGAGCGCTTTGTACTATAAATAGTTTTTATTTAATTGATAATCTCCTTAGCAGCACTCAAAGAGCTATTTATATTTTCAAATAAGTATATAAAGTGCTTTTCTCAAAGCTTTCTCAACTTGATGAATGCCAGATGGTACTTAATCCGATTTGCATATCAGTGTATATAGCGCTATATATACTAGTACTATATATATCTCTAGTTATTTCTATATAGATAGGTACACACTTGCATAGCTTGCATTCATTCTGTATTAAAAACGAACCCCCAACCCCCTGGCCCCAGCCCAACGTACGCTCTCAGCGGGCCATAGAAAGAGAGAGAGAGAGAGAGCTTGCATGTGTGTGGGACAGAGAGAGGGAGAGCGAAAGCTGGTGCTGTGATGTTGCTAGCTCGCTCGCTCGGAAGGGTGTGTACCAGCCGGCCGGCGCTTGAGGTACCGCAGGCGCGAACGGGTCAGAGCGTTACGTGCGACAAGGACACGTGCTCGCCTCTCATGGTGGTTGCACGCTGTGCCGCTCTCTTGTGCGCTCTCTTTGGTGCACGAGTGGGGGGCGTTGAGAGGAAGAAGAAGAAAAAAAGGATACTTTGCGCTAAGGATACGAGTCGCGGCCGGCGCCTGTTTTCTGTTCAGTCGTACGTGTTCGTTCGTTGCTTTCGTTCGGTTTTGATTCCATTCGGTTGTGTTTCTCATTCGAGAACATTCATTTATAATTTTTTGACTCCTCTGCACCAGTTTTTGTGTTGTATTCAGTTAGGAATTTGTTGTGTTCTCGGTTTTTTCCAACTAAAACACAGACACAACAACAACAGCAGCAGCAGCAACAAACAGCAACAGCAACAACAACAGCAATAGCAACAACAACAGCAACAGCAACAACAACAGCAACAGCAACAGCAACAACAGCAACAATAACACAACAGCTATAAATGACGCTCTGTGCAATATCCCAGTGAAAAATAAAAATATATATTTGAACATATACATATACCAACTATCGTAACTATCGTAACTATCGTATAGCACCCTACTAAATTTCGAATTCGATTCGTTCTTTTTTACTTGTTTACAACTCGCGTCGGGGCCCACAAACTGCAATAATCGTAACAAGAACGTTAAAGCCAATCTAATTGTTAAGCATTGTGTTCAAACAGTTCTAGTCAAATTTTGTTTCGTTCTTGTTGTTGTTGTTAATCTGTGCAAGTCCTTCGCCCCCTACAATAAAGGAAACAACAACGCAGGACACTAAAATACTTACACCTAACAACAGCGCTGCCCATTAACGTTGGCATTAGACAAAGGCGGAAGAGCGAGACAGCAGCTGCTGCACGAGCGAGACAGCCTCTAAGCTTCAAAACGAGCGAGAGCGCGCCAGAGTGAGAGAGCGAGAGCGAGCAAGAGCGAAAGCTTTGCAATCAATAGACTCCAGCATTCTACGATATTCTTGTATTGCTTCAAACTCTCCCTACCAAACCACTCACTCCTCTAGCTGATATACGAGTATTATTTTTTATAATTTTTTTATTGTTATTTAACTTTTTTTTTCGTGTTCGCTCCGCGAGTGTATCCGTGTGGTCGCCTATTGCCAAAATCCGTAAGTATTGAAAGTTGTTTGCAGTGCATGTCTTTTTTTTCAAGTGCTGTTATTTTTTTTACGTTGAGTGTGAATATTGTGTTTGACTTCAATGAAAAGAATTGAACTTGGATGATATATGGTCCCTCCTAACTGAGAAACCAATCAATAATATCAAAAGGACACCATAACAACGCCTTCTCTTCATATATACATGAACACCTTTGGATCCACATGGATATTACGATCTAAGCTTTGGATGAAAACTAAACTATTTTCCATAATATGACAGTGCCTTAAGCGGGAATTGAGACTTACAGCTAAGCTTGATGACGCGAGAGAGTGACCAAAAAAAAGGGAAAGAAAGCGAAGGGATGAAAGTAAAGAGATGAATCGAAAGATTTCTCACAGATAGCAGCAAGTTAAGGGGTGAAGGGGAGTGTTCATTGAAATGGTTCGCCCCCTTGCAAAAAGTTAATGATCTCAACAGGAACTACGATCTTTAAAGAGAGTGAGGTTAGAGAGAGAGAGAGAGGGTGAAAGAATGAAAGCTGTTATTAGATCTATTGACTGCAGCTGTCTTAGACTGAGTTCTAGCCCTGTCTTGTCTATCTCTATCTCTGTCTGCTGCTCCGTCTCTTTCTTATGAGCACCCTTGGCAGTCAAGACATGCCTTGACCCACCTCAAGGTGCTGGGCGACACACATTTTAAATGAGGTCACAGATATCGGCGCAAAAGTGTCAATTACACATTTTTTTGTTTTGCTGTTTTGTTTTTTGCTTACTCTATTCACACACACTCACACACACACACACGCACACACACGAACAGAGCGTCGTTGTCCTCAGCAGGGTCGCTGGCCGTTTGGGGGATGCACACATATGGCTAGGTAGGACGGTTGGGGGTTACATCCTGGGGGGTATGGTCTGCGATGCAGCTCGCATTATGCGCTGTCATGCCATGTTGCAAGCACAATTAAATATCTGTGCATGTGAGTGTGTGTGTGAGCTCTGAGCTTCCTTTTAACCGTTTGCATCCGCCCCCTCATCCAACGGGGTCATCATAGCTGCACTTCCTTTGTGCGGGGCTTAACATGCTTTATGTTTGCTTTTTATACCCCGCACCCATTAAAAACGTAAAGAAAATGGGCTTAATGAAGTCTTGCTAGCGTATGTAACAGGCAATAAGGAGTTATTTACGATCCTGTCAAACATTTATGTATATTTATGATCCGCATCATCAACCGAGTCCATCTGGCTAAGTCTACCTCTCTCTGTTTTGTCTGGAAATTATTCTTATTATTTGAAATCATTTTGAAAGTATACTATTTCCTACAAATATTTGTATTTAAGCCTGTTCGGAATTCCAGATATTTTTCAGGTTTTAGCGAAGTAAATTTCTCTCAATAGTTCAAATTATCCTTACTAAAGAATTTAATAATGCTCTTAGCTTAATGAAAAGTGTTTTTTGTGATTGTTATAAGGCAGATCTGGATCTTTAGATGATAACTCGTTAGATTTCATACTTAGAAGGCAAGCTCAATCGGTAGTAGAGATGTAATAAAATCGATCTTTTGTATGAAAAACATCGATGTTTTTAAACAAAAAATCGATTTTTTACATCTCTTATGGGTAGAGACTTGTCATAAGTGAGAAGGGGAACATTTAAGCGAATCTAAGCCAAATTCACTCTCGTAAAATCTTGTTAAAAGTGATGAGCCGGAAAATACTGTCATTTTTGTTATCTATCATGTAAACTTCATACCAATCGAATGATAAACAATGAAGCTATTCAAGAATACACTTTTGAAGTACATAATTCAAGCAGTGCACTGCTTTAAGCATATTTGCTTTGTTACAGTGAGCGCTCTGAAAACATTTGTTCTTGCATTGAACTATAAAGATAGTTTTTACAAATAAATATTTCAATAATAATTATTATATTTACCTTCGATATGGTGTCTGGTTTTGAGCCTACTCTAAAAACATCGATGGGTCGCCACTCCATAGGTTCGTAGTAAATGAAAACTTTTATAAAACAATAAAAATAATATTCTAAATAATTACTTTAAATGAAAACTAAACCAATTTCTGTCCAGTTCTACGTAAAAAGTGGTTTTTCCATTATATTATTGTAATATCATTTTGTAAAACAAATATTTGTATTATTACGTTCTTAAATTAGAAACATTATTAGATCATTAAAATTGTGTTCTTTTTCAGTTCGATTTATTTTATTTTGTTTCTTTACAATTGGAACCTTATAACAACCTTACATCGTTATACAAATTGTTGTTATATTGGTTTTGGTACAGGGTATCTCAGACTATATCATACTTGATTTGTATTTGTTGTTTGTTGTTTGTTTTTGTTTTCATTTTGTTTGACATTTGCTTTGCTTGCTTTTTAGCACTCACCTTTCAAGTGTCCCTTTCTTCCCCTCATCTTTTTGTTGTTGTTGTTGTTGTTCTTTTGCTTGTTGTGGTTGTTGTTGTCCTGGTTGAGGCCTGTTGAGGTGCCACGCTGAGTTCAATGAACGCTGCCTCAACAGCTGTTTCATAGCCTGCCACATGCCACAGAATAGCAACCACAACAACAACAATAACAGCCACAATAACAACAACAACAACAACAACAACAACTACGGTAAGGACAACGATCTGCTGCTCTCAATACGAGAATGAGTAATATCAGAAAACTAGAAAAGGCAAACACTGGCCGCAACGCGAGTTCAATGACCCCGCGAATAGAGCCTAACCCAAGCCCAGGCCCGGGCACAGGCCCGTACCCCACCCCAACCCAAAACCCAAACGAATTTTCAACCCAACCCAGCCGAAGTGAGCCATGTCCGTGTCCTGTCCGGGAACTCGGACGGGAACAGGGACGGGGACGAGAACAGGACGTGCCGGCTCGTTTGTTTGTTTTTCGCGTCAGGTTTTTACCCTATTTTCAATGCGGTCCTTTTTCATATTCTAAGCCTCACACACAAACAGTCAGCTAGCCAAAAGGGAAACCTTTATGTCCTTTTTTCTCTCTCTCTCTCTCTCTCTCTCTTACTTTCTGACAGTCTTTCAACCCTCGGTTCGCTTCCAGTTGGACCGAAGTGCAGCAAATAATTCAAATTGGAACGAATTCCACTTCATGGAGCACTCGCAATACGGCTCCAGCTGTAAACCGTTTCAGATTTGATTTCGATTGCAATTGCAAAATTGCATATTGCATGCATAATGAGTTGGTAGGAGTCAACACGACTAACTGATACCCTACAGCATGGTATAGCATAGTAACAAATTGAAAATCGAGAAAGCCCAAAAGATGCAGATAAGCAATATAAACCTTTACTCAAGATACCGATATTAAAATACCCTAGCTGCTTTACAACTTTTGAAAATATTAACCTTCTATCTTTGTATGTATAAATATAAATTTTAATTACAGTCTACTCTCTATAATGAGTTAACAATGATTAGTTGTTGTCATCTCTTAAAAAGAAACCTCTGTGCAAAGATCAGCTTGCTTACGAACAAACAGAAAGACGATATTATATCCTTAATGAAAAGTTAAGAAGTTGAGAGTTGAATTGAATGTCAAGATGGTGGAAGATTTATAAGTACAAATCCTTATGACAGGGTGTTGACCCAACAGTTTTGTGGAAATTTACTCGATGCCAACGATTTTAGATTCGTGGTAAGAAAGGACTCGTCTAAGTTCCGTGTATCCATATTTCATGCAGAAATAAAATAATCTAAATTCATCTACAATATTTCACTGACTTTCACAGAACAAAACAGTTTTTCAACGCAATCCACATGTGGATGCTGTTAGCTTGAAGTTTGGTAAAAATACTCCACAAGTGTGGATGATAAATGTAAGACGGTAAATAAGACTTGGCTCAGCTGCTATTAAAAAGTATATTACATAAAGTTTGCTGGCAAAATATAGATTTTATATATTGGAACAAAATAAACAGAAAAACCAATACGCTCGCCGGCGCACAGGGTATTTAATAGGTATTAAAAACTTAAAAACTCGAGTCAAATTTGCTGCGTCAGGCAATTCGGCGCTTGAGTGCATTCGTTCTGAACGCTCTGAGTACTTTGAATGCTTTGAGTGGTGCGAGGGCACCACTGAGCCATTGAGCCACTCGGCTGCTCGAATTGCGCATTTCACACACAAAACAATTTAATTAAATTCCAAGCCATTAAGCAAAGTTTTTGCTGACAAAAAAAAGGATGAATGAGTGAAAAGAAGAAAGAAACTTGATAAACAGATTTGGGCTTTGGATTTGGTTTCCCTTCCGCAAAAACAGAGCAGGCAGGGGTGGTGAAGATACGGGTGGATAGATTCCGGAAGAACATATATGAATGTGTATTATCTTTGAGCGCAGGGTGACTTTTCTGTGTGTCTGGTAGGGAGGGAGGGCAGTTCGCCCTGTAAGGTGCTTTGTTTGCCAAGTCTATTAAAATATGATTTCCCTATGTTTTGTCTCTTTGCAGATTGAGTAAGACGAGCGAGCAATCGAACAGCTTTCATTTATCAGACACGGGAGGCAACCAGCAAGAACAACATACAACAAGTAAATATATAAAAAAGGGGAAGGAAAACAATATAATACTACGTATGAAGGAGATTTTTAACTGCAACAAAGCAAAATAAAACCAAACACCACCAAACAAAACCAACAACTATTAACATAAACAAACAAATATAACGAATAATCATATTTAAACGTATATACAAATTATAATAAATACATATACTATATTATATGTATGTACGAGTATATTTGAATTAACAAAACTAAGTTCCAAGAATAATTACAAAAAAGAAAAAGAAAAACAAAAAACCAAAAACCAAAAACAGGAGGCGAAAATTAGTAAAAGTAATAAATACAAAACTATTGCTAACTTTTTGCATTTTTGCAATTTTATATGTAAACAAAGTAAGAGAGAAAACAAAAGAAAAGGATATTCAAATACTCAAGAGGAGGTAAACCAAGCAGTCGAAGAAAAATAATAAAACAAACAACAACAACAACAACAACAAAAAAAACCAAAGGAAACATTAGCAAAATTTACTCTTTTATCTAAAAATAAATAAAACGAAATAATATTACTTCAAACTTAAATAAAATTTTAAATTTTAAGCGAAGCCAAAGCACGGTTTAAGACACAAAACAAAATATATAAAAAACAAAACAAACTTAAAGTAAATAAAATACTATTTTTTTTGCGATCGTAGTTGATCTAAAAACCCAAAAAAAAAGTAACGTCAAAAAACCAAAGAACGACGATTCGAATAAAGAAACTAAAAACCTTGCGGCGAACAACTTGACGGGGGACTTGTGCAAAGCGCAGTCGAAAAGCTCTTTATAAAAAATACCAAAAAAATACCAAGAACTAAGTACATTTAGAATATAACCAAACAAGCAGTGAGATTAATTACTAAGCACAACCAACAACAGCAAAAAGGAAGCCAACAAATTTAGAATTTGAATTGCATTGAAAGGCAAGCAATCAACGGCATAGTTTAGTAACTATAACAGTTACAGCTGCAGTAACAGTAGCAGCAACCGTAACAGCAACAGTAACAGCAACAGCATCCGTAACAGTAACAGTAACAGTAACAGTAACAGTAACATTAGCCCGAGCATCATGACCAACGCCATGGACATTGTGAAGAATGGGAGCGCCAACGGCTCCGTGGATGGCAGCAATGATGAGTCGCGTACCAATTTGATAGTCAACTATTTGCCACAAACCATGACGCAAGAGGAGATGCGATCGCTCTTCTCAAGCATTGGTGAGTTGGAGAGTTGCAAACTGGTGCGAGATAAAGTCTCAGGTAATTTGGGTAAATATTAACCAACATTCTACAATCCAATTACTAAAATAACATAATATACGAGTATATATGCCGGCCTGTACCCATTCCTGAATCCTTTTCGATTTTGTTTTCCTGTTTTCGAAAGACATGTTCGAAGGGAAAACTTTTCAATCGTTTTTCGGAATTGATTCCGAAGGATGCGTTAGGAATCGGCAATGGGAACAGGCCTTATAATAGTAGTGTGCACTTTTTATATTACTAGTACACTTGTATATAACTAGAATCTTACTATTTTTCAAATTTTATTTCAATATTTTAGCCGCAACATAGTCCTTCAGAAGTCTTCAAATTTGCTTCACTTTAACAATACGTTTAGAACTGAATATTGTTTCTTTCCAAGAGCTTCATCTTATATTAAACTTTGCTTTGTCAGATAGTATGTAGTACAGTTCATTCAAGTCGGTTTCAGCTTATTTACTGACTATTTAAAGAATATTAATAAACCATTTGAGCTTATAGCATGTTAGCAATCAACATACCAATGAAGTCATATGAATAACATGTAATCTTTACTACTTACAGTCTTGCCAGCATCATTGACCGCACTCAATCCGGCTCTGCACCAGGGTAAGTATCAAGTTCTATATATCAAATTGGTTCCGATTTGGCTAATGGTGTCAAACGTTTTCCTTAGGCCAAAGCTTAGGCTATGGATTTGTTAACTATGTGCGCGCCGAGGATGCTGAGAAGGCTGTGAACACCCTGAATGGTTTGCGTTTGCAGAATAAGGTTATTAAAGTATCATACGCCCGTCCAAGCTCAGAATCTATAAAGGGTGCTAATTTATATGTATCGGGTCTTCCGAAAAATCTATCACAACCAGACTTGGAGGGGATGTTTGCATCGTTTGGCAAAATAATTACATCTCGTATACTCTGTGATAATATTTCTGGTAAGTGTTACACCAAATAGAGAATTAAGAGCCTCGAAACAATCGATATTGTCGATGTTCACTATCGATGCATTTTGGTTTATGTTGCTTTTATGCTCTAATGTCTATCGATAGCTATACATAACTAACAATCACTCGTTTATCGATCAGGTCTATCGAAGGGTGTCGGTTTTATACGTTTCGATCAACGCAACGAAGCTGAACGCGCCATTCAAGAGCTAAACGGTAAAACCCCAAAGGGCTACGCCGAACCGATAACCGTTAAATTCGCCAACAATCCAAGTAATAGCGCCAAGGCACAGATCGCCCCACCACTAACCGCATACTTGACGCCTCAGGCGGCAGCGGCCACACGCCGCTTGGCCGGAGCATTACCTTCCGCCGGACGTATCAGGTACGCAGCATACACAAATTTATCGATAACTGACTATAACTATTTACTTGGTTGCTTTAAGAGGTGCAGGGGCTGGGCTAGGGATGTAGGAGTACAGCGCTGTATCGATATACGAGTATTCGGAGTTATTAAATGCAAAATATCAGCTAGATACGATATCATATTGCATGGCGATATATCGCTTTAATATCGATACATTCCAAAGTGTCATCTTCAATGTATCGAACTAAGCACTTTATGTGAGTTGCTGTTGACTTGAGGCATATGCCTTAGACCCATCGATTTATCGTCGGCGTATAGCGATGACACTATCCGATACAGTATCGATACAAGGTCGACAAGCTACATCCCTAGTCGGGGCATACATACGAGTACCCGTACATAGCCGAGCACATCCCGAGTGTCCGAGTGTATTTGATGGCTAGGAGTATTTCTTCTTCCCTCTGTCCTTTTCTTTGCGTGTGTCCGTGTTGATGAATTGAGGAAACTCCATTTGAGTTCTCAGCTTTAGAGATGAAATAAGAGAAGTGTAACAAAATACATACTAACGCGACATATATTTGTTTAAATATGATTTATACGTAACTTGGTTGAAATTTGTACAATGGTTATTTGTGTTAATTTATTTATATTATTATGGATTTAACATGTATACATAACTTTGTTTATATTTCCTACCTCTTATGTGGTATATTTCGGTTTTCTTTTTTCTTTAAAAAATTTCTCATCATTTTTAGCATTGGAAAAAGTCCCCTGTTAGCGATTAACAAGGGTTTGCAAAGGTGAATTTTTAGACTTATTCATTTCTCACATTTCACATATAATGATTGCTGTTCATTTTGGTTTGTTTTTCAATTTCCTATAATCGAAAGAGCTGAAGACAAAAAAGATAAAACAATTCCACTTAAATTCCATTTTAATAGTAAATGTTTAGACTTAATGTTTGTGTGTAATTGTTATACATATATTACTCAGATTAATTGTGAGATTTTATTTCCAGTGCTCGTAACAACAAAGTTCTCAACAATTTTGAATATCTTTTCTGTTTTCATCTACTCGTATTTGTTCGATCTTTTCTATAATTTGCACTCATACTGCAGCTTTTTGTGTTCCAAAGTTCTATTTGGGTTTGTTGCAGCGCATGTACCAAGTTTTATGATTTTCTATAACAAGTTACTATATCATTTTCAATTTTATAAGTCTATATAGCCACTGTGTATAATATTCGTAAAAGCAACAACGTTTTTTCCAAGTCTGCTTTCATTTAATATGCCTAACTACGACTATCTTTTCAATTCTTGAACAAACCAGCGACAATTACATACTTGTGCTTTAAACTAAACAATCAATTGGGTAATTCGGCATACGAGAAAATGCAACAAACTAAATTCTTGCAGCACAGTGTAATGGTGGCCTCCATTTAAACTATGAAGCATGTGATACCAAATACAACAAAATATCCAGAACGTATATCCAATTACGGCATGCCGAAGTTTAAATACACTTGCAAACCTAATCAGGCTGGTTCTAAATTCCACTTTCGAATTAATTCCACAGAAATAGAATGCATATTTTCATTCTATCTTGTGCCAAAAAGTGGAGTTTGGAACAGGCCTGAATAACTAACTATATGATCAGAAAAAAGTATGAAATATTATCTGATTCTTAACCATACTCTAAAAACTGATCAATTTACTACAGTTTTATAGTGAAGATATATTTCAAGATCAATACTGACTAATTAACTTATAAATGAACGAACAGTTGCTGTTTTACTCTTAAGCAGAAAGACAAAATTGTGAAGGACTCGGAATAAGTCCTACTTACTTCCTAATAATAAAATTAAAGGTTATTTTGAACAACTCTTAACTATTCAATATGTTGCTCAATTTTTATGCATAGGTCTCAACATATTTAGTCGTGCTCCAGTTTTGAGTTTACTTTTGCGATTTGCCATTTCAATAAAATTTTGCAATACCGATTTGGAGTGCTCCTCAATAACTATTCATACGAAATTTACAATTTACTCTTCAATTCGATCCGAATTCAAATTGTGAACATTTTGCGATTATCAGAGCACCCATTCCTGTGATTTGAAAAGTACATTGCAATTCTGATCTCATATTTTAGCAACTATACTGACTTCGTCAATGTAGCTTTGATATTGAGGGACTAACTCGAATGGAAACCATTAAATGGGATCATTATTTTAGGGTTTGAAGATTTCCTGCTTTAATGCATTATAGGATTATAAAATCAACTGCAAATGTATACGAACTAATAAAAGCCCATATCGATAATACATACCCAGCATAGCATTTTAGTTTCCCAAGTGATAATCAAGGAGGGACCGACACTTTTGTAACAATAAATGTACCATAAGCTGAACTGAATAGAACCTCAAGTACTTACTCGAATCGTGTGTGCGACATCATTATATATCCACTAATCTCATTCTCTCTAAACTCTATTTCCCGAAAAACAATACAGATACTCACCGCTGGCTGGTGATCTGCTGGCCAACTCAATATTGCCGGGCAATGCCATGACCGGATCCGGCTGGTGCATATTCGTCTATAACCTGGCCCCGGAGACCGAGGAGAACGTGCTCTGGCAGCTGTTCGGTCCGTTCGGGGCGGTGCAATCCGTGAAGGTAATACGGGATCTGCAGACCAGCAAATGCAAGGGATTCGGATTTGTAACCATGACCAACTACGACGAGGCTGTGGTGGCCATACAATCACTCAACGGCTATACCCTGGGCAACAGGGTGTTGCAGGTTAGCTTTAAGACTAACAAAACCAAAACAACCTAAGGGGCAATCTCAAATAAATACTTGTAACTAACTATGTTTTCGAGTTTTGTGTTGAGAAGAACAGTCTAAGGTTCGAGTATGTTTTGATTTGGCTAAACTCTCTCTATACAACTGAATACAAATCGAGAAAATCTAACAAAAATCCAACAAAAATCCAACAAAAATCCAACAAAAATCTAACAAAAATTAAGCAAACAAGAGATAATGCATAGAAATATGAGACAAAAATATATAAAATACAAATGATATAACAAATTTGCACATTTGGCAATTGACAGCGAGTTGTAGTCAAAATTATAAACGGACCTGTTCCGAATTCCACTTTCGAATCAATTTCACACTTTTTGGAGCAGCATAGAATAAAGGAAATCTCCCGTTGATATACTGTATATTGGGCGATCCTAAAGATAAGCTCTATATATGTTTGTGAAAATGCTTGAAAAGTGGAAGTCAGAACGGGACTGATAGTTTGAGATACATATATATGTATATGTATTAACTATATTGATTTGTATGCTATACGAAATTATTATGATTGATTGATGATAATTAATGAAATCTTAGCAAAAATTTATACTTATTGATTCTTTTCGTGGGGAATTTACTCGCAGCACTACATAATTTAATTTTAGTTTTCTAAACGCAAGAAAAACAAATACTAAAACAAAGCTTAAAAGAGGCAACAAATACAGCAACAAAAAGAACAACAAATGGTTAGAACAACAGACGAATGTCTATAAATTGACTAAGCGAACAAAATATATGAAATACAAATTATTATTGAAAAGCCACATAACAAAGAGAAAAAAAAATACAAAAGAAACAAAAAAAAAACAAAATAAAATAAAAGTTTTTTTTAAAATTAAATTAAATTAAATTGAATATTAATATTACGTAACTAAATTATTTAATGTTTATTCATTTAACTAAGCAAGTAAACCAAAAGAAGCATATAATTAACACACTCATATAAACAAATGCTAATTTTAAACAATTTATTCTGAATATATTATTACCTAGGCACAACTCTATAGTGTGTACTCCCTATAATTGCTATATTATATTTGTGTTCATTATGCAAAACTTAATTAACTTAATTAACTTAATTCAAACATTTATTATATTTATTGCATTCACTTAACTAATGTTATAATGTGTACTTAATGCTTATATTCAATTAATTCAATTTGATTCGATTCGATTCGCATTGATTTGAGCAGTATCCAATTGACAGATTTGATTTGGAACCACAGTCAAAGATTGTCAGTTAATAAACGCAACAACAAATATACATACATACATACATCATACATACATCATACATAATTATAACCATTATTATTATACACCTATACGTAATCGTTTACTCTTATTTTTCGTCGTCGTCTAACTTATAAAACCAAAGTATATTCAATATTGTATGTGCAAAAGCAACGTAAAGAAACCAAGAAAACTTATTATATTATATTACATTATATTATTATGCCTACTTATTATTCCATTTTTATAATTAAAACTTACGAATAAAACCAAAAAAGCAAAACATCAACAACATAACAAAAAATAATAATAATAATAAAAGATGATATATATATGTATATATATTTATATATATATATATATATATATATATATATTTATTATTAAATAAATGTGTGACTTATTCAAAAACTATGCGAAAAGAGAAACCAAAACCAAATGCAACAATTTGTTTTCATTTTTGCAACACAATCAGAATAACAGTGAAAAAAGAAAACACACACACAAATAACGAGCCCTAAAAAATAGCACGTGAAATGTGGCAACGTCGCATGCGATGCAGCGATCTGTTTAACGATTCATACTTATTGATGTTTGATCTATATTGCAGTTACGTACATACACATACATATTCGCATATAGCAGATTTTGGGGCCCAACAGATTGGGTGCCTGAAAATTGGCAACAGCGCACAGCACTAAGCACAGTTCTGAGATTTGGCAACGCTGCCTTAATACATTGAAAACTGGCAACGTTGCAGCGCATTTGCTGCTCTTGCTGTAGCATTATTTGTACTTAAAGTTTTAAGTTATTCTTCGGTTATTATGTATTTTTCTTAAACTGCTACAAATGGGTAACTGAAATGTGGCAACATTGCCAGCACTACAAGCCAGGGCCAAGTAGCCAAAATGAACTAAGAAATTGGCTTGGCCTGGTCACACCCACAAAATAAACATATTCAAATAATAATTAGATACAACAACAGCACTCGCATTTTAAACAAATACTTACTTACATATACTTATATATATTGAAACTATTTGTAACTCGCAATCGTTCAGCTTAGTTTCAATGATCTACAAAAGTAAAGGCATAAGTTTTTTAACTGGTTTTCGAGTCGAATGCATAACCAATTAACAAGATAGATATATACTACATACATGCATAGTATATGCTATATATAGCGAATAAGCCTACTTACTAACGCCCCCCTTTCCTTCCCCCATATTCAGTAGTGCTAAACATCAATCAATGTGTGTGTCGTAGTAGCATTAGCAACTAAAGCATTAACAAAAACCAAAAAACAAAAAACAAAAATATAAAAACAAAAACTAAGAACAGAACTAAGCAACTTAATAATAATAATAATAACAATAACAAATAATACGTTTAAAGCAAACATTTTTAATACAAGACTCTTTTTTTTCCATCTAGTGCTTAAAGTGTGGCCACATCTACATGGCAAGCGGGCACTAAGATAAAAAGATGAAACCAAAAAAAAAAACTTAGTTAAAAAATAAAAATAATAAGAAACAAAAAAAACTCAAGCAAGGCAAAAATGTTGTGGGAGTTGCATGTGCAAATTGAAAACACCAAATTTTAAATATATATACATACAATATATATATATATAAATGATGTAAAATTTTTAAACAAAGATTTATAGTAAAATTTATTAATATATTGAATAATAAGTATATATATGTACATGCATACATTATAATATATATATATATATACATATATACATACATGTATATATAAATATATTTATATAAATGTCAAAACTAAGCAAATGCATGAAAAACCAGCAAAATGAAATGTGAAATACATTTAAAAAATACCAAAGATTGGACTAACAAAATATCAGAAAACCCAAAATCAAACCCGGTACCCAAACACGTTCGCCAAATGTGCCCGTCAGTGAGAGAATGAGAGAGGGGGAGGTCCTTGGATCCGAAACCATGCACAAATATGGGCAACATAGAAATACTCGATAATCGATAATCGATAATCGATAATCGATAATCGATACTAGATATATTCACTTACATATATGTGTGTGTACTCGTACAAATTGGATGCATTATGAATTGAATTTAAACAAGAATCGTTTTTCAGTACATACTTCATTTGTCTTGCCTGGAGTCTATACATATAAACTACTCTTAAACAAAAAAAAAACCAAAAAGAAAAAAAAAAATCAAGCACAAATACTCATTATGCATATGTATGTGTGTGTGTATAGAGGTATACAAAAAACAATGAACTTAATGGATTTAATTACATTTATTAACAATTAACGTGTATAATAACCATCACATTACCCAGGTGCTGCTGTCTCCCAGTCTACAATTATGCTGGGAACACACACCTCAGGCTTGTGTCTTTATTCAAGAAAGCAATATTAAAATGTGAACCGAGTTGACTGACCGAGAAAGCCCTTCGCTGGCAGCACAAAATAGAGCCTGGAAACTTCAGAATGCATTTCTACAATATTTTGAGTTATTTTCAAGTATCTTGTGAGTTTCAATATTTTACTATTGGTGTAATACCCGCTTTTCATACTTTAGAATGCATTTGTACATCATAATGTTAAATCCAGTTAACATGCAGCGATTTAATATGTTCCTGGCCGAATATCCAATCTTTTCTGAAAACCCTATGCCTCGAGGTGCGCAGCTGTACAAATATATCAGCGACTCGGTCACAGAATTCACAGTATGCACACATAAGTGTATACTATTACAATTACCTAAATATATAGCTAATGGATCTTAGTACATTGTATAAGTTGATTATTTAGAAGAAAATGCGGACGACAGGGCAAGGCAAAACGTACATATTTAGAAATAGACACATACTACAC
Organism: Hirtodrosophila confusa; assembly: GCA_035043065.1. Classification (NCBI taxonomy): domain Eukaryota; kingdom Metazoa; phylum Arthropoda; class Insecta; order Diptera; family Drosophilidae; genus Hirtodrosophila; species Hirtodrosophila confusa. The sequence continues at coordinate 13,946,212 of JAWNNI010000242.1, read as the reverse complement.
ATACACTGGCAGAAACGCATCAGAAAGTTAAGAACAGTCAGGCAAGTATCGTTAAAGGATAAAGAAATAATATAAAAAACAACTGAACCCAACTGAAAACTTGTGAACGAATAACAATGAAAATCATAAACTAAGCATGAAATGCATTTAAAATTATTTCAACAAATACATATATATACATATTGAAATATATAGTACTATATATATGATTATATAGAAATATATAAATATATGTTTACTTATTTGGCCGGACAAAAAAATGTACACAAATACCTAATAAAAACTTCCAAAATTTTTACCATATACAACACACACAAGTCAGGATTTAAAGAGCACCAAGCAGCAGAGCTATGCTATAATTATAAAAAAATATAACAAACCAAACGAGAACATCGATAGATCAAATACTCTGGCCTGTTCTGAATTCCACTGTCGAATTAATTCGATAGAAATATGTAAGGCGCACTTCAAAGATTAAATATACGATTAACTGCTGTTCTAAGATTATTCCTGAGCCAGGTCCCACAGACTGATTCGAAAGTGGAGTTCGGAACAGGTCTGACTCTTGTGCTTTATTGATATCGCACAATCAGGCGTGTTCTGAGTTCCACTTGCGAATCAATTTCACATAAATGCATAAAGCCTGGCCTAGGAATAGTTTGCACATTGAATATACATTGAAAAAACTAAGGCTTTTAATCTTAGCCTGCTCCAAAAAGTTCTCCACGCTTTTCTGCGAAATTGATTTGAAAGTGCAATTTTGAACAGGTCTGATGGTTGTGCAAATTTGATAGCGATCGATATCGATTGATATCGCACAATCAGGCCTGTTCTGAACTCCACTTGCGAATCAATTTCACAGCAAAGTAATGTTTTGCATACCGGTCAGAATCGAATAAGATAGCTTTGTTTTGTTGTGCGTTCATTTGACTTATGGACGATCTAAAAAGTCTGCTTTACATACTTCTCTTAAAGTTATTCGAAAGTGAAAGTCAGAACAGTTCTGCATAACTCAATTTAGTTGATAAGCACTTAGACGAATACCAGTTGAGGGGAAGCCAAATCGATGCCAAGCAAAGGCGTTTAACACGGTATATGATTAAGCAGCCAAAAAAAAACAACCCTGCTTTAGTTATTTATAAAGCTAGACGCTTACCAAATTCACCAATATTCGTACATATTGGCCGGATGTGAGCGCCCAAGTGCTTGCGATGAGAATCGCAGAGGAAGGCGCTGGGCTCAGCTGGCAGAATGCTTGACATAACTTTAAGCAGTGATTAAATATATAACTTTTAATATACATGTGTGTATGTACTTAGCATTGACTTAAATATCAATTTACTTGCATTAACTATCGAGGAGTGCGAGCCATAATTCTGATGATGAACAGAATTAGAAAGTATGGAAGAAAATTTGAAGAGATCACAAAATATACGTAGCCGCTTTGTCAACAAAATGCGCCCAAACCAGATGCAGAAACAAACAAACAAACATTAGGATGATACATTTATCTATAAGAAATTGCTAATAGTTATACTCAACATACGTAGAGTATATACTCGTATATGTAATACACATTCACACACCCACATAAACACACACTCCAATCGATTACTATCTATTTGATTACGTATGCTATTTATGATTGTCTATGGAGATACTTTATATGCACTCAGATTTGTACTAACATATTTATTGCATTGTATTTATATTCAAATAACTTAGTTAACCACATCTTAACATACTTACCAACTTACCAAAACTTATATTATATTATATTATATTATATTATATTGTATTGTATTGTACTTAGCATTGAAATTGTATGACTCATGTGTATTGGAGTGGTTCCATATATCAATCGTTATGCTTTGTACCCACACCAAAAAACAAACCGAACCATATGAAATATCAGCTAAATGAACCTACTATAGTATACATAAAGATCTAACGAGTATTTAAGTATAAGCTCCACTGTTCATCAATGGATTTAACGCATATTTGTATATATCGTACATACATACATAGTGGGTTTAAATGGATTGGGTTTAAGTGAATCTCAACAATATGATGAAGAAATTTGAATAAATTTCCGAAACACAGACAGATGATTCGCATTAAGAGCGTAGTAGAAACAACTACAAGATTTACACATTTAGATGCATATTATTATATTATAACTTATTACAAGAATTTAACTATACTCGTACATATAATTGATATGAATGTATGTATTATTATTAATTATAATTATAATTATAATTATTATTGTATTTGTATTTTATTGTATTACAATGTACTTATTAGTTTTGTTCTACACTCTTTTGCTCTATTCAAAATAAAAGCCAACAAAAAAATATAATAAATTAAATAAAACAAAACAGAATTCCGGCAAGCAATGGTATAAAAAAAACAGATAACACAAAAAAATTGAAATAAAATGAAAAGAAAGAAAAGCGTGAAATTGTTTTTGCTTTTAGTTATTCGGTTAGCAGCGGCTCTTAAGTTTCTAGATCTCATATGGAACGTTGTGCTGATGACAATTGTACCCACGAAATGGACGAAATGTGGTAAAGTGATACGGATTGTCAGGATCTTTTGTGGAATTGCTTCGTTCAGGAAAGAATAACTATCTTTGGGCTGCCGCATGTTTTTCAATCAAAAACCCAATTTTCGACAGAGCTTGATCAAATTTGTCCAAACTATAAAAAGCAGGGACCGTTGCGGTTATAATTACTCCCTGTACCCATAAAATGGGTAAAAGGGGTACTAAATCTGTGCAAATGTAAGAATCAGGCAGAAGGAGACATCTTCGAACCTATAATGTATATATATTCTTGATCAGTATAAAAAGAGATTTCGATTTGGCCATGTCCGTCTGTCTGTCAGTCTGTCCGTCCGTATGTATTAACGCAAGGATCTCAGCAACTATAAGAGCTAGAGACACCAAATTTGGAATGTAGGTTCGTGTACAGCGGGCGCAGGATCCGAGATATTTCCCCCATTTTCCCGCTATTCGATAAAAACCGTCTTAAAGATATACATAGCTGTGGGATTTGGCATGTACAATACTTCAGTCACTCTTAATCTACTGTCCAAATTTCAAGTCGAACGAAGATGCGATCGGAAATATTCGACCTGGGTACAGGGAGTAGTTGGAGTTGGGTATACTCGACTAAATCATTATTACTTATTTTTTATATAAAAACAAGAAAGAAAGGCTATCTTCGGAGTGCCGAAGCTATATAGCCTAGCAGCAATGTTTTTATACAAATCTCAATTTTCGTATGATTGCTCCTATGTGGTCAGATTTTGATCAAATTATAGGAAACTATTTGAAGCTTATGAAATATTTGGCAGGCTTGACGTCAACAATTCAGGGTACATATAGAAAGATTGATTAATAACACTCTCACTTAGTTTGGATGTAATACAAAAAGTTTTTTATACAAAAACTCATTTTTCACCCTATCCCATGACAGCTATGTGATATAGCTGTCCGATTTTGACCAAACTTAGTTAGATTGTGCAAACATTTCAGATATTCGGCTCGGGTGAGTTTGGTGAGGATATCTTTTTAAACAAAAAAGTTTTTCAAACAAAAACATAGTCTTCGACCGATCATTCCTATGGCAGCTGTATGTTATAGTGGGCCGATCCGGCCAGTTCCAAGTTCCGGGCCTGTACCAGGTTTCAATACGATTGCTTTAAAACTGAGAGACTAGATTGCATAGAAACAGACATCCAGGAAGGACATTGCTCTATAGCAATTTATGCTGTTTCAGAATATATATACTTTGTGTTGTCGGAAACGTCTCCATTAGTCCATTACACTTTTCGAGACAAGGTTCTAATACCCTCTGTTAGGGTATAATATTAAAATATTGAAAAATAACAACTACTATTCAATTTTTTTGCAGGATACTGCATTCCGAAAAAGAATATCTAACATTTTCTTGTTCAGCTTGGTTAGATTTCTGATTTGATTTTTTAAACTCATAACTCATATTTGCAATTCCTGTTAAAAGTATAGTAAGTATAGTATAGTAAGCATATCTATGAAAACAAAAAGGTAACAATATTTAGATGTTCATATATGTATACTCACTTTATAGCTGGAAATACTCGCAGTTGTTCAATAAGAAAACACTTGGTATTAATGCGTTGAGCAACGTGAACATGATTTATTTTTGATAAACACACATATAATTGTTTGGTTGGATAAATTTGTTTGTATAATAATGCATAAACACATCAATATATAGAGTCACGTTCCGAAATTCACTTTGGTAAATATTTCACATTTCTTAATATTGCATACTTTCGGGAGCTACACTTCAATTCTGAGCCCCAAAAAGTATGCAACAGACAAATTTGAATAAATGCAATCTGGAACATGCTCGGTAGTACATATATACGATTAAATATCAACATTAATAGAGTAAGCTCATACATATATGTATGTAGTTAAATATAATTGTATATTTTGCTTCGGCACAAACATTTGTCATTTAGGTACATGGAGTACGTATTTTATTTTGATTATTTTGGATATTTTGAATATTTTGAATATTTTGGATATTTTGAATATTTTGGATATTTTGAATATTTTGAATATTTTAAATATTTTGGATATTTTGAATTTGAATTGTTGATTACATCATATGTATTTTCGTTTACTTGAAATAAATATATTTCTTTGATAAATCTACTAAATATATAAGTTGTAATAAGGAAATCAATTGGAATATCTGCAGGTATTTGTTTTAATTGTCTCATTCACTATAGATATTGGTTATGTTAAAAGAGACAAGCTTTGGGTTTCTTTGCAATTATGATATGCATCAAAATAAAATCGCTTCAATTTGTATTGTATTGTATTGTTTCGTAAATAGCAAACTACTAAACACTACTTAAAGCACACAGCAAGATTAACGACATTTTTAAAACCAGAACCGCCACAAATCTCCTTGGATTTTTAAGAGTTTATAAGTAGGAAAACAATTATATTGGCCTGTTCTGAAATCCACTTTCGATTCAATTCCACAATCGATGAAAATATAAGTAACAAAACTCTAACTATGTCAAAAATCTGTGTAAGATGTGCAAAATTCTCAAAAACTTAGATTGCTATATGAATAGCTTTGTCAATATTCGATAAATTTGTATTTTGTAAAATAAATCAAATGAAATGAGTAGAAACAAATAGGCATTCCGTCTGGAAATCGGTTATTGTTTGGCAAACTTAGATCAAAAAAGTTTTTGACATCGCTAGTTAATATGGAATTATTTCGAAAGTGGAATTCGGACCAGGCCTGTTAAAAGAAATTATAAGATATTTGAGTTAGTGGCTGTTCTGGCTAACGAGTTTCCTTTAGTTTGGACTCCGGTCCCAACTGGATTCCTTACTGACCCAATTGGAACTCAGAAGCGCAGCTGCGCCATTTCAATAGCTTGGACATGACTGCGATTTAGCTTAGACGCCCAGCTCGCGACTGGGCGTGGTTGTGGCCAATTGTCCTGTATTACTCCCGGCCGGTGGTGGTGCGACCAAAGTGGGTAGCCACTTGTTCAAAAGGGTGCGTATGGCGAAGGTCACATCATGATTGGCGAAGCAGAACAGAAATGAGACCACAGTGCCCTGCAGGCTGACCAGGATCACGGACATTAGCTGATAGAATCGATCCAGCTGGGTTCCAGCATCGGGCCTGTAGGGCAGCAGGAAGTGCTGCAATCCAAAAAGTGGCACCAATATAATTGTGGCACGCACCGCCTTGCGTATGGCCAGCGGAGCTGGCTGTGCAGATTGTGGATGCAACTTGCGCACGATTACCCGCAGCACATTGATGAGAAAGACTGCAAAAAATGGGATAGCTTATCATTGGTACTGTTCTGTCTGGCTGTAAACTTACTGAAGCTGGCCAAAAGCGAAAGAGTGATGGGCACCGAGAAGATCCATAGATAGAGACTGTCACTCATCCAGCAACTGTGAAAGGATGTATAATTAGTCGAGTGTTTTTGAATGTACATGTTAACAGAAAAGCCTTAGAAGATCTGAGGATGCCCGCTATCGAGGGTTTCACTGCTGGAAAGAAATTTGGTTAACAATCTCGCAATATTTTTCCTCTCCCAATCACAATTAAGCTATCTTGTTCTTACCGTTATACCACGAAATCCTTATTACTTAAATCCTTGCCTTAACTTTAATTTTGTGTATCTCTATTCCTATTACAAGAGTTCGAAATTAAAAACTTCACAATCCATAATTTTAGTTAATTAATTAATCAAAGTTTTCAATATCCCCATGTGGATTGTGTTGAAGAACTGTACTTTTCTGTAGGTGTCAACAAAATAATTTAATTTTCCTTACTTTTTAAGCAGTCGTTAAAGGTACGGCTAAAATGTTTGAATGAATAAATGGACTTTTCAGCTTTGCAAAGGCAAGGAAGTAAGAATGGTCTAGTCGGGTATACCCGTTTAAGAGACAGCCTGTACCCAGGTTTGAAATTCCATGCACATATATCAAGCAGTTCAAGCAAGCAGATCATTACAAGTGCCCGCTGCGCTGCTGCTTCCCTCTCTTTGCAGTACTGAAACTAGTTGCTTGAATAAGTTCTGTTTATTATCCGATTGACTTTGCGAAATTTGCGCAGTACAAGAAGAGGAACTCATTTATTATGCATGAGAAATTTCAAAGAAATATCTTTTACATTGTCCTTGTAAATCGTTTCTAACGAATTGCGGGGTGTGTGTGGGGGAAGTATTTAAAATTGGAAATAAACTTGAACTACTTTCGCTGTAAGAACTTGCATTCCAAATTTGTGTAATGAGAAAATAAGTTATTCCAGACGGGGTATGCAGCAGCGCAGCGGCCATGAAATGCTTTGCTTGCTTGCACAGCCGCTGAACTGCTTGACGTATATGTGTATGTTTTTGGGTTTAGGAATGTTAAGTCAGTTAGAGTATTCTTAATTATTTTCTTTCAAAATGTAAGGATCTGTTTGAGACTAGGATGAATTATTAGATGGATGTTGGGGTGTCTTCCAAAGGGGCTATGTGAAAGTATAAATTCTCCTCATTTAATCATATTTGTTTCCCACTAGCTGGAAAGGTGTCCAGTTAAAACTCACTGCTCGTTGTCGTTGGCACTGAAATGTCTGGCAATAGCGTAGGGGACCAGGAAGAGTAGGGGTGACAGCCAGCTGAGGAGCTTGAACCAGCGCATTACAACCGTGTCCTTGACAAAGACCTGCAAGAACGAGAACACAGACGGAATCATTTGGCATGTTAAATTGACGATGAAGGATGAAACAGTTGCAAAACTTGAGAGCTGGCTTTCACATAAATTGAGGCAGCTGCCAGCTAGGAATGAGAGCACAGGACTTGCTCATGAAGTATGCAAATTTGCAATGCAATTGCGGCGATTTGCATTTGAATGCAAGCAGTAAAGCAAAGGGACTCCATCACATACCACAACCAATACCAAGTGCAGATGCAAACCCTCACAGAACATCCAGAAATAGTTGACCAGCATAAAGTAATGCACGACCAAGTGCAAGGCAATGCACCAGACCTAGGAAATACGAGTGAAGGACATAAATGAATTAGCCGCAGGACATGGATTCAAACTTGACGCTTACCGGATTCTCGGCGATTAGATCGGGATGCTCCACGACCAGACGGTACCATAATATCCAAGTAATGCAAGTGAAGGCCAGTGAGGCAAACAGATGTACATGTATACGGATGCGAGTGCAGCGCAAGGATCTAGGATAGGATAGATCGTCAGCATCATACACAAGTCTAGGCTCTAATTGCCACACTCGTACGTACTTGAAGCCCAGGAAAATGAGTATTGAAATGAGAAGCGCCAATAGGGACAATGCATAGCCCTTCACATACAGCTCATTGACAAACTGTCGAAACTGCAAATATTCAAATAAAAGTATGAGTGTTATAAGTTGTTGAAATGTTCCACCGCTCTCCAGTGTTAGTTAAGTGAATTTCTCCTGAATCTTTTCAGTAATGAAAGCCATTACTTTGAGACAAACTTGGTCGTAAACTACAAAATCTGCAATGGTATACAAAAATGACTTTTTTTCCACAAGTGGAACTGAAAAATGAAAGAAAGTTGCAAAAAAATCTAATATTTATAAGCCAACCTAATCTAAAAATGTTTTCAACTACCGAAATATTATTCAAAAATGCTAATATATAAGAAATATTGTTCGTTTCTTTCTGGTTTGATTTTACGCGGAAATAAATATATATATTAAATATGATCACATATTTCGCAGAATGAAAATGCCACCAGGCCTAATATTTGGTGTATTGTAAAGGTAACTCACCTCAAAATCTTCATAATCCACGCAGTTGGTATAATTCGACCAGGTTTGGTTGCTTTCCGGATGGCGATACCACGAACCATTATCCAGGCACCTATAAATCACACAAGAGATGAAAGATTGAATACATCTATATATATAAAGGAGTTCAACCTGACGACTGGCTGACTGATTGGTGACATTTAAGCAGCCCAAACGGTAGAAGCTAGAAGCCTGCAATTCTTACAGCACCTTCTTATTATAAAGTTAGGTGGAACTGTCGAAAAATTGTTAAATATATATCGGGAAGTATAAGAAAATTGTATGAAAATCTCGGTATGCGCCAGCTGCTACATAACAACATAAAAGTGCAAAAGAGATAAAATATCTCTCTCTTGAATCGCTCTCTCGGCCTTAAATCTTATAAGTGCGACTGAAATCGCCATATTGCTTATGTCTCTCAGACTCTCCCTATGCTTTGCAATCGATCTACGCTAGTTGGCGTGCTGGGCTGATTTACTACACAATAACATTACTATTATTATTATGTAGTATATCGGAACAGCATTATCGATTGATGATCGATTTTCCATAAATGTGGCGGTCGGTCGATATTTTGAATTTCTGACAGCGGTGCACATTTCCTCAGTGCACGGGACTTACGCAAACAGAATGCGATAAATGTGGGAATGCACTATGTTTTAACAATGGAAATATTTGTTTTAAAAGTTTACACTTGAATTAAGTAAAGACTTTTTACCACCATTCCGCTATTTAAGGGAATGCGAGCAACGCCGCGGGTATAAGCTAGTATACATATAAAATGCTAGAATACTTTTTGCCAAAAACCATCGAATTCAGCAATCAAATCAAATTACTATTAGTATAACTGAAAGGTTGTTTTCGTTCTGCATCCCGCATACAGCTAATTTCTTGTTTATGATTATAACACTAACAGAAAAGTGTAGCGTTTGAGAAAAGAAGAGAGAAATGCAAAGTAATACCGGGTTTCAAAACAACAATGAACATCTGTCTACACGTACTTCAAGTACTTTTGACCAAAAACGCACATGCTTTAAATGAGATGATAGCAGAAGTTGATAAAGTTTAACAAAACTGGAAGTTTGGTTGAGATATCCGAAATAGCAAATGAATTTTGTGAACGCACAAAGTAAAGGACATTTTCAGAAATTCAGGAATCAGGGTCTTTGAAAAATTGCGGGGACTGTGGACGGTTAACATAAATAGGAACAATCATTGAACTCATTTTCAATCAAAGACGAGTAAGACATTAAATATTATATGTTTCAAGTTAGAACTTTCAAAAATAATACTAATAAATATCCCATCAAAGGCAAATATGCCTTATACAAAATAACAATAAAACAAAGTAAATATTTAGAATCACAAAACCACATTAAATAAAAAATATATATTTTAAAATAAAGTAAAACTGTTTTAGAAACATCAACTAAAAGATGGCAAGTATGATGATACATATTTGAAGTGAAGACTTTAATAATGGTCCATATAGGAACACTTTACATAAAATCACAATTAGTAGGGTTCGTCCCTTTCTATCGCAATTTACTTGGATAACTGTCCTTGATTTATCGAACAACTTCCTGAATGAAATTAGGATTATGATCGTGTACAAGGAACCAACAAATCATGCGGACGATGATGATATATAAGTAGCAAGTGCAGTTTTAAAGAATATATAATGTAATCGGGTTAAACAAAGCACTGATTCTTATGAACACTAAAGTCTCATAACCAAAAAAAATACAAAGTAAAATTATACATTTTTGAAGACATCAAATAAAGATGACGAGGATGATACATAAGCCAAGTGAAGATATTAAAAGTTATCATTATAGGAACGCGTTATATAAAATCACAATTCCATTAGCAGGGTGTTTCCCTTTGTATCACAATTTTCTCGAATCACACACTTGTCAAACAACTATAAGGAGACAGAGTCAGGATTACAATCAATATATGATTGGAATGATAAGAAAATAATATATGGTGAGAATATAGGATTTATTCATCCAGTATATAAAGACAATATAAGTACAGCTTTGAGTCGGAGCCAGTCAATATGACAATTGGAATGATTAAAAATAATATATGGTGAGAATATCGGGATAAATAAAGAAATGGATTTATTCATCCATTATATAAAAATAATATATGTATGTGCAGCTTGGGCACTGGCTCTTGAACCCGGGCAAGAGCAAATAAAATTATTTCTTATAAAATAAACCTTTCACACAGAGAAATGATACAAATATATATATAAATATTTGCATACCATGAATGTTTACGTAGGCACTTATATATATTATTGGTGCCTAAACAATTTGGGAATTATAAGCGAGCAGAACCTAAAAATGCCTGTATGCTAACACAACACATCAGTGTGACCATACAAGGCATTTACAAATTAGACAACCATCGAACATAAGCATTTCAGTATTTCTTAAGTGTTAATTCGATTATCTATTTCATCGATGAGCGACACAAATTCAAATTCAAAATAATAAATTTCATTTAAATATTTGAACAGGCACCTTCTTTGTGTATTAGGGATCAACTGCTGTACTTCGTTTTATACTCTGTTTTCTAAAGAATTTTGAAATTAGATAACACTGCCTCTACTCCAAGCCCTGGGTATATGGCTGAGTGCTAGGCTACTTCAGATTATTTTACTCAAGTAAGAATGAATAATTGGGATATGTATAGTTTGATAACTGAATCTCATATTGGATTTGGATTTGGTGCAAGGTAAAATGTGTAAAAAGTGTGTTTTTTTTATCCCATAGGCCTCTGATATTCTGAGTATCTCTTGCTTAACTGTAATGGAAGTGGGATAAATTTGAAAAGGAGAGTTCTACATAACAAGAAAGAAGTGTATAAAAAAGATTCGGTTCGGGCGAAGCCGGGCAACACCTGCTAGAAGTTACATTTACGGAAATGAAAATATCCGAAATATGATTTCAGAGATATAGATGAAACAGAACTGCCAAATCAATATAGAGTATTATATTAGAAAGGCTTCAAAGCCCTACACAAATAATCATTAGGCATGCGGCTCAAGGGCTTGGGAAACTTTTCCACCATTGGGGGGAAAATTGTAGTAAGCTGTTTTTAGCATTTCTTACGATTGGGGCAATTATGCAAATTGAAAACAATTAATTTAAATGAAAATATTTCGCCGGGCAACGCTGGGGTAATAGCAACTAGTTTTTACTCCCTGTACCCATAAAATGGGTAAAAAGGGAGTATTACATCTGTGCAAATGTATGTAACAGACAGAAGGAGACATCTCCGACCCTATTAAGTATATATATTCTTGATCAGTATCAAAAGAGATTTCGATTTGGCCATGTCCGTCTGTCTGTCCGTCTGTCCGTCTGTCCGTATGAACGCGTCGATCTCAGCAACTACAAGAGCTAGAGACACCAAATTTGAAATGTAGGTTCCTGTATAGCATACGCAGATCAAGTTTGTTTCATATTTCAGATATCTCCCCGTTCCCCGCAAATCGATTAAAACCGTTTTACAGTAACAATTTTCAAGATATAGCTTTAAGATTTGGCATGTACAATACTTTAGTCTCTCTTAATCTACTGTCCAAATTTCATTTCGATCGGATAATAAACACGGAAGTTATTCACGAAAGAAGATTCAGTAATGCAGCGAGAGGGGAAGAAGAGCACGCCACTTTTGCCGCCTGTGTGCGTGCGTCTTTGTGTATGTGTGTGTGTATGGGTAAGTGGACTTAGATGTGATTGGATGTTTAAGACCTGGGTACAGGGAGTTTCGTAGTCGGGTATACTCGACTATAGCATTCTTACTTGTTTATAAAGTCTTTCTGTTTGATTTTGCATTGAACTCACGTTTTGTGTGCCAAAAACTTGCTATTAAAACCTTCAACGAAGTCCGGGCAATATTGACTCAATACGGTGCCAGCTGGTGTGCGTGGCCAGCAAAGATATCCATCAAAATCCAAAGGACAATAGGGGCGGTCACTGATGTTGTTGTTGTTGTACTCGATGGAAGGCTGATTTGTAGCCATTGTTGCCGATATAACCGTGGCATAGAGCTCATTGTCGCTGGCCGCCTGCTCATCCACATCCTGCATATCAATGGTGCCCTCATTGAGCACCGCCTGCTCCAAGTAGCCCGGTATTGGGGTGTAGTCCTCGGGCAGCAGCCGCTTTCCATCGTAGGGGTCTATATAGTTAATGGATGCAGAGATAGATGAACATAAGTATGTAGATGTGTACGAGGGTGTACTGCAAGTTAGTTGGCCCAACAGCTGCAAGCTTTGAGTCGAAGTTTCTCAGATTACTTGTAGTTTGTCTTACAGCTAAATAACAATTGATGGGACTGCCGATAGTTATGGCTTTTATTAAGCTATTGTCAAGGTCTTTTTTTCTTTTCAAAGGCTTAATCCAACTTTGATTATTAAAGTTTTCTCCATAATATGGCGCAGTTAAAGAATGGCTTTCTGAATTCAACAAAGGTTTCCTTGAGCGCTTCGGGGATTAAAAATGCATTTATATGAAAGAGAAGGTAATCTTACCTTCAACCTAAAAGAGAACCTAGCAAATGCGTTTGAAAACTATACAATTATTAGAGGGGCAAAGTAAATAATAAAATAATCATAATTTTCAAAAAATCGGGGAGCGAACAATCTCATATAATTATATTTGAGGGTTAAGGTTTCAAATTTAGATGAAACAATATAAATGTTATTTCATCAGCCGAAAACTGTTCAACCTTCCCACGCAAACTAACTTATTTCTTGCTCTTCTGTGGTGTCATTCATATAGCGATAGATGCACTCCGCATATAAATTCCTCAGGAATGTGCGGAGATTATCCTGGGGATGTGGGGGTGTCATCTTAAAATGGGTCATCTGAACGTTGGCTATTTGAGTGCTGCAAAAGATACGATTTAGAGAGTGTTGGTTAAGCAGTGTTATAGATTAGCCATGTCTATATAGAACTATATCAAGCTTAACAATATTAGTTGTGTATATTCACATCCTTTGGCTTATAACTTCAAAATGATGGCTGAGATTTAATATGCAATCTGTTGTCATACAAATAAGTATTTTATCTATTTAAAACTCCTTCGAAATGTATTTAAAACCGTATATATAGGCTCAATACTTGAGTAGAAAGTTCAAATTAACTACTTGAATCAAAATGTACTCAATACATCCCCAGAACAGACCCTCAACTTCCCTTCCGAAGACAGGCTGATTGGAGAAACCTACAAAACCAGGATGGTATGCAAATTTTTGTCGGATGTTGGTCTGGCTACCACAAAGTCCAGACCTGAATGTTATTAAGAACGTGTGGTCTCTTATGAAACGTAAAGAATTGATCCTTTGCATAAAATCAAAGAAGAGACCATTTCCGAGGTCATTTTTCTTTGGAACGAGATATCCTCAAATGTCCATCAGAATCTAGCGGACTCAGTTCCAAGACGCCTTCAAAATGGTATTGACGACAAAAGCGGCTATACAGTTTCTTAACTCTAATCAGATTTCTTTACTTTTGTTAGGTATTTAGCTTCTTTATCTAATGTTAATCACTTGTCAAAATATTTATGCCAATACATGAAAATTACTTCAATTAATTAATTTTTAAATTCATATGAGAAAAATGTCCTTGAATTTTGTAAAGTTTGTAAAAGAGAAAAGAATTCATTACGTTCTCTTAGTCCAATTAAAAGTTAAACTCAAAAATGCACTTAGGCCGACTAGTTTATATTATTATTCTACCCCAATTCTTTGATATCTGGCTAAAAGTGCTTCAGTTGTAATAATTAGCCTTAATTTGATTATATTAATTAACGGTCAACTCCATTACTGTCAACTCTCTGGACTCCCTCGACAGGACCTTTACAATAAAACACAAGTCAAGCGAATATTTGCTGTTCAATGGTTTTTAAATGGCATGAAACTGTTTTTTCAAGGCCCATTTGTATATCGATTGTTGATATTTATAAAAAAGTGCACTTTTTATGGTCGGCTTGCACAGGTTTGAAGCTATTTGTCATACTCATTTGGTGGCTGTCATATTTTGTTTACATCATGTAAAAAACGCAAAAATTTCAGCTTAATGTAATTATATATTCTTTTTTGTTGTTGTTTGAACTAAATAGATTTATTTTTGTAGTTCAGTGGTCATTACAAAAAGTAACATTAATCAGATTTTACAATTCATTTGTCACGAATATCTCTAGAGATTTCTGTTCTCGATTGGATTTGCTGAGGCTCAGGAGCTGCTCATTTGTTATCCTTGATAAACACATGTAAAAACTGAATTTATTACTCAATTATATGTGCATTTTGTATGTTTCTTTTAAAGCAATGAAACATAAACTTTTCCAGATTTGCAGCCCACCAAATTTGGCACTTAAGCTAACTTTCTTTCAATTTCTATGCATTTCTCTGTCAAGTTGGCATATTTATTGTTCGCTTGTTCGCTGAATACATAATTTGACTAGGGATTTTATTAAATGCAGTCTAAAGTCTCTGAAGATATTCAATTTAACAATTTATATGGCGAGGATATCTTCATGTGAACCAAATTTGTTTACTTTAGCTTCCGAAGGACAGACATAGACCAAATAGATTCTTATTTGCAAACATTTCCAAAATATACCATATAATATTTGGGAACGCATCTGAATCTCATTTATTTAAATGAATTGAAGAGGAATAAGCATTGTAGACGTAAATGATGTGGCTTTAAGGAAGCGTTTCGCACAAAACTGAATTTACTCGCAATAGTTTTTGGAAAGAGCTTTAAATTAAACACAGAGCTGCAGTAGATCGCAACAAAAGGACTCTGGGCCCGTAGCTGGCATATCAAGTGCAGGAATAGAATTAATTTTGAATCTGATTTGAAGCGTGAACAGGACACACACCGAGAGCCAGCCCGTGGCACTAATTGCAATATGTGACGACCTGTCGCCGTGTGTGAGTCCTGCAGAAACTGCATAAAGGATGATGCTGGCCAGGGGCTGACAACACAGTCCAATAAATCAGTTGATTGTCTAATTAATGAGCGTTCATTTCAGTGTTTGCCTCTGGGTATTCAGCCCGTAATTAAATTTCAGCTTTGCATAGAATCGATCGAGCTGCAGACAGGCACCCAGGCCAACTAAACTCTGCGACCTTCCAGCTTAACTTTGTTATACTTTTAATCAAAGTTCATTTTACCTGATTGAGTTTTAACACTGCCAAACTAACAAGCACACACGCAGCCAACAAAAACTTGCTAACTTCAAACACACTGCCAACATGACGTATGCTTAATTTATGCTGTGTGCTCTCAAGCAGGTACCAGAAACAATATATATAACTAAGTATATACATCCATGCAGGCTTGCTTCGAACTCCACTTCCACAAATATGGAGGATGGCTTCAAAATTCAATGAGCGTACAAGAAAAGAAAGGTTTTAATTCGACACTTTTGTGCATTTTTACTTCCATGCTTACAACTTGTTATATCCTGGCAGAGGGTATTATATTTGAGCGTTGAAATGTGCTACGCATTGCAAAAGAGCTCAGCAATTTGTAGTTTTGTTATACATTGTAAATTAATAGGCTTGAATGTATATACATAGTACATTACTTGCTTTTACCCGAGACCTTGCTCGCGTTTGTTTCTAAAGTTAAGTAATTATTTTGATTATTTTGTTCACATGACCGCAAGGTAGAGACGAAGTATTTTGATTTAAATTAAAGTGGGACTCGATTTGTTTACAGCACGTTGGAGTACAACCCGAAACTAGAAACTATTTAAACGATGAAATGAAGCTGCACTCAATCCCATCTATATTTGGAGTAAGAGTTGAGCTGCTAAGTCTTAATTTCACACCACACACCACACACAAACTCTGAAACACACAAAAGAGAATGCCCGATACTGCGAGAAATAAGACTAGTATATTGGATAGAGGCGAACTGACTTCGGAAGAGTTTCAAAGCGTGTTAAACGCCAAAAACTGTTCGAAACTTATGGCTAACTGAACGAGGAACTGAAATAGGGCCAAGCAATAATGGAGGAACATTCTTAGTCAACACGGAAGCAACACTACGCATCGTGGAGCTCCTTAGAAGAACGAACTGACATCCGGGGAAGTCCCGGGAGGCCAGTTGTAGTAGACTGGGAGTTTTGAGATGAGTATGGTGATGAGTATCGGCTGACGGCTTAAAACCAAGCCGATTGTTGCTCTTTATGTCTTATGTCAATTACTTGAAAAATCTTCCATAAATGTAGGACGGGGAGTATGGCCAAGATGCAGGGTGACCCTAAGTGAGGACAAATGGATATAAACGATGTGGCAGTGCTGCGAAACAGTGTGCCCGTTTGAGTTCACGTGAGGAGTGAGGTCAAAGTCGGGAAGCAGCTGCTTCAAATTATATTAAAATACATTAAGTACATCTATGCAGAGACTTTAGTTTTTCGGTTAGTTTAAGTTATATTTCATCATAAATTTGTTAAACAATACTGTTCCCATTAAATAAATGAATTTGTGGCATTAAATGCTCTTTGTCTATGATTTTATTTTAAATAAAGTTAAATTCTCCTACTACTACCAAGCCGAGCAATTGTTAGTTTTGTTCTGCTTTGTGTAACTTGGTCAAATTTGGTCAAATTTGGTCAAATTCTGATGACAATATATCTTCATTAAAATTGAATTCTTGCTGTTTGTTTGTTCTTTGTGAACATTTGTGAACATGAAATGTAGCTGCATGTTCCCAACTGCATCAATTTGTTCTCCTTGATAACATAAATTGCACCAAATTGGACACAATTCGTTTGTTATAGAGACAGTGAATTGCTTTGCCTTTCATTTACATCAATCTAGTCTCAGAAAGAGCAGGGCTTGCCCTAGTACAAGTAATTCAATTAGAAAAGAGGAATGCTGGGATACTGGGAAACTAAAAGGAGTGTAGAGCTGAAAAAAACAACTATAGTTTAATTTAGTTAGAGCGAACAGTACTAGCATAAGTTTTTGCTCTTCATCAGCTGCATGGCAATTAGCAATTGGCCCATCGCTTGAAATGGCAGCTTGCTGCCAGGAAGCGTCCTTCCTTGCTGAGCTGGAACTAATGACTGCTAATTGAATTCAGTACAAGACATTACATATACGCCACGTGCAGCATTCTGTGGCAATAGAAATCTTGCGTAACTAACAGAAATATTGTTGCAGTCGGAAGCTATCGAGCTAACCCTTGGCCAGGTGTTCAGTCTGGTAATTGACAGGTGAACATTTTCAATAATGTTGGCAAAATAATGTTATCAAACGATAAGTTGCATTCGAGTCTGTTCCAAGGACACATTAAAAATTTACACAAGTGGGATGTAAATATGAATTCAATGTGGATGTACTTATAAGTTGGTATTGGTAAGATTACCTACAAGTGTGTAGGCTTTTTAAAGAAGAATGAAAGTAAGAGAACGTGTTCTATTGTCTAAGAGAGCAGAGGATATTTGTTCTTGTTGTGGCTTGTAGGATAAATGGACACATTTTGTGTCATAAATTATTAACTGAAAGATAATTGAGAATTTTGGGTCTTGTTTCTTTGTTAAGGACTCCATTCAATGAAAAACCACAATTTAAGAGACAGATTATTGATACTCGGTACAATAATATATCAATGTTTCCTACAGTGCCAAGGAAGACGAAGAGAAGTGAGGCTGAGAGCGCAATCTATTTTAAGCATTTTACGCTCTCAAAGTTGTGAAGCCGATCGTGTGCCCATTTCGAGCCCAGAGAGCGGTCTCATGAAAAATAAGCTGCCCTTGTGCCATATTATTGCACTGCGTTGGACATGTTAGTATTTATAAGGTCTTGCCATAGAGTAATCAATATTTATTGCTCTATGAGTCTTTGCTTGGACTGGGTTTTGGAAAATTCCACAAATGTAAAAAATTGGTGGAAAACTGTTGCATGCAACTTTTTTGCTTATCATCCAACCAGGGCGGGCGGTTTCCAAGATTTATTCAACAAATTATTTATCTGATATTTCAGCGATGTCGAGAAATCTACCCCATCCAAAGAAGGTCTCAAGGTTGTATGAGCGAAAGTCCGATTAGCCGTAAAATCATTTTTAACACTCTTCTCATAACATTATTTACAACAAAGATTGTCACTTTTAAGCACCATCGTCGGATATTGAATGAAATACTTTTACGATTGCTTCCCAAATCATTTTCAATGCCCAATACAATAGGCAATACACACTAGGAAATCCATCCAAATGCGAAAAGTAACGGATTAACCCCAATACTAAATATTTACATTTGACATTCTCTATTCTATTCTTTTGAAATGTAGTGTAAAAACTTTTGACTTTACTAAAAAGCATTTGAAATGATCTAGTTAGCTTTTGATTTTGTGTAATTGTGAAGGGTTAAAATCAATAAAAATTCGTTTCATTTCTAACGCGTCCGAAATCGAATCTCGTATTTTTCGCAATTTCTGAAATTTTCATAACAAATAACTATATCCGTTATAATAAGCATAAGAATGGAAGATTCAAATATCGATAATCACGTTTTGGAAATTGTCGAATGCCTTCGCTTACTTGAGGTTCCAGTTTCTGTTCTGGATATGTTCTATCTGACCGGGATGAGCAAGTCGGACTCAAACGGGACACTAAGGGAAGAAGCCCAAGTCCTGATGAACATTGCGGTGGAACGTGGTCTTGCCCTGGAGATAGATGGACGCTATCGTGTACCCTCGGAGCCGAAGCAAGATTCTGCGCCCATGGAGGTTGACTCTGTCAGCGGAAATCAAGATCGGGAATACGGAGAACTGATTGACTCGATGGGGGGAATGACCGTGGATGGTGGCACAACTGCTAGACGCTGATTCACACACTCATACACTCACAAAATACAACAGTCTGTGAGTTTTACTTGATGTGAGAAATAAACTTCAAGCATAAATACTATAAGGAACATAGCTTGAAATTAAGAAAAGAATCTAGCGGGCATCGAGTCTTTAAAGTAAGAGAATCAGAGACAAGAAAGTTATCTTTAGTTGTGAAAGTTTTGTTAATTATTTGGCAACGTATTCGTAATTATTCATAATTTCTTTAATCCATAAATTATGATAAGTACTGAAACATAATAACAAACATTACTCAAATTATCTGTCCCATTGGCAACAAAACGTTTCGTTGCATAAATTACGCCGATATAGAAATTTATGTTTGCTATCAGAAAAAATAAGAAAAATTACTCACGAATACTTAGAAGTAATAGGAGCAATCGATTCTGGGGCTGTCAATTGTTGGCTGTAATAATTATATGTACACATGCGGAATTCTCAGTACTCGATACTAGATACTGGATACTGGATACTGATGATGAATTGTTGCTGTTTGCTGTTTAACACACAATGTACACACGCAACTCAAGGAGGGCTAATCGGTTTCAGGGGGGGCTTGGTGTGGCTTGGGGGAGGGTTTCGCGGCAAGTCGGCTGTGTGTCGCCTAGTTAATGTCAATGTGGTTAATGATGCTGCTGCCAGCAGCAACTAAGTAGCCTGGCAACGGAAAAGGGAAGCACACACACACACATGGATACACACACCAACACACACACACAAAAGCAATAAAATAGGCAACATTATTTGGTCATGCAACAAGTTCCCTTTTTTTTAAGCAATTATAATAATAAATGAGTTTGGCGATTGCAAATGTTGTATATGTGTGTGTGTGTGTGTGTGTGTGTGTGTGTGTGTGTGTGGGTCACTCAATGCAATTATGCCTACGTATGTTTGCTTGTCTGTGTGTGTGCACATTTTCTGGCTCATTTCCTGGTTGAGTTTAAGCAGACACCCTGGCGCAAAACATATTTTATCTGGCTTAAATTTGAACAACTAAGAATGCTTTAGTCGAGTATACCCGACTACGAGACTCCTTTACCCAGGTCTATAAACATCTTCATACACTTACACATACACAACCGCGCACGCATACAAGCAACAGTGCTAGGGAGGCATTTGAAGTGGCGGCTGCGCTTCTTCCCCCCGCTCTGCTGTACTGAATCTTGTTTGTTGAATAACTTCCGTGTTTATTATCTGATCGACTTGAAATTTGGACAGTAGATTAAGAGTGACCAAAGTATTACACATGCCAAATCCCAAAGCTACATCTTTAAAATTATTGCTGTAAAACGTTTTTATCGAGTTGCGGGGGTGTGGGGGCTACCCATTTTATGGGTGCAGTGAGCTTGGGGGTTGTCAGCATACAAAAATAATATTGTTTAATATATATTATTATTGTTTTTGAATTAATTATATTTTTAGAAAATTTCTGCAAGAGCTATGACATAAAATTATGCAAAATTTTGCAATTTGTCGTTATCTATAACAGATTTTTAGATTTCTAAAAATATAATCTATTACAAAAGTTAAGTTCATTGATAAATTAAATGTACTATACTACTGAATATACATTTTAAATGAATAAAATAGATTTAGGTTTCTTGGAGTTGAGCTAATCAATAAGCAATTTCAAGTAATCTTGAATCCAACGAATCTTCAATTTCTGTCAGTAAAATGACAACTTTGCCCCAATGTGCAGTGGTCGAAGTTTTTCACTTTGGTGCCGGATTTGGCAGTTTGTTTAGCTGATTAGCTGCTAGTCTGGCAGTTTTATGTTTTTTGCAGCTATGTTACTTGATTTGGGCCATAATTCGCAGCTAATCAAAGTTAGTTAGTTATTTTTTGGTAGCGCACAATATAAATGCCTTACTCGTAAAAGAGAAAGAACAGTTTTGCTCAGAGTGACGAATATTAAATACCCTGCTACGTCAGAAGGTATGTAGAAATGTAGAAATGTAATGTAGAAAATGTTAGTCGATTATCATCGATTATTTCACTGATGAAAAAGAATATTGTACATACATATATGAGGCATATTACATATGTATTTACGATTATTGAAATACAAATTATTGATTATTTTGATACACACTGAATTTCAGTCTAAGAAAACTGATTTTGCCTTAGAGTTTTCCTAGATCTCTTGAATGATCAAATGCTAAAAAGTATAACATTTTTCTTTAGAATGTTTTTATTAGTCTAAAACATTGAACAATCGACATACCCTATACGATTAGCCAAAAAGCATCGATTGAGTTTTAGAAAGACAATCAATCGTATATTTTTTAACTATTTACATCCTAAGGTCTGGGTTAGAAAATAGTTGTTCGATTTTAAACAAGATTTTGACAAAAGGAAATTATCGCAAATATACAGGCCTGTTCTCATTTCCGCACACTTTTTAATCCGACTGCAAATATTTCATTTACGAACACTTTTCACTTTTGATGGGAAGCGGATGTGGGAACAGACCATATAAGCTCAGATCTGAATCGATCGGTTTTATGTAACATAAAGTAAGCCGATTTAGAAAATAATTATAATCGTTTGTTGTTTATGGCTAAAATATATGTATGAGTGAAAACAAAATGTTCTACGTACGATTAACGTTGGATCCGACAAGAGCCTAAGTTTGGGACTATACTCGCTTATATCTTTGGCAGATCGGAGACTCGGCTTTCACATTTCATAGGAATATCAAAACATCCGAAGCAAGGGTAAAAGCAAGAAAAATATTTTCTTTTGTATACACAATTTGCTCATCATTATAAATTAGCTGAGCATCAGATTAAAATGCTGCTCGATACATCTCGTAAATATATCATTTGAGGCACAGTAAAAAATAAGTTTCTTCACATGATTTGCACACAAATAAACAAATGCCGCTGGTCGATACTATTATTAAATATATACTTTTGGAAGTACACAGATATCTCTCTTACATGGAGTGCAAATTGTTTGCTTGTTATTGTTTTGTTTCTACCGCGAATTGTTATTGTTTTTGTTTGTTTGTCTGTTTTGTTTAAGTAACGCACTGCGCCTGCTGTTCGCTCATTTATTTATACAAATTTATTCGAAATTTATCTGGCGCCAAAAACATATCACAAGTCCCGAAACCGACTGCTCCAGCGACTGCTCGCCCGCGCTCCAAGTTGCCAAGTGAGCAGGTCGCAGCGTTTCTGTGGCCATCACGAAGCTGTCCATCATTCAGCCCCAGCCAACCGCCCACCCAGCCACCCAGTCGCCCACTTGGGCACTTTTAGCCCAGCTGGCCCACTGTAACTGTGCGAGAGCCTGCCGTACTGCTTTGCCGACACTTGGGCGGCAAAGGCAACGCAAGTGGAATACAATTGGAGCGTAAGTGGATCGTAAGTGCAATTTAAGTGGAACGCAAGTGAAGCACAAAGCAACAAGTTGCTCAAAATTACTTTACGGTTAAATATATGAGGCTGCGTGTGTGTGTGTGTATTGGTGTGTGTGTCTGTTGTTACATTGCTACATTACATTGTTATACCCTGCAACCCAAATGGCCAAAAGGGTATAAGGAATCCTATCAGGCCGCAGAAATACCATTTAAGCTGTTATGCATTAGTTTTCTACACAAAAATCTTAACTTATTTGAAACGTCTATGTTTAAGTAAAAAATATAATAACAACTAATAAATTTAAAGCAATTTATTAAAAATAACTCAATGTTGTGCGCGATTTTTGGTTAACTTACTAGAATGTGAATTGCTTCGTTGTGGATAAACGAACTTTGTTTAAAAAACTGACAAAATCTATTTTAAAAGCATCCAAGTTGCATTACCGGAATCGTCTGGTATGGACCGCTATAACATATAGCTGCCATAGGAACAATCGTTCAAATATTGAGTTGTAAGAACAGCTTTTTTGTTTAGGAAAATATCCTGACCAAAATCAACCAAGCGAACATTCAGTATGTTTTAGTTTGGGCTCAACAAATTTGGTTGAAATCGAACAACTATATCTTATAGCTGCCATAGGATTAATCGGATGAAAAATGAATTCTCAATTCTTATATATTCAGCCATTATTTTTAATAGCAAGACTTATCCAGAGCTAGACTTTAATAGCTAATGTACATTTTGAAATATTTTAATGGCGCTTAAATATAACTACAGAAGATATATCCCTGATATATATAATGGCATGTTATCTATCTTAACTCAATCTTGCCTAGTGGAGAAATTGAAGAAACTACTCGTATATGTTCTGTAGTAGCTATAGAGTCTAATGTCTTGTTACTCAATGCTCTATTTCACATTACAACTTATGTAAAAATAGATAAATAAATATATAAATACTATATAAATATTCTGTAGCATGTAATGGGAGCTAAGATACCACAGGGTATCTCCCAGTTGAGCCACATCGACTGCAAGATGCACACGTCTTCCACAGAACTGTTGCAGCAACGCGGGGGCACTTGACTGATTTTCCAGCTGTCAGTCAGGAGAGTCTGGCAAGTGAATTGTGGCTGGGAATAAATTCAAATACGAGCAGACGCCGTTCTCCTCAGTTGCCTCCCCCCCACCAACTCTTTACCAAATGCCCGCAGCTGTGGTAGTTTACATCTTGTTCTCAGTTTGATGACAACGGAAAAACTACAATTCATAAGGCGAATTACGAGTTTACCGTTTGAGAAGGCCCGTTTGAGTATACAAGTATAGTAGTTTTGCCATCATTTGATCCAAAAATGCTAGTTAAGCCTGTCGGCATTAAATCTTATCCTTAAGGGATTGCGCTGTTTGCGTGATTGCAGCCTAAGCTCTAAACTCTGATTGAGTTTGATTAAATCAAAGTTTCTTCAACAGTTAATATAAGCAGGCTCACTACCCTAAGTTTCCAATGGAATTACTGCTGTCAAATAACTATTTCATACATCCTTGTAGAGGGTATTATAATGTTGACGGAGACGCTGTCCGTCTTTCTGTTTCTGTGCAAACAATTGAGTTTTCTCAAGAAGAGCATCAGTCACCAAGAAACGTGAGGACTCATCAAATTAATTGACTTTAGCTGTAAAATTGGGAAAGATATAGAGTTTCCTAAATTATGGGAACGGGAGTGGGCGTTGCAAATGTAACAAGTACGAACGTTGCAGTCGGACGTACCCGACCGCAGAATACTCGCTTTCAAGTAAGGTGTACTTTGGTTATTTGTGGGGTGGTATTTCAAATTTGGTGACTCTACCTGCAGAGGTGTGGGATATATAGATTTCGCTCATTTGCGTAGGAGTGGGTGGAGGTGGCAAACATTTATTTTGCTTATTTGTCCAGGGCGTCTACAGTAGTCTGTATGTCAAATTTGGTGACTCTAGCTATGAAACTGTAGGAGATATACCCCTGTCAAAAACGTGTTTTGGGGAAAGCTTTGCCGATTTGCGGGGGAGCAAGGATGTTAACATTAGTTTGTAAGCCGATTTGGTGACTCTAGTTTAAAATTTTTTTTTAAAGATATAGGTTTCCGCCAAATTGCGAGGAAAGGGGTGGAGGTGGCGGGTCGATCTTGACACTTTATAAACTCAGGGTATACACCAACATGTGTACCAAATTTGGTTGCTTCAGTTTCAAGGGTGTGGAAACTGCGTTCATACGGACAGGCGGACATTTCACAAAGCCAATATACTCCTTTAAATAAGGGAGTAATAGCTAAGCTGCAATCCTTCATATTTTGATGTGTTCGTACCGACTTGTATAATGTAAATTTGCTCAACTTAGTAGTCATTTGCGGCTCCAAAGATTTCTGAAAACTATTAGGCCCTGCAACTGATTTTTGTCTAGGTTAGTATTTTTGAAATCTAGTAGGCTTTGTAGTTGATTTTCGCCTGGATTCGTAGCTCAGTAGAAATACATTTCAGTTTGCATCACTTGTTTCAAACAGAAACAACTATTTCGGTTCAAAATTAAAAAAAAAAAAAACTCCGAAATTTCTCTTTGGATAAAATAATTTAAATTTACATCGAAATAAAGTAAGTTTAAAGTTAAAAGTTAAAAAGTTTAATTTGATATTGATCCTGAATTTATCTATTTCCAGTTTCTTCATATAAAATGATATTTGAGATCTAAGCTCATAAAACAAAATTGTTGTTTTCTTCTTGAACCTTTTGTTGTTAACATTCCACAATCTATGAATTAAGGCCAAACATTATAGTAAGATGCTGTTTTAACGAAATTCACCTAAATTGTTTTCAATAAACATTCCTGATTGCAGCACATCGGTACCACGCCTTCAGTTGAGGGCGCGTGGATTGCGGTTAGTATTTAAGAAGGCATGATTAGTATCATCTCAATCAAAACAAATAATGCTGTGAGTATTGAGCTGTTCATGCCACTCGTCTTACAAATTATAAATCTCTCCTTTTCGATGTCCTTGCCAGATGAACGGTACCGCGTCTCGCAGAAGCTTGCGTTCGATGATATCCTGCTTAAAAATAAAAAACTATTTTCCTGCAACATTACTTTTCTCAACAATTTGCCCCGAGTCAAATAGACTTTTGATGTTAATTGTATAAAAAATAAAGTTATATGAATGGATTTATTGAGCATTTATTTATCTCGGCTAGGGACGCCAACCTTAGTAGGTTCCTGTATACCCTACACAACAACACTCGGAATCCGTTAAAATCGTTTTACAGCAACAATTGTAATGATATAGCTCTGATTTTTGACATTCATGATCATTGGGTTTCTCTTGATCTACTCCGCAAATTGCGATAGGATGATATTCAAAGACTTCCCGAAATTCGGGACCTAAAAGTTGTGTAAGGTATATAAGAAGAGTGCGCCATTAGTTTTGATCGATGAAGAAAATTGAATTTGGGTATCTGGAAGACGTGTCAAGAATATTTTTCGTTGCATCTTTAAAGAGGGTCACCATTAGTTTTCATGTCAAATTTGGCTTTGATATTGATTCCAGGGAGACATAGCTATTGGTTTAAGAGAGGAATGGCGTTGGTAATCGATAAGATATGATAGAGTCGCTGTTTATGTTTTATAATAGACCTCGTCTAGACTGATTGACGGGCAACCAACGCACATTTAAATTCTTACGAATTAGGAAACTGTACTCTCACAGTAGCTTCCTCCTAAGACGAAATTGCAAATTCAGGCGGCATTTTGGAAAATTTCATCCACGGAAGATTGTTGTGTGAAACATTTCTTTTCACAACCCAAACGGCCTCAGACGGTCGGAAATCGGTGGCAAAGGTCATTAAGAGTTTTAAGACAATCCGCATTTTGGGACTCAAGTATTGGGAACATTTGGAAAAGAAACTGGAAAACTCTTGCTCAAGTATAGTGTACAATTTCTCAACTTAGTAGTCTTTTGAAAGTCCAAGAATTTTTCAAATCTAGTAGGCTTTGCAACTGATTTTACGTCGACTTTCATAGCCCAGTAGAAATATATTTCAGTTTGCTTCTATCACTCACATCAGAAACAATACTCTCGTTTCGGTTCAAAATTTATTAAAACTTCAAAATATGGGAAGGCAAAATTGAAAAGTGGATTTTATATTAAATACTTTTTATTTTTTGTAACATTTGAACGTGCGTATAAGCTTACCGAGAGTGACAATTATTCGGTACTGACTATATCCTGTCTATATCTATTTCCAGATACAATAAATCGTAAAAAACGCATCTGCCCGATGCACAATTTATTTAATTTGCTGGTGCAACGGAGCTCATATAGATTCCTGATGCCAGCAAATCGGTACCAAGTCTTCAGACTGTGACATGCTCGTGGATTGCGACAAAAAAATTAGAGAACAATCTCGGTCCCTCGATCGATCTCGTCTGTAAGTATGCAGCTGTTAACTCAACTCGACTTCTATATGCTAGGAGTCTTCCCTCCTTGTAGATTGAACGGTACCACGTATTGAAGAGGTTTGCGGTCAATGGATGTTTGTACATTAACATACTAAGTGCTCTAATCATCATTTAGGATAAGAACATTAATACTGCAATAAAATAAGCTAATCTTTGTGCTTATAATATTGAGTTCATCTGTTCTGAAGGTCTTCCCTACTCGTAGATTGAACTCAACCATGTATTAAAGAGGTTTGCGGTCAATGGATGATTATCACATAATCTTGCCAAGTGACCTATTATATGTGGAAAATATTTTCAAACTAAGAATTAAATACTATAATTTATCAACTCATCTTCTACTATATGGGTGTATGGTGAAGAGGTTTGTGGTCAATTGATATTATATTAACTGCAATATATATATATATACATAAAACGTTCGTTCGTACGTGATTCTAAGACTCGAGAACTGCTACACCAAATCTGATGTTACCCGGTAGGTGGCGCTGCGCTGGTATTGGCTAGCCCTTTTTAGGGCTTGACACAAATTCAAAATGCATGTATGTTTGTAAGGCCGTGCACATATAAACATTGATTTTTACTCCCTAAAAGCTGTGCAAGTGTATGTAACAGGCAGCAGGAGACATCTCCGACCCTATAAAGTATATATATTCTTGATCAGTATCAGAAGAGATTTCGATTTAGCCATGTCAGCCCGTCTGTCCGGATGAACGCGTCGATCTCAGCAACTATAAGACACCAAATTTGGAATGTAGGTTCCTGTATGCAGATCAAGTTTGTTTCATATTTCAGATATCTTCCCCCGTTCCCCCGCAAATCGATAAATACCGTTTTACAGTAACAATTTTAAAGATATAGCTTTTAGATTTGTCATGTACAATACTTTAGTCTCTCTTAATGTACTGTCCAAATTTCAAGTCGATCGGATAATAAACACGGATGTTATTCACGAAAGAAGCTTCAATGCCTCGCTTGCGCTGTCGCTCGTGCGTGTGCGTCTTTGTGTATGTGTGTGTGTTTGCGTAAGTGGACGAAGATGCGATCGGAAGTTATAGACCTGGGTACAGGGAGTTTCGTAGTCGGGTATACTCGACTATAGAAATCTTACTTGTTTTATAAAAAATTATAGTTCGACATGGAAATAATATAAGGTTAGTGGTCAGTGGAAGAGTTTGTAATTTGTATATCACATGAATTCATATATTTCTCACGATTGACAAATAGAATTCAAATTCAACTTAATGCATTTTAATCAAAATATATAGCCAGACAACGCTGGTGTGTTACCAGCTGGTATATGTATAGATTAATAAGTTATTAAGACTACACTATATAAAGAAGTATACTTGTTTT
Organism: Hirtodrosophila confusa; assembly: GCA_035043065.1. Taxonomy (NCBI): domain Eukaryota; kingdom Metazoa; phylum Arthropoda; class Insecta; order Diptera; family Drosophilidae; genus Hirtodrosophila; species Hirtodrosophila confusa. The sequence goes on along the minus strand of JAWNNI010000242.1, from coordinate 13,917,749 downwards.
GAGCTGTACGTGTTTCTAAAGTTTCTAAAGCTTATATTTATGTTAAAAACTAAATAAAGTGCTGCATATTACGGCATATTATCGCGGTGCAAGCTGTCTTTAGTTTTAATAATATGTTCATTCAAGTATTGTATTATTTTTTGTTTTTGTGGCGTAATTAGCTTAGAGCTGCCAAAGTGCACGTAGGGGCAAGATAATACCCAAAGTTGCTGGCCAATGAATCGCAGCGAGTACCCCGCCTGGCCGAGAATGCCTCACGTGCGGCGATAGAACGAGTGTGAGTGTTTGAGCGTGAGTGTTTGAGTGTGAGTGTGAGTGTGAGTACGGGTATGTTGCGTGTAGTATGCCAATGCGATGCACAAAGGCTGAACAGCAGCAGCAACCACCTCTGCAGCATTTGCTGAGCCACCGCTGTCTTATAAGGCGGTGGTGCGGTTAGCAAGACATCAGTGGCTCAGCCAACAATCCATCAGCACCACCATGTCCGCACTCAGCTTTAGTTTGTTCGCCAGCCTCGTGATGGTCGTCGTGGCTCAGTACTATGGCGATCCCTTCGAGGATATGACCTTCAGCGAGTACGCTTCTGCGCCTGCCGCACCCTTGGACATGGGTTATGTGTACAGCGACGTCGCACCTATATATAGTTCACAATCTGGCCTAGCTGGCAGATCCTATGCTTACGCCGCAGCCAGTGGACCCAATGGCGCCAGGGCGCTTGCTGAAGCGCCAGGACCGTATAAGAGTGCCTATCCATTCTATCCCGACAAGTATACGCCCAAGCCACCAACCTACACAGCTGCGCCAACAGCTGCTCCTACAAGCGTAACTACGGATGTGCCGACAACTGCTTCCACAAACGCGCCTACATATGGTCCTACCTATGGTCCTACATATGGTCCTACATATGCGCCAACCTCAACGGCTTCAACCACAGAAGCTTCAACCACAGCTGCTTCAACCACAGAAGCTTCAACCACGAAGTTTCATCCACAGAAGCTTCAACGACAGAAGTTTCAACGACAGGAGCTTCAACCACAGAAGCTTCAACGACAGAAGCTTCAACGACAGAAGAATCAACCACAGATGCTTCAACCACGGATGCCTCAACCACAGATGCTTCAACCACGGATGCTTCAACCACGGATGCTTCAACCACGGATGCTTCAACCACCGATGTTTCAACCACGGATGCTTCAACCACGGATGCTTCAACCACCGATGTTTCAACCACGGATGATTCAACCACAATTGCTTCAACCACAGATGCTCCAACCACAGTAAGTGCAATTCCTTTCGAGCTCCCTAGCAAACAACGCCTCTCTTTTATCATTGCTCTCATTGTTAAACGTCTCTCTCTCTCTCTCTCTCTCAACTTAACTCTCTGCAGACCAATTTGGTAACGCTGCTAGTATCATCGAGTGGCACCCAAATCATCTCCCTGGTCATTGATCTGAACTGCGATTCTGCAAACATATACGACATAAGCTTGGTTCAGGACGGAACTTCTATCATCGGGCTTTCAGGCTGCCTAGTGAGCTAGAGGAGAGGCACTCAGAAGAAGAAGAAACCGAGGAAGGGCCAACTCCTAAGTCTAATTCAATTTCATATAAAGATTTCGATTTTACCTAAGTTTTCCAGATAGTGTAACCGCAATAAATTCAATCAGTAATGCCCCATAGAAGCCTCCGTTTTATTATTATATCTCTATGATGCTGGTGTTCTCAATTGATACCCAAGGCCCTCACTTAATATGCTTTCTAATAGAAACCGAAATTTAGTGAGGTCCACTTAGCTATATTCACGTTAGATCGAACTATTTGACAAGTAAGAAACGGAACTTGAAATAAGATATTTAAGATATCTTAATATACAAAATCTTAGATATTCAGCATTTCTTGAAGTATGTTCTATTTAGATCTTATCAAAATTCGATTATTATATCTTGTAGCTGAAATAGGAAAATTCTTTCGAAAATGAAGCTGTTCTTAGATATTAATCGATAGTTCAGCTATTTTTGTTAATCGATTGGCAACACCGCTCCACTTATCCGGGTACACTTCCCAAATGAACAGGTATTTGCCGTTATTTGACATGCTCTGCGAATGTTTTCTGTTTTCATACTCTGTTCCCAAAGGGTAAATGAGTATATTGGTCTTGTGCAATATCCGTTTGCCTCCCCGTAACGCAATTTATATCTCACGCTTGAAACTGGAGCAGTTAAACCTGGTATACTCTGTTTATAAGGTGTCGAGATCTCCCCAGAGTATACTGAATTTGGGAAATTCCGGCTGCAACGCACTAACTTGTTTATATCGTATTTTTGCTGTTTCCATATTCAATTTTGTATTTTCTATTTTCTCGGGGCATTTTCCGCTTTTGTGTGCATTGTTCGCGCTTATCTGACAACAATAAAATGACATTAGAACGCTTAAAAAAACAATGGAACAGCCCTTGAAAAGGTGTAGGGTAGGGGAACGGATGTGGGACTGGGACTGGGATTGGGAATGGGAATGGGTTCTCTCTCCCAGTAATATTGCGGAAATTAAGGATAGGCCATTACGGATGCCGGCGGCAACACTTTGCATTACGAACAAAGTACATTTACATTCAAATTGTTTTGGCTTTGTGCAGATTTTGCGTTAATGTCACTTAAGGTACTTAAATAATAATAATAAACACTTGTAATTCTGTTAGCAGAGCGTACCAGTTGTACGAATAGGATGAAAAGTTGTACACTTCTGGCCTAATTTGTTTTTGCTATATATCTATGCCTGCTTACTAATATGTATATTATATCACATATCAACGTTATTTACTTGTGTTCTTAAAGTGCTAGAAATACTACATAAATTGAATTGAATTTTCCTAATCAATATTCTTACCAGCAAGGTAATCATCGAAAAAGTTTCTTGAGTTCATTTCAAATATTATGGCTCACTTTTTTGTTTCGTACATTTGGTATTTTGAACTCGTTCGAAACTGTCGAATTTAATTTGTAATTAAATTGAATTCCATTTCATTCTTATTTGATGAGTTAGCGCCCCGCGTCTGCCTTCGGACGCTGCTAATAATTTGACTCATTAAAAGTTTCCGGCAATAGAACGAGTAGGGGGAAAAATACTGTTCATTGGACATGCCGAAGATAGAATACCCTATGGCTCTCCTCAAAACCAAGTCTATTTTGACTGACGGTGACAGTTGTCTTATACCTACACTCGTATTTAGATTATAATCTATATATATATATATATATCTTTCACTAGACTGACTGACTGATTAGCGACTCACGGACAGGCCAAAGGGTAGAAGTTACAAATCTGCAACTTTTCTGAAATAATTTCAGGAAAATTCTGTTTAGAATAGTGCAAATTCGCGGAAAACTATTGTATGAAACCTTTTTGTTTACCACGCAACCGACTTTCAACTCATTTTCTAAGATCAACGCAAAAAATAAGCGGAAAGTCTACTTTTAACCAGGGACCGTACATGATGATATGTACCCATTTTTAAAAAGAAACAAATCATAATTAAAGAGAATACATGAAAAAGGAATGCAGCTAGAGCGTCCTTGTTGCCAGGACCATGCATTGCTGCAATGAATTGTATTTTTTAAGTTACACAAAAAAGCTCAACAATAAATCTTATTTTTCAGTTTTATTTTTTTCCTTAGGAACAAAACTTATTTTATGAATATATTTTTACGCTCAGAAATACAAATTATTCGTTGAGTTTTATATTTGGTTTAAAAATAAAACTTACCTCTTGAGTTTTATTTTTTTAAATGGTATTTTTATGGCATTTTTAAGTATTTTGAGTATTTTTTGACTTCTGGAAAAGTACTGCATTTGGGATTTTTTTTTGGTATTTTGGCATCTGAAAAATACTAAAATGATACTAAATAAAAGTGTTCTTCAAAATTTTCAAAAATTTCTAAATTATTTTGAGCCCAATACTTCAAATAATACAAAATAATAATGCAGATATAAGTTTTATTTTTAACCAAAATATAAAACTCAAAAGATAATCATTAATTTTCTACGAAATATGAAACTCAATAAATAATTTTTATTTCAGAGCGAAATAATATATTCATAAATTAAGTTTAATTTTTAAGGAAACTGAAAATTAAGTTCTATATTTTGGGCAATGAATAAATGCAAGATATAATGCTTACTTAAAGCTAATTCTTATAGATATTACTTAAATAACTCGATAGGTGTCTTACCAAATTTTAAAGCTTCAACCCAACATTCGGAAAATGGGTGGAAATCTTTCACATGCAACTTTTTTACGATTTCGTGCGATTCTCAATCATTCAATCGAGTTTGACAACTCCCCCTTACAGTTATCCAAAGGGATAGAAAACTCTGGCCAACCTTTCGTACAATTGGCTTTAAACTCAGTTTCAAAGCTCTACATAGGAAAATAATTAAAAGTGACGTTCACTGAGTTTTGAAAACTGTAAGCTCTTTACCACAACTGAAAAGGGAGGAAAATGAAAGGAAATCTCTGGTCTGGAACATTTTTGGAAGCTCTCCACAATACTACTCTGCCGGGCAAAGCTGGGGTATTACCAGCTAGTAGGAGTAAGAAGTGTATATCTTAGAAAACCCCATAGACTTTCTACATAAATGTAAAACTTTCAACTGATTTTATTCCATGGATTACTATATTGATATTATCAAATCAACTATATTTAAGTGAGTAAGTTTAAGATAATACCAGACTTTTCTTTTGTTGCAATATATATATATATATATATATATATATCATGGGACACTATAGTTTTGATACCCTATCCGATGTTGGGAAACACAATATCTTCAAATTCTCAAATCTTCAAATTGGCTTAAAGGGGAAAACAACGTTTAAAAGCCGTGGTATCACAAGTGTGGTATCACAAGGGGCCAGCTGTTAGTTTAGTTAGTTTTTCTTATGCTCCAGCCCCGATAACCTAACCTAACCTAACCATATCCCCTTAGGATATGCTGAATGTCGTTTTGTTCAGCACTGTGTTTGGGCTAAGACAGGTAAGAGCCGGGTAAGCAGAGAGCAGAGTAGACCAGGGCCGGCCCTAGTCTATCTTACGCCCACAAAAAAATATATAAAGTGAAATCAAAAGTCAGCAAACGGCATGAAAATCATTTTTTAGTTTTTGCCACACTCCTCGCGGTAAAAAAGAAAAACGATGAAGATACCGAAATGGAAATCAAATAGGGGAAGGAAAGGGAACAAAACGGACACGTTGAAATCTAATAGTCGCCTGGTTGTAGCATTGGCTGATAGCTGGTATCAATTTGGCCAATTGTGCTGCCTTCAACAGTTGGCCATTGTTGTTGGCGGCTTCTTAAGCCGGTTATCGACAAGCTGCCAAGTCACATAAATCAACATATTTTGGTATACCCTAAGAACGGATGCTTCCAGTTGCTCATTCAATATGTAACGCATCAAGTGGCAATATTTGATGTCATTAGGTAACCGTATGTATATATATGTAGATAAATTTGTATATATCATAAATTGCACATTTATATATACATATATATCTGGATCAGTATCAGTATCAATATCAATAAATAAAGCGCTTGATAATTAAGTTTATGTATGAAAACATTATTGCTTAAATGTATCTTAATGAAACTTATCAACACAAAGTTTAATTATAGTTTTTACAAGCTTACAAAATTTGGAAGAAATCGGTTTCTATATCATATAGCTGCTACAGCAACGGTCAGTAGAAAGACGTTTTGCTTTGCCAATATTTCACAACTAAACTGAGCAATTCGAATTGATTTAATTTTATTAAATTTTGAAGACTAAAACTTATAGCAGCCATATGAACAGTCGTTTGAGATATTTCAGATTTAAGCAGATATTTCAAACAAACTCAGCAACTGCGAGTTTTAAAATACCTTATATAATTTGGCCAAATTTGAATAGAATCTGATAATTTGATTTCTTTTATACAATTAAATGTAAGACTAAGTTAAACGACAACATTTATAGAACAATAGAACATTTAAGAACATTTACTATCTTAAGCAAACTCACCGATTTAAGGTTGTCTTTTGGCTTGAACTGCGTGACCAACCAAATTTTAAGTGGCACTACTATATCTTAATGGAAGGATCGCTTGAAATATGAATCAAATTGATTAGAATCGTTTTTGTTCAACAGATACTCGTATCATAAGGAAACTTACTCGTATTAAGATTATTGGAAAAAACTGCAAGTTCCGTAAACGGGTGCACAGCTGAATAAATTGATAAATTATATAATAGTAAATGAAATGAACTAAGAACAGTACGATAAGGAACAAAAATAAAACAGTCAAACATATTATAACCAGAACCATTGTTATCAACTTAAAATTAACCTTGTGATCAGTACAAACTGATTAATATGCTAAGAAAAATTATAAGGAAAATAAAATAAAATATCAATATATAATTTATAATGTCAAACGTAGAAGCCAACTTAAGATAATTGTAAGGAATCTTAATAATTATTGGGAAGAATATGTGAAAAGTAATAGATTAGAAATGTGCACCAATGTTGGTTGTAACTTCAATTATACAAATACAAATCAAAAATTCAAGTTATTTGCCTCAAAACTTGTCTCAAGATTAGTGATGGCAAACAAATTCGCATTAATCGATTATTGGATCGCAAATAATCGAAGAAAAATAAAATTAATCGATTAATCAAATGATTTTTTGAATTTGCACCAATTTTTGATGTTTTTGTTATTCTTACATGTGAATGTTTAATGCAAAGGCCATTTGATACCAACAACCATTAACAAATACATAAGAGTGCACATAAATGATCTTTTTCATTAGTTTTGGAATAATATTTCCACACTTTGCTGTATGTTGGACCATAATCAATCTTTGCAAACTGCTCTGCCAGCTTTTATTTTGCATTTACACGCAAAAAGTGATGTGATTAGTTGAGCATGTAACCGATTAACGATACAATTCATCGAGACCCATTTGCGATACAATGAAATCGTGAATGGAGACAACATAATCGATTAAAGTGTATCATGTGATTAATCGTGCCATCACTAGTCTAGATCAACCAGCCAGTTGGTTACATTGCAAGGGTATTCAGTATACGGTGGACCCAGAGACAAAGTCAAGAAATTCTGCTATCTTTTAAGTATTTTTTAATAAATGTGCTTAGCTGCGCAAATATTTTATTTAAATTTGCGAGCGTATACTCGTAAATCAAAGCCCGTCCCTAGACACGTTGCCCGGCTCAAATTTGATTTGAATTCATTCGCTTTCAATTGAAATTTATGGCCGTAAAATTGGCTTATAACATTGTGTATACGCCGCGTTGTTTACAATTAACCGATACATGTGGGTGAGCCTCAATAATCGGCAGGCAGGAAAAATGTGTTTGTTATTTTTATTGGTTCGCCTTATTTGAACTTGGCCAGAATGATTTGCTCTTGACTCTTGAGATTGAAATCTGTTTGTGGCTGTGTGCACAAATCATGCTGGCGGAAAACAAATGAATCGATTAAGCCGCCACAATCGAGCACACACAGTTTACGACACCTGCCTGCCACATTTTGGGGCACCGCATAAATTGCCCGGCTCATTGGCACGGGTTCGACGAGTGGGGGCGCGGACGGGGCGTGGGGGCTCGAATTTGCACAGGAAGCAGCTCATGACTTCGTAATCGTGTTTATAGCACTGACATGAAGCAGCTATAACTTTCACACACACACGCACTTAAGCGACAGAGACAGCCAGAGAAAGACAGAAAGAGAGAGCAGCTGGCTTATAAAATGCTCAGCTAAACGATTAACAGTTAGTTTCTTCTTTAGCAACACGATTTAACTCTAAATATTTGATGTATTCTTTTTTTAAATCACTCAATGCAAATTTAAAAAAAAACTTTCATTTAATGTCGAACTTCTCTATAAGGAACTCGAGAAGAAAGTCTATTCTGTGTTGGGAAATCACGGAGATTCAACTTATATTTATAATACACACAATTTTGAATATCAACATATACCTGTTCCCACATCCGATCCGAAATTGTCTTCTGAGTTTCGGAAGTCCATTGAATATTCGATTTGAAAATCTTTCCCTTTGAGCTCCTAGTTTGTAAGCTAGTCGAACATGATTTCAAAATGCATTATCGATTGATATTTTCTTAAGCAACTTGAAAACAAAATTGGAAATGATTTGAAATAAAAAGTTCTCGAAAATTAATTATTATTATATTTTATTTATTTTTATTTTCCCAAACCAAGAAATGTATATAAAATGTTTCAATATAATACTACATTATAAGTTAACTAATTTAAAAATCTAAATTTAAGGGTTTCTCAATTCTTAACGGTATAATAAAAAACTTATTTGATCTTTTTAATTTTATTTTTTATTGTTATTTATTTTTTGTCTAATAAATAATAAATTATATATAATTTCTAAGCATACAAATTCAATTAGTTAAAACCTTGAAAGCTGCTCTAGAAATTTCATTGAAGATAAGTCAAATTTGTCAATAAATTGATAGAAAACTCCGCAGAGAAAGATCAAAATACTCATGAAATAACATAATCATTGGTGTTTCTAAAAGGAATCGTTATTGATCGTTATGGTTTCCATATTATCGTTTCCATGTTGTCGTTACAATTTGATCAAGCTGTCCAAACACAAATAAATAAATATTCAATAAAAAATAAATAAACAAGTAAGAATGCTATAGTCGAGTATACCCGACTACGCAACTCCCTGTACCCAGTTCTAAAACATTCATTCACATCTACGTCCACTTACACATACATACACACATACACAAAGACGCACACACACAGGCGGCAAAAGCGACGGCGCAAGCGAGGCTTTTTAATTGTTGGCTGTGCTTCTTCTTCCCCCTCTCGCTGCATCACTGAATCTTCTTTCGTGAATAACTTCCGTGTTTATTATCCGATCGACTTGAAATTTGGACAGTACATTAAGAGAGACTAAAGTATTGTACATGACAAATCTAAAAGCTATATCTTGAAAATTGTTACTGTAAAACGGTATTTATCGATTTGCGGGGGAACGGGGGAAGATATCTGAAATATGAAACAAACTTGATCTGCATATGGTATACAGGTACCTATATTTGGTATCTCTGGCTCTTATAGATGCTGAGATCGACGCGTACATACGGACAGACAGACGGACATGGCCAAATCGAAATATCTTTTGATACTGATCAAGAATATATATACTTTATAGGGTCGGAGATATCTCCTTCTGCCTGTTACATACATTTGCACAGATTTAGATTTACCCATTTTATGGGTACAGGGAGTAAATAGGAGAACGTTATAGAGAAGTTCGACGTGCAGAGTTTCCATGTCGAATATGATTAGATTTGCTGGAAATGCTGGCAAACGCATTTCAAATCAACTTTCAAATCACAATGAATTGAAATCTTTAGCAAAAGCCTACACAGACATAAAAAATAGCTCAAATAAATGTTTGAACTTATGTTGTATACAAATCTGAATGTACACAAACGATAGAATGCGTAATTTATAGTTCGCTCTTAGCCTCAACTATTCAAGGTGGGAATAGGGAATAATGGAATAACTATTTCGACAAGGTAGCGCATAATTTCAACTTCGAGTGTGGGGCAACTTCAAATGGCAATTGAATAGAAAGGGCAAACCGAAACCAAATGGGACCTTTACAATTCTGAGAAAGCAATTTGCGAAGCAAGCACCTGTGCACTTAGACAGGGTCAGGTGGGGTATATCGACGCGGCAGTATACCCTCGGGCAGGCAAGTGTACAGTCGTAAGTACTGCCATAATTGCTGGGGGTACAGGGCATAAATAGAGCAGTCAGCGTACTGGTATGCACGGCAGAGTATTAAAAATTAATCAAAAACAAAATGGTAAAGGTAAAACAGCAACAATCTGGGACATGTTGACAACTGCCGGGGGAAGCGGGGAGCTCTCTCTCTGCCCCAACAACCAAAAAAACAACAAATTAAATATACATGAAGCTTACAATTGCCAAAATTTGTGTACAGTATGTACTGTGATGTCTGTATGCGGGTGTGTGTGTGTGTGTGTGTGTGTGTGTGTGTTACCAAAATAAATGACGACCAAGGCAATGAAATTCAATCCAGTGTCCATTTCTTGCCATATTTTTTTTGTGCTGTCATAAAAATTTAATATGGGCCCGAGCGTTGGCCCAAATAAAACGTGAACTGTTCTGCAGGGGGTGTGTGTGGGGGTGGTGAGGTGGCAGGTAAATTCATAAGTTCGGCCAACACGCCTCAAATTAAGCTATTAAAAGAAAACAACTCGAAATGAGCAAAGTACGTCGGCGACAGGACGACGGCACTTAAATGACGTTGACATAGGACAGGACTCTCGGCCGTGTTGTTGCATAAACTACGCGCAGGTGTAGAACAATAGGCCAACAGCCAGAGGATGTCAGCTCATTAGGCCGCTTCAGCAGCACTTTTGGGTTGATCGATGCCAGTTTTAGCCAGATAATGCAGCACTACTATGTATTTCGTTTCGTTTCCTGCCCAAGTTTGTGTGCCCCCCCGTCAAAATAAATATTTTTCCTTTATCATGCCGTTTTTCTTTACCGCCTTTTCAGTTGTTTGTGCTACAATGCTGTTTAACTTTTGTATGTATACTATTTCTTTCAGTGCCTTTCATTTAAGTCTCAAGTTTCATTCTTCTACATCAAAGCGTTGCTAAAATATTATGAATTTTCCAACCCTTTAATTGCTCTAAATGTCGAACAGTTCTGAAGTTCTGAATGTTTCCTAATTACCAACTCGAACTCTTTCGGCATCGCAATCGGCAGTGGAAACAGGCCTGTTTATTTCAAATCGTCTTCATATTTGACTTGTTGCAGAAACTCAAGAGATTTCAGTCCTTAAATGCGGAGGCTTCCTTGGCACCCCAGGCCATATCCTTATGTGCGTCATTCCCGATAATAGTATCTAGTGTTGTTGCTCCACTGTTCCACTGTTTGCTATTTCGCGAATTACTTCCATCAATCTGCATCGGAACTTTTCAGCATTCGAGTGTGTCTGCACATGAAATGGCAATTATGTAAGCACGCGTATACTTAAATTGGATACGTAACAAGCCTCGTTTCTTTCTTCATAACTCATTGCGTGGCATCCAATGTGTCGTTATGTTGCCCTATTGTGCTGCACCTGCCACCTGTGCCCACCTGTGCCCTACACGCTCTGCCATAGCAAACTCAACAGGAGGTAAGCATGTGGCATGCTATTATTATACTTTTCCACCCGCTCCTCGCATTGTGTAGGAGAGGAGCGTGCATAACAGAGTTATGCAAGGCAATGCATAAAATAACGTGATTCTTATGTATTCTCTGTTTAGCGCACTTTCAAAATTAGTTTATAATCTTCAATGCATTATGCGCAGCACAAAAAACCGTGCTGTGCGACCATTAGGTAATTATTTGCGTTTCTTTTGTTTAAGGAGTCGCCATTACTCGTCCTGCAGCTGAGTTAATCCCTCATTATTATGAAATAATAGCTGAGTACTTTTCGAGTGCATTTGGAAAGACTTCTGCAATGATTCTTAAGCCCTGAGTGTTTTCCGAATGCTCGTTTGTTTCAAGAGCCTCGCCATTCTTCGTCCTGCAGCTGACTTAATCCCTCATTATTTGAAGGATACTATTTATAGTATCCCCCCCTCCCACTCAGCTGCGTAGCTTCCGAGTACTTTCTGGAGAGGCCTCTACTACGATTCTTATGCCAAGTATTGGTCGAGCTCTGCCCCATTCACCTACGTATTTCTGGCCTAACCAATATTCGCGAATAACTTGCGCGTGTGTTCTATAGTGTGTGTGCGTGTGTGGGTGTGGGTCGGGTGTGTGGCGAGTGTGCACATGACATTCTAATGGGCACTGCCAGCACCTGGTGTGTCGCGTGGCAAATTAACAAATGGGCTAAAACCAACAACACAAAGTGTGAAAAAAAACATTTTTATAGCAGATACCCTGTTGCCAGGCGAATAAAGCAAAAGCACTACATTCAAGCAGGTATGCATGCATGTATAAGCGACAGGTGGACATCCCTCGACTATTGATGTTGATCAGAAATAATTATACTTCCTGGGGTTGCAAACGTGTCAAAGTTCGTGAGAAAAGTATCATACCCTAGGTATGTAGCCAGGGTATGGAAGCATTTGTCAAGCGCAGTGCAGTTGACGTCTCGAATGGTTTTTTCCATGCACGGAGAAAGAATACTGTCACAAAGCTATTCAATGCCGGAAATTGCTAAAATGGATTTGCGCACGGGATAAAAGCCAATTGAATCCACCTGCACTGGCGGCGGAGAGCGGTAAGCGGTAAGCGGCAAGCGGCAGGCGGAGTAATAAGTTGCGGGGGTGGCGGTGTAGCTGGGGAGGTGTGATACTGCATGGGGCATGGGGCATGGCTCTCTAAAACACAACAAGATACGACATCGAGCCACACAATTAGCGAATGTTGCCAGTGGCATTTATACTGCCTACACGTGACTCTGCCACAAGATGGTGGGCCACAGTCCTGCCCCGTCGGCAAAATGAGCAACGGTTACCAGGCGGTGGTCCGGGGCTGGTTGGGGGCGTCGGGCGGTTGCTTAGGAGCTGTTTAAGCGGCGGTTAGCTAGCGCACAGTGTGCTAAGTGAAGCAACAGCGTGAACCAACTCCCACAGGCATTTAACTTACTGGATAATTAAAAAACCTGCAGAAACACACAAAAAAAGGAGATTTTCTTACTCTGTTTCTAAATTTGTTGCTTGGATTTGAGTATATTGGCTTTGTGCACTGTTTGTCTGTCTGGCCGTCCTTTCCTCCTTTGAAGGCAACCACATTTGGCATACGGCCTCCTCTGATGAAGTGCTTAGATTCACCCCACCACTTCTATATTCGATAGTTTGTTGACCAATTCCATCGCCAGCTTATTAACCACAAACTGACAAAGCTCTGCTATGAATCTCCTCTGTAGAGTTCCACCAAAACCTATATCTTCAACATCTTTGAAGCTGGAGAGCTACTGATGATTTCTGAAGATATTTTTGAATACAGACTGCAAGCAGAGTATGTAGCAGTCGGGAGCCTGTTGTTGCTTATTTAATTTAATTAGTTTCTGCAGCAATTGAGGCAATAATTCTATATTTTATTGCAGGCCTTAGGCTCATTAAGGATTGCTTTGTTTTATTGAAAAAGTCCGCACTTTTGGGCCAAATGAACCCACTGTTCGGCGGTTTAGCCGGCGGTTAAGCGCTGGTTGCACTGCGGTGGGGCAGATAATCGAATTAGGAGCCGCAGCGAGGCGCATAAGCAAAACACTTTTGTTTGGCACGGGCAAACGCTGCGTATACGCAACATATGATAGAAAGACTTGCGACTATTTTAGAGCTGTGTGCAAATAAAGAAAACACTTTTGATTTTTATATGGATTTCGCCCTTTTATTTGATGTGTTCGCATTTAGCCAAGCGCTATGAAGGACTGCTGTTGAATTGGATTTGCCAGGATTCAGGATGTGCCAGTCGTTGCGGCTGTTGAACACAAAAATTTATGAGCAGGGCATAAAAGGCGTCGCTTGAATAAATCATAAATGCAATGATGTTTCCACATGGTATTTCAATCGTTGCGTGAACCAGGCAAGTGCACTTCTTGAAGGACCTTATCGTTAAGGCATTAACATTATGCGTACTCGCATAATAAACAAGTCGACTAAGTTCCCCCCTTCTTCAACTTCCAACTCAAGTCCTTTACTTGTACTCAATTGAGCTCGCAAGCAAATCCAAAGAGAAACAAGCACAATTTGTTGCCAATCAAGTCGGATTAACGGCACGTTAAATTAAATGCAATATAATGCGCACTGCTTATAGAATAGGAATGGATACAAATACGGATACTACGAGTTCCAAGCGGGACTCTTACTTACCAGTTCGTCGGCCATGTGCACTAAGTTGTTTCGATTGCCTTTTCTGCTTTCAGCACTTAAGGACTGACTATCTTTTCACTCTCACGTGTATTTACTTTATTTTAATTTTCAAATACTTTTCTTTGACAACAATAAAAAAATATTAAAAAAATTGTCGGATGACTGAACTTGAGAAATATTCTCAAATTTCCGGTGAAATTTTTGACGACCGTTCGCCTCAGCTTCGTGTTGGTAAGTGAAGTCCCTGAGAAGCTGTGTGTTCCAAAGTCCCACCAAATTACAAAGTTACATTTGTTAATCCTAAGGCTTGCCAGCAAGCAGTAACTGTTATACGAGGGCTCTTTGCAATGTTAGCACAGCCAATTGTGTAACTATCACATGTACAGGTGTGTGCTCTTTAAATCCTTATTTATTTGTGATTATCATAATAACAACGTCGAATTAAAAATGTAGCTAGACAGTAATAATCCGAAGATCAACATATTTCTGAAATGCTATTGTCATAACTCATCATTTTGGTAACAATTTAGTTTTTACTGACTTATTTACGAGTATATTAATATTAGTTATCAATAAATGCATTGTTTTGATAATAAAAATAAATAAATTCTTTTATTTGGTAAAGGAATATAATAAAAGCTATCAAAAGATGCTTTGTGCATATGTGCACCAACAACCCACGGCTTGACGTTTTCTCAACTAACCCTCGCGTTTGATGCTGTGCATCGCTTTATACACTGCTTACCAAGCAGTGAAAGCTCTTGCACCAAGCAGAGCAAAGCCACAAGCAGCACAAGGCAGTAAACGCGCACCACAACGAAAGCTCATCAATTTGCAATTTCGAAATATTCGAAACTTTATTGCAGGAAACTTTCAGCAACATTGCAGTCGGAAGCTCCCGACTGCGTTATACTCTGTTCACAGTCTGTTTTATTGTGGTGGGAGTGGGAATTTTAATTTTCCATTTCGATATTAGAATAGATATTTTGTGGATTTTATCTAGCATAGTGGATCTAAGGTGCTAAAGCCTGGATATACAGGATGTGAATCGTCAACTTTACATCGATTGATGATCGATTAATCGATTGCATGCTTGCTACATCGTCAGCATAATGCGACACATAGATTTATCGAAAATATATTTGAATGCATGTTTTTGTTTTAAACCTCCAAAGAAATGCACAGTCTCTGTTTGGAATATACTTGCCTCTACAATCTGACCAAATGTGGTCGAACTCGGATCACTATATCATAATGAAACAATCTGCAAAACGATGTATGTTTTAATGGGTCTAAAACTTGGCCTTTCTCAGCTTCCAATTTATATTTGATTGATACAGTAGGAATTATCGCATCGTTTTTATAGGAAAACTTTTTGTTGGTTTTATATTAAACTAAGTAATAACGCGCTTATTTTATATAAAGTATAGTTTAGAAAAATTTGATTTAAATCTGATCACCTTATCATATTGCAATCGGATGAAAAATAAGGTCTTGTATGAAAAACTTTTTTGTTTTTACTACTATCTGGGAAACCAAATATTGTACCTAATATATAGTTTGGGCGAATACAATCCAAATCGGATCGATCGGTTGACAACTATCTTTTTGTATGAAAAACTTTTTTGCTTATAAAGATATCCACACCAAAGTCGCCTAAACCGAGTTTCTGTATATTTTATACAATCCGACCAATTTTGGTTACGATCGGACCACTATATCATATAGCTGCCATAGGAACATCGGGGTGAAGAATGAATAACTTTTTACTCTATTCAAGTGTTACTTCACGCGGAATATAACCGTACTTTATGTTTCCCTTGTACTATGGATTCGTTTGTTACATAACTGTACCAGGCCAGGTCTGTAGAGAACCTGCTGCAGGCTACAAGCTCTGCCGGTACTCTCAATCAGCGTCGACGCTGGCGCTGGCGCCAAGCTTTACACACGCTGTGCAGGTCAGGCACGTAAAATGTGAGATGATAAAGCGTCGCCGTTTGCGTCGCTGTCTGTGACTGCTGCTGCTGCTCTGCTGCTGCTGTGGGAGATTTGCTGTGGGTCTAGTTAGGGCATTTGGTTGTAAGTATCGTATAAAAAGGCAGCTGTGGGCCAGTCAATTGTATCAGTGGCAAGTACAGCTTCAACATGTGCTCACTATTCTCTTTCATATCGTTCTCATTCGGCTTGCTCGTGCTGGCTCAGGCGCAGCGCTGCCTGGACTACCATGAGCAGCAGGAGCTAGCTAGTTACCGAATAAGACCAGACCTAACATCCTGCGGTCCCGCTGTGTGCGCCACCAACGGGTATTGCTATCGTACATTCAAGAATACCTGTTGCCTGGACTCATTCAATTTGCATCTACTGTTTGCTGGCCAACAAGGTGAGTTGAAGTTCAGGCAGGCTTTTGTGTATTTTGCTTGAACCTATTCTGAGGATACTATGCTTATTGAATATTTTCAGAGCTAGTGCCAGTCGACATGCATCACTGTCTGCCGTCACCTGTTCGGCGCGACTACAACATACCCTATGGAGCGCGATCCCTGACCTATGCAAATAGTGGCGGCTATGGCAGTGCGATTTCCAATGCCCATGCCTATGAAACTGACTATGTATCGCCCTATGTATATAGCGGGGCACAGGAGCAGTACTCAGAGCACTACACACCATACCACCCATACAAAAAGGACATCTATTCCCCGATCCACGGTTATGATGCTAGAGATCAGTATGTTAGCAATTGGGATCGCTACAGTGAACTGAGAGGATATTTTACCCAGCTACCCACATACTCATCAGCCCCAAACGGGTATTCTTCCAGTTCGGGTTCAACAAAATCCAGCCCAACTTATGCATATAGTGCAACGTCAATAACGAGCCCGACAACTAAATACGGCACACCAGCAGTCACTACAAAATATTCAACACCGTCTACAAACAGTTATACTACAATTGGAAGTACAGCTGCATCTAGTACAGTCACCACAGCACCAACAACAAGCTACACGAGTCCTACAACACAGTCAAGTACAGCAGCAGTTACAACAGCTTCCACACTACCATCAATAACAACTCCCACAACCGTAACCACAGGATCTAGACAGTTCCCGACAACACCAGCAGTTACAACAGCATTCACACTACCATCAATAACAACTCCCACAACCGTTACCACAGGATCTACACAGTTCCCGACAACACCAGCAGTTACAACAGCATCCACACTACCATCAATAACAACTCCCACAACCGTAACCACAGGATCTACACAGTTCCCGACAACACCAGCAGTTACAACAGCATCCACACTACCATCAATAACAACTCCCACAACCGTTACCACAGGATCTACACAGTTAACGACACCAGCAGTTACAACAGCATCCACACTACCATCAATAACAACTCCCACAACCGTAACCACAGGATCTACACAGTTCCCGACAACACCAGCAGTTACAACAGCATCCACTCTACCATCAATAACAACTCCCACAACCGTAACCACAGGATCTAGACATTTCCCGACAACACCAGCAGTTACAACAGCATCCACACTACCATCAATAACAACTCCCACAACCGTAACCACAGGATCTACACAGTTCCCGACAACACCAGCAGTTACAACAGCATCCACACTACCATCAATCACAACTCCCACAACCGTGACCACAGGATCTACACAGTTCCCGACAACACCAGCAGTTTCAACAGCATCCACACTACCATCAACAACAAGTCCCACAACCGTAACCACAGTATCCACACAGCCCTCTACAACACCAGCAGTTACAACACAATCTACTCTTCCAACCACGACTGGTAGCAACGATAACAATCTTGTGAGTATACTAAGTACCTGATACCTAAGTGTTGTGCTACGAGTACAAGTATTTCAACACGTATTTCTAAATTCGTAATATCTTCTCTGATAGGGCCCCATCGCATCGCTCAACTTTACACTGCCCAATGGCCGAGTCTTAAGACTGGTTCTGGCTTCACAGATGACTCTCCCAAATGGTTATAAGACATGTGCCAAGGAGACCGTTTTAGAGATGAGTATTAAGGGCGTGCCGGGGCCCCTCAAATTCACTGGATGCCTCTTTGAAAATTCGGGTAGCACGTATGGTACCAGCACAACAACTTATCCAACGACTTATACAACTCCAAGAACAACCAAAAAACCATCCTATCATCACCCATACGGATATAGTACATATGGCTACGCCTATGGTTCCAGTTATCGCTCCCCTTCTCATAATGCATACGCTCCCGCATATGCTCCGGTTAGCTGGGGTCGCTATTTTCGGCGCTGAGTTCGTTTAGAGACCTACCTCAATAATATATACAGCCATAAGCTAGGAAGAACATATCTAGTAGTTTAATACAATAATAAGCCATATATTCCCATTGTCTATCTGTCAAATCAATAAAACTGCTCCTTTATAAGAAAACAATAATCCCAATTTACGAGTTTATATTTATTAACATATTTATTATTATCCATTGACTTGCATGTAGTATTTTTAGTCCCTGACGCGTGTCATTATATACATAGTGAAAACGTGCCATTTGATACTTACATAAGTCGTTTGAATTTCTTTCCTTGGAACTACGACTGCCCTAATTATTTAAATAATTGATGCCTAGCTCACTTATGTTTTGTTTACTCATCATAAAAACCTTTATCATAATAGTTTCTACAAGAACTCGGAAGACTGCGTGTCGTAGTACTACGTAGTATTATTTTCATTATGAATTCGGACACCTTGGCTATCTGCTGACCTTGGCAATTGTCAATAAAACTTATATGTATCGTTATGCATTGCGTGCTTGCACAATTACTCACTATCATTGCAATAATTCGTAGTTGCTTTTTTTGCTTATGGCTAAGAAATGCTCAGAAACCATATTTTAATTCACAAAATTTCCCATGGCACAAAGTTTACAAATAACACGAATAACACAGATATGGGTACAATAATTTCATAAGCCAAAAACGTTAACTAAAAAATAAATAAAAACAAAAAAGAACGGCAATTGTCGGTGTGCCGAAGCTATATACCCTAGCAGCAATGTTTTTATACAAAGACTCAATTTTCGTCTGATTGTTCCTATGAGAGCTACA
Organism: Hirtodrosophila confusa; assembly: GCA_035043065.1. NCBI lineage: Eukaryota > Metazoa > Arthropoda > Insecta > Diptera > Drosophilidae > Hirtodrosophila > Hirtodrosophila confusa. The sequence goes on along the minus strand of JAWNNI010000242.1, from coordinate 13,898,668 downwards.
TAAAAATTTGGTCCGATACTTATGAAATTATAAGCATCTATAACTCAATTGTTAAGTTTGGAAGTAATATTTGTGTAAGCAAAAAATTGTCTATACAAACTCTAATTTTTCAACCGATTGTTCCTATGGCAGCTATATGATATAATGGTCCGATTTTTTTTACAAATTTGGTCAGATTGTATTATCTTTCTAGAAACTTACGTTGGGTGAGTAAAGTAACCACATCTTTCGAAGCAAAAAAGTTTTACATAATAAAACATAGGTATGATTCCTATGGCAGCTATATGTTATAGTGGTCTGATCCGAGCGGTTCCTGCACCAAAAAAGGATCTGTGTCAAGTTTCATTACGATAGTTTTAAAATTGAGATACTAGTTTGCAAAGAAACAGACGTACAGACGGACATCGCAATATCGACTCAGCTATTGATGCTGATTCAGAATATATATACCTTGTGGGGTCGGAAACGTCTCCTTCAATGCATTACACATTTCGTGACAAAATTATAATACCTCAGCTAGGGTATAATAATACCGAAACAAAAAGAGCGAAAAGCCAAGTGTCTGGCTAATACATTTAATAACTGAAATGGAGCTCTCGACACGTAGACATTGCAATGATATGAGCGCATAATCCACACATCCATTTGGGAGTCGTATAAAAGGCGCAGCCTGTGCGAGGCTTCGACATAGTCGAGCTTTAAGTCGTATGGGAAATGTTTGCTTTATTAAACTATCTGCTTGGCTTGGGCCTAATCACAACCGCCTGGAGCTGGGGCTATGGTGGACCCGATTACTATGCCTCGTTTTGTAAACATATACCATGCCCAACCACCAGAAGTAAAGTTTGTGCACAAGACCAAGGGACAAACCAACGAGCGACCTTTGATGATAGCTGCGAGGTTGAGCGCTTCAACTGTTATACTAGACAATGTAATTAATTGATAACTGACTGAGATCAAAGGTACTTAAAATTTGTATAAATCTCCTACAGATTGGCACATAATCAATGAGGGTCCCTGTGAATGCCCAACAAAATGTCCAACCACATGGAGACCCGTTTGTGGGGTACTGGATGACTCGCGCCAAACCTTTCCGAGTTTCTGTGAGCTTCTGAAGTTCAGATGCTACTCGGGAGATCGTAAGTACGGAGAATGGGATATCATAGCTATAATTATTTCTCATATGAAATATTTTTTCTACATGTGTCTCCCTCACTTCATCACTCTCTAATTTTGCAGCTTGGACGTACGTGCACGATAACGCATGTATGCATGAAGACCAGTTCCCAACTCAATCGATGGGATCCCAGGTTGGATACGGCTCGTATCCTGCTTATGGACAATATAATTACAGGCCACATTCTGCATATGGATCTCCGGCTTATGGTCCTCCACCACCAATGGCTTATCAAGGTTATGGCCGCTATAATTCCCAACCTGATCCTTATGTCCAGTCACAAATGCTACCGTATCGTCTATCAATATCAAGAGACGATTTGCCGACTGAGTCAAGTGATGCATTTGACACAACACCAAACACAGAATCAACTATAAATTTAACAACAGAATCTATTTTAAAATCGACATCTAATTCAAACGTAGATTCGACATCGAGCTCGAAAACAGCTTCACCAGATTCCAACCCATCTCCACAATTTCGAGCTCGCAGCTTAAGCCAAGGTACAGCTTTAAATACTACAGAAGCTTCTTCTGAGGCATCACAAAATTCTGAAGACTCCAAACCTTTAACCTCCTCAACTGTCGCAGATAACTCGACATTGCCTCCTTCAGATTCCACAACAGAAGCTTCTGTGAATTCGACATCAATTGCGACAACAGAAGCTCCCTTGATCAAGACAACAGATTCGATATTGAATTCGACAACAACTCCATCTGAAGCAACACCAGCTGCAGAAGTTCAGGCTCAAGTATCCCCAAATGTCGCAGATAACTCGACATTGCCTCCTTCAGATTCCACAACAGAAGCTTCTGTGAATTCGACATCAATTTCGACAACAGAAGCTCCCTTGATCAAGACAACAGATTCGATATTGAATTCGACAACAACTCCATCTGGATCAACACCAGCTGCAGAAGTTCAGGCTAAAGTATCCCCAAATGTCGCAGATAACTCGACATTGCCTCCTTCAGATTCCACAACAGAAGCTTCTGTGAATTCGACATCAATTTCGACAACAGAAGCTCCCTTGATCAAGACAACAGATTCGATATTGAATTCGACAACAACTCCATCTGGATCAACACCAGCTGCAGAAGTTCAGGCTAAAGTATCCCCAAATGTCGCAGATAACTCGACATTGCCTCCTTCAGATTCCGCAACAAAAGCTTCTGTAAATTCGACATCAATGGCTACAACAGAAGCTCCCTTGATCAAGACAACAGATTCGAAATTGAATTCGACAACAACTCCATCTGAAGAAACATCAGCTGCAGAAGTGCAGGCTCAAGTATCCCCAAATGTCGCAGATAACTCAACATTGCCTCCTTCAGATTCCACAACAGAAGCTTCTGTGAATTCGACATCATTTGCGACAACAGAAACTCCCTTGACCAAGACAACAGATTCGATATTGAATTCGACAACAACTCCATCTGAAGCTCCAAAAATTCAGGCGCAAGTATCCCCAACTGTCGCAGATAACTCGACATTGCCTCCTTCAGATTCCACAACAGAAGTTTCTGTGAATTCGACATCAATTGCTACATCAGAAGCTCCCTTGATCAAGACAACAGATCCAATGTTGAATTCGACAACAACTCCATCTGGATCAACACCAGCTGCAGAAGTTCAGGCTAAAGTATCCCCAAATGTCGCAGATAACTCGACATTGCCTCCTTCAGATTCCACAACAGAAGCTTCTGTGAATTCGACATCAAGTGCGACAACAGAAACTCCCTTGACCAAGACAACAGATTCGAAATTGAATTCGACAACAACTCCATCTGAAGAAACATCAGCTGCAGAAGTGCAGGCTCAAGTATCCCCAAATGTCGCAGATAACTCGACATTGCCTCCTTCAGATTCTACAACAGAAGCTTCTGTGAATTCGACATCAATTTCGACAACAGAAGCTCCCTTGATCAAGACAACAGATTCGATATTGAATTCGACAACAACTCCATCTGGATCAACACCAGCTGCAGAAGTTCAGGCTAAAGTATCCTCAACTGTCGAAGATAACTCGACATTGAATCCTTCAGATTCTACAACAGAAGCTTATGTGAATTCGACATCAATTTCGACAACAGAAGCTCCCTTGATCAATACAACAGACTCGATATTGAATTCGACAACAACTCCATCTGGATCAACACCAGCTGCAGAAGTTCAGGCTAAAGTATCCCCAACTGTCGCAGATAACTCGACATTGCCTCCTTCAGATTCCACAACAGAAGCTTCTGTGAATTCGACATCATTTGCGACAACAGAAACTCCCTTGACCAAGACAACAGATTCGATATTGAATTCGACAACAACTCCATCTGAAGCTCCAAAAATTCAGGCTCAAGTATCCCCAACTGTCGCAGATAACTCGACATTGCCTCCTTCAGATTCCACAACAGAAGCTTCTGTGAATTCGACATCAATTGCTACATCAGAAGCTCCCTTGAACACAACAGATTCGAAATTGAATTCGACAACAACTCCATCTGGATCAACACCAGCTGCAGAAGTTCAGGCTCAAGTATCCCCAAATGTCGCAGATAACTCGACATTGCCTCCTTCAGATTCCACAACAGAAGCTTCTGTGAATTCGACATCAATTTCGACAACAGAAGCTCCCTTGATCAAGACAACAGATTCGATATTGAATTCGACAACAACTCCATCTGGATCAACACCAGCTGCAGAAGTTCAGGCTAAAGTATCCCCAACTGTCGAAGATAACTCAACATTGCCTCCTTCAGATTCCACAACAGAAGCTTCTGTGAATTCGACATCAATTTCGACAACAGAAGCTCCCTTGATCAAGACAACAGATTCGATATTGAATTCGACAACAACTCCATCTGGATCAACACCAGCTGCAGAAGTTCAGGCTAAAGTATCCCCAACTGTCGCAGATAACTCGACATTGCCTCCTTCAGATTCCACAACAGAAGCTTCTGTGAATTCGACATCATTTGCGACAACAGAAACTCCCTTGACCAAGACATCAGATTCGATATTGAATTCGACAACAACTCCATCTGGATCAACACCAGCTGCAGAAGTTCAGGCTAAAGTATCCCCAACTGTCGCAGATAACTCGACATTGCCTCCTTCAGATTCCACAACAGAAGCTTCTGTGAATTCGACATCATTTGCGACAACAGAAACTCCCTTGACCAAGACAACAGATTCGATATTGAATTCGACAACAACTCCATCTGAAGCTCCAAAAATTCAGGCTCAAGTATCCCCAACTGTCGCAGATAACTCGACATTGCCTCCTTCAGATTCCACAACAGAAGCTTCTGTGAATTCGACATCAATTGCTACATCAGAAGCTCCCTTGAACACAACAGATTCGAAATTGAATTCGACAACAACTCCATCTGGATCAACACCAGCTGCAGAAGTTCAGGCTCAAGTATCCCCAAATGTCGCAGATAACTCGACATTGCCTCCTTCAGATTCCACAACAGAAGCTTCTGTGAATTCGACATCAATTTCGACAACAGAAGCTCCCTTGATCAAGACAACAGATTCGATATTGAATTCGACAACAACTCCATCTGGATCAACACCAGCTGCAGAAGTTCAGGCTAAAGTATCCCCAACTGTCGAAGATAACTCAACATTGCCTCCTTCAGATTCCACAACAGAAGCTTCTGTGAATTCGTCATCATTTGCGACAACAGAAGCTCCCTTGATCAAGACAACAGATTCGATATTGAATTCGACAACAACTCCATCTGGATCAACACCAGCTGCAGAAGTTCAGGCTAAAGTATCCCCAACTGTCGCAGATAACTCGACATTGCCTCCTTCAGATTCCACAACAGAAGCTTCTGTGAATTCGACATCAATTGCTACATCAGAAGCTCCCTTGAACACAACAGATTCGAAATTGAATTCGACAACAACTCCATCTGGATCAACACCAGCTGCAGAAGTTCAGGCTCAAGTATCCCCAAATGTCGCAGATAACTCGACATTGCCTCCTTCAGATTCCACAACAGAAGCTTCTGTGAATTCGACATCAATTTCGACAACAGAAGCTCCCTTGATCAAGACAACAGATTCGATATTGAATTCGACAACAACTCCATCTGGATCAACACCAGCTGCAGAAGTTCAGGCTAAAGTATCCCCAACTGTCGAAGATAACTCAACATTGCCTCCTTCAGATTCCACAACAGAAGCTTCTGTGAATTCGACATCAATTTCGACAACAGAAGCTCCCTTGATCAAGACAACAGATTCGATATTGAATTCGACAACAACTCCATCTGGATCAACACCAGCTGCAGAAGTTCAGGCTAAAGTATCCCCAACTGTCGCAGATAACTCGACATTGCCTCCTTCAGATTCCACAACAGAAGCTTCTGTGAATTCGACATCATTTGCGACAACAGAAACTCCCTTGACCAAGACATCAGATTCGATATTGAATTCGACAACAACTCCATCTGGATCAACACCAGCTGTAGAAGTTCAGGCTCAAGTATCCCCAACTGTCGCAGATAACTCGACATTGCCTCCTTCTGATTCCACAACAAAAGCTTCTGTGAATTCGACATCAATTTCGACAACAGAAGCTCCCTTGATCAAGACAACAGATTCGATATTGAATTCGACAACAACTCCATCTGGATCAACACCAGCTGCAGAAGTTCAGGCTAAAGTATCCCCAACTGTCGCAGATAACTCGACATTGCCTCCTTCAGATTCCACAACAGAAGCTTCTGTGAATTCGACATCATTTGCGACAACAGAAACTCCCTTGACCAAGACAACAGATTCGATATTGAATTCGACAACAACTCCATCTGAAGCTCCAAAAATTCAGGCTCAAGTATTCCCAACTGTCGCAGATAACTCGACATTGCCTCCTTCAGATTCCACAACAGAAGCTTCTGTGAATTCGACATCAATTGCTACATCAGAAGCTCCCTTGAACACAACAGATTCGAAATTGAATTCGACAACAACTCCATCTGGATCAACACCAGCTGCAGAAGTTCAGGCTCAAGTATCCCCAAATGTCGCAGATAACTCGACATTGCCTCCTTCAGATTCCACAACAGAAGCTTCTGTGAATTCGACATCAATTTCGACAACAGAAGCTCCCTTGATCAAGACAACAGATTCGATATTGAATTCGACAACAACTCCATCTGGATCAACACCAGCTGCAGAAGTTCAGGCTAAAGTATCCCCAACTGTCGAAGATAACTCAACATTGCCTCCTTCAGATTCCACAACAGAAGCTTCTGTGAATTCGTCATCATTTGCGACAACAGAAACTCCCTTGACCAAGACAACAGATTCGATATTGAATTCGACATCAACTCCATCTGAAGCTCCAAAAATTCAGGCTCAAGTAGCCCCAACTGTCGCAGATAACTCGACATTGCCTCCTTCTGATTCCACAACAAAAGCTTCTGTGAATTCGACATCAATTTCGACAACAGAAGCTCCCTTGATCAAGACAACAGATTCGATATTGAATTCGACAACAACTCCATCTGGATCAACACCAGCTGCAGAAGTTCAGGCTAAAGTATCCCCAACTGTCGCAGATAACTCGACATTGCCTCCTTCAGATTCCACAACAGAAGCTTCTGTGAATTCGACATCAATTTCGACAACAGAAGCTCCCTTGATCAAGACAACAGATTCGATATTGAATTCGACAACAACTCCATCTGGATCAACACCAGCTGCAGAAGTTCAGGCTAAAGTATCCCCAACTGTCGCAGATACCTCGACATTGCCTCCTTCAGATTCCACAACAGAAGCTTCTGTGAATTCGACATCATTTGCGACAACAGAAACTCCCTTGATCAAGACAACAGATTCGATATCAAATTCGACAACAACTCCATCTGAAGCTCCAAAAATTCAGGCTCAAGTATCCCCAACTGTCGCAGATAACTCGACATTGCCTCCTTCAGATTCCACAACAGAAGCTTCTGTGAATTCGACATCAATTGCGACAACAGAAGCCCCCTTGACCAAGACAACAGATTCGGTATCGAATTCGACAACAACTCTGTTGTCATCTGATTCCACATTAAGTACCAATGCTTCGCAACGTCCAGTGCAAAGTCTTAGCAAAATTTCTAAAGACAATTCGACTTTAGCTCCAGTAGATTCTACAACAGATGTTCCTATAAATTTGTCGGCGGTCTCACCTAGCTATGTCAAGGAAGATACCAATGGAACACAATTGACTGTGCAAGTGTCTGAAAATGAAGAGGTTAAAACGGTTAAGATCAATAATCAAAGTGGAAATCCAACGTACGTATTTTTATTTTTTTCTAAAGGTTCAGGTCAAAAGGTTGATATTCAAAAGAACTGAAACCTTAAATAAATTATTATAATACGAGTATATAAGATTTAGAGAATTGTATCCAAACTATGAACCTTAATATATTTATTTCAAGTTTCTGGAAATATATATACTTGAGAAATTATTAAATTGGGCTTCTGAGATTTTTGTGCATGCTTGTATCTAAAATTAGGTTTGGTGCTTAATACTTACCAGAAGATTTTCACTCATACCTACATTTCTAATTTATTTAACTATAAGTTACAAACTTATATTTTGCACTCTTATTTTCTAGTTAATATATTCCAATAAAAGTCATAAGGCTTACGATGGTTTAAAAAAACGTGTTAACCTTTATTTCAAAACTTTGGGAATAGCTGATTACAGTCTTGACTTGGAAATTGGCTTAGGACTTGCTTCACCGTTGACTTTTGAAACGGTTGCACTTTCTGTCACTGCGGGCGGGCTCACTGTTGTGTCAACGGTGGTACCAGCGGTAGAGCTGGGTTCCACTGTACCGATGGTACCGCTGCTGGTACTGCTGCTTACAAGGCTGCTGTTGGTGTTACTACTGCTTATTCTGGGCTTGGCAGTGGTCGTTGAGGTGATACCGAATGGCACACTAATAAATCTGATCTCGGTTTTTGATATCGCGCTTTCTGTGTGTACGGCTGTTGTAGCAGTTGTCGTTGTTTTGGGTGTTCTTGTTGTGGTTGTGGTTGTCGTTGTGCTGGTGGTTCTAGGCGGCGTATCGGTCACAGTGCCGACGCCAGGCAAATACAGCGATAGTTCCGAGTCCATAATGGCTTCATAGTCTTTACCCACATCGGGAATGTTGTATACACTGTAAGCGTCTACAGCACGCGAGACGGAAACCTCTGGATGGGCTTTGCTCATATATTGATAGAACTCCATTGGAGCTGGAGTTGTTGTTGTGGTTGTGGTTGTGGTTGTTGGTGCTGGTGGTGGTGGTGTTGGTGTTGTAGCAGGTTCAGTGGCCAACAGGAAAAACACCTGTTTAGGCTCCGGCTCTGAGCTGGTGCTCTCAATGGTGGGTGTTGCTGTGGTGCTTTTGACTCGTCGCTGCTTGCCGGACTTACGCTTGCCCTCAGACTTGGACTTGTTCCTGAGAGTTTGATGCTGCTGGCAGGGTCCTTTGTTAAGGATGCGCATAGCTATTTATGGGGTGCATTTGGATATTTTAGTTGGCACAAGTGTAATTAAGGCTCTACTCACTTTGCTTGGTGTTGCACTCGCGTCGTCGCACCTCGCACTCATTGGCATATGTAACACCCTGTCCCAGGTGAAGTCCTGTCTCGGCGGCACAGACGGGCGTATATTTGGTGGTACATTTCATGTCATCACAGTTGGGTTGACAACGTTCCAGCTCAGTGCGTTCCAGCTCTATGTTTGACCCAGGGATCGTAACGGTTATGAGTAATATGTATGAAAATTATTGTTCATGAATTTCTTATATTAAACAATAGTAATAATAGTTTTAATTTCCATTATCATTAAATATAAATCAAATATATGATATAGTTTTGAAAGTACTTATAGTATTTGAAGTATATCGAATATTTTTTCGGATATCAATAAAATGGTTACAAATGGAGTTAATGGAGTTTTTCGTACCACAAATAACGTGGGGAGGCAGCTTAGATGCCTTGTAACTTACCAGTACCGTACTGGAAGAGCATCTTCATGTTGTGCGCCTCCAGTTTGCAGTCGTTCTCAAAGGAAAAGTACTTCTGGCCATTGGTGGCACACACAGGCTGACCGCCCGCCTTGCAGTTCGGCTGATGGTCCACATACTGATACTGAAAGGGTCCAAACTGTTCCTGGGTAGGATTGTTGACGGACTGGCTAAAGATCTTGGCATACTGGGCGTTGTCGTATTGAGAATCATTGTACTGCCATGCATCATCATTTGGTGTTTCTGCTTCAGCTCTGGCGCCTACTCCAGCTCCCGCTGACTGACCAAAGATCTGAGCATACTGAGAGTTGGTATAGTGAGGATCATTGTACTGCCAGGCATCGTTATTCTGCATTTCGGCTCGATCTCTGGGACCAGCTACAGCTCTGGTGCCCGCTCTGGCTCCAGTTACGGCTTCAGGTCCGTTTCCAGCTTTGGCTCCAGCTCTGAAGGCAGCTCTGCCTCCAGCCGCCACTCCAGGTCCGACTTCAGCTCTAGCGCCAGCTCGGATTCCAGTTGCGACTGCTACTTTGACTCCAGCTGATTGGGCAAAGATCTTACCATTCTGAGTGCTGGCATATTGATTGTACTTCCAGGTATCGATATCCTGAATTTCGGCTCCAGATCCAACTCTGGCTCTCGCTGCGTATTGAATTCGCTCTCCAGTTACGACTCTAGGTTTGGCTCCTGCCACAGCTTCAGTTGCGGTTCCAGATCCAGCTGCAGCTGCCAGGCTCATCAGCTGCCACCAGAGCAGCAACTCGCCTACGCGCCGTACTCCTCTTAGTTTCAATTGTAGTCGTTGCATCTTCGATTATTTCATTCACTCTGATCAGTCAGCTGCAGCCTCAGTGCGTTTTATACTTGGTTCACACTGTTGGTCATCTGGTAGAACGGAAGCTATCTATTTAGACCGCCTCCACAACGTGTCGATATGCAACCTTCACTTCGATGTAATCGCCGCTGGGCAAATGCATTTTTGCAGTCGCTGCAATCGACTCTCGACGCCACTGGGCCATGCCCAAGATAGCTGACTATTGGGTTAATGAACGCAACAGTTGGCCTAAAGATAGTTCACAACCATACATTAACTACAGAAGTATCTATAAATGTGCTTAGCTTGAAGTTTCAATGAATAAATGGCCCCGTTCACCAGCACAACTGAGCCCTGATCAACTATTACAGGTGATCGATAAGTTTGATACTTTCTAGTCAACTTTTTTTTTAAAAGGTGGCCCTAATGCATTGTCATACTGACAAAAATGTCGAAATGACTGATATTAGTCTTAAAGAATGCGCCTGAAAATAAGAAAGTGAATTCCGGCAGCGGAGGAAGACATTTTTGCAGAATTATCACAATTACTTAAAAGAATTGTACTATGATACATGTTACGAGAATAATAAATCTCGCAACTGATGAGCTTGAATGAAATATCTTTATAACCAAAATGTTTCTCATACAAAAACTCGGTATTCATCCGATTGTTCCTATGGCAGCTCAAAAATATAGAAATGTTTATGGCTTATGGAAATTGGAAATCTCGAAATAACATTTCTAGAAATAACAGTTCTCTGCGCCCCGAGCATACCCCAAGATAAAAATTCTCATCCATACATTAGTGTGAATTGAAGCTCCCAAGCGAAAGCTTTTTGCAAAGATGGGCGTTCAAAGCTTAAGAACTGGCAGCTAGCATGTGGTGAAAAGCTCGCAAAGCACTTACCATAAATGTGTGCTTGCTATAATACTGTTATAATACTTTTCATACAATTCAAGCATGTTTTTCTTGGGACTGAAAATGTGAGGTTAGGTAAATGTTATAGTCGAAATTTTCCACTTATTCGAAAAATATATTTGTAGTCAGTTAGCCTTAATTTCCATTACCATCGAGACTGCATTTGATTGTTGTGAACAACATACTGCATCTGTACATACTATACATACACTTATTATGTAAATATGGAAAATTCCGACGACAGACGTCTGCTGTTAACACATTTCAATAGCTTCAATTAATTATGCTAAATAGTATTTGAAAATTTGAGTCGATTCCCAATGGTTCCATACCCAAATGCGCCCAAGTAACATGTGCGGATTGCTATTGATATGTAGTTGGCGGTTGGTTAGAGCAAATAGTATCTATAGTACATTCCTCAATACCCAATATCTCATTTCCCCAATTATGCAAGTAAACAAAGAAGTCTCTACCCTGAGGCTTGTTTCAGATTAAAATGGTTTGAAATTCGCCGACTAAGCTATGCGTATACTACCAATAAGAACAGTTTATTATACTTATTTATAATTATGTATTATGTATTCGTATTATACAGATTCGTTTCAGATTCGCCAAAGTTTATGTACTTAAATGCCATGTTTCTGTTCAAAAATGATTTTCATGTCTTCAGTGAACGCAATCTTCATCCATTCGAGGTACCGTTCAGCTAGAGATATATCGAAGACCTTTAGGACTGGGAGAAGGATAAGTTATCTGCTGAAAACTTACTGTTTCAAATGATGGGCCTACTGGTACAATATTCCCAGTAACTGCATTCAGCTGCAATAATTGAACTAAAATATTTAACGCAACCCGCGCGCCCTCTTGCATTTGCAATTGGTAAGTGAAGGCGTGGTACCGATTTGCTAGAAGAAATGGGATGGATGGAAAGAATCCAGTTCCAGAAAGAATTTATTTCTTGATTCGAAATTCATCGAGCCTGTAACTTACTAAAATGCTCTCTAAGAATATAAATTAATTGTTTTTGTTTTTGTTTGTTTCTGTTTCTGTTTGCCGTATAGAGGATTCATACGAAAAGTTTCTTTTTTATGGTCAAGTGTAAAAATATGTAGCATCTGGAAATAGGTATTATCAGTATCAGTATCAAAAGTTTACCACTCGCGAAACACTCTCACAGACCTTGAAGTGTTAACTCACTCATAATCACTCTTACAATTTTGCCTCACCGAACATGAAAATTAATAATAACGAAGACTAATTATTATAATTTTCCGATTTTTGAATAAATTTTGAGCCGAAAAGGTTGTTTGCTGTTCGAACGTTCGAAACACACTGAATATATTTCTACTGGGATACAAGTATCGATGAAAAATCAGTTGCAGGGCCTACTAAATTTCAGAAATTCCTAGAGTTTCAAAAGACTACTAAGTTTAGAAATATTCAATATAATTATACATTCAACATTTGTAACAAATGTAATCTGCTTATAATGCAAATCAAAAAAAGTCCAACCAGAATCGTGGAAAATTGAGGAAAACTTTTGTATGCAACTTTTTTGTTCACCATCCTTTCGGCTTTAAGCTCACTTTCAAGAATCTACACAAAAAGTCATTTCACTCATATTTCACAGATTCTTAAAATTCCATCCCCATGGGCGGCAATCGGGGCTCTCAAATTTGTATGGGCGAAACTCTAATCTTAATCCAATCACCTTCAAACTCTTTTTTAAAGCCTTTCACGTAAAATAACTCGAACCGTGTTTCACTGATTTTGGGAAATTCACACACAAAGTTGGAAAATCGATGGAAAACTCGGGTACTCTAAATATTTAAATTTCATGGCTTCAAGCTAATTTTCAAGGTTCTACAAAAAAAAAATATATTTTGTGCTCAAGGATTTTGGGATATCTACAACCATCTCGGTTGGAAAATTCGCGGAAAATGGTTGTTGTTGAAAGTTGAATCTAATAAATATGAAATAATTTCTTTCCTGTGCTATCATCATTAAGAACAAACAGGCATAATTGGCAGAATTACACATATAACATCTGCAACAAATTATGTATATTCTCATACATCAAAATTGGTGTGTTTAATGTTCGTGTGCCAATGTTATATACGAAGATTCATACAGAGTTTGGTTGCTCTAGCTTCATATGGATAGACAGGCAGTCGGACAAGCAGAATGAACTTTAATCCTTTAAATATATAATATGTCCTTTTTTGCTCCTTTTCTCTCCATCTCTGGCAGTTGTTGAGCAGCAACTTTAAACGGAGTGCTCCTTATTGCTCCTTTCGACTCTCCTGACACTGGAGGCGGCTGTGACTTCTGCGAACCTGAGCTGAGCTGAGCTGAGCTGAAAATAACAGCGCTTATCAGCGCTTATCTGCGAGCTGATGTTTCTGTAGATGCTCACACAAATAGAAGTATGAAGTTGAGATGACGGAATGTTCAATTGATTTTGGCTGCAAAAATGCTATTAGTTTGTTTTTTTTATCCTTGTGAGGGTGTTAAAGTTCTTTCGCTATATGCAATGAAGAACAACAAGCGATTTCCGGCACTGAAGGCAGTATTTATACATAAGTCCATCCTTTACTTATATTCAAATCAATTTTCATTTATTTTATTGTTAAATTCCATTCTGTTTGCTCCTTATTTGTATTCAAAACTGGCTTCTAATTGTTAAATGCCACCATCAAATCTTATTTGATAATTGATGGCTGTCAAATCAACTCGAACTTTCCTTAGATGTGCATTAAACTATATTAACATATTGAGTTCTTTTGTATAACGAATATTTCTGTACATATATTCTTCTTTTTATTGTTTTTGCTGGAGACTGAGATGGAGACGGAGAGATGGGCAGGAGAGTAAGCTCAAGAAGTCAAAATAAAATCCTAATAAAATGCATTAAATATAAAGTTCAGAACAAAATAATGCCAAATTTAACCTCCAATCCTCGTAATTCCCCATGTGCGAGTACATCAGATATATACATATATATATTTGTGTTAAGTTTGCTATATAAGCCAGTTTGATGGCACCACGGGCCTCCCTTGCCTTTACTTGATAAGGCAGGCAAGGATCTTAAAACAATAATTAAATTCTCAATTCCAAATGGCAATAAAGTAGTTTAAGTTTAGAAATGCTGCATGTTTTCACCAATGCATTGTCTCTTGCCCCTCCCTGCTTTGTCTGTATGATTGAGTTCAGTTTATCCTCCAATATTGCATACACACACTTTCCGACGGCACTGTAATGCTGCCCTGCTGCTGGCCTTGTTGATCCTTGTTGTTAATGCACATTCTGTAGTCAAGTTTTGTTATCCAGCTATTGCGCCGGCATCATCATCATTCTCATAATACAAGTATTAAGCACCGCACAAAAATGTCCTGCGGAATTTTTCGGATTGCATCAAAGTCATAATAAAATGTTTTCTATTCAAAATGTAATAAGGCAGAGCCTCGTCGGCCTGCTGTTGGGTTATACTCTTTCAGTAATTTAATTTAAAGACAAACTCAGTTCTCGGCCGACACTTCCTCTGGCAGCTACTTGATAAAGCGATCAGAGTCTTATCAAACTATACAAAATTTAATAGAGCTCTCATTTACTGTGTTTGCTTGAAATATCTGTAGAGGCAAACAAGTTTTTTATACAAAAACCCATTTTTCATGTGTTTGTTTCTATGACATCGATATGTTATAGTAATCCGATCCAGCTGGTTCTGGCAAACATATGTATTGGCTGCAGCAAGGAGTCACTGTCCCAAGTTCCAACAAGATAGCTCTAGAACTAGAGAGACTAGTTTGCTTTGAAACACAGAGAAAGGAGGACATTGCTAAATCGACTCGTGAATTGATGCTGATCCGGAATATATATGTTTTTAAGTGTACCCAGGGGCATAGTAACCTGTATACGCTTAAAGTACTAAACGATTTGGTATTTTAGCAGTAAGTTTCTTATGAAAAACTTGAAATGCATGCAATTGTTTTTGTAAGGCTCTCAGCTCCAAGTTGTTGCCCTTCCCGTCCCTATGAGCTGTGTTTGTTGTTGTCTGTGCTGTTACGCTTTTTATGGCTCTCAGTTAAAGCCCCTCCCCTCCGACTCCCCCTCTGTTAACTGCATTGTGCCCCGAGTGTGCTT
This sequence comes from Hirtodrosophila confusa, assembly GCA_035043065.1. Classification (NCBI taxonomy): domain Eukaryota; kingdom Metazoa; phylum Arthropoda; class Insecta; order Diptera; family Drosophilidae; genus Hirtodrosophila; species Hirtodrosophila confusa. The sequence continues at coordinate 13,883,594 of JAWNNI010000242.1, read as the reverse complement.
GTATAACATAAGTGTGAGCTTTGTTTTTTACTTTGAGGTTTCATTTAGCGTTCCACGTGTCGAGTATACTCTGAGGTTTAGGCTACCGAAATATTTGAATATGAATTCCAGTTTGGGCAGTAAATGTGCTATCTGGGAGAAAAGTATACTTTTCATCCTTGTATTGCCATTGCTGCCAAGTGCGCATCTCATACACAAATCGCCTTTCGGATGGTCCTTTTTCAGCCCCTATCAGTAATCGAGTGCCTCTACTCCATTTCCCTTTAGAAGAGCATCTCTATTAAGGCAACAACCAAGGCTTTCATCGGAAATACTTAAGCGGATAGCCCCCACAAGAAGGAACAACAGTTTCGATAAGATTTATGCGTCTTTAATTAAAATTATTATGCCAAGAACGCAGTCAAGAATCAGTGTGCGAAATCTTCAAGTGGGTCGATCAAATACTATTGAAAGTGGAAAAGTTTCCTTCTCCATATTTGTAAGTTTGTTAAGATGTGTAGACAGCTTCTCCTAATGTTCCAATCCGCGCGCCCTCATATCTTGGAAACTGAAGCGTGGTACCAACATTCTTGAGCTAAATGGAGTTATTAATTAGGGTCTTCAAAAGAACTTCGTTGCAGCTGTTACTTACTTATTTGCAAAACATAATTAGCCTGAATTTTTGAGTTGCGGTAATGAGATACTCTCCATGTTGCTCTTTATTGTGAAATCGTTTTTTAATTGGACCAGCTAATAGGTACAATCAGTATCAGTATCAGTATCAATATCAGCATCAAAGCATACACTTACCTTTTTTTTTACCCTAAACTGCAAGCAAAGTTTGTTATTGCCTGAAACTTATAGCCAAAAAACACTTAAAATTTTGCCAAATAATAAAAAAATATTATTATTTAAGAATTTGTTATATTTTTTTTTTTTTAAAATTTTGAGCCGAAAATGTTGTGTGCTGCTTGAATGCTTAGAGCACACTGAATATGTTTCTACTGAGACACAGGCTCGACGAAAATTCAGTTGCAGCGCCTACTATATTTCAGAAATCATTAGAGATACCAAAGGCTACTAAGTTGACATATTTAAATCCGATTTTTATTTGCAATCAGTCAATGTCAATGTGAAGTTTCGAATTGACAGTGTAGAAAGTTTAGAAATACAAAAGTGTATTAACAGTTTAACTGGGAAAGCGAAATGGTTGCTCCAGCGGATGATTCCTTTCGAGGCAAAGTGTGGTCTATCAGGTTGTGGGCAAGTGTGTGAGTGCAAAGACATCCCTGTGTAACTGTACTGTATACTACAAACTCTTGCTCAATATTTATCCTTAGACCGCGATGCAGCATTGACAATCCTTCGAAGCATCTTAACGTTTGAACTCGCTCCCGGAAGTCCATCCGGGTTTCAGGATGGATTTGTGGAGAAATAGCTTGTTGCTAAGCCAGAACATTTCTCAAGATTTGTATGCAGTTGCTCCTTCCAGTCTTCTGTTGAGAGTCAGTCCAAGATACTGGACCTCATTGACAGATTTGACAATGTATTTTGCATTCTTTATTTCGATGTCATCTCCTATGTATGCCACATACAAGTGGCATTTCGCATTAAACCGCTTTAGCCAGGCTGCCTCTAATTTGCCTCCTGCGAGTAGGTCGGCAGCCCTAACCCAAGATTCAGGATACTGTCGTATAAACAAGTTCCCCCTTTCTACAATCCAAATTATAAAACTAAGAATATTTACTTCATAAATGAGAAACCATGTTTATATAGTTTTGATTAGCGTATGTATGTATATTTATATAAATGTTGCAGAAAATGATATAGAACTATCATGTTCAGACTTCTTTAAACGCAATCCTCGCGACTTCACCCCTCAGGGAAACCGTGGTACCGTTCATCTATAGGAGAGAAATGAGTATCCTTAGAATATGGAAGACAGCTGAATACTAACCGAAATAATTACGTCCGATATGACAACTAAAGGTAAAATCCCAAGTATAGTTTAATCAGAGTCGAGGTCCTGTTCGACGTGAGCCGCGCGCCCCTCCGCCTATAAGCAGGGCGTGGTATCGTCTTGCTGGAAGAAAACAGGATGCGGATAAAGGAATTCTAGTTAGCACTTGCTAGTTCTTCAAAGCGATTTCAATCGAACGGCGACTTACTTATACGTCATTTACCGATATGTAATAATTAAAAGTCAATACATACTCTTCCCAATTTTGTTAAGCACAATATACAAAATAATATTTATAATTTAGCTGGTTCGTTTTTTTTTCGAATTTTTTTTATAAATTTTGAACCGAAAATGGTGTTTGCCACACGAGCTCTGAGGGTAGAATGAAAAATATGTTTCCTAGCAAACCCTACCTTAAAAAAATTAACAAACTTGCCTGGCCTACTAGGTTTCAGAAATCAACTTAGTTGAGATGGAATAGAAAGTGTAGCAATATTCAATTTAAAATATCTTATTGAGTAAGGAAACTTACAAACACAATATAGTTCTAAGCCGAATTCCAGTATATTCCGATTGAGAAGCCTCCACAAGCGAAATTTGGGAAGGGAAACATATTATTTTAGGGAGATTTTTTGCATGGAAAAGAATTCTGTTGCTTTTTCGATACAAAGATCCTTTCAATATGAGTCCAATCAGTTTGTTTCGGACCATACCTATTGAATTCCTTTCTACTGGGATTCTTAGAAAGTGTTCCTCAACAATATATTTCCAACTCATAGAACTTTGTTAAAACTGCGCCCATTGCCACGCGGATTGTTTCTGTCGTCATCTTTTCACTTCATGTATTTAAATTCGATTCATTATTATAATCGAATTAGAGTCAAATTCACCGCAAATTTGGCAAAAAGGATTGGGGTCGCGAAAATGTGGTTATTATTTGAAAATAAAGGAAAGTCGCCTCAGCTGCTATTCTGAATACTGCAAATAATAATATCAATAATTGTATTTTGATAAATCAGCTATTAAGTCTATGGATGTAAATAGCGCACACACACACACACATACACACACACACACACACACACACACACACACACACACACACACATAGACAGACACACACATTTTAGGCCCCTAAAAATGATACCATAAAGTATCTGAACATCTCATCATGATGTTAACAACCCCCCATCGAGTAATCGATCATCATTGCACCCCTTAATCCTCAGCCCCTCAGGCCCCCGCTCCTTAATTTGTATAAATTATTTAAATATTGATTTATTAGTTGAAAATGTTACATCTAATTTAATAGGCCGCCGTCTGGGCTGGTTGGGCTGGCTGGGCGGAGCAGGGCGGGCCAGCTGGTCGTGGGGGAATTGGAAGTAAATTTATGGGAGCCCCACATCATCAGTTAGGGGCTGGATGGCGCTCCCATATAATACATACTCGTATTATAGGTAAGCGGCATAAATTGAAAATTAAATGTGTGGGAGGGGAGGCTGTCAAGCCTTTGACAACAGGCTGAAACATGGCCACAGATTGTTGTAAGTTGCTGTTGCAAGTGCTGCTATTGGAATTGTTGTTGTTGTTGCTGCTTGCTACTTGATGGTTGCCAGCTAAATGAAAACTCGTTTATTAATCTCAGTGCGTGTGATGTTCCTCGGCCTTAGCTGCAAACAAGGCAAACGCGACTCTGCTTTTGGTGCAGGCATCTCATGGTCAAAATAAGCTTGCTTCCCATGCAAGGCGAACACACCCACACACACACACCCACAAACACACACACCTACACACATGTATGCAAAGTTTATCCAGCGTCCATTTTGCACATTAATTTACTAACCTTTTTGCGCCTTTTGCATAGTTTTCCAACTGCGCCCCACTTACACACACACACTCACACACACACACTCACACACACACACTCACACACACACACATATACATACATAGATGTATGTGTAGACGTGCTCCTTCCAATCACGGCTACCTAGACTTCACATGGACCTGCTCGGCCGTATCCGTGTCTCCTGTGTAGGCTTTACAATATGCGGCTAGCACAGTTCGCAAAGCATATGGACATACACTGAGAAAAAAAAACAGTGAGAGGGTATTTGGTGGACTTGTGGCAGGTGAACTCAGCGAAATCTTCAAGCTTCATGAACAAAACTTATGCCAAAACAATACAGAAGCCCAAATCTTAGCAAATAAACATATCCAATATAGTATGAGCGGTATTTTCCAACACTACAGTCTCCTTGAGTTGTCGGAACAAAAAAGATTGTCGACTTTAGTCGAGGATACAACTTTCAAATACATATTCGTACACTTACATGTGCTGCTTCCCCACGCTCTGCAGTAATTTCTGTGAATTCTGTTTGTTGAATAACTTTCATGTTTATTATCCGATCAAATTTGTACAGTAGATTAACAGTGACCCAAGTATTATAAATGCCAATTCCCAAAGGTATATCTTTAAGGTTGTCCTCAAAAATCGTTTTAATCGATTTGCCAGGTAACGGGAAGGGCAATATATGAAAACTGAAACAAACTTGAGCTGCGTACAGTATACAGAGACCTATATTTCTAATTTGGTTTGCTTGCTGAGACAGACAGACAGACGAACAAGGCTAAATCAACTCAGTTATTGATAATGATCAAGAATATATATACTTTATAGGAACGGACATATCTCCTTCTGCCTGTTAGGGGGAGTAAAATGGTGGACAGCTCTGTCTGCCTCTGGACTGTTTACAAGAAACAAATATATATGTATATTTAGCGACCTTTCTAGTTTATAGATTGGGATTGAGAAAACAAACGCAGGTTCCCGACGGCAGTACACTCTGTTTCCAGTTTGTTGCATTGTCCTTATTTGTGGGGGCAAACACAGTATTCCCCATGTCAAATTTTGGTACTAAAGCGTCGAGGGAGATGTAGACTGTCCTCATTTGCGTGTGGGGCGAAGGGATGAAATATTGTTATTGAATCAAATTTGTCAAGGAAGTCAATGTTAGTCTATGAGTCAAACTTGATGACTCGACTCTAGCTAGCTTGGTGATTTGGCTCATAAGCAGGGGAGTTGTTTTTCATACAAAACTATAAACTAGAAAGGTCGCTAACAACCAACAATTAGTTTTTTGAACTAAATTGAAACTAATTTGGATTAATTTGACCAAAAGAATTTGGCTGAGTTTTCACTAAATACGCAAGCGATGAATGTCAAAGCATTTAAATATTTTCATGAAAAATGTATTTCCATGCCCGACGTACATACATGTGTGCACTAATTATTAGCTTTGTCTGGTTCTGCTCATCCCTTTCCTGTTAAAATTAATTAATTTTTTCATTCTCAATCATTTGTTTCTGTTTGCACAATCATTTTTAATGAATTTTTTCCGAAAATGTTCAAATTTCTTTCTCCTCAGTGTAGACTCTTGGGTGTGAGTGGGAGGCAGGAATGCGGCTTGGGTGGTTGGCACTTTTGTTGTCGGGGTCCTTTGGCGCCTCTACACCTTACTCGTACAACGTATGATGAATGTGTGACATTTTTGCAGCTTGTTTGTTTGTTTATTGTTTGCGCTTTCTACTTGTACATTGCGCGACGGCCTCTGCCGATGTCCTGCTGCTGTGTGATGTCCTGCATCACACACACAAGAAACCAAGCAAGGCATTGCAAAACAAATAAGAATGCTATAGTCAACAGAGTGAACATTCCCGGTATTGTTCGCCAGCCTGGTGAACTCCTTTTGAGCACAATGCGACTGAATATTATACAATTTTTAAAATTTAAGACTTACTTGATTTGCGCAGCACTTAAGAGAAACTACATACCAAATTTCTTGGTTCTAACTCGCATGGTTATTGAGTATGAATAGTCTATTGTTCTGAATCTAAGCTCTGGGTTCGGTTCCGAAACACGCTCCTACATGCCCCAGAATCGGGGTTTTATTTGATTTCGAACTTTGATTCGACAGATTATATTTTTAGCAATTTTTTCAATCAAATAGTTTTATTTTTAATATTTACATAACTCAATAATCAATAAAAATGTTTGTAAGTAGTCAGACAAAAATGTAAATGCATTTCGTTTAAGGACGAAAAAAATGGAATGCTGAATGAATTTAATGAGCCAAACTCTTTTGATATACAATTGGTTCGCTACGGGGAACTTTTTTGGTTTGCAATGCATGGTTTGCTTCGGTAGAGGAATTCCAGCTTCAATAAGTAAGAATGCTATAGTCGAGTATACCCGACTACAAAACTCCCTGTACCCAGGTCAAATATTTCCGATCGCATCTTCGTACACTTACACATACACACACACATACACAAATACGCACACACACGAGCCACAGCGCATTTGAAATGGTGGCTGTGCTTCTTCTTCCCCCCCCCCCCCCCCACCCAACGCAGCACTGAATCTTGTTTGTTGAATAACTTCCGTGTTCATTATCCGATCGACTTGAAATTAAAACAGTAGAAAAGAATGATTGAAGTATTGCACATGTCAAATCCCAAAGCTATATTTAGAAAATTGTTGCTGAAAAACGGTTTTTATCGAATTGCGGGGGAACGGGGGAAGATATCTGAAATATGAAACAATTTTGATCTGCGTATGGTATACAGGAACCTACATTTGGTGTCTCTGGCTCTTATAGATGCTGAGATCGACGCGTACATACGGACAGACAGACGGACATGGCCAAATCGAAATTTCTTTTGATACTGATCAAGAATAGATATACTTTACAGGGTCGGAGATGTCTCCTTCTGCCTATTACATACATTTGCACAGATTTAGTACCCCCTTTTACCCATTTTATGGGTACAGGGAGTAAAAATGTGTAAGAATATAAGATGGGAGTGGAAAGTAAAGTCCCATCGTTAGGAGGTTGCACACTCCCGTCAAATTATAGCAGTTATATATAGTTATATTGGCGGGGGCGGGGGCGGGGCTTGCAAGTAAAATCAGTGCAGTTTCGCATTTCAAATGTTCATAAATGTATTAAGTTCTGTGCCCTTTAATTGGTTGCATTGTAATTAGAGTGAAATCCTAGCTGTCGATTGAAATTCCAACAGTTATAATTAGATGCAACAACATTTGTGCTAATGAATTGATGGCAGCGCTTTTATTAGGAGTTTGAGTATGTCAGCCATTGAATGCACTTCAAGTGGAGTAAGGACCAATTCAGGACACGCAGACAATAGTTGCCATGCAATTATAATCCGGTATTCAGAATCTGGGAGTAGCCTTTGTCACTCCTCGTCTAATTCCAATGCATTTCAAACTCAACAAGCTTCAGAGTTGATTAAATTAATATTCGCACGAGCGATTTCAAATACCACACAACAATTTTTATAGATGGAATGCGAGAACAAAATATTTCCTGGGGCAAAGCCGAACTAACACTATTTCTTTCTGGTGTAGTTGATTGCTATGACTATTTCAATCTAAGCATTAGTTGTAAAAATAAATAATAAAAGTTCTACAAAAAATGTACCCGGGAAGTTTCTTAATAAGGAAATTTAGACATTTGTTTTTTTAAGAACAGCTTAAATTGCCATAAATATTTGATTTGTTATGGGGAATACTGTGTTCATATATGATTTAAGATCATAGCAAATGTTTGACATTTCATTATGATGATTACGTTTAGTACTCAGCTTGTTTATTTTTTTATATTTTATTTATTTATTTGGCCGACAAACAATGCTGTCGTCTATAGTATGAAACATTATATTAAAATAATTCATTTAAAAGCATGGAACAGCCTAAAAGAATTTATATAAACCGACACTGACCCATCCGACTAGTTATGCCCCGAATCACAGCCTATCCCTGAATATAAATTGAAATTGACTCAAAATGGTAGAAAAATTAGACTATATACTAGGTAAAAATAAAATCATACAATTAAATGAAAGAAGATAAAACTTAGAGAAAGAGATATGTAGAGTAATAGAGTGAGAGTAAAGGAGAATTAAAGGGTGGGTGAAGAGAAATGGGAAGGTATTGAAGTGGAAAGTGGGTATAGAATAAATTTAAAAAAAGAAGATAATATAGATAGATTGGGAAATCAATGATCCGGTGGGGGAGAGTTCAATTGCCTCTCCGGCTAGCTATGCCTCTACCCACAGCGGTATATGGTCAGTGAATTCTTGGAAATAACTTGAAAGGGAAGATTTAAGGGAAGAGAGAGATGGTTCTGAAAAGAACAGATCGGAAAGACTATTATAGTGCCTGCATAGGGCACGAAAAGGACTAGGGCGTAGTCAGTTGTGGACGTGGGTAAAAGTAGGGTGCTAAAGTTCCTATTGGGTCTAAAGGGAATAGAGAAGTTGAGGCGACATAAGATTGGGGAATCTATGTCGCCGGCTTACCTGTGCTTATCCTGAGAATTCCTTTCATTACTCAACTTATTCCCATAGCCTTACAGGCGGTATTTTCATATTATCACGACATTTGTAACGCTTTAAAAAAGACGTTTCCCATAGAACAAAGAACTCATATTCCTGGACCATTGTTGAATCATATGCGAAGCCATACTGAACAAAACGGAGTTTCAACATGCTCCTAAGATGTTAAGAAAATTTGATAAGAATCAAATCATTATATGTTATGGACACAATCGGATGAAAAATGAGTTTTTATGAGGGACATCAGGTCTACACATTTTAAATAAGTAACCAAGAGAGTTCTCAGAGTCATCAAATTGATTATGTGTCATAGCTATTGCTAGGATATGCTCAGACATACATACGTGTGTGTGTGTGTGTGTGTGTGTGTGTGTGTGTGTGTGTGTGTGTGTGTGTGATCTGTACCTAAGCACAACATATGTGGCAAGTGCGGACTGTGGTACGAGCTGTGTGGCATGCCACATTAAAAAACTTGTAATACCTTTGCATAAGCTCAAAGAGCAACTTTTGCCAGCTTCGGGTCCATATTTACCGCACGTGCCTGTGTATGTGTGTAAGCAGTTTAATAAATTGTATCTTCTGCTCCACACACACACACACACACACACACACACACACACACACACACACACACACAGAGACAGACAGGCACACACACGCGCACGCATAAGCATATGTAGATTACATTGCTGAGAGAGGGGGTTGCTGTGCTTGGGAGGGGCGAGGTGTGTGTGGCCCATAGACCAGCCATGCTTTTCAATTTTCAATAACGGTTAAGCAATAAACTTTCACAACTTTCACAGTTTGTGTTTTGGGCTGTTGATCGAAAACTTTCGCCAAAATTCAGATACATGTGAATGGACTCAGATACAAGATACAATATACAATATACAATATACAATATGCGAGATACTTTGATATTGATTACATATTTGACTAAGTCCGACGACCATTGTTAGACCCAGCAGATATTGAAAAGCTCAGGAAATAGCATAGGAGTCTGCTCGCAAGGAAGCAAAAAGTTTTGGGCATAAACAAGCCAAAACTCACATATTCCTTGTCCCACAAAATTACTTTATATGACTTATCATGCTTATAATAGACCAGCTGGTATTAGATTGAAATGCATTTTGTTGAACTTGTCTACTTTCTGCAATTGTAGGAAATACACAGAAATTGCGTGCCTCTATTTTCCCGCTCGTGGTGGTAGATATTTCTAAATCTGAAATTGAGCTTGAAGCCAAATGGCCAAAAAGTGGTTTTCTAGAACTTTCCACCCTTTTACCAATAGTCCTGTTGAATTTTTCAAGCTCGATGAGCGTCAGCTACAATTATTTTTGTTTTTTTGCTTCGAAAAATGTTGCATACCAGAGATTTCCATTCATTTTGCGACCATGGGAGTAGCTGAAGGGTTTTCTCAGTTTTCGTATAGAGCTTACAGTTTTCAAAACTCGGTACAGGTCAGCTTTAATTATTTTCTGGTGTAAAGCTGGCGTCAACCGTACGAAAGGCAAAAAAGGCTGGCCAGAGTTTTCTATCCATTTGGCAACAGTAAGGGGGAGTTTTCAAACTCTATTGAATTATTGGGAATCGCACGAAATTGTAAAAAAGTTGCCTGTGAAGGATTTTCACCCATTTTCCGTTTGAAAAGGTAAGCCACGTATCGAGTTATTTTACGTGAAGAGCTTTGAAAATGAGTTTGAAACTGATCGGACTAAAAGTAGACTTTTGCCCATACAACTTTGAGTCCCCCTTTTTTCGGCCATGAGGGTAGATTTCCCAAAGTCAGTGAAATATGTGTCAAATACATTTCCGTTTCAGTTTCAGATTTTCACACTCTAACCGCTGGATTAGGTCCAAATCATATACTTATACTCTGTTCCCAAAGAATGTTTGGGCTTGTGCACTGTCCCCTTCGCAATTTTCAAAGAAATTCAGTTTTTTTTTGAATATGCAAAAAGGTGAAGTGTCATGTCAATTTTCGATTAAGTGTGAAATTTCGAGATTTAAAATTTCTTACTTTTATTTGCTAAACTAAATAACGAACTAAAAGTAAACTGAGTATACGAGTAGTAGTAGTTAAAAAAGTAGTTAACATTATATAAATAAACAAATAGGAGTACTTGTTCTTAAATATGTTTTATCAGACCATGTTGAATGTACATCAGTCTATTGTTACTCCCTGTACACATAAAATGGGTAAAAAGGGGATACTAAATCTGTGCAAATGTATGTAACAGGCAGAAAGAGACATCTCCGACCCTATAAAGTATATATATTCTTGATCAGTATCAAAAGAGATTTCGATTTGGCTATGTCCGTCCGTCTGTCCGTCTGTTCGTCCGTCCGTCTGTCCGTCTGTCCGTCCGTATGTATGAACGCAAGGATCTCAGCAACTATAAGAGCTAGAGACACCAAATTTGGAATGTAGGTTCCTGTATAGCATACGCAGATCAAACTTGTTTCATATTTCAGACATCTCCCCCGTTCCCCCGCAAATCGATTAAAACCGTTTTACAGTAACAATTTTTAAGATATAGCTTTAAGATTTGGCATGTACAATACTTTAGTCTCTCTTAATCTACTGTTCAAATTTCAAGTCGATCGGATAATAAACACGGAAGTTATTCACGAAAGAAGATTCAGTGATGCAGCGAGAGGGGGAAGAAGAAGCACAGCCACCAATTAAAATGCCTCGCTTGCGCTGTCGCTCTTGCCGCCTGTGTGTATGCGTCTTTGTGTATGTGTGTATGTATGTGTAAGTGGACGTAGATGTGATTGGATGTTTTAGACCTGGGTACAGGGAGTTTCGTAGTCGGGTATACTCGACTATAGCGTTCTTACTTGTTTGATGCTAATCGATAATCTCGTAAATATCGATTGGCTCGATATACACCAGAGAACTGCATTGGGTATGCCCAGTGATGACACGATTAATCATATGATACACATTAATCGATTAATTTGTCTCAATTCAAAATGGGTTTCGATTAATTGAATCCTCAATCGATTATATGCTCAAATAATCGCAACATACAGAAAAGTGTGGAAATATTATTCCAAAGCTAATGAAAAAGAGGTACAGTGCCGATTGTATGAAAAGCAACTAAAATGGTGCAGAAACACAACAAACATGCATCGGCATTAACATGTAAAGTATCAAAAATTGATGAAATCATTTGATTAATCGATTTGTTTCATTATTCTTCGACTAATTGCGATTAATAATCGCTCATTTTAAATTAACCATATGATTCAATAAAGTTTTGCGCACAAATTGAGTTTTCTGTCTAAGCTGAGTCTCTTTAATTGAGACTTGCCAGCGATTTTTGTTGGTTTTCGATGCACAAATAAGCACGAACCGAACCGAACCGTTTTAGTGCAAATTAATAACTGATTTATTCATTCAAAATAAGATCTCAAACATTTGCTCAAGACAAAATTCTGAAGGCTACGTGACTTTGATCCTTGACTTTGCCTTTGAGAATGCAAAAGACTTCTCTGCTTGGGATGGGGGAGAGAACTGCTCACGTCACTCTCAAGCAGAAATGTTCGAACACAAGTATGTAGGTATGAGATGCCAGACTTCATTTGCGTGTCGAGTAGTTGAATTCGTTGCATGCTACATGCAGAGTCTAGTTGTGCCCATGTGTGTTTCTCGCTGTGAGTGCTTACTGAAAGCCTCAATCAAATTTAGGTAATTTCCTTGCATGCCTGATAAAAGGTCGGGTTGTGCCCATTTTGCACAGCAACGACGCCGTGTTGGCCCAGTTTTTCCCGAGCATTTTGCCCGGCGGTACATTGAACAGAAAATGCACAGCCGCAATGCAATTTTGTTTGCAATACATGTCAAAGGCTATAATTCAAATGAAAATAAGTTATTTGTGTCACTTATATAACAACCAAAACAGATTTCCAACATTTAAAATACTTAAAGTACACAAATTTAGATATAGGTTAAAGCATTTCATGGTTCGCAATATCTTAAGCGATAATAATGTAAAGTTTATCGTAGAGTTACAAAATAATAATTAAAAATATTTAATGAATTTGAAAACATTTTCAATGCAAATTCTGTCGGGTCACAATGTTACGGTTACGGTTACGATAAACGGTGACCAACTAATTCGGCACTCTAGTCGCTATAAGGGAAGGCTAGTGAACCATCCTAACCACTTAGCCAACAGACTGAACAGAAGACCCCAAAGGACCTCCCCAGTAGGAGAGTCCTTGAACAGCTGTCAGCTGACTGTTACAAAACGGCTGCTCGGGTACTCCAGTGTTCGTATACTCCATGAGTTCTTTCAAAATCTTAGCCCACACAAAGAATTGAAATGGCGCAAGGAATGTTTTAATGTTCCAGTAGCAGTTACTTATGTATAGTATAAGTATTTGAAATGTCTACTCCAGAGTACGGAGTGTGTGGGGCTTATAATGCTTTGATTGTTTATCTTATGCGTGATACTTGGCATTAATCAGGCGTGATGCATTGGAAATACTACGGGCTCATTTGTTCAATCTTAACTTGGACCTCAGTCTTGACCTCAGTCTTGACCTCAGTCTTGACCTCATCCTCGACATTAACTTTGATCTTCTCCATAGGTTTTTCAATTTTGAAGGTTAGCGGATCTTTCAGCCTCCGATTCGTGCGGGGCATCGTCAGAAATGGCACTTTGGAGTATACGCACTCAATCTGATGTTTAAAACGCCGCTCTTCCGCCGATGATTGCATAAGGAGCATCCACGGCTTCACTTGCATGCAGTTGTAGCAACGAGATCGAGTACACACCACCATTATGATCAATGATTATTATCAACTTATGTGCCTAGGAACAAATCGGGAATATTATGGAAATTAAATTAAAAAGTAGAAAAAAATACTAACCTTTTTGACTTGTTAATCTTGTCTCCTGACTTTCACAAATCAATAACAATTGATACATTCAATAGTAGTTTGTTCAACTGAATAACGATCTGGAGTCCTAAATCTTAGGCTACTATTTGATCAAATTAGGCCAGAGTTGTGCTTAGAGTTGTCATCGGCACGCGAATCCCGTAAACCAAAAGGGGAATTAATTTCATATTGGGTCTGTCTGTCCGCCCTAAAGTCTCTCTATTTCCAGCACTATTGAAGCTAGAGTAATCAAATTTGGTACACATGTTGGTATATACTACTTATAAGTGCGGATAAGGTGAGAAGACATAAGATTGCCAGTATACAATGTTCAGAAACAAATGTGCATTAACAGTTCTAGTGTTAAACTGGGAAAGCGAAATGGTTGCTCCAGCGGATGATTCCTTTCGAGGCAAAGTGTGGTCTATCAGGTTGTGGGCAAGAGTGTGAGGATGCAAAGACATCCTTATATAACTGGTACTGTATACTATAAACTCTTGCTTAATATTCATCCTTAGACCGCGATGGAGCATTGACAATCCTTAGATTGGATTAGAGTGAATACGCTGAAGGATCTTAACGCTTGAACTCGCTGCTGTAGCCCATCCGGGTTTCAGGATGGATTTGTAGAGAAATAGCTTGTTTCCTCGTGACTTGTTGCTGAGAAGCTAGAACATTTTCAAGATTTGTATGCAGTTGCTTCTTTTCAACTTGCTGTGCTCCTTTCAGCCCAGGCTTCTGTCGAGGGTCAGTCCAAGATACTGGACCTCGTTGACAGATGTGACAATGTATTTTGCATTCTCTATTTCGATGCCATCTCTATGTGTGCCACATACGAGTAGTTTTTGTTGCAGCCACAATTCATTTGGCATTAAATCGCTTTGGCCAGGCTGCCTTTAATTTGCCTCCTGCGAGTATGTCGGCAGCCCCAAGCCCCTTGGCCATCCTTTAGATTTCAGCCTTTGTTGTGCTTTTAAATCCAATTCTAATTTCACACGAAAAATGTTGTCCGTCCCAGACCTGGACTCGGACTTGGGTCCTGACTCCCTTTTTCGGGGATTGACTGCCGGAACTTTATCGTTTGTTCTTGAAAGTTGCCTGTGCTATCCTGTCTTGTCGTGTCGAGTCGTGTCGTGTTGTTTCGATTACGGTAAATGATAATAATGGCCCATTGTTTGCCAAGAGACACCATTTCACTTACTCCTGATGCAGCCAGTGCTGTTGCTATTACTGTTGCTGTTTCTATTCCTGGTTTGTCCATGTCCTTGCCCTCGTCCTTGTGCGCTGCCAACGAAGCAGCCGACGGGTTTTCCAAACTGACGACAAATCCCTCCCTTTGCAGAAGTGCCAGGATTCTAGTTCCGAGCGACAGCTGTCGCCTGTCTCAGTCGAAAGTGCAATTAAAGATTAGAATGTGTAAACAGAAGGACTACTCTCTGTGGCACACTCCTTTCAGTCCGGAGCACTCAGCTCGGAGCTCGGAGCTCGAAGCTGGGAGCTCTCAGCTCGGAACTTACCTTGCCACAAATGAATCAATGAACGGAGCATTTTTTTCATCCTAATACAACGGAGTTTCAACGAGTTTCAATAGATTTTCACCTGGAACAGGGAGTCGCCCAAAAGAATACCCAATTTCTGAGAGGTTGAATAATTAATTCTGTTCCGAATTCAGATTCCATTCGAATTTTGCGGAAAAGGAATAGATTCTGATATAATAATGTGGTCCGATTCTGATAAAAATTATTAGGAAACTATATGAAGTATAATAAAACTCTCAATTGATGAGTTTGGATGTAATATTTGCATAGAGAAATAGTTGTTCATAAGAAAACTCATTTTTCAACGAAATAATCCGATGATATAGTGGTCAGATTTTGATTAAATTTGGTCAGATTGTAAAATCTCTTCAGCCCAATTAGCTTGGGTGAGTTTGATGAGGATATCTTTATAAGAAAAAGGTTTTTTATACAAAAGCATAGACTTCGACCGATCGTTCCTATGTCAGCTATATGTCACAGTGATCCGATCCAGCCAATTCCGACATATGCACTGCCTGCAACAAAAAGAAGAATCTGTGTCAAGTTTCATCACAATAGCTTTAAAGTTTAGAATCGAAACAGACGGACATCGCTTTATCGACACGGCTATTGATGCTGATCAAGAATATATATTCTTTGTGGGGTCTCCTTAATGCGGTACAGACTTTGTGACAAAATTATAATACCCAGCCCAACCTCAACCGAGTCTCTAGAGTGTTTATACAATCTGACATCATATAGCTGCCATAGAGAATGATCGATAATGGAATTGTGTATAAAAAACATTGCTGCTAGGGTATATACATATATATATGTAGCCTCGGCACGCTGAAGAAAGCCCTTCATTTTTGTTTTTCATTCTGACTAATTTCTTGATTTTGTAAAGCAAACAATGAAAATTGAAATACTCGAATGTTGCTCTGTTGTCTGTTGCCTTATTGGACTTCATTCAATGCCCATTCGATGCTTCCTTCAAGGGGCTGCAGTATTTTGTGCAGTGTGGTCACGGATCCTTACTCCGACGTACGAGAATATTGCCCCTTTGTTGGACTACCATGAGTGTATATTCCACAATTACGTATATTGTATGGCATCTCCAGCGACTGTCAGGCAGGCATCATATGCATATACATATCTACATAAATATTATATGTATCAGTTAATATACACACACACTCACACACGCACACACGCACACACGCACACACGCACACTGGCACACACAGGCAATATTACCAACAACTTCCTGTTTTTGCCAGCCATCTTGGCGCCGGTCTTAACGGTAAACAAGTCAACAGTGCACAGCGAGCAAATCCAACAACGGTTGTGTCTGTGTGTGTGTGTGTGTGTTTCTGATTGTATGTGTGAGGATGTGTGGGAGTGTGTTGTGTTGTATTGTGTTGTGTTTACCACGCCCAGCTACGCCACAACAAAGACAATAATAACAGCAATGACAACAAGCAAAAGTGCCTCAGTTGCGTGCTTCTGATTACGATATACCCTGCACAAGCTGCCAATAGGGTAACAACATTCGAAATATCGCAACTCAAGCTCAATAAGCGGTGGCTACTATCGCGATAGTTGCTACAATCGATAGTATCGATAAAAGCCGCTGACAACATCGAAGCTGTCCAGCTGCAGCACTTGCTTGAACGGCTCAAATATGCCTACCCATTCGCTCGTATTTTGCTACAGGGTATAACAACAACAATATGGCCAGAGAGCGAACCGGAAGTGTGGCATATTTTCCGCTTAAAATGCCACAATATGTTGACTCCAACCAGTGACAACGACAAGGACAACGGCAACGGCAACGGCAACGAGCAGAAGCAACAATTTATTTATTTTTATTTTTATTTTATTCTCTTGGCCGGCTTTATTGTCGGCTTTTATTGTTGTTGTTATTGTTGTTATTGTTGATACTGTTGTTGCTGTTGTTGTAGTTGTTGTTGCTCCTTCTGTTGTCATAAAACTCATGTGAACGTTTGCACACCTTTTTATGCAGTTTGCAAAAGAAGCCTTCCTTGCAAATTCAAGTAAAATATTTGAATATCATATACTCGTAAAGTAAGTGCGTACATTGTAAACCAAATTTAAAACGAACGTGGACTTTTTGGTATGAGTGTGTGCTCAAATGCCGGAAGAGTTTTGTAGGTAAGCTTATAGGCCGGGGAACCAGGTTACAATCAGTTCCATTTCGGTTCTTTGCCAGGATATGCAACTTTTACACGATTACAAGAACGAGTTGTGCGGAAAACTCATTTATTTTGTAGGGTATCCCAATCAATCTCAGCAAGCTCCAAGTTTCATCAGGTTGCTCAGCTTTGAGCACAGTCAACCACTATATCTAAAGTCTAACATAGAGACAACAACGATTTGTTGTCTGAAACACGTTTCAGTTATTACAGATATCTCAACTAATCTTTCCTTATATGCGGAACCTATTGGTGTTGAGTCCTTTATCCTATAGTTAGTTGATACTCTACACAGTGGATACCATGGATACCTCAACTTCAGAGTACCATTTGCAAGTGATGCGCACTTAGAACTCCCAACTGGTTCTGGTCTCCTGTTAAATAAACAATAAACATCTTCTGATGTTATCTATAGACATTGGCATTTTGTATTATATAGGGTATATACATATCTTTGGCTGAATATAGCTGCTCTTCCATGATACCTGCTAATTTGGATTTATCTCGAATATTTTTTCCCTATCTAATTATCTTGCGATTTAGATACAGTTCATGCCAAGTTCATATGCGGGCCCGTCTGGATATCCCGCTCACTTCCAACTCTTTATGGTTTACAGCAGATCCTTGAGCAGCATTTCAAGGAATTTCAATTGCCGTGTTTGCCATTCAAGTGCACTCTTGAATCGATTTAAGCGTCAAAGGAGTCCGTTGCGAAAATGAAGCGTGAAACCGCATTTAAGGACCAGCCTTGAGCCAAATACCCTGCGGTCAATAAATTGTCGCCTACGGGCTGACTCTGAAATGATGGAGGGGGCTGCTTGTAAGAATGTTGCGGATGTTGGAGTTGTTCAACTTGTTGAGGTTGCCAAGGTATTTCTCCGTATTCGGTCGGCCTGGCAAGTTGAATTCTACTTGCCCCATGCACATCGCTTGGAAGTGTCTAGCACCTGTGTAAAATGAGGCATGCAACCTTCCAACGACTACGACTACGACTACGATTACGACTGTCAGCTGTCATCCTCAGAATCTGAGTCTGATTCCGAATCCTGGAGCCCACTGTCTGCTGCATGACACGTAGTCTGAAATATGTCACTACCATAAATGCTAGATAGTAATTTGTATTCCTATCATTCGGTTTCAGGCTCATTTTCAAAGTTTCACACAAAATATAATTAGGCATGGTGCTCACTGATTTAGAAAACCCATCCCAAAGTCAGGAAAATTTGTAGAAAACTGTGACTTGAAACTTTTCTACCTTCGTGCGATTGTCTGCAAACTTATTTTCTAAGTTCCTCCCTCAAAGCAATTGAGAGTGTTTCTCTCACATTTAAGAGAAAACAAGTAAGAATGCTATAGTCGAGTATACCCGACTACGAAACTCCCTGTACCCAGGTCTAAAACATCCAATCACATCTAAGTCCACTTACCCATACACACACACATACACAAAGACGCACGCACACAGGCGGCAAAAGTGGCTGTGCTTCTTCTTCCCCCTCTCGCTGCATTACTGAATCTTCTTTCGTGAATAACTTCCGTGTTTATTATCCGATCGACTTGAAATTTGAACAGTAGATTAAGAGAGACTAAAGTATTGTACATGCCAAATCTTAAAGCTATATCTTGAAAATTGTTACTGTAAAACTGATCTGCGTATGCTATACAGGAACCTACATTTCAAATTTGGTGTCTCTAGCTCTTGTAGTTGCTGAGATCGACGCGTTCATACGGACAGACAGACGGACATGGCCAAATCGAAATCTCTTTTGATACTGATCAAGAATATATATACTTTATAGGGTCGGAGATGTCTCCTTCTGTCTGTTACATACATTTGCACAGATGTAATACCCCTTTTTAACCATTTTATGGGTACAGGGAGTAAAAACAGGCGGAAAATGGAGGCGGAATTACTATTTTCATCAGATTGGCTTCAAACTTAGTTTCAAGGTTCTGTGCGATAAATTCATCGACAAGTCGAAAAATCTGCACCGACTGGCGATAAATTGTTGGACAACTTGTTAGCTCCTGCACAACTGTACTGAAAGTGAGTTATTGGTGAAATCCACATAAGAAGAAGTGGAATCAAAGCGGCCTGAAATCCTTTTAGACACCAGTCGGAACTGATCGCAGCTCGTTCAATAACTCCACTTTCCCACTTTCCACCCGTGGGGGTGGATTTTCCAAAACCGGTGAAATATGTGTCAAATGTATTGAATGTGTAGTTTCTTAAAAATGAGTTTGAGGCCGATTGGCTGGTAAACAATAAAGTTGCATGCAACAGTTTTCCGCGATTTTCCAATCTTGTGGGGAAATTTTCCTTAATCCCGTCTTAGTGTGCACTTTCATCTTAGATGGAACCTACTGTGAACATTTCAGCATTCAAGCTCTTACGGTCTGGGCTGTGCGATGATTGCCAATCAGTTCGTCAATCAGGACGAACTCGTTATATGTATAGATATGCCAGAATCCCAAAGTACTGGGAACAGAGCATATAGCAGTCAGCAGAGATAAATTAACACAAAATTACGAGTCTTTGAAAATTGTCGGAATTTCAGAATTCAAGTAGGCCTTGCAAACGATTTTTCAACGAGGTTTTGTACTATAATAAATAGAAATATATTTCAGTGTGCTTCAAGCGCTCCACAGACAAATACATTTTCGGTTCAAAATTAAAAAAAAAAAATAAAATTCAAAGCAATAAGTTTTTATTATAATTAATTTGTTAGGCGAAATATTTGGTTAGGAAAATTGTGAAAGTGTGATTTATTTTGAAAGTATACTATTACATAAGATCTTATATTTGTTTCACGTGCGTAAAAGTCCTCCGCGAGACCTAATCCTTCGGTTCTAATAATGATTATAACTCTTTCAGATTAAAGACTGAACAAAGTACTCTCAACACAAGACAACAAAACACAGATGGCGGACAATACATTATGGCAGAAGCAAAGGCAGAGACATTACATTCGATGTAAGTTGCGATTTCACACAAAATCCCTTGAAGATCCTAACTGAAGTCATATTTCAGCTAACGGTACCACGCCCTTCCTAGCAGAGGGGCGCGCGGATTGCGTGAATTATTTTATTGACCTGCAGTATATACAAAAATACAAATTTCGATAATTTGACAATGTTACACAAAACCTAACACCTTCGGTAAGCATAGCGCCGCTAACCCAATCTCTCCGTGTTCTAAGGATCTTCTCTGTATCCCTGTTAGATGAACGGTACCATTTCCGATGAAGATTGCGTTCAGAAGTGCGCATTAGCAACTATTTTAAATATATCTCAATAAATATGCTGGGCAAACTAGCACCAGGACTCAATAATAAAACATAATCTCTTGGATTTATTTAAAAATTATAAATAATAACATTATTTTATTCATACTGATATGCTGCAATAGCCAAGCCTGCTCCGATTTTCAATTTCTCGTGTGCTTTACAGTTTCATAAGCTTTCCGCCGTGAACCACATGCTTTTCAAGCAGTTCAGCGGACCCCTTTTTGCTCAGTTTTGAATACAGACTGTACTTTTGTCCAACAGAGCTTTATTACGATGATAGTACGGTGTAAACAAGTAAGGATTCTCTACTCGACTACCCATTACGAGTCGACAACCAAGCAGAGTATTTTATGTGATGGTTGTATTACTGCTTCGCCCCGCTTTGCAGTACTGAAACTTGATTCTTATATAAGTACTGTGTTTGTTATCCTATCGAGTTGAAATTTGCGCAATTTATTAAGAGGCAGCTCTCCAGGCTTTCAAGTTCTTGAGATGTTTGCATTGAAACACACAGACGGACCCGATCAGGGTCAGAGATGACTCCTTCGGCCTGTTACATGCATTTCCACAGAATTAATACCCTTCTACCTGATGGGTAGAGGGAGTAATCAGACATGGAGTTCGATTGGTCATAACAAAGTTTGGTGTGAGGATATTTTGCAACAATCGCAGCAGCGCTATCCCGCCACCCAAGGACCCTGACATGTCTCAACGATTCGAAACGTTATCCTATTACGAGTGCTGTCTACTATTTATAACCGCACTTATCATTTGCCAATCCAAATGCAACTCGCAGTTGATTGAAGTATTAAAATACGCAATTTAAATCTCCCTAATTGCATTGCCACTCTTTGAGTGTCCGCGAATGAGACAGAGTCCTAACTGATGAGCTTGAGCTTGGAATATCACATAATTGCTAAAAGCTGCTTTGACAAGTAGTTTGACTACTAAAGCGTGCTCGTAATTAGCGGCTTAAATATGTTTTATTTGTATGTGGCCCCTCGCACGCTAATTAGTTGGCTTCAAGATACAGATGCCGCTAATTTGATATACAGTCCGCTGAAACGCGAGGGGGACGCCTTTGAGCGCTTTTCAGAAAATATGTTTTTCTGCATATCTGTTTTTCATTGGGCAGTCGGAGTCGATGCATACAAAGCAGCTGCCCAGAGCTTCGCGTGGCGCTAATTCAATTGAAGGACATGGATTACGTTGCCACAAAGACCGAGGAGTGGGCGAATGCGCGTGCGGAGCCGAGGGCGGATGCGAAGGCGGAAGCGAAGGCGAGCGTGGGTCCTCCATATGCATACATGTGGCCATTCAGTTAGGTTTGCCGCGGTCGCAGCTATTAGAATACCCTATCCTTATCCTTACCCCTACGCATTGGCCTGTATGCAGCGGGAAAAGCGGATTCCGCGAACTGCGGATTATTACTAATTGCACATGCTAACAGAAAGCACTGCTCTAGCTAAAATTAGAATCAGGCTCCTGGGTAGGTATGCCCTTGAAACAGGCGATGTAGGAACTCTTAGCCCAACGAATCCTTGCATTCGTGCAGAAAGTAGGGCTGAGCAGTGCGCTTTAGCCTCAGAAGCGGCTACAATTGAACTAATAGGACGCAGTACACTTGCCCCCATTGATAAGAATAACAATACACATTTTCCACTTCTCTCTCCTACCTATTGTATGACTTGTATGTGTGAACTAAAGGGTCCTCGTATAGTTTTGGGGCTGAGTAGTTTAGCTGTGTGTCCCAAAACATGGCGAAAATCTTGGAAAGGGCGTGTCCGGCAGCTCGACAGGGGCTAAGAACTAATATTTACTCCATGTACCCATAAAAGGGGTAAAAAGGAGTTATTAAATCTGTGCAAATGGGAGACATCTCAGGAGACATCTCCGACCCTATAAAGTATATATATTCTTGAACTGTATCAACAGAAAACTCGATTTGGCCATGTCCGTCTATCTGTCTAACCGTCTGATCCGAGGTATCCCCCCCAAGCCCCCGCAATTCGATTAAAAACGTTTTACAGCAACAATTTAAAAGATAAAGCTTTGGAATTTGGCATGTATAATACTTTGATCACTCTTAATCTACTGTCCAAATTTCAAATCGATTGGATATTAGACACGGAAATTATCCAACAATATTCAGTACTGCAGGGCGGGGGAAAGACGAAGCGCAGCCACTACCTAAAATGCCTCGCATCTATGCGTTCGTAGTTGTGTATGTGTATGTGTACGAATATGTGTTTTGAAGTTTAGGACCTGGGTACAGGGAGTTTCGAAGTCAGGTATACTCGAATGGAGCATTCTTACTTGTTTTAAATGTATTTTGTACTGTCTTATAATATTAATATAAAACGCACTTAGTTTTTTATATAAGCCAATTATAATATGTTGGTTATTTGTGACAGTTAATACAGCAAATCAATGGAGAAAATTAAATAGCTAGATGTTGATTTTATTGGGCAGCTGCTATTACTTAACATAAAACAAGAGCTCAACAAAAACCATTAAAATATCCAATTTGTGTCAATAACTAAAAGAGCTGGTTAAAAAAGCGCATTCCAATTATTAGAGTTAATATTTTTGTATCATTTTTAATCTGCCGGATCAGCGAACAAGTGCGTACATGCATATTTATTAAAAAATTATTTATGATAACATACGAGTTGAACAAAAAAAGTGCACGTTTATAGAAAAAAATACTCCTGGTTCTAGGATGACAGTTGCCTTGCCGCATCCTTGCTGCATCCTGCTTCCTGCCGCCAAAACGCCCCCGAATGTTGGTTGTGGCTGACGTTGTTTGGCATAACTAACCAAACTCAATTTGCCCTGCGATATTCAATTAGCAGCCACAAAATTTGACTTTGATGCGGCAGCTGCAACTGCATCTGCTCGGCAGTGTTTAGCATTAGGGATGGTAGCCTAGTTTTGGCATTGCCAGTCGATTGTCCAAACTTTTGAAGCAATAAGTAACAAAGTTACAAAATTAATTGAATGAAACAAGGATGAACTCATGACTAGCATGGACAAACAATCTGAACCAAGGCAGCATCAATACAAAAATACCACATACTAATACCCAATATCAAACAACTCAATATGAGTCCTAGTACCAAGGCAATCATACTGCATACTGTGCACTATGTATGCAGATATAATTGCCTTGGTACCAGGACTTTGATATTGGTATACTTATTAGTATGTGGTATTTTTGTATTGTTGCTGACTGTCCTTACACAAAGTTTGAGTGCTGGAATGAGGGCTGCAGCCTTGCACACGTCTGGTTTAATAATATTTACTAGCGACTTTGGCTTGGTATTTTGCAATATAATTAGTTGTTACTCAGCTGGCTTAGCAAAGGGATAACTTTCGGTGGTATTGAAAGATGTGAACAGGCCTTCGCTGTCCTGGTATGAGTTTTGAATGCCGATGCCCACCTCTAGGCACAAAATTGGCCAGAAAACTGAACGGCCGCAGGCGTAGGGCATTTGGACAGAAAAACAATGGGCTGTAAATCGGGTGCGGATTCTGCAATGAATGCAATTGGAGGACACATTGTAGATATGCGTGCAAATACACATGTCATGTCCTGCGAGCCTTTATGCATGTACATCGCTGTGACGTGTATTCGAATTATCCCAATTTAATTAACACTCGGCAGTCCTGCGGGGCATGAAGTACAAAATACAATACATTGTACGCCTACGTGGTAAACACATCCATTTGAGTGCGGGGATGGGTGAGAAGTTTGCTCCATGGTTTCATTACAGTACATTTTGCAGTGTCAACTCATTGAATTGAAAAGAGCAACCATCCAAGAGCATTAAATTTCCATGCAGCAAATTCAGTTAGCCCAAATGCCTAAACCTAATATTGACAAGCACATTAGGCGACCAAATAGAGGATAGATAATACCCTAGACAACTTAGCGTGCTTGCGGCTTAAGATCTCAACATTATGATATCATCTAATACTTAGCTCACTCAAACTACCAGAGGAACATCTAGAAGTTTGTCTACTTATTTTACTATGGCACTTGAGGGATAAGCTGATAAGTTCTATTAGATGAGATGAGCAGTTTTTATACTCTGTTCCCTAAGGGAATAAGAGTATATTGGGCTTGCGAAATGTCCGTCTGTCCTTCTGTCCGTATTTCCACACCCTTAAACCTAGAGCAATCAAACGTGGTATACTTGTTGGTGTATACCCTCAACTTATGAAGTATCAGGATCGCCCCCTCCACCCACAATGTGGGGAAAACCTGTATCTTCCACGTTTTTAAAGCTATAGTCACCAAAATTTGGCATACAGACTAATGTTGAGATTCCTGACAGATCTGCATCAACATTTTTTTAAAATAATCTTTGATATAATAGTAGACACAAATTGGGAGCGGCGGATCCACTTGAGTATAATACTTCTAGATTGTGTTTAGAATGGAAAATTGAATATTTAATCACTTTTAATGATGCTTCAGCTATTTTTGAGCACAGCAGCTCAAATGAGCATAACAGCTCAAATCCATAACTAATTTTTTATTTATTCAAATATTTATTTATTCTTATTATTTTTTGAACATGGTAACATATTTATTTACCTTTTATCCATTATGAGTATTTGGCAGAGATGTTGATTGAAATGTAAAATGTGTTCCTCCGCGGAGAAATTTTTCAATTGAAGTCACACAAGGTCAAACTTTTGCTTATTTTCAAATGTTTGCTACACATTAAACAATGGATATATAGTACTTCGGTAGCTGTAAAGTTATTTGCCAGTGCGCTTATTTATTTATGGGCAGGGATCTGGCAAACAACAAAAGCCACACATTTTCATAAATAGCTTCCCCAAGTCCGGATGTCCCCAACTTTTTGGTCGGCAGCCAAGTGTGAAGTGTTCTCTCCGAGAGCTCTTAATCAGGACAGGTAAGTTGAAAATACTTCAGCGCAACGCAGGATTAGCCCATGTGCAATAATCTGAATATGAATATGAAGTGTACATTTGTACTATCCTGTCGTGGCCACTGCACACCCTCCCTGGGTACAGGATATACTCGGAGAAATTAAACAAGCGCCCGATAATATTACAAAGGAGATTACAAGCTGAATGTGTGTAGTCTGTACGCATGTCCTGCAGTCGGCAGTTGCTTTATTTATGCAAATAAACAGCAAACATAAAGCAAATTAGCCCGTGTCGAGTGTCAGTTGTAATAATAGTAAATGATGACAGAAAACATGTATGCCATTAATAAACGAGACGCATAATGGACAAAATAATGAACTTGCTGATTGCCAGTAAATAAATTGAAATACTACATATGTACAATTGATGCAAATCTGATTGGAAGCTCAAATGAATATTGCGAACGAAAAAATGTTCGAATTAAAATCAAATAAAATGCAGGAAATATAATAATGCATATTGTAATTCAGTTGAATCTCATTAATTTCAGCCAAATTGACAAAATAACATGCACAATGCGAGTGCACAAGTAAATAATTCTAAAAATTAACTCGACGCGTGCGCTCCCCTCCAGCTACCCAGCCACCCAACCACCCACCTGACCCTGAACCACATCGAAATTTCCATTTCGCTAACCAATAATAAAGCTTCCTACGGTCAAGACCAGAACTCAACTAACTTTTCCTCAATTTGGCCAGTCAGGCTGCATGCATGTCTTGCGAGGGTTGACCAGCGAGTTAGCATGAAAGTAAGCTCGGCAATTCCAAAAGGATCCCATTGATACGACAATTTTCATTCAAGTGGCCTCCCACCGGAGGGTCGTTATATAGATCTGAGCTTAGCCCATTATCCTGTATATATCCCATAAGCCATCACTTCCTGTTCAAGTTTTTAAATCATAGCTCATAGATTATAGTTAATTCTCTGATAGCTTACAATTGATTGAATAAACTGTGTTATTGCAATTGCAATTTCTTCAATTTAAGTCATGTCTATAAAAGATTAGCTAGAATTATGACAGCGTTGCCCCTCAAGCTTCCATATCCATATCTTTGTCAAAATCGAACCGATTTCCTTGTTAATAGTTTGTCCTCTAGATTGATTTTGCATTTCAGTTTTTTTCATATGTCTGAATTCATATCTCGGTCATTATCATATCTTGTAAATCGAACTTCTAGCAAATCTAATACATAAACTTCATTCTTGTTGTGTAGAACTCGCCTTCTCATATGTATCATATGAGATTTCGATTTGGCTATGTCCGTCTGTCTGTCCGACTGTCCG
Source organism: Hirtodrosophila confusa (assembly GCA_035043065.1). Lineage (NCBI taxonomy): Eukaryota > Metazoa > Arthropoda > Insecta > Diptera > Drosophilidae > Hirtodrosophila > Hirtodrosophila confusa. Next base: position 13,857,072 of record JAWNNI010000242.1, on the reverse strand, counting down.
TATGAACGCGTCGATCTCAGCAACTATAAGAGCTAGAGACACCAAATTTGGAATGTAGGTTCCTGTTTACCATACGCAGATCAAGTTCGTTTCATATTTCCGATATCTCCCCCCGTTCCCCCGCAACAGTAACAATTATCAAGATATAGCTTTAAGATTTGGCATGTACAATACGTTAGTCACTCCTAATCTACTGTTCAAATTTCAAGTCGATCTGATAATAAACACGGAAGTGTTTAGCTTTGGAAATTAGTATGAAGTTATTCGCATGAGAAACTAAAATACCGAATTCTAGAGTTTTCCACTACTTTTCCGAACGTTAACGTGCTGTTTCTAAGATCGGTGCCACATGTGGCAAATTATTTAATGTGCAGAGTTTTGAAAATGAGCTTGAGGCCCATCGGACGATAACCAAGAAAGTTAAATAGTTTTCCACGAATTTTGCGACCTTGGAGGTTTTCCAAAATCTTTGAGCACCGCGCCTATAATGTCTTTGTGTAGCACTTTGAAAATGAGTTTGAAGCCAATCGCATGAAAATTTAAAGAGTCGAGTTTTCCACCAATTTTCCGACCAAAGGGCTGAATTTCCCAAAATCGCTGATACACGTGTCGAATTATTTTACGTAAAGAGCTTCGAAAATGAATTTGAAGGTGATCGGACTAAAACTAGACTCTATCCTATACAACCTAGAGACCCCCATTTTCCGCACATAGGGGTGGATTTTCCAAAATCGGTGAAATATGTGTCAAATGAATTTTTGTGTAGGTCTTTGAAAATAAGTTTGAAGCCGATTGGATAGTAAACAAAAAAGTTTCATACAACAGTTTTCCGCGCTTATGGGTGGAATTTTCAAAGTCCCGTCTTAATGTGCACTTTTATCATATATGTAACCTACTGTGAAATTTTCAGCATCCTAGCTCTTACGGTTTGGGCTGCGCGATGATTGCCAGTCAGTCAGCACGAAATCTTTTATATATATAGATAAAGATGACTATTAACAATGAGTGAAAAATGTTGTGTTAAGCATCAAACATAATAGTTTTAAGCAGTGTACTCTAAAAACTCGCAACCAGCTTACCCACAAATTAGCCAGCTGTTCATTTTTAATATTGTATGCTTATAATTCCCAACCAGTTTTAGCACAAGCTTGATGGAGTAGTTGTTACGGCGTTGAGATTTTTAGAATCAAGCCATTCGGAAGATATCTCACAAATCTCGCAAATCGCTGAGAGTTATCATATATTCAACAAAGTCAATTGGTTGGTTTGGGATTCTCCCTATCCAAAATGACTGCTAAAAACGCAAGTCAAATTGATACATTTACTTTTTTTTACTTCTTTGGATGGCTGAGAGTTATCATATCCTCAACAACCTCATAAGGTTGGGATTCTCCCTATCCACAATGACTGCTAAAGACACAAGTCTTCTTTATAAGTATTCTTTAATTATCAAATTGATACATTTCTTTTTTTTACTCTTTTGGATCGCTGAGAGTTATCATATCCTCAATATCCTCATTAGGATAGTCTGGGTATTATCCATGCCCAAAATGAGCTGGCTGTTATTTTATTATATTGTACGCCTATGATTCTTAACCAATTTTAAAGCAAATCTGATTGAGTAGGCGAAGCAGCTTTCACAGTTTCAAAATCAAGCCTTGCGGATGATTTCCCATCTTTTTATTTTACTGAAATTACTTGATATTAATATACTTATATATATAATCTTAAAACTCCACGAAACTTGTATACTCCTGCAAATCGCCGAGAGCTATAATATATTAAATGACGTCAATGGGGGGTTGGTCTGCGATCCTCCCTATCCAAAATGACTGCTAAAAAGGCAAGTCAAATTGATACATTTACTTTTTTTACTTTGGATGGTTGAGAGTTATCATATCCTCAACATCCTCATTAGGATGGTCTGGGTATTCTCCATGCCCGAAATGAGCTGGCTGTTATTTTATTATATTGTACGCCTATGATTCTTAACCAATTTTAAAGCAAATCTGATTGAGTAGGCGAAGCAGCTTTCACAGTTTCAAAATCAAGCCTTGTGGATGATTTCCCATCTTTTTCCGTTTCTTTTATTTTAATGGAATTATGTGTTATTAATATTTGTATAAATATAACTTGAAAACTCTACGGAACGTATATATTCCTGCAATTCGCCGAGAGCTATCGTATATTTAACAAAGTCAATTGGTTGGTCTGGGATTCTCCCTATCCAAAATGACTGCTCCAAAAGGCAAGTGCCTTTCCTGGTCTTCAAACTTGTGCATTTTCTTTTATTTTTTGACTATACAATTATTTTACCAGCTCCTCCTCGGAGTCATGTGTTTGCTCTTGCCAATCGCCAAGTGTTTGATATTTTCCACATCATCATTAGGTTGGTCTGGGTATTCTCTTATCCAAAATGACTGCTCCAAAATGCAATTCCCTTTTTACTTCCTGTACCAATAAAATTGGTAAGAAGGGGGTACTAAATCTGTGCAAATGTATGTAACAGGCAGAAGGAGACATCTCTGAACCTATAAAGTATATATATTCTTGATCAGTATCAAAAGAGATTTCGATTTGGCCATGTCCGTCTGTCTGTCCGTTTGTCCGTATGAACTCGTCGATCTCAGCAACTATAAGAGCTAGAGACACCAAATTTGAAATGTAGGTTCCTGTTTACCATACGCAGATCAAGTTTGTTTCATATTTCCGATGTCTCCCCCCGTTCCCCCGCAACAGTAACAATTATCAAGATATAGCTTTAAGATTTGGCATGTACAATACGTTAGTCACTCCTAATCTACTGTTCAAATTTCAAGTCGATCTGATAATAAACACGGAAGTTATTCACGAAAGAAGATTCAGTGCTGCAGCGAGGGGAAGAAGAAGCACAGCCACCATTTAAAATGCCTCGCTTGCCCTGTCGCTTGCGCTGTCACTCGTGTGTGTTCATCTTTGTATATGTGTGTGTGTATGTGTAAGTGTACGTAGACGCGATCGGAAATATTTGACCTGGGTACAGGGAGTTTTTTAGTCGGGTATACTCGACTATAGTATTCTTACTTAAATTTAAAATGATTTTATTTTCGTCTTTGTTATATGGAAATGACGAAAAAGTCGCAAGATAGTATCAGGCACGTTAAGGAGTCTTAACACACTTTCCATAAATCTACTCACTGTCTTCAAGGATCCATCTTCAGGACCTTCCGTTCGGGCTTTCCGTCGGGCTGGCTAAACAGGCGGACTATTAAAATAAGTAATAAAGAATATTACTTTGGCTGATTGTACATGTGCGGATTCAAAATGAGAAATATGTATTTTGTTACATTAATTATGAAGGCCTTCCATCACTTTTGTTTGTGATAAAAATTAATCATTTGATGAGTATATATTTTTTTAGTATTTAATTAACACAAGCCAGCCAGAGCATTTTCAATCGTGGAAGTCACTAATTCGTAACGTCAAGAAGTTGAAAACTATCGCTTTCGTATCTAAGAAGTGCCCCTTGTCGGGTAAAACTGTGTAACTCTCGCGATGCATCCAAGAAGTGACTTCTGAGAATGTATCATTCTGCAGATGTGTTCTTAAAAGAATAAAATCCTGCTACAATAGTTTCATGTTTTATGTTTTATTATAACTTAATTAATACTTTACTAAAAACAAAACTAAATTTAATTTTTCCATTGGCTTTTGTTAACCCTGTCTTTTGCATGGAGAAAATGTTGCTGACACATTTTATTAAATTCAAAAATCGAAGCTGTTTGGAATTTTGAATGGCATGCTTCTTAAAATAAAGAAAATGCAATAATTAATTTTAATTACTATAACAATTTTGTCACAGAATAACAAATATTACCTTTTTCGGCATCCATTTTGATATTTTTACTCCCTGTACCCATAAAATGGGTAAAAGGGGGTATTACATCTGTGCAAATGTATGTAACAGACAGAAGGAGACATCTCCGACCCTAAAAAGTATATATATTCTTGATCAGTATCAAAAGAGATTTCGATTTGGCCATGTCCGTCTGTCTGTCCGTCTGTCCGTCTGTCCGTATGAACGCGTCGATCTCAGCAACTACAAGAGCTAGAGACACCAAATTTGAAATGTAGGTTCCTGTATACCATACGCAGATCAAGTTTGTTTCATATTTTAGATATCTCCCCCGTTCCCCCGCAAATCGATTAAAACCGTTTTACAGGAACAATTTTCAAGATATAGCTTTAAGATTTGGCAAGTACAATACTTTAGTCTCTTTTGATCTACTGTCCAAATTTCAAGTCGATCGGATAATAAACACGGAAGTTATTCACGAAAGAAGATTCAGTGATGCAGCGAGAGGGGGAAGAAGAAGCACAGCCACCAATTAAAATGCCTCACTTGCGCTGTCGTTTTTGCCGCCTATGTGCGTGCGTCTTTGTGTATGTGTGTATGTATGTGTAAGTGAACGTAGATGTGATTGGATGTTTTAGAACTGGGTACAGGGAGTTTCGTAGTCGGGTATACTCGACTAAAGCATTCTTACTTGTTTTAACATAAATCTGGCTGCTTCTCTTTTGCTACGCATTTTGTTTGCTTTGTGGGGTACTTAACTTCAAACAATAATAACACAATTATTTGACCTCTCACTGTACAAATTACAAAGCGAATGGTGAATAAATGACAGCTTCACCTTAACCTTCTCATTATTGGCGTTCATTTGTTATAGACGAAGTTATTTGATTTTGTAAAGTTCAACTAGCTACCGAACATCTTTTGATGTAGGTTTGACGATGAAAAGAGTCTTCCAAGTGATGGCTGGGATTCAACATTTCAATATGGCTATAAGTGTTATGGTGTCTAGCTTAATCTCCGTGCATGCAAAAACATTTGATGAGAATAACACTTATTCTTTTCATTTCAGATAAGAATTGTAACTCAGTTGACTTTGTTTTGACATTCAGCCTTCAGTATATTATGAACAATTTCGTCATTTCGCAGTCGTCTATTAAAAATTCCAAACTCTCACTCAATAATTGAATATAGAAAACAATAGCTGGAGCTCATCCCGGTTGAAAGTTTTGAAAGCATCTATTGACAATGTCCGGATCTCGGCCGCGTATCGATATCTATGTACCCACGGTTAGCCGTTTCCCGGAGCTCAGCCTGATTGGCGGCTACAGGGAGCAGGATCAGGCTCATCCCACAATCCTGCCACCATTGGCAGGCGAGAAGGCGGAGCCGTCGGCCGTTGCTGAGGTCGCAGCTGCCGTTATAGAGGATGATCTCGGAGCGGAGGGCAGCGGTCGATCCCTCTACATCATCGATAGCCAGAGACATCTGCTGGAGCATGTGCGCTACCAGGGCAGCGATTATCGCAGCGCACTGCGCGCCGCCATCAATGCCACGCCCACCCACTGGAAGGAATGAGGCCTCCCACTACGGTCACCCACATCGGACATGAATCACCAAATTTTAAGTTTCAATCCATCAATCAATCAATCAAAGGATTGCTGCAGTCCTTAACCACATCAAAATTGTTCGTATTCACATGTTTATATATACATATCTGTGTATATGCATATATAGTTCGATCTCTCTCTGCCCTACCCGTAAAAATACTATGATTCGCGAATATAAATTCAATCTATGGCTGTACATTTCATATTTGATAATAATATATTTAAAAATTTCAATTTATATTCAAATACTTTGTCATTTGCATGTTTCAATTACTGGGGGAAAAGCACCTTAATATTGCCATTCTGAATCTTGACTTGATTTTGGGATATGGATTTCTCTATAACGAATAGCGCACCACGATTTTCCCACCCGCGGGAACACATATTCCTAAATAGTTGAGCCACAAGCTTAATGGTTTTTTGTTTAATTCTTAAAAGAATTATTTCCATATGCGCAAACCCACATTTATCGCATTCTGTTTGCGTAAATCCCAAATTTGACGACAAAGTTATTTATTTATTATAATCTCTAACTTATAATGCAAAATTGCAAGTTAACATTAGTTTAGGGAGCACTATCGTCTATGGCCATCAGCTTCGGGTTGTAATTTTGTTTTTACAATTCACTACTCACTAATACTATCTAAGTTTTTGGCGATTTTATAATTATTGTGTAATCTTACATAGTTTTGTTTAGATAATAATTAAAATTCGAGTAGGAAATAGGGCTTAAATGGGGTGATTTTAATGTTGTTGGTGGTGGGGGTGTATAGGAGGGATATGAGATAAGCAGATCCAAAAGATTGCTGTCTTTGAGATGAAAGACTGAGGCGTGAAGAAAGGATGGGGCTTATTGTGAGTGGAAAGTTGGTGTTGCAGGAAGAGCAAATATTTAATAATGTCATAGAGGTGGCTGTGTCGAGTGATTTTTGTAATGCCTAAGAGAGAAAAGTAGTTTATAATAAATTCGTTGGCATGATCATTAATCGTTAGTCATTTGGGATTAGATTGGTTTTACCTTTGTGATGTAGTGTTTACAAATATCCACCGACCGCCACATTAATCGAAAATCGATAATTATATCGATGCGAATGCGAATGTGATGTGAATGCAGCTGGTCCGATTAACTACATAATATTAATAATAATAAAGTTATTTTGTAGCAAATCGGTCCAGCAGCATTTAGATTCTATTAACTAAAAGAGAGGATTATTTTTGATACTTTGTTCCCGAAGGGATAAAGAGTATATTTTGTTTGCGAAATGTCCTGCTGTCCGTCCGTCCGTCGTCATCTGTCCGTATGAACGCAATTTTTTCCACACCCTTGAAGCGAGAGCAACCAGACTTGGTACACATGCTGGTGCATACCTTCAGTTTATAAAGTGTCGAGATCGCCCGCCAACCCCCACCCTCTTCCCCCAAATTGGCAAAAACGTGTATCTTCCACATTTCAAAAGCTATAGTCACCAAATTTGACATACAGACTAATGTTGGCCCCCTGGACAAATCTGCATCAAAAATTTGTTGATTCCCCCACCCCCTCCCCCGCAAATGAGCAAAAGCTATATCTCCCACACCTGTACAGGTAGAGTCATCAAATTTGACATACAGACTAATGTTTTCTTAAAGAGAAAGCAAACATTTTACGTTCTGCACTCTTCGTTTATTATTGTCTCAGCTGACAGAAAATATTTTCGGTAATAAATAAAACAAAATAGTTTAAAACAAATTATAATATTTTAATTCATAATTAATTCGTCAAAGATAAGGTACATCGAAGGAGAGCAGCTGTGAGAAGTAAGTCACCTTATGAATAAATCCCCCTTGAGCTGGCGCATACCGAGATTTTCATACAATTTTCAAATGCATTTTCCCCCATTTGCAGACTAACCTTGAAAAATATTATGTCAGAGTGCCTTCAGAGAAACTATTTCCAAACAAAATTGTTGTGTAGAAATATTTTGTAATTACTTTTAGTGCGATTTTTCACATTTTATATTCAATGCATCAAATTCCTTGCAGACCATTCTTTTCCATGAAAACTAATTGCACTAATTGCAGAACAAAAATTGTTGGCAACTTCTGGCACACGGTTTCGTGGAATCGCACAAATACGTGCAATATGCCAATATGTGTAGGAAGTTTGCAGGACAGCGTTAATACGGACGGACAGACAGGAGTGCATTCCACAAACCCAATGCACTAATTACCCATAAAAGTATTCGAAGTATTCGTTGTAAAAAATACAATTTGCACAAAATTAAAAGTTGAGAATGCAAACAAATTCATTATAGACTGATTAAAAGGGCAGGGTTCGTGAAAATTTCGAAAAAAAAATGGGGAAAATTTGTTACAGAGAGATTGACTCTAACTTGCATTCGAAATATATAATTCAATTCGTTCTCTAGCGAGACGGCAATGATTTTAATTTCAATGAAAATTAATCTTGTGCCATTTTTTTAGCTAGATAGCTCTATCACTGAGAGATTAGTTTTCATAGAAACAGACCCACAGGTCCCACACACAGACGGATAGACGGATAGACTGACACACGGACAAGGCATGCCCTTGAATCGGATCAAAAATATATTCACTTTGTGGGTTCGGAAAAATCTCCTCTGCCTTTGACATACGTGTGTTTCCACAGATTAATGTACCCTTACAGAGGGTTTTATAATTCTGTCACCAAATGTGTAACGCATTGAAGGAGACTTTTCCGACCCCCAAGGTATATATATTCTGGATCAGCATTAATAACCGAGTCGATATAGGGATGTCCGTAGATCCATCTGTCGGTCTGTTTCTCATTTTTTGAGCTATCATGATAGAACTTTACACAGTAGGTTCTTTTTTCTGCAGGCAGTACTCATATCGGAATTGGACGGATCACACCTCTATACCATATAGCTGTCATAGGAACGAAAGATAGACAACCATGTTGTTATTCCAATAACTTTTATGTTTTTCATGATATCCTGACCAAACTCACCCACTCGAAGTCTCTATAAAGCACATAATATCTGACGAAATTTCATCAAAATCGGAACATCATAACATATAGCTGTCGTAGAACGATTGGCTGAGAATTCGGTTGGAAGAAAAACGGTTATATTTATGAAGATATTTCGACTTAGCCCAACAAATTGGAGTTTCATTACGATTTGTGCAAGCTGACTTAATTTGGTAGAGGTCGAAACACTATATCATATGGCTGCCAAGGAACAATCAGATGAAAAGTAACTTTTTGTATGAAAATCTGTTTAGCTACTACAGATATTTCAACCGAAGTCAGCAATAAAGAGGTTTATTATACTTTATATAGGTTGTTGTCAGTCAAAAATGGCGTTTTTGCATAAAAAACAGTGCCGCAAGGGTATACAGTGTCTTCGGCGAGCAGTCCCTTCCTGTTCTAAGCCTTTCAGCCATTTGATGGGTACATTTTATGTCAATTAAAACGTATAAAAAAGAGCTTTTCATCTGACCCTGTTTGCAGTAATGCAATTGAAAAGGCAGCTAAATATAGTAACATAATACACAACACGTGCCATACCAGTACCCCTACGCAGGACTAGATTCCGGTGCATCAAAGAAGTCCGTCATATTCATCCTTTATGCTCATTAAGCTTCAAGCTTGCGCTAATTGGATTGCAGTAATAATATGTGGCGTCCTTTTGAAACTAATAGCTAAGCGTATTATTTTTTGTTCTCATTCATACCCTGCTTTCACTGAATGTGTGTGGGAGAGGCGCTCGAGGACACTCCGACTCTCTAAGCCATATATCAGCAAAGTAGCTGCAAATACCTTGGCGCTGCTGATGTTGAATTTGACTAATTTCGTCAATCGCAACAAATACACCAAAATAGCGTATCGCAATTCTCCCTCCCGTGGGGTTAAACTTTCCTAAATACATTGTTGAGCCACATGCCGGATGATGTTTGGGAACGGCCGTGAAAATGACTTTGAAGCCGATTCAATAAAAACAACTAAGAACGCAAAAGTAAGACAAAATGTGGATGCAGATCTGTCAGGCATGTCAACTTTAGGCTGTATACTAAATTTGGTGTCCAAAGCTTTAAAAATGTCAAAGATACAGGTTTTCCACAAATTGTGGGGGAGAGAGTGGGGGTGGGGGGTCGATCTTGACACTTCATAAATTAAGAGTATAGACCAACATGTGTACCAAGTTTGGTTGCTCTAGCTTCAAGGGACAGACGGACATTTCGCAAACCCAATATAATCTTTTTCGCTTCGGGAACAGAGTATAAAAATATTGTCAGTCTTTTGAGTAGATTTTCAAAAATCGATTAGAAATCCCTTAAAATATTTTTGATGAAGTGCTGCAAATGAGCTTGAAGCCTATTGGAAGAATAATACTAAAATTCCCGAAAATAGCTTTCCACCCTTTTCCATTCGTAGTTTTGACCGGAATTACAGAGTTTTTCATCGCCTTTCCTACTGTGTACGTGAATTTTATAAAATCGGTAAGGCACGTGTCGAATCATTAAGTAAGTAGAGCTATGAAAATGAGTTTTAAGCTGATCGGACTAAGATTAGGCCTTCCCCAGACAACTTTCAGACCCGCATTTTCCGCCAACGGGGGCGGAGTTTCCAAAATCGGTAGAGTGTATTTCGGACGATTTATTGTATAGATCTTTGAAAATAAGTTTGAGGCCAAGGCAAGTAAAAAAGTTCCATCCAACAGTTCTTCGCGAATTTCCACCTTTCTGGGAGGAACTTGCCGGAAAATTTTCAGAGTGCCAACCTGCACTATGAGAGGAAGATACTGTGAAAATTTCGGATCTTTAGCTTCAGATTAAACTGTTATTATACTCCTATATAAATTTAGTGATCTAGACACTTCATAAATTAAGGGTATACACCAACATGTGTACCAAGTTTGGCTGCTCCAGCTTCAAGGATGTGCAAAATAATTGCGTTCATACGGACAGACGGTATATTATATATATATATATAATATACTCATTTTCCCTTCGGGAACAGAGTATAAAATATATAGAATTACGCTGCATTTGCGTGGAGCGACTTTTAGCACTAATTAATGGATTTTGGGTTGTGGGTTTCTGCTTTCACACAGGATGTTCAAAAATAATTTAATAAACTTGCCGCAGTGAAAACAGTTTGTGTGTGTGTTATGTACAAGTATTTTGCACTTAGTTGCCTGTTTTTGCTTCATTGTCAGCCAATTTGTGATCTAATATTGCATTAATTAATATAAACATTTGGCTAAATGCATTTCCATGGTTGCCTGGTGCCCAGTCCCAACTAAATGCCAATTTCGGCTGCCGAACAACCCAAGGAATTCTTTCAAATATTCTGGAATGTGCGATTTGGCATTCGATTTGGCGGCTGCTTGTGGGACGCCTAAAAGCATGCAACAGTTTTCCAATTAACTGCGGATTCGTGAGTGGATGGCTGGTGGGTTCGAGGGGTGCCGGGGTTGCCGGGCTGTTGGGCTGTGTGGAGAGGGGGGAGAGAGGTGCTGTTGCTATAGCCCGTGCACAAATTGACTGAACAACAAACTGGGAATTGGCTTAAATGGCGAACATTGCAAGCCAGAGCCCGGTGCCGGCATCGAGCAAACAGAGACACAACCGATGCAGTACCGCAGCCCCTTACCTCACTGTACCTTGTGCCCCCTCTGCCCACAGGCTGACTGTTTGCCGTCGGCCCATTTAAAGTTTCAAGTTGCCCCCGCGACACGCGATAATGGCGCACACACGACCCCCGCCCAGCTCCCCACCCTTCCTCTACAGCCCTTCCGCAGTAGCCATGGACTCCATTGCCAATCCCCCCAGACTTAACGTAATTTATGACTTTTGGCGCCCGCCCGCCGCTATAGTACAATGGGGCATCAAGAACAATTCGAAAAGTATTGCAAAATAATATAAAATTCTGTTAAGAATGCATTAGAAACAATTGAAAATATTGGAAAGCCATTAAACTGTTATGCCCATCAGATATGTTAACATAACCGACTGCTGTTAAGTTAACAGCTGTTGTCTTGCAAGCGCTTCAAAGTTCCAAGAAAGTTCATTCAAAAAGTTGCGGTAAGAACTTCTCTTGAGGAAAATTAAGATTTCTTAGCTATATTTCATTTAGGATGAACAAATGGTAATGCTCTTTCCAACAGAACTCACTTGGTCCGTTATGTTAAGGGCTCTTTTATAGTTATCGTCGATATTCTGATCTAACAATATCTCAGTTTGCAAATGTTGCATTGAAAATAATTTTAATTGCGAAGTAAAGGCTTGCTTAGACACACTGGCAGTAGGCCGAACATTCGATGCCGGAACACTGGCACAGTGTTTACACACGGGCGAATATTCGACTAATTTTAGTCTGGCAGCATTCATTTCAGTCTAGTATCTGGCAACATTTTCTTTGGGTGTTTAGACTGTCATGACAAGCCAGGTCGAACAATATTCCGTAGAATTTATATATATCAGAAGCTTGTAGTAGTTCAAATGATGAAAGAAAATAAATTGAAGGAATTGAAGTCATGTGTCTCCGTTAATCACGAATCAAAATACCCCATTGCGAATGCCAATATCTGCAGGGGAACGGCTTGCTGTAGCATTAAGATTCTTGGCTATAGGAGACAGATATTCGAGCTTGGTCCGGGTTCTTCAAATAATCTCGACTCGCCGTCTACCGAACCAATAACCCCTTCAAGATCGGCAGATGCCCTGTCGCGCTCAACATCCGTGGTTTTCTTCCACATTTTATTGTAAGAAACTGCTATATTGCATCCTTAAATAAATCGAATATATTTGAAATTAATTGAAACCGATAAGATATCCACGGCGGCAATTTGTATTTCATAAGCAGATTTCATTTCTTCCAAATCCAAATGTTATTTTGTGTAAGCTGTCCAAAAGCTCTGGTCAACAGGAATGCCAGATAAAAATGTTCGTCAAAAGCTGCCAGATGTATTTTTTTGGTGTTTACACCAGGGCCAATAAGTTCTGGCAGCCTCTGTCAGCAAGGTTGCCGGAAGGTTCTGGCAGACTATCTGGCATGTGTTTACATGTCTGGCAGCAAAAATTGTCGAATGTTCGGCCTGCTGCCAGTGTGTCTAAGCAGGCCTATAGGCTTTACTGTATAACTCTCGTATTTATTATGGAATGGACTTATAGATGGAATACGAACATACAAATTGTATCAAATTGAACCCATTGTACTGGATGTGGCCCTGTTGGGCATTATGTTAAATTTTATGTGTGCCCCTGCCCCTGCCCCGGCATGGCAACAGGTCAAGCAGTATCTTTCGGTATTGTGGTCTGTATTCGCCAACGGGTTTGGGATCGCGCTCTGGATTCTTGATTCCTGGTGTCGCATGACCGCACTTTAGCTTTTAGAGTATTCGTATGGCACAAATAATGCTATTTGTATCCGCATTTGAGTGTTTGAGCCACGTTGCTAATGCTTCAGGTTCAAGCAAGCACATGCAGAGACATGCAGAGACCTGCAGAGGCATTGGGAGGCATGTGGCGGGTGGCGGGTGGCGTGTGGCGTGTGGCGTGTGTTGGCCATGTGCCGTGGCAAATTGTTTGCCATAGTCACCAAACAAACACCTGAACCTGAGCTGCCTGGTCCAAGTGCCTGCTGGGGCTCGACATGTGCCGAGTCAAGCACTGAACAGAACAATGCCGTCGAGCGTAATGCCCCATCCGGTGTCGCCTCTAATTGGCTCGATGATCAACTTATGTAAAGTGCGCGTGAATAGAATGCGTTCCCAGAACCGAGTCTCAAAATGGAATCAGATTGATTGCATCACGAATGAATGTAAAATGCTTAACGAGTCACATAAGTGCTGCCCAATCAATGCAAAGTGTTGCACAGCAGTGAGAGAACAATGGATGATGACGACAGTTGTTGCAACTATAGAAATTATCCCTCCCACATCTGTTAGGCTACTCTTTCAGAGGCAGCCCGCCTTTGCATTGTTGAGAACATATGTGAACTTCAGGCAACTCAAAGGCAACTCAAAGGAAACTCAAAGGAAACTCACACTCAAAAATCACACTTCATTGCCTGATTAGTTAGTGGTGAGTTTGGTGAAGAATAAAAGTAGCTTTATAGATTTGAGTTCAGCCAAATCTGGCTGAGAACTGTTCTTGCCAACTAGCTGAAGTTTCTTGGACTTGAACTGGTTATGCTCATGCATAAAGCCGGGATAATTGGAATAACCTTTCATTTTCTAGCTGTTACTCAACGAAATACTATCCAGCAGGCTTGACCTCAACATTCAGAGCTAACATAGATTCATAGAAATGAATAGTATTGCCAAGCATCCTCATCAGTGCCCTTATTCTTCGAATTGTTGTCCAAACTTGTCCTTATATGAATGGATGCTGGATGCTGCTATCTCTCAGACGGATGCTCTAACCTCTGAACCACTAGCTGTCCGAGTCCGGCTTGAACTCATCGAAATTCTAAGTGCGCACTGCCCCTATCCCAGTTTTTAGCCCTTACTTTTGTAAAATGTTAGTTCAGTACTAGCTGATCTATTCAAATCAGTCAGTTGATAAGCTTTATCTACCTATCGACAAGGCTGAATGTGTTGGGGGCAAACAAACAATAAACAAGCAGCAATCAGGCTGCTCATAGCCAGAAATGAAGCGGGTTAGCTGACAATTTAATTAAATTAAATCAAAACAATTTGCATAAAAAACTATTAACTTGATTGGTTAACTGGGCATTTCGCTGGCTTAGGAAAAAATGCAATAACAGTTTTCGAAATCGAATTAGCTGAACTGGAATTTGGTTGAAAATTGGCATTCACCGAGTAGAAAATGTCTGCAGTTAGGAAAACCGATTGGTATACAAAATTAAAACTGTTTCGAAATGAAAAGTGCTTAGAAAAGAGAAAATGGGGAGATATTTTGTAAAATCCTACAAAGTTGATGAATATCCTGGCCTAAGAACTAAGAATTGCCGAGAAGAAGAGCATTTTTTTGGCAACAGCAACTTTGAATTGGGAGAAGACTCGTTCCAAGTTTGCTTCGATGAAATCCTAAGCATTTGGGCACCTGGGAGTACGGCTGGAGTAGGCCGGATTTAGAAAATTTGCATTGCACAGGATACAAAATCCTCGGGGTGGCCCGCCGGACACGGATTGCGCGTTGTGGCTGAGCGTTTAATGCGCGGCGCGCTTAAGTTGCCAGCCAAAAAATGTCTAATTAATTATGGGAACATCCCCCAGCACCCCACCGCTCAGCCCACAGCTCACCCCACAGCTCACCCCACAGCTCCCCCCACAGCTTACCCCAACGCTCACCCCACCGCCTATTCAGCAAGCACCCCCCGCAAACTCTGCCCCGCAATGGAGGCAGGCGCTGAATGCAAGCGGCCAATGGGAGCCGAGCAGCTTCCGCCCCGCCAAACGCTCGGCGCCTTGGCGTCTGGAGCATGCGCTGAATTTGAGCGTGGGTGTATGCAAGGGGCGCAGGGGTGCGAGCGAGATAGCCAGTAAAACTGTTGCTGGCCTTGGCAGCAGCGGCAGCAGTGGCAGCAGTGGCAGCAGTGGCAGCAGTGGCAGCAGCAGCAGCAGCAGCTGCAGCAGCAGCGACGGCGACAGCTGTGCCCCTCGCTCAAGGTTAACCTGTTGAAAGTGCATATTGCGCATACGCCCCGTCAGCCACGTCTGCTGCCACATGTCCAACAGGTTAGCTGTGGGGAAGGGGGCCTCGGGGCATGCGGCTGCATTTTGACGGTCACTGGGCGCACTTGTGCTTGCTGCCATTTCGGGGTTGCACTTATCAGTTTCCGCTGCCAGATTGCGTATACGCACGAGTCCCGCAGCTGGCGCTGATTGGATGCGGCTCCAAGGGCACTGCCAGTGCAGCAGGTGATAATGGGATTGACTGCTGCTGTTTGCTGTCCAACTGCGTTTTGATTGACGACTTCTCGCACACAGCTTACCGCCAGGCCATTCACAGTGGAGCTGCTCCAACAGCCAGCCTAGCCACAGTGGGGCCAAGCGAGCAATCTGGTTAATTAGCACGGCAATCTTCTAGAACTATCTAGTTATCTGACGCAATACTATATATCTATCTCTAACTATACTTCTTAGAATACATATTCAAACAAGACATTAATATATACATATATATAGTTTTTTGCTCATTTATAAACAAGGAAGATTAACTATGAAGTGTACTTTTGGAGTGGATGAAGAAAATGTATTCACCTACATTAGGCTAGAGCTTAATATAGGAAGAACCTTTTATTCAGTTGGGCAAATACAAAAAATAAAATAAAATTAATATCAGACATATCTTTTTCTAAAGAAGTCCATTTAAAACCAATTGTTCCTATGGCGAGTTTATATTGATATAGATATATTGAGCCGATTTTGTACAAATTTCATTTAATTTAATACAATTTTATTTATTTATTGTTTTTATTTATTGAACTGAATGCCTCGACGCTAGCGCTCTTCTCCTATAATTAATTAGATGTTATTAATTTTTAAATGTATTATAGTTAATTTTAATAATTTTTTTCAATTTCATTTGATATTCACACTTGCCGAGTTTTCTTGATATATCTGCAAAAACAAAAACATGTTCTTTTCTCTTCCGATTGTTCCTATGACAGCTTTAAGATATAGTGTTCCGATTTTACTAAGTTTCAGTTAACATGTTTTTGAATTATTGGGATTGACTAAGATATATGTTAAAAAACAAAAAGTTTTTCGTGCCACAACTGAGTTGTCTGTTATAGTGTTTCGATCCGGCCAGTTCCGACTTAGAAACATAGGTAGGAGAATGTGTGTTGTTGTTTCTGGTGGGCAGACTGCGAGACTGGTTGGTTGAATGAATGAACTCGGCTATAGATGATGGCGAAGAATATATTCGAGTAATAGTAGTTCATGGTGTCAGACAGTCAGGACGAACTCTCATATATACATATGTGAATAGATATTATGCTGTGCCTGTGCTGCGGAATCTGCCAGATATATCACGGGAATTGAATTGAACCAAGAAATATGAACTGTCGACCACTGTGCAGCATCATGTCGGCTTGACACAGCATATGATTGGTTAATAATTGATAATATACAAATAAGGGGCTGTAAATATTTTAGCTGAGTGCTGACAGCAAACGTCTAATGCTCTACAATTGATATCTGGGCTCTGATATGAGCTAGAGTTGGCAAATTTGGTATGTAGACTCTTCTGAACAAATCGCAACTAGACTTTGTTAGAAAATGCTATAGGGCGAAAGTTATGCAAGATTTTTAATTAATTGAGATTGGTCGACTATAATAAGGCGACGCAACTGTACCTCAACTCGCGGCCTGAGGCCAAGCCAAGCTTATGGCAAAGTCAATAAGTTCAGTCATACTCTAAAAGCCAGACTGCCCTCAGGTTATGCCAAAATATTGCTCGACCGTCTGATGATTGTGTGCGGAACAAGGATACTCGTAGGTGCCAAGTGCCGCCCACAGTTTCCCCGCGTTGCCCCGAACGCGCATTCAGCGCTTGCTGAGCTCAGCTGAACTAAGATATGTGACTGCCCCTTGTGCCAGAGCATCGTCAGATACAGATACACACACCCACACACACCCACGCACAGCCACACACACCCACACACAGAAAGCACCTGGACGCTTTGGTTGCCTGTTGCTGAAACGGCGATGCCGACGTCGATGCCGATACCGATGCCGATGCCAACGTCGTTGTCCTTGTCGTTGTCGTTGTTGTTGTTGTTGTCCTTCAGCTGAAATCTACTATAAAAGGACGCGCAGACGAACATCAGCGATTAGTCAACTGTGCAACTTGGCGCTCGGACACGGCGACAGCAACACCGACACCAGAAGCGACAGCGACAGTGACAGCGCTGCGGCAGAGCAGCGGCAGCGCGCCACAGTTGCCACTTGTTGACGGAGGCAGAGAACGAGCACGACACAGGGCGCACCGAGAAAGAGAGAGCTAGTGAGTGAGAGAGAGAGAGTGAGAGTGAGAGGCAGAGAGGGAGAGGGAGAGCGAGCGAGCGCGCGCGACGCCAGCGCTGACGACGACGACGACGACGCAACGACGACGAGAACGAGGACGCCAAAGGCAGACGAGTCTACCTCGTAAGTCGGGCAGCGTGCCATGCAACAGATGCTGTGCAACATCCAAGCCACAAGGTTGTGTGCCACAAGGACCAGGCCGAGGACCAGCGACTAGAGACAGGAGACAGGAGACAGGCGACAAGCGAAGAGGCGACGAGCAAAGCATACCCGCTACCCGCACACAGTCCCTAAGTCCACAAGTCACAAGTCCCAAGTCCACAGTTTGAGCCCGCCACATGTGGCACGTGCAACAAGTTTGAGCAACTCTGGTGGAAAGTGCATCTCGCAAATAAACAAAAAAAAAACTTAAAACAAAAAACTTTGAAAATAATCCAAAACAAAACAATTTTTTTCTTGTTCACTTTTTTTTGTGTGGTGTCTAAAAAAAACAAAAAAGTGTTAATTGTTGGTTTTTGTTGTTGTTGTTTGTTGATAATGTTGATATTGCTGTTTATTGTTGCCACATTGCGACCCCATTTGGGCAATTGGCCAGTGCTACAGTATTACCTAACTACAGTAACTTGATGTACAAAACTGAAACAGAGGAAACAAAAAATGGAGACGAAAATCACGAAAATCACAAAAAAATTGTAATTTTTATAAGGAACCCAACGAGTCACTTACCTGAATCTAAAGTACAACAGAGAAATAATTAAATACATATTTACATACTACTTATACAGACGTTAGCAGAGAGCTCCTCATATACCTATGTATGTAAGTAAATCTATTATATATATATATGATTATCAATATATACATTTATAGACATGTAGAGTCATTGATATTGAACTAGATCAAGCATTCTTGTTATCAATAATCGTGTCTAACTTTTGGAATCTCTTGTTCGCGTTCAGCGTTGTTGTACTATCTATCTATCCATCTAAATAATTATATATATCTACCTGTATACAAGAACAATACAGTTGAAACCTATGATTAATAAATATGTACATATATACAATGCTATTCGACATACGAAATACGCATAAAGAGCCACAAATTACCTGAAGGAAGTCTACTTTAAGAAGTACCCAAGTAATGATTCCAACAACACAGAAGAAGACAGAAGAACAATAATATATGAAACACATCCAATCCGAACTTGTACAGAACTATATATTTGTATATATATCAAATAAACCAACAACACAGCACAGAACACAAAAACCACAATTCTAATCAAAAACGCATCGCGCAACAAAACAACAAATATATTTTTCAAAGTAATAATTATACTCGTTGAAAAGGTAATTTAAATCCAATACGCTGACAGCACGGACAAGCCCAAAGATACAAAATGTGAGTATTCAATTACTAAAAACTAACATTGTCAAACTTTATACAAATTCTATATACCCCACTAAGTATCCATACATTTTCCATTTTTTGCAAAATATATACTTTTCAGTTGTATTTGATTTTAAATTTTATTAATTATGTAGTAGACTCTTTTGGTTTACTTACCTGAACTTGCAGAGTGTTTATTACGAGTACTTTAGTGGTTGAACCAAAAGCCCCCATCTCCGAACTTAGAACTGTTTATTAGTTCCTTTCTGTCGTTATTCCTATGCGAACTAGCCTCCCAGTGAAGCTCGCTTCATGAAACTTGGTACCCAGCTTCCTAGCCTAACAAGCAGCACTTAAGTTCGATATGACCAGATCGGAACACTATATCTCAAAGCTGACATAGAGTCATTAGGGAGAAAATAAAGTTGTTATAACAAGTTCTTCGCCCAATTGCCACATATTTACGTTTATTTGAACGATTTATTCAAAATCACAGTATTATATCATAGTGTAAGTCGGATTTATAGTTTTTCAATGAACAAATATTTAATTATAAGGAAGAAAACAGCTACTTTTAAAGATCCCGTTACTAGATTATGCAGCTCCTTGTAAGAAATATTTAATAAGTATTCACAAACTATTCATAAACTGAAAAAAACTCATAAGATCACCCTTAACCACGAATTTTTCAGATTTATTACGTATTTTTTCAATTATTTATTATAAAAATCGGAAATAATACAAATTGTTCGATTTTTACTATGAAAATGCGAGATATAAATTCTCTGATGATTTTTATTACATAATAAGATTATACTGATCAAATACAGAAATTGGTATTTTAAGTATTTTTTTTTGGAAAAGAAATACTGAAAAAAGGGTGACGAAATTGAAATTGATTTAGGCAATATTCATGAATTTTCAGTATTTTGCTGGTTCTACAAAATTATATATAATTTCAGGGCGTTTTAAAAAAGGTGAGAAATAAAAACCATTTTTGATATCTTATAATTTTACAATATTACAAAAATACTAGAACATCAAGATTTGATCTTATGACTGAGTTTCGAAATAATGCCACAGTCTGGTTGTAATGAAAACCATAAAATACTTTGTATTTTAAGAATTTGTTGATCAGAATTGACAAAATGAATAACTGTACTGAATTTCATAATTCAGCGTAATTCTGTAAATCGCATTTCAATTGATGCCAGCGCAAAAAATTGGTAATTAATCAGCGAACGTGTTGGCTTTAAGCCTTTGGCTCAATTTGGTAAAATTCTTGGCTGTGTGCAAAGTTAATTTGCAGCAATTAAATGGCATCCAATAAAATGCAGCAGTTTCTGCAATTGCGTAAATAATTGATATGTGTTTAAAAGCAAATTGCGACAGCAGTCGAAATGCATTTTAACAAATTGCAGCCCTAATTGCACTAATTCTCAGTTATGAGCGCACACTGCATACATATATCCTTTACAGGATATCAAATGCCTGAGCAAGTGTTTGTGTGTCCTCGTACTTAGTACGCGCAGTTATGCTACGCAAATGTGCTAGATAATTTGATTTAATTAACTGCTCGACGCAGATTAATGAGGCATTCAACGATGCCAATTACAGCCACCAGACAACAGACAACAGACAACAGACAACCGCCAAATGTCTCAGGTAGCTGCTAGCTCAAATACCATATTAGCCAAATTTTGCGAATTCAAGGATGCCCCCCGCTTTTAAAAGTATTATGCCCAACCAGAGAGTCAAAGCTAAAACTGCTCCTAATGGGTGTTCAGATTCATTATTCAACTGTTGTCTAGATATTTCTCATTTAAAACCTGGGCCATATAGTATCTTTCGAGTTGTAGTTGTTTCTGACAACTTCTTTATATAGTACGAGTATGTACATACAGGTAAGTACAGTCACAACAAAAGGTTAGAGTTTCTAACATCAAAAGTCGAAATGTTTGTTTCATTAAGCAACTGAATAACATTAATAACCTACAGTTCGAGGCGAATTCTCATAGGAAAGGGTATATAAGAAAATCGAGTAATTAAAGTATACACTCAGAAAAAAAATGCCTGAGAATTCAGAAAATTGCCCTAAAGATCAGCCTGAAAGCGAGATATAATTTATATTTAGTAGAAATAATTACTAAATTTAAAAAATATATTTAATATAAATATATATATTTTAGTTTATTTTTTCATAATTCCCAAAGTGGAACTAGAACTAGCTCTGGAACCGAGCTGAGTCCGTGCTCATCTGGCTGAACTTGATAAGTTGTCCAATCAACTGAGTATTTCAAGAGATTTGCTATTTTTAGCAAAAATGTTGACAAAAGTCTAGACCTCAATGATTAAATGATGTTCAATTTCTCTTGTGAGTGTGTGTGCTGGTCTGTTGGTGTGTGTATGTGTGTGTGTGTGTAGATGAGTATGTAATACACTGTGCTACATTGTGTTACACTGATGTACCGAATGTTGACTCGACA
The DNA here is from genome assembly GCA_035043065.1 of Hirtodrosophila confusa. NCBI lineage: Eukaryota > Metazoa > Arthropoda > Insecta > Diptera > Drosophilidae > Hirtodrosophila > Hirtodrosophila confusa. The sequence goes on along the minus strand of JAWNNI010000242.1, from coordinate 13,835,768 downwards.
ATCATTTGTTAAATCCGTGACATTAGTCAGCCCGCTCATCACTGGCGATTGCCGTGCATCCTCTTACGCTCATTAGTAGCACATTTAGTCCGTACGTGATTTAGCTGCAAATGTGCAGATACTCAGGGACACGGATAGAGATACTCAGGAATGAGATACACATCGTGCATACGGCACTTCTACTCCTGCCCAGATCCTGACAGAGCGTACTCCTAATAGTAACTGTTGCTTCTGGCCTTTGTTGTCTCTCTGTGTGTGTGTGTGTGTGTGTGTGTGTGTGTGTGTGTGTGTGTGTGACACGTTGGGGAATTTATTGTACTTGGCATCCTCCTCTTCGCCTCCACTTCGCCTCACATTTGCATTTTGGGCGCATTGCAATTGAAGTTTTGTTTCAGTTTGTGTGGATCGATTGCATGGTGCGGGCTGAGGGCTAAGGGCTGGGGGATGAGGGATGGTAGGGGGCACTTATGGGTATAAGTGTATGGAATCCCAGCACTCATAAGTATTCCGAACTTGTTTCCATCCAACACTTCACAGCTCCCAGAGCCAACTTTTTGCATGCCAAATAAGTTGAGCAAATGAACTAAAACAAGCTTCAATGCTATTATTTATTATGAAATTACTTTAGGCAGGCGCTTTAGTTTTTATAAAATACATATTCTAGCTGCCGTTTTGTAATTTGTTATATAGAGAAAGAGAAAGTAAGCCAACATATACAATATTCTCATGCCTGGATCCTTGATTCCATTGAGTTTAACGGATTTTGTTAACCTTCAGCTGGTATATGGAATCAGAAGTATGAAAACGATGCTCATATGATTTGTACATCGAAAAGTATTTGAAAATGCGATTAGTATTCTTGGAAAAATGATGTAAGAAATGCCAGTTTGACTTTGCTTCAATTTCAGCAGCTGCCTTGGCTAGAAAACTTTGAAAATTTGCATAATTCTGTCAAAAACAGAAACGATTCTCAAACGAACATCGTGAGAACTTTGTCTCGGTAAAATGACACACCAAATTTACTCGTTGTGGCAATTCCCCAAGTTAAGAGCTGTCAAATTTGATAAATAAATTTCCTATGTGTACAAAATGAAATCCTTTTTTAAGTCGTTCAATCTGTAAGTTGCAAGATACTGTTACCATACACACAAGCACACACACACGCACACACACACGCACACGCACACACACACATTGGCAAACTGATCAATGGCTGACACATTTCCGGCACATGGTGGAGCTTCCGATGCTGATTTTTATCGTTGCTGTCGCTTTAGCTGCTACATGTAGCACACACACACACACAGAGAGAGAGAGTGAGAGGGAGAGAGAGAGAGAGAGAGAGAGAGGTCACACTTATGCCTCAATGAAAATTTTCACTCAATTACGCTTTAAGACTTAATTCACAAAATTGGAGCAAATGTCGTTAACGGAAGTGGGCCACTGGGCCCAGCCAACGCACAAGTACAGGCCACACAACAACATCAGCACTACCTTTGACCACACACACACACACGAACACACACACACACACACACACGAACACACACACACACACAACAAATAGCTGCCCCATCGTTGTCACATATATTTTATCATGGCTTCCTGTAGCGCTAACGCTGCCACTCAACTCATGTTGGGCAGCTGTAGTTTTTATTCTGTATACCCTGTGCGAACAGTGAGGCTAATACGGGCATACTCAACGCTTGAGCTCAGTTACCCTCAGAGCTAGAAGTCTAAGCAGTATATTTCATTAAACTCCCTTTATAAGAAAGACTTATTGACTCTCAAGTTACGTAAGCAGCTACCTCATCTTCGAATACTTGGCAGCGTAAAGATACTACGAATCAATATCTTCCTATTTGCTTATGAGTGAAGTTTGGTAATATTTGCATATATGTTCCCAAAAGTAACCTGATATTTGCGACTTGCACTAGAAATCATAATGAGTATCAATAAATAAACTCACAGCGATTTATTAGTTCACTAAGTACCCATTTTTTCTTAGCATTTTTGATTTTGAGATCATATCAGGCTTGTTCTCCTCATGAAACCTATAGCTTCAATATTTGTTAGCTGATTTTGAAGCTCCTTATTTGCTATAAGTATAGATATATTATCTGACTTAAGGTAAAAGAAACAAGAATGTTTCCTTCCTGAAGACTTTCCTTGAAACTCCATCCGAAATAGCGCCCAAGCAAATCATCCGATGAATAAAAGTATATTTTTGTCAGCTAAAACTGAAGATATTAACACTAATACTAAGAACTTCGATGCTTGCTTGTCTCAAAAAACAAAAGCAGTTTAAGAATCTGTTGACTTCGTTTAAGGATACACAGTTTGTTGCCTAGTGTAATTTGCATCCTTTGAGTTTCACAGGGATTAGATATTGTAGGAACGAGAATGTCGACTTATTCGAGAGCATACCCTATAGCCCTATTTACAGGGCATCTCATTCCAATTTGTATTATGGTTTATGTTCATGTTTGTGGCCAGAATGGTTGGTCAGCTGCTTTTTCAAAATATTTTATAAATTAAATGCCAGTTTTTGGTTAAGCTTAATTGCTGGCTGTGCTCGGGTAATATTAAATCGTTTAATATTTAATGCGTTTTGGGTGCAAATTGCTTAAACAAAAGGGTATTTGGAAAGCCGTTAATGTGATGTTAATGTAATGTTAATGGTACTTACTTAACAGTGCGCTGTTACCCAATTGATTTTCTGATAGAATACAATTGGGCTAACTAGCTTATATCGTTTTAAGTCAATATATAGCATTTACTCAGGCTCCTTTCAGACTGATTGCTAAAGCCACTTTTGCATAATTAGTTGTTGCATTTATTCAGTTATGACCACTTCATTTGACAAGGACATCAGCCTTGTTTGCTCAGCTGGCAATGCAATCCACTTACTTGCAGATTAGTTTCTTAGGGCCTAAGCTGGCCATCAGCCCATAAGCTGATTATGTAGACAGCAACAGAAACAGCAACAGAAACAGAAACAAAAACACAAAACACAACAGAGCCAGGCTAAGAGCTGACAACTGGCACTCTTAGGCCAGTTAGGTTAAGGGGGCAGTGAGGGGAAGCTTTAAGTGCAAGTCAATTTGTTGGGGAATCCCCGGCGCATTGTCTTTATGCCGTCTCGTCCTGTCTCGTCTCGACCCGTCTCGACTTGGCCCAATCAATGCCAGCTAACAATGCAATGAAGTTGCAATTGTATGGCCAAGAGTCTTCACAAAATCACAAAATCAGAGAATCAGAGAATCAGAGAATCAGAAATGCAACAAGAACCCATTGACGGACAACTAATTGGTTCTATGTGTTGGTTGAAGAGCACAAAAGCCGCTTAAAGGCTTTCAAGTGGGCTATTAACTTGGCAAAGGCAGCACTTTGGAGGGCAGTCGGCGGACGGGCAGGCGGGCGGGGAGTGCACTTCTCAACCAAAATGCTTAAAGCCAGCGAGAGTGCTTTAAAAGGGTGAGCTCGACCAAGGAGTTACCTTGTACACGAACCTGCAGTGGCCCAGCTCCTAGTTACTAACACACGCTGCAAGCAGTGCACTGCTTGTCTGACTGCTTTAAGCACTTCAGATCAGGTAACAATAAGTATCAGTTTACAGGGTATCTAAACTATTTACAGTAAGCATAGGCAATTTGATCTATAATTCTGGCAATGTCAGCCAACAGCGTCGCATTTTAGCCTCGGTAACAGTGTCAGAATGGTGCCAATGAGCTGAAGATATAAATAAATGAGCGACACATATACACGCACACGCACACGCGCACACGCACACGCACACACACACACACACACACACACACGCACAGAGAGAGAGTCAAGTGTGTGTGAATCCTGCAGGGATGTTCCAAAATGCAGTCAACCGTTAAAATGCTATCGATTCGATGCTAAAAATAATAACGACGGGCATCAACAATACACACAAGTATATATATATAGATATATATATATATATCTATATATTGGTATAAAATGATTAATGTTCGGATCTTAACTGATGCGTTGCGCGTAGATTTGAAACCACTTTTAGTGTGGTTAACCAGTTGGTTCAGAGTAGGTTCGAATCACAGCCAAGTAGTTGTCAGAAGTGACCAAGCTTCCCCATCAGCGATCAATCCTTCTAACTCCAGTAACCAAGCAACCGATTCACCGCTGGTGAATAACCTGATGACCCAAGAACCAATTGAGATTTCAAGATCCAAGTGCGCATCCTTTTAAATTGTGCTCTGAAGTGGCGTTGTGTTTTGTTGTTGTTTCATGGTAGACCCTGCGGAGAGTGCTTCGTAAGCGGCTGGTCCTTGTGGTCCTTGGTAAGCCCTTTTTTCCCCCAAAGGCTTGCTCCGCCAAATGGTCCCGCTTCAGGGGCAAAATTGTTGGTGTTCTTTCTTGCAACAGAGTCATCAAAATCTGTCAACCTTTTCTTTTTTCCCTTTGGGAACAGGTCACCCTAGAGAATCCCAGCAACCCCTGTAAGATCCGTTGTATAAATACCTTGTAAGTCCTTATAGTGTGCTCGTGGAACTCTTGAGGAAGGTAGTACGAATATATATATATATATATATATATATATATATATTATATATATATATATTTATATTCCCTAGCACTGGTCTTGTCACAGGAGTAGCTCCAATTCTGATGTTACTACGCTCGGCCATTATAAATATATATTAGGAAACACTGGTCATGCTCTAAATTGCGATTCAATTGAACTTTTTTTTTTAAAAAAATGTACAATCTGTCCATATTTATTTAAATAACAATAACATATGATATTAATGTATATAATAGATCATAAGATCTGAGCAAGTTCTTAGCAGTAAACGAATTTCATATAAATGCTTGAGATCGCATCTTTATAAATGATGGCCAGCAGGAAAGCAAATGAAGATGAAGCTTTTTAAATAGTATTGTCATTAAAAGTTAAGAAGACAACAAAGTACCAAACAAGATGAACGCAAATCTCCTCGAAACGTGGTACCGTTCAACTGCAGAGAACATGAGATCCTTTAGAAGAAGGAGCAGGCTTTTAGTTGACTGCTGCATACTTACTAGGAAAAACAAATGATGATTGCCCATAAAAAAAGGAAGTTAACTTGGCGAAGACAGCGCTAACACTTCAGAACGGAGTATCATCTGAAATAGCTAGAACTGGGATGAGAGGAGGAAATTAGTTACTTACTTCAACGAGTGTCCTTGAATGGCGACTTACCACAATTAAAATTCTGATTTTGTTAACTACACATCGTTAAACTTGACGCAAGCCACGCGCCCTCCGCAGTGACATTGAGCGGAAGGCGTGGTACCGCCCATCTGGAACGGAGAAACATATGGTACTATATGAAATCGGTAGCGAGTATCAGAGTAGGGAGTGCCTCGCTTAGAACTATATTCAGTTGATTAGGATTAGGCAAGACTGTGTTTGGATGAACCCCGGAGAAGATCGTGATATGAAATACGAACGAAAAACGAACCCTACAAGCGAACGGGTGAGCCATACGTCCGAGTTATATATTTCATCTTATACATATATATATTCGGAAGTATACTCACTCGTTCTATTGTCCTGCACAACGTTCACAGTGTACCTTCATATATATATAAGCACCTTCAGTTCGGTTGTGTACACTTACCTACATGTTATTCACACATTGCAATTTGTTTTTTCGTAGCACATTTTATTAGCACACGCTTTGAAGTATAAACTAATTTCTTCTTCCGAAAATAATACCAGAACACTTTACAATTTTGCTGAACCGGACGTGGAAACTTGTAGAAATTAAAAAAATAAACACTTGAAATTTTGTTATAAATTTGTGACCAACTTTGATGTTCTCCAGATGAGCTCTGAGAGCATACTAAAATATATTTTCACTGGCTTTCAAACGTTAACAAAGTGGAAATCTGAAATATGAGCAGCCTACTTAGTTGAGATATTCTGAATACTGAGTGTGTTAGTTAAAACATATATGTATATAGTAGCTAAGCCCAAGAATGATAACAGAAAGTCAAAGTTTGAACATCATTTCTTCTTTTCTTTTTTATTGAATTGCGAATGGAGAATTTCAATATTTGATACAAACTCAAACAAGAAGCTACATGCCAGATTTGATGATAGTATCTGAGATCTCACGGACAGAGAGATAGAATGATGGGAGTAACTGGATTGACTCGACGGTTGATCCACAATATTTATCGTTTATAGGGTAGAAGATGCCCCTACTGCCTGTTGAATATTTCAACAGACAACATTTAAGAGACAAATATCGATTGGAATATAAACTTTCTGCTGTCTTACCACCGAACGGAAAGGTGGCAGCAATAATTAAAACTGAAATGTGGAATACGAGATGCAACAAAGGCAAAAGTTTAACAAATTCTCGTAGCTTGGCAAGGCATTCCAGCTTGCGAATGCCAAAAGAATAAATTAAATGCTTTGATAAATGAAAACAGACAAGAACAAGGCTGCATGCTCGACTTTGAGTTACCCTCGAAGGAAACTCCCAAAACTTAAGAATGAATCTTGAATATGCGTGACTTTCCACACAAGGAGCAAGTTAGGGCTAAACACTTTCGTATTATTTACAAGAAAGATTCCCAGGAAGGCACCTAATGGCGAACATTGGAAAGTGAAACATTATTAAGATGAAAAGAAAGTCATAGAATACTAATGAAGAGGCTTAGTATTCCTCAAAGTCTGTTCTTAAGGAAACGACCTGGAAATATTTGACATGCATTAATAAAAAATTAAAATAAATATACTATTAAGCTGTACATATTTCAACAAAAGTTTCTTAAATGCCTAAAAATACATAAGTAAATATCACAAATATTTGAAAATTACAAATGCACTCTGTAAATAATGCAATGTTTTTACTTTTCTTATTGATTTGAACAACTGTGTTAATAACTATCATATTATTTGTTTATTAAGAACCTCTTAAAGCTTGAAAGACTTGCATTAAATATGCCCAAAGCAGCTTTAAATTACTTATTAATCTACTCGTATTGAGTACAAGTTAACTAATGCTAAATGAATACATTTTAAATAGCATCCTTTAGTTATTTATGTAAGTATTTGAACGCTTTTGATACTTTGCTGATTTGCATCGAGTTAATTTAAGGTATAATATATTGTTGTACTTTGGGTTTAATTAGTTTGTGCGTGTTTAATTTAGTTATTTATTGGATTGAACATTTTCGCATGTCCTGTGACCACAAGGATGCCACAAAAAGTAAACACCATGCACGCTAAATTAAACATGAGACATTTCATTGACAGACGCCCTCAAGGAGCGCGCAAGGAGCAGACAAAAGGGCTAAGGCATGTTGTAAACTTATATCCTTGTATCCTGCATAAACAGACCGAGTGAGAGAGGGGGCAGCGTGTGTATGCCACACTTGCGGCTGGCGCAGGCTGCCAGTTTCATTCAGAAAGTGCATTCAAGTGTGCGCCATACAATTTCCGAGCTGAATGCATGTCAGCAGCTGTATACCCTTTCCCGCTCGACACCACCCCACCCTCCCACGGCTGGGTTAGTGCAAGCGTCAAGGTTATGGGTTTAATAATAGCCATAACTAAACTGTGACTTTATCCTTGTTGTTGTCGTTGTCGTTGTCGTTGTGGTTATCCTTGCCGTATGAGCAATCGCAGTGAGTCACTTTGGCCAATGAAATAGCTGCAGCTCCAAGATAACCAAATGTCAAGCAAATAACAAGCCCCAGCCCCAGCCCCAGCCCCAGCCCCAAGCCCCTTTGACCACTATTTGATTGCCACGGCATTTGGCATCGGTATGCCACATATTTAATCCGGACCGGACAGCCGCATATCCTTATAGTCATTGAAAGGACAACACACACTGCACGCGATACCCTTCCATCGAGTTGTAGTCTACAGAAAACTTGCCCCCGTTTGTGGCATTCAGTCAACTCCTTCAAACAAATGCTGAGTCCTCTTAAATGCTGAGCCCTTGGGTGATTTGTCAGTGCTTGAAACTTGAGGGAAACCAACTGATGGTGAGACTAATTCCAAGCAAATGAGATTTTAGTGGCTTGAACTGTATGTTATGCTGTTAACCTATTACGAAGAATCAAGGGCCCTAATTATTATCATTTTTATACTATGTGTCGAGATCGACCATTCGACCTTCCCCACACAGGAGCATTAGCTATATCTCCCACACCTGTGCAGTTTTTTTTCGCGTCTCTCTCCGAACCCACAAATAACCAAATTATATAGGACTGGGAACATAGTATTCTGCAGTCGGGTGCGTCCGACTGCAACGTTCTTACTTGTTAATATAAGAGTTATGTATTAAGACTTATTAGCTGATGTTCTTCATTAAATTAAATATTTATAAGCAATAATTAAATTTCAATTGCTTTATACAAATTTAAAAAAAAAACTCCTTTTTTAAGTTTTTATAATAAAAGTTGATAAGCAGAATTCTTTTTCAATTATTATTATAAAAATTGAAAATCAGAGCTATTTTGCAATTTTTATTTAAAAATGCAAACTTAATTATTGTTTCATAATATTTATTTTTTGAGTCACAAAATAAGTTATAACTTTAATTTATATTCAATATAATAGGAATACAAATGTAGCACATACAGTTTTCGCCATAACTCTTACTTGCGATCCCTGAGAAAAACCTCTTTCATCTATGAAAAGTGCAACAACATTTGAGAAATATTTCTGAAATATTTACACTTCGCAATCACCACAACAATTCAATTCACCCCGCACTTTTCCCCACTCTATTTTCGCTAGCCTTAGCATCCTTTCCAAACTACTCATGTTAGCTAATATTCCCCAACTAATACCCTGCAAATAAGTATGCAAAAGTGTAACAAGCTTTTGTATGAGACAGCCTGTCTTCTCTACCAGTGTGTGTGTGCGTGTGTGTGTGTGTGTGTGTGTGTGTGTGTGTGTGTGTGTGTGTGTGTGTGTGTGTGTATTGGCATGTGGTTGTTGTTAATTTAGTTGCCGTTGCCGCTGCCGCTGCTGGCACTTGAAATAATTACAAAACACAACGGCAACAAGCCATGGAGGGGGGACAGGAGCGACAGGAGCAAGTGTCAAACAAGAAAACATTTCACTCCACATATGCAAATAGCATGGAAAAATATTATAAAATACAATCAAGGTAAAAGACGTTGGGAACTAACATCATAATGGGATTTCTGCAAGTTTGATTGACTTCAACTGAAATAAATTGAAATTTCCTGAACGATTCTTCTTCCTTCTTGGCAGGAGACGTCCTTCGAAGTGCACCCGCTCCGATACAATAGACTTAAGATAATCAGGCCTGTTCTGAATTCCGAAAGACGTTAGAACATTCAGTTCAAATAGTTTTGACTGTCATACTAACCAGTTAACTTGCTTTAACATTTATTCTTATACCCAGCTCTTAACCAGCTTGAAAGAATTATGGGAGAAGCATGAAGATATAAGTTTTGATTTAAATTGTGCCTGCTTCGCCTACACTGAGAAAACCAAAACGACTTCCAACTACAATTTTCATGATAAGTCCTTGATTGAATTTTTTGTACTTATGTCTTGTAGTTTACAATTTCCGCTGGTTTTCCCAGTCTGTAAATCTCACTTGATTGCGATTGCGGTTTCTATTAGCTTTGCCATTTACTACTGAACTCCCCTCAATGCCTTTGTAAAACATATTTCGCATTGTTCAGATCCGTGATTGAAATCAACCTTGGGGCCAGCTTCATTCTGTCTGTCATTCTGACTGGCTGCCTTTGTCTCCGCGAACGTGGGGTCGAACAATTCAGCAGGTAGTTGGCTCTATCTCCTCACAGGACCTGCTCTTTAGCAGTCCTTAAAGTGTACTCGTATAATTATTTATATAGATGAATGGCCAAACTCGGCATCCTGCCCAGTCATCACATTATCTGATGCCACTCCCACATATCGAGCAGCTAAAGGAGCCATATATATGATATAATACTCGTTCTGTGTTCTAAAGAAATGCAGTCTTTTCAATTCCCCAAATAGTTTCAACATCTCTGACAAAATTCATTTGAATAATACTAACAGCGTGCTGTTAAACTCACTTCTAATACCTTCTATGCTAAGTGCCTGTTAACATTTCAATGTTGCACACTTAAGCCATTTACTTTCACCTTAAATGAAATGTTTTGGCCAGAAATTGGAGATACTTCTATGTCAAAGACTAACAGTTATCTGTTAAGCCTGCCATTCCAGAACATAACCGCCAACAGTCTGTTAAACAGGATGTAATGTTAGCGGGAGTTCCCCTTTGATTGTGAACTGTTTCGATAACATTTAAATATGAAAATCTGAATAAACATATTCGTCAAAGTATACTTGTACTTAGCCAGAGTGGAGCCAATCAATATGGGGCTTTTCAAAGGACCCTGACTGAAACAGCAGCAGCAACTCCGCCCCCGCCGTTGGGGGGAGATTGAGGCTATATTCGTATTCAGTAATAAATTCATGGCTTGTCCTGGGCATTTGGGGTCAGTCATGTTGTCAAAAAGCGAACGGGCACAGCGGCCAATTCACACAAAATACCAATACTGCCAACATACAAATATTTGATCATTATGCAGTGGCTTAACCGCCCCAACCGCCTGACCATATTGTCAGCGTCCTGCCATGTCCTGCCCTGTCCTGTCCTGTCCTGTGCTGAGCACAGGAGTGCTCTTATATCGACTTTCGCTTGTCAGGCATTCTGAAAATATTTTGATTTCGTGCATTTTTAGCGCATAGTTTACGTGGTGCTTTTGTGCCCCATTTTATTGCCGTTTCAAGGGTCAAGTCTCTGACATGCAACTCCCACAAGCCGTTCAGCATTTCATTTCCCAAATATGTATACAACAATTTACAATAATTAATTCTTAACTCTACATGTATTACACACACTCTGCTGTATACACACAGTCGTACTTTTAACACTACTTTTATGTTCTCACGATTATGTTAAGTTATTAACATATATTTTCTTTGCTTAATGTTATTTGTATTCGCCTTCAATAGAATTCATAAGATAACAAACTATGCACAATAAGCACTTAGATTAAAATAAAAAAACAAAACAGAATCTTATTTAGAAATTGCTTTAAGTTCATGATTAGATCGGGACTAGCTCTCTGATTTGTTGATAGTTCTGTGTACTTAGTTCTGAGCTTTTGATCATCTAATATTCGAATATTGGATAAGGTTCCATGACGCCAACAAGAGTAAGAAAATAGATTTCAAGAAAAGAAATAACAGTCTTGAGTTGAGAGGTAGTTGACTTATGAGTTCAATACGCGAGTATATTCCAGATTCTAGAACACATAGGGCTCACTTCCGAAACTGGGCGCGTACTTCCAACTTACATGAAATGTTTCAGCCAGAATTGAGAGATATTTCATGGACCTGTGGGGGGAACTAGTGAAATTTTGAAGCAAGCTCGATCTGCTAATGGTATACAGGAAAGTTCATTCCAAATGTGGTCACTAGCTCTTAAGGTTCTTGAGATTGACAGGATCAGTGTATAGCTTACAGGATCGGAGATGACTCCTTCTGCCTGTTACCCGACCAAATCTTTCGAGAACATTTGATTTGAAGTGGGAGGACGAGAACGGACTATCTCAAAATATGTGTTTGTTGCGATTGATCGAATGCAACCGCAGGAATATGCAAATGTAATCAGCGGAGGGTATCCTTAACATGTTTTTTCGGCAATTTCTGGTGCTCTTCGCTAGTTGTCTGTTATTGCTACTGTTGTTATTGTTGTTTGTTGTTTGTCGCGGTATTGACAGCACACGCCTGCATGCTCATGGCCCCCGCCATCATAACTTCCATCATTGCCTGGCAATTTTATGCAAATAGCAGCAGCGGAAGCCAGTCGGCCAGCAACAACAACAACAACAACAACAACAACAACAGCAGCAACAGCGACAATGAAAAGTGTAGCACAGTTTTTGGGGCATGTGAATTGCTCTGTCTGCATGAGCGTGCGTGTGTGTGTGTGTCTGTGTGTGTGTGTGTGCGCGCTTTTGACAGATGCTGGCGAAATTGATTGAAAATTGGCGGGGCAGCAGAGATAAGAAATTGCTTTATTGCAGTGCGAAAGCAATTGCATACTTTGTGGCTGAGTTGAGGAAAAATTCATAGCGATTACAAAGGCATTTAATGACATGCGATAAGTGTAAAAAATACGAGTATTAACGGCAAAGAACCCATGATGTTGATAATACACTGTTGCGGTTTGCGGTGACATGGACAAATGAACATATATTCGTCAGGCACTCAAATGTTTGCATATAAACTGCATTAATGTTGATTAACATTGCCATTTACAGCTGACTCACAATGTTAACTGTCGCGCAGTGGGTCTGTTAATGCGCTGTTATCGCAGCAGCAGTAGCTATCGTCATTAACATAGGCCCCTAAATATGTACATATGTTAGCGAAGCTAGGCTCTGTTAACTAACATGCTGTCATCTTATTTCTTGTGATCAATACTGAATAAGACAAGCCTCAGACTTAGCTCAACCTCCAACCTCATGGACACCTTGCATTGCAAAATGTAATGAACACAAGCATTCAGGTCTGTTATGTTGGCTGTTGGCTCTGTTAGGCCGAAATGCCCCCACTTACATTGCGCACAATAACAGCAGGCTAACAGCAGCTTATGTTGATGCCAGCTTTTCGCTCGTTTTGTTTGAATATTGTATTATTTCTAATATTGTGGCAACAGTCGCTTTGACTTGATGACATTTCCTCGGGCCAGGCCCGGCAAAGAGGCAACAGCGGCTAATTAAAAAGGCCACATGTAAATAAATAACAGTTAGCTGTGGGGTAGCGGGGTAGCGGGGCACTGGGGTACTGGGGCACTTACAGCTACCCTGGGGTATTGCTGCAGAAATCGATCAGGCTCAGAAGTTGTTGCTGTTTCGGTCTGTTTGAGTGATTCGGTTACTGATTCTATTTAATTCGCTACAATTCGACTTGAAAATCGCGTCAACATAAAAACAGCCGCAATGACTGCCACACAACGCCCCGCCCCAGCCACGCCCCGCCAATGCCAGCGGGCATTGGGGTCCAAAAGGGAAACGGAGCCAAAGCCAAAGCCCAAAGCCCAAAGCCCCAAAATGTGGGGTGCTGTCAGTTCATATGTTATGCCCTTCTGTGCTTCTTCTTGTTGTTGTCAGTGAGGCCCTGCAAAAGATGCACACACACAGATACACACACACACACACACACACACACACACGCGCGCTGAGAAACACCTGTGGGCTGTGTCATATGAAAGGCAAATTTTAATGCCAACATTGACAGGTAACGGCATATGCCCCCAAACATGCACACATACATGTGTATATGCATGTGTGCGTATGTGTTTTTGTGTGTCTGTGTATTCAAGGCAACGAAGCGTATAAGCCAGGCGAGGCGTAAGGGAAACGGGCGCCGGGCGACGGGCGCCGGGCGACGGGTGAAGGGGTATGGGCACCGGGCAGCGGAAAACGGAACATGGGAGCGTGCCAATGTACTATGGCTATTTTAGGCACCCTTTTCTTTAAAATAACAGACCTTTGCATACATTCGAAGTACATAGCACTGTAATGTTATTGAACAGAATGGGTATCATAAGCAGAAACTGTTAAGATAACAGGTGTTCTGGTTGAAACTTGGTAAGATTACCAAAAGAAGTCAAACTTAGAGCTGAATCATTTAATTTTTAAGTTTCCCAGCTGGTATTAGATTATCATTATTCTCCCTAAGCATACTGAAACTTTGTATTTCATATAACACTAGCTGAACCCTAACAGGCTTAACTGTGGCACTTTGTGGTTGCAAGGATGAAAAAGTAAGAAATAAACAAAAATTAGTTATCACTAGTTTTCGTATTTTCCCTCCCGTGCCTTATGATTTGTTGTATAGGGTATGACTAACTTAGAAACGATTTCTCTCACACATTTGACCTTAAGCCCATTCCCCGTCCGTTGCGACGGGTGGGGGTAGATTTTTCAAGCTTCATGCAACAGTTTCTTGCCCGTGGGGTAGATTTTCCAAGGTCCCGGGCAAGTCAGTCAGGCAGTCGTGTTAAAGAGTACAAATACACAAATAAAATGCTCTCCTGTCCAAACATTCAAAGAGTTTTGCAAATTACACCACCCGCCGAGTACAAACCCAAGAGAACCCATTCTCGCCATCCTTAACTTAGGTTACAAATCTAGTGAGATTTGGTGCAGCGGCTCTCGAGTTTTGGAATCATCTAAGAAAAAAACATGCTCTCTTTTTGAGCCTCGAACTTTTGCCACAAGAAGTGTCCTTTCGCCCCACTGTGCCATGTAGCCAGGCACTCAGCCATTGCACGGCTACTGAGCCAATTGTAAAGGGGCGGCCGGGGTTTCTCAGTCTCTCGATGTGCCCCGCTCCCCCTTTCTCTCGTCTTTCTCTATCTCCCTGCCCCTGTACCCCTGTACCCCTGATGCCGCTGTCCCCTTTGTCACTTTATTCGCTGTGTGTGTGTGTGTGTGTGGGTGTGGCTTGGGTGTGTGTCTGTGTAGATCTCGTTATTGGCAGCTTAAGCCGCCTGTGTGTTTCTCGCTGTGTATGCGTGTGTGTGTGTGTGTGTGTGTGTGTGTGTGTGTGTGTGTGTGTGTGTGTGCCTCTGTGCAACAGCAAAAGCACAAAATAAAAAATGAAATGGGAACAAATCGAAATCGAAAAATATTAGCGGCATATTCCTTTTGATTTTTTATTGCGCGATGCTTTTTGCCAGTGGCACACACACACACACACACACACACACACACACACACACACACACACACACACACACACACACACACGCACACACACTCACACACGTATAGGCTAAAAGAGCCGCAATATGTGTGCCGAGTGATTTCTCGTCAAGGTAACAGTCGAACTGTGCGTGATTTAAAGCTTTAATCGTTGACGCGCTTCAATAACCAAGAAATTAATAAAATGCTGCTCAAAGAAATTAATAATCCCCAGCAGAGATTTCAGAGACATTCACAATGTTAACTCCACAGAGGAAAACAAAAAAGTTGCTGCACGATGTCAATTAATCAAAATCGAACAGGTATTCCGCTTCCATACAGAGTTATAAACTTAGGAAAAGCATTTATCATCCTGGTCTTTAAAATTCACAAATCGAAAGTATTCCGATATTTTGAGATAACCTTTAAAATGATATGAAACACCGACAATCGATAATTTGCAATAAATAAATACAAATAAAATGAAATGAAAGTGAAAACATCAAAAAGAACTTAGTACAAATACGAGGCGAGTACGAATTTTAATAAAAAGCGAACTTTTGATTTCTTTGTGCCTAAATTGACAAATCTTCTTCGGTGTGCACACAAGCAACAGAAATGCCAAAGCAACTTTCAACTGAAATCTCTTTCGCCCCAAATCCAACCAATTTTATGCAGCATACTTTTCGGGGCTGTCAGTAAATTTAATGCTAAGTATGTGAAATGTTGAAATGCTAAAACAAAAGGAATGTGAATGTGTTTTTCGCACAATTGAAAGTTGACTGTGAATTGTGGGAGAGTTCAATTACACTTTGTGTTCCGCAGAAGGACGCCAAATTTCAGCACACTTTTCCCCTGTCTCATGCCAACTTTTAATGGCTTTACTCGTATAACACAGGCGAGCATTGTTATTGTTTTTGCTGTTGCTGTTGTTGTTGCTGTTGTTGTTGTTGTTGTTGTTGGTGTGTAAAGTTGTTTGCATAAATAATTTCTATGCATAAAGCGTCTGATACAGAGCGGCAGCTTATGAGCCATGTGAACACCCACGCATCAAAATTAATGATATTTTAATGTAAAAACAATTCCAGACACTTAAGCCGCATTCATACCCACTGTGTGTGTGTGTGTGTGTGTGTGTGTGTGTGTGTGTGTGTGTGCGTGTGTTGTGAGCATTTGAGTTTGAAGCAAAAGCTTGAAAAGGGGCTGGGCATGGAAATTGTGGCCAGGAAATGATAAGAATAAACAGGAAACGCACTTTAACCAGGTTCAAAACTAATGCCACCAGACACAACTGTACTTTAGTCCTTGAACAGACTACAGCTGCTCAATAACCAAATTATATTTCAGAAATTTGCAACAAAAAAATGTAGCACAGTTTTTCAGTCTGACGGTCGTAATTGTCGTCCTCGTTATTGTCCTGCTCCTCGCTTTGTTCCCTTTTGTTGTTTGCCGCTATCTGCGCTTTTTGTTATGTCAAATGTAAATAAAATATAAATATATATATACAAATACAAATAGAGAACTGAAGTTGCCGCTTTGTGTTGCATTATCCGAGCATTGCCCGGGGCGCGACCCTTTTGAAGGCAGCCACAGAGAACCGCAAGAACAAATTCATACGCATTTTCATTTTCATTTTCATTTTCGTTTTCATATTCATATTAATTTTCATATTCATTTTTATTCTCGTTTGGTTTTCCCTTGCACCAAAATGCCACTGATCTGCGGTAATACCTCCAAAAATAATTGACAATATTGTCAAAGGATTTGAATATATTCGTATATATGTTGGCTAAATGAAAACTCCAGGCTTCTCATTCAACAAGACAGAATATCTATGTATAATATATCATCTGTTTGAACTCGCAAGAAGCTCAGTAAATATTATTATTTTCATTTCATTTTTTATGATTTTTATTTTTATTTTCTTTCATTAATCAAACTTATTTTTTCTTCGTTTAAATTAAATAGTTCTTTATAATATAGTTTGTTTCATTTAAGTTGTTCAACAAATAACAGAAAGATTAAGTTAAAATAATTATAAAGTACTATATACTGGCTGACTGAGTGTTCAGACGACGATAAGACGATATTATGAAAATTCCACCTGTGAGTGTTTTTTTTTATTTTCTTTTTTTATATATAGAACAAGAAGAAAAAGAATAGGGAAATGATATTTACATTATTTAAAATATTCAATGGGAAAGGACCTGATTGGACCTTTCCGTCGACGACGTCTACTTGAGCCTGCGAGTGTGAAAACTCCTCGGAAAACATTTGCATGAAACCTTTTTGTTTACCATCCGGCTTTAAATACATTTTCCAAGAACTGTACTAAAAATCATTCGACACATGATTCCCAGATATCACACAACTTAATCCTTCGATGGAAATTGGGGGCTCTTAGAAACTCATCCCCAAAAGCGGAAAGTTTGTTGCAAAAAGTAGCATGCAACTTTTTTGTTTTCGGGCGATTGGCTTCAATGGGGAATTACACTTAATGGGAATTGTCTTAGTCGGTTCAGGAAAATATAAGCTCATAATAGAATAGAAATAACAATCTGATAATCAACTCCTTCTTTGAGAAGTATTCCCTATGCCAAAGTTGTTACGAAAAGTGTTTTTTCTTATAAAAACTTGCCTCATATCAGTTTAAGGTCTGTTTGGCAACTAAATGATATGTTGAGAACATTATTAAATTCGTCATTTGCTCCTGACTGTGCTAGTCAGTCAATAAGATACCTCAAAAGATCGGTAATGTATAGCTATAAAGTGAATTGTCAGTATATGACTAATGAATAGCTCAAAGAACACTCAGATGCTTAGAGAAAGAAGTAGTTCCTTCGGGTTTCGTTTGAAGAAAAGATACATAGCCTTGCTTACCTCTAGAGGTGTGTGTGTTTCTGCTCAGTGAGTCAAATATCAAAGACTCGGGTTGGATCCAGGTGCCTGGCAAATTAATGAAATTGCAACAGAATACAGAGCTCAGGTAACAGCTATCAGCTCTCAGTTCTCTGGTCTCAGGTCTCAGGTCTCAGGTCTGGTCTCTGGCCTCAGTTCTCAGTACGCAACAACTTATCCATAAGTGTAATTAAATTATCGCATGCGTATTCCGCTTGTTGTTGCATGTTTTGATGGGCGCCTCAAAGTATGCTTTGATTTTGAGGCTGGCGAAATCAAAGCCTGAGAATTGCCAAGACAAGACAGTCTGCGTGGTGCGTGGGTGCGGGGGTGCGGGGGTGAAGCGTGTGTGTCAATATGCATAAGCCTAGGAGTGTGTGTTTGTCTCCGTCCGGCTCTGTGTCTCTGTGATGTGGGCCTCTCTGGAGACTTAACGCTAATTCACTTTTACGCGACTAACAAAATTAATTGCTGACATTTTTCCAATCATACGTAGAGCGCGCACACACACACACACACACACACACGCACGCACAACCAGTCGAACTGTACGTGAATGGAAATGGAAATGTTAACTTGGCTCACATCACTCGCAATTGCCAACAAATTTGCCAACTTCGGCACGTGCCCGCACACCTTTATCCCTCACGAACATACACCACACACACACACACACACACACACACACACACACACACACACTCACACACACACACCACACCTGCCCCCTTTGATATGGGTAAGTGTGATTTATATATTGTGTAGCAGTTACATGCAGACGCCTGAGAAATCGGTGCCATCATCTGAAATGCGCATAAATTACGAACAGAGCGTTACGTAGGAGCTCGGACAAGGGCGACCGAGCCCGGACTGTTCAACCGGTTAATAGCTATGATTCAATTAGATGTCCTGCGGTCTGTTGTTGTTGTCCTTGGCTTTCTCACCTGCGCTAATCAGGTGTAAGCCAAGCAGCGGAGGCGTGCCAGAGCTCTGGATTAAAGGCTCCGTCCGGTGTGAGAGGAGTGACATTTCTTTGAACAACTTCTGCTTGAAAGTACAGCTGAAAACTTATGAGAGTGTAGGCCAGCGATATCTAAGAACAGTGCCAGCTGTCGCTCGTTTTTTGGCTAGAACAATCCCAATCGTGGATTACTTCTGTTCAAATTAAAGTTATCATATTGCCTAATCGGTCATTAGTCAGGTTAGAATCGAGTTTCGGCCTCAACAAGTTTCTATAGTACCACAACCCTGCATACCAAATTTCATAGTCCTATCTGGAGGGGTTCCTGAGATATTGAGCCTGGAATTAGTTCTCAAGTTTTCAGAAACTACTCTCTTTCCCTCCATTGAAAGGCGTTTACTTCCACTCGCAAATTTTATTATTACATTATCCAGATACTTGAGCTGTTGTTATATATAGGCATCTCTCTGCCGCTGGCGACGCAGACGATCCTTCTCCTCCATATAGGGAATAATGGAGGCCTTTGTGGGCAAGATGACCACCACGGGCAGCAGCCTCTTGCACTTGTCCAGCACATTATACATTCGCTTCGCGGTGGGATAGTCCAGCAGAATGATGCCAATGTTGGGGCTCTTATACAGCACATGGAAGAACTCTTCAATCTCCGCCATTGGCGTTTCTAAGCTCAGAAATGTTGGGCAGTCGAGAGTAGTTGAAAATAGGAAATGTGTTGGATACTTACCCTGCTCCACCATTAGATAGTTGCGAAACTTCTTCCGATGATATCCAATGCCGGCAAGCAGTAGGCCCAATGTTACTTCCTGAAATTAGGATGGTACATGAACTTGCCTTGGAGATTCACGTATGCTCCTGCTTACCCTGTCGGCTATAAGGCCAATGCGTATTATCCCGGTGTCCTCGTGCTCCACCTTTACCTCTACATCCTCATTGGCCTCCGCCTCCGCCTCCGGGTCCTCGCCCGTCACCACAGGATTGCGCTGGGCATTTTTTGCACTCATTGTATCTGGATATTAATATATTTTGTGCTCGAGACCCAAGTGATAGCTCTCCCCTGGTACACTATGTTGGGTTTATCGAGTTTATCGTTTAAATGTCTCTCCGCCCCCGCAGACTGTGCTGCCTCAACTCGAAGTCAGCTCAGCTTTTTGCCAATGTTTCCTCACCTTCTTTTTATGACTTTTTAATGAGTTTTCAATAAGTGGCAGTTATGCGCCCCCAGTCCCCAGTCCCCGCACACACACACACTCTCTCCAGATGAAGCAGCCAAAATTTCAGAGCTTAAGCTCTAAGCCGGAGCTGGAGCTGAAGCTGCAACTGGAATTGGAGCTGGGGACTTTCTTACTTCTACAATGGGGTGCCAAAATTAGTTTTTATTTTTGCATTTATTTTAATTATTAAATTTGGTGCTCGGCTTTAGCGTTGGCTTTGCCATTGGCTTTGCCATTGGCTTTGCCCCAACAAAATTAAGCCCAAAATGAAAATTCAATTATGACATGAGTTTACATATTTTGTTGTTGTGTAACTTTGGGCTTTGGCTCGAAGGCTGACGGCATTTTTGTGGCCACTTTTAGAAATTTATTAACTGCGACTTAACGAAAATTCGTTTACTTTGCGTTCTTTTGTTGTTCCCAGTTGATTAAGTCAGCACCCAGCACCCATCCTCTGCCCCAGTCTCTGCCTCAGCCTCAGCCTCAGCCTCAGCCCCAGCCCCAAAGCCCGTTCCAAACAATCCACTTAAGTTGCGGCTTCAAGCT
This sequence comes from Hirtodrosophila confusa, assembly GCA_035043065.1. Taxonomy (NCBI): domain Eukaryota; kingdom Metazoa; phylum Arthropoda; class Insecta; order Diptera; family Drosophilidae; genus Hirtodrosophila; species Hirtodrosophila confusa. The sequence goes on along the minus strand of JAWNNI010000242.1, from coordinate 13,815,353 downwards.
GCTCCCTTGAACTACATTGAGGTATCGACTTCAGCTCATTGAAGAGCTGCACGAGGTCTGTTCAAGAAGTATGTGATTCTCTGCCCACTGCTTCTCGAGTTCTGCCAAAAGGTCGAACGGTTTATGAGGAATATTACCTTGAAGAACACGCATGAATTGTTGGCAATAACAAGTCATAGTTTTTGACATTTGACACATGTGGAAAATTAAGTTAAATTTAAAAGTGTATTCTTCACGAAATTTCACTTCTTTTTACTATTACAAAACTTGTTCTGAGGAAAATAACTTTCGGCCAATATTCATGCTAAAAATTCAACATATTTCGACATTTTAGGATCCCTGAGCGATCTTCCCATATTTCAAACTATCGTAACTCTGTCAAAACTTAACCGATTTCCATACCGAATATCTTTTTGATCATGTTTTGTACTCTTAATTGTATTGGCATTCAAATGTTGTTCATATTTAAAAAAAAAAAACTTTTGAACAAATAGATATTGCTTATAAAGCTACGTTAAGAAAACTCTTCAAATCGCACTAACATACTGCTTTGGACAAGCTTATCAAATTTTAGCAAAATCGGACCACATTATTAGTATATCCCTGCCATAGGACGGAAATATAGTTTTAGAATACCGTTCATACACTGCAACTATAACGTTATTTCGATTTATGAAAAGGTCTTCGCCTCAGCGAATTCCCAGAAGCTAAAGATCACAACTTTTGGCAGTTATATAGTTAACAGAACTGATTGGCAAACTTCGCAAAGACCTAGCCATACTGCTCAAAGGAGAAAGTTTTCACAATAGTTTCTATTTGGGATGCGAATACGCACTTTGTCAGGACTTGCGAGAATTCCACCCATATGAAACTTCTGTGCTTACCCTTCAATGATCTTGAAGCTCATTTTCCGTTGAGCCATGTTTCCTGTTTCCATGTTTCATGGAAAGTTCAATCTATTGGGTGGAAAACAGAGCAGCTCCTGCAGAACTATACTGGAAGTGGGCTCCCATTAGAATTATCTGCTATTTTTTTGCCTAAAATAATATTTGGCCTACAGCCAGTTTTACAAGTTACAAGTTGCAATTCCCATTATTTCCAGTTACATCACTCAACTTAAATAAATAAATAGTATGAGCAAAGGCCTACAATTGCGGCGGACTTTCAGATTGTTTTGCTGGAATATTCCCTTGGATGAAAGGATATAAATAACAGTTGTCGCTTCAGGGATTGGCAAACTCTTTAATCAAAATCTATAAATAACTCGTCGCCTGCTTATTTGCTCATTAAAACATCTGATTAATCTAACCACACTCAAAGTATACAATCAACTATGTTGCGCCGAGTCCATGCTGAGGCTGAGGCTGAGGCTGAGGCTGAGTCTGAGTCTGTGGCTAAGGGAGGGTGTGCCTGGGGCGGGCACAGGGTCGCAGTCAGACGCAGGCAACTGCCAGTCAAAGTTCGAATTGCGGCAGTCAAAGAAAATGCTGCCACACGCAAACACACACTCACACACACACACCTATCACACAGATCAAAACACAGAGAAAATACTCATAGTACGTGCAAAAGAAATAAAAATGCTGCAATCCTGTGTGTGCTCAACTAGGTGATACCCTGTAACAATCTACACTAAAGTCGTATTCTGTAGAATAGTTCTTGAGCACTTGAAACACTGCAGGACTTTTTCAATCTGTCATACTAAATTTGGTTGTTACCGAGAGGCAAATTCCTAATTTTTATTGAATTTCATATTCGGATGGTGTTACACAGTCTACATACCAAATTTTCGGACATTAGCAGTTAAAGATCCTGAGATTGTATGACCTGACAGTTCATCTTTGGTAGATATCTTACATATCTCTCTAAGAATACAAAATCGAGTAACACAGAAAGGAAATATTCTTCAATAAGTCATTTCAATTACATTTTTCGAAATAGATAGAGCACTTTATAGATTTTTCTTATAGATATGTCTCGCATTATCAGATGAATCATTTTCTTTTCATATCATACGGATTTCTTAAACATTACATCAGGTTAATATCGGTACCAGAGAGTTAAGTCATCCAATAAATTCCTTCAGCAGTCAGTGCTACCCTTTTTTGCCTCTCCGGGCAAAAAACAAAGGCAAGCCAAGTTGACAGGCGGCATTTGGGCTTTGACTTTGAGCACACTTCCTTCTCCGCCCCCCTGCCCCCGCATGAAAGCAAAGCGCCCCGTGGCCAACTACTCGAATTCGTATCTGGATTTGGATTTGGATTTGGATGCTTTCAATAAATGCCGAAAGTCTGAGAGCTCAGGCGCCCCCGCCAGAAACATGCCTAAAGGGTTGCTCTTGCCACAACATGTTGCATGTTGCATGTTCTTGTGGATAGGAATCCGAAACGAGACGACAGGACGCCCAACCACACAAGCACACAAGCACACACAAACACACACACACACACACTGACGACAAAATTATTATGTTCAAAGTGAATATTTCGTTAACCGTAACAAGGGTCCTTGCGACAGACACAGACACAGTCACAGACACAGTCACAGACACACACACAAGCACAGATACAGAGACAGAGACAGTCCGACAGACAAAAGGACGAAAATATTAAGAAACAAGTGTTCAACGTGTGGTTTCCGGTTTCGTTCGAAACTTGCTGCCAATTGAAGTATGAATTCGTGTTCTATTGAGTATATGAATCTTTTCTACTTCAGTGTTAGACTAGAGGCAATTGTAGTCCTGACAAGTCCTGTGCTGTGAGCAAGCATGCAGATGGAAAGCCTTTCGTTAGTGAAAAGGACGGTATCGGGGCTAATTTGAATGTGTGAAGCTCTAAGAATCTCAGCTAACAAACATTCAAGTATTATTCAATATGTACAATCATAGTTTATGCTTTGATTGGCACTGAATAAGTTTTTCAGGGCAGCCAGCATATGGATCTAATTTCTATGCCCAATTCTTACTTAAATACTTCCACTTCATGTGGACTTGAATAACAAGGCAACTGCTAATGGAAACAAACTATCAAATTGAAATTCATTTTCGCAATTTGTGTGTATTTCAGCTCTCGAGCAACGCACTTGCTTTGAGTTGACATTAATAAAAGAGCTTGCAATGCATGCAGCAAGGCCTTAAAGGATAATTCACACACACACACACCCAGCTTGTCACACTCATGCAGAGGGGATAATGTTTTCGGGTTTTGTCCTTGTTTTGGCGCATTTGTTTTATGTGTGGGTCAAACAAGCTGCAGCTTTAATAACAGCACAAATTGCGTAAGCCACCGACAACCATTAATAACTCTTGTACACCTGCACGCACCCAAAACAGATGTCGGAGTGGGCAAGGGGTAGAGTGTAGAGGGTAGGGGTGGAGGGTACAGGCAGTGAGGCACACAAGGCGTATGCTCAATTCTGTTGTGTGTGCGTGTGTGTGTGTGTGTGGCAATTGTTTGCCTTTTGCCGTCTGCTGTTGCCCCACTCAACAGATACACACTCGCCCACTGATAATAAATTGCGTGGCCTGCTGCATACCCTGTAGAAAGCCTCAGTAGTGCATGCCCTGCTTCCGGCTAACGGAAGCGTGTGCAGCACTAACCGGAAACTGATGAAGGCTCTGCTGGAAGACAAGGAATATATAGCAAGTACGAGTAAGAGTCCTGCGCCTTGAAAGCCCCATGTTCCGCCCAGAGGATTGGATTTATCCGAAGCGGTGAAACAGTTGTTTAATAGTTCCTTCTATAGATCTTTGGAATTGATCATAATTCAGACCGGGGTCAGAGAAACTTCTTACTTATATAAAGTAGTTCCATTTTCTAACATTTACAACCTTAAGGATCTGAAAGACTACAGCTCGTAGAGCTAGCAAATTTGGTATGTGATCTCTCAGAAGCCAAACACATATGATATATGCCTAAAATGTTCCCGAATTGTACAGGCACAATCACAAAGAGATGATATGTGATATGATATTACCCAAGAGACCTCCCCAGTAGGAGACTTCCCTAACAATGTACACTTTTTTTTTTTGTTTTTCTCTCTCACACTTGTGTTAAGATAGTCTTTAGTTAACATCCACGAACTCTGTACATCCTGGCTTATTAAACTCTATACATGGTTGGGTAAGATCGCCAGGTGCCGATCGATAAAAAAGAAGGGATTTGAAGAAATCTGAAGAAAACGATAGCTAAAGGATACGCTTGAGTTCTCCTGCAGGGTAGACATGCAAATAAATCACGTATCGTGTTTGCGAGTTGCCCGCTGCCTTTTAATTATTGATTTCAACATGAGCTGATTAATAATTATTTTCGTAGCGAACCTCATCGACTCGAGTCGGATCGAATCGAATCGAGTCGAGTCGAATCGTATCGAAACGAATCAAATGGCCCACAGCAACAGCCGCTGATTGTTGTTATTTAGCGCCATAATTGCATTTCCTTGTTACCACCATTGTGAGGGGGTGTGTGTGTGTGTGTGTGTGTATGTGTGTATGCGTGTGTGTGTGTGTAGCGTGCGGGGGGGATGCGTGACAACAAGTGCATTTGAGCAATTTACGCCGCAGGTCGCTTCTCATGCAACTTAAACTCCAACTGTGATTTGTTAATTGCTCAGCAGCAGCGCCCCCTGGCGGTCAGGTTTGTCTATTTTTTTTGGATTTCAGTCTCGTTGCATTGTTCGTGTCCTTTGTACTCGTTGTACTGGTTTTTTCATTCAACTTTTTGCCAACCTTCGACCAGAAAGTGTTCAACGTTCAACGCGGCTTCTCTTTAAGTTATCCTCTGGGGAAAGTGACACAGCTGCGGCGCTGCATTTCTAATTACGATTACAATTGTATGCTGATAGTCAATTACAGCGTACTAGCCTGTAACAGTTGCCCAACTGTTGCTCAGCAGTGGCTGCCCATTCAGATCCATCAACGCCCCAAAAAGTATGCTATGATTTTGGCATCACGCGAATGACAGCGTAAAGTAAAGTAAACTTTGCTAATGTGTGTCCGTGTGTGTGTGTGCGCGTGTGTAAGTAGATAGGTAGCAACAGCAATAAAATACAACACACAGCAGGCGTAAATTACTTTCCCTTGCCCACCCTCCCCCCAGCAGCCTGCATTTACATATGTGCGTCCGTAGCGAAAGTTTGTTTTTGGGGACGCAGAGCATCAATCTTCCTCCATCATTGTCAGGACCCGATGACGAGGACGATGGCGATGATACAGCATCAAGCGCCCCGTACTGACCCGCACCACACCACACCGCACCGCACCGCCCCGCACCGCCCCGCACCGCCCCGCACTCCCCCAGAGGCCCTGCGGCATAAGCATACAAAATAAATGAAATGTCATTGATGCCATTTCATAATTCCGCAAGCGACCTAAATGTAACAAAAATATTTTCATGTGTTTTTTGTCCATTTCTTTATATTTTTGTATCATTCGACCACAAACAATAAATTTAATTATTTATTTACACCGCCATCAATATTAATTTAATTTGCCTCTCTGTTTGCGCTCCTGTGGGCAGCCAGGATCAGGGTGTGTGTGCCGATGGGTTTGGGGTTAAAGCATTCGAAAAGCCATTTCAAATGAGCTACTTAAATATGAAATTTGTGGTTGCATACTACACAAATTGGTTGCACTGCTCTTCAAATTTAAATAGAATAAATTATTTGATTGAAATTGCTGCACTTTTTTAAAGGACGAGCTCGCAATGCCAACAAATTTCAAATATCCATTTGTATGAATAAAACGAACGCACTTCTAAATACCAAATACTCGTTAAAAAGTACCTAAAAGAATTTAACGAGTATATAAAATACCACAGCAAACATAGGAATTCCACATTTGCCTCGCCTGCCTTCAAGCCCAATCGATTGAGTTGGAGTGCACTTGGAAGTGATCAAATGAATTGATCTTTCAAATGTACTTACAAGCAACTGGTTGTTAAAAGTAATGTGTGCTGGATGCGACTTTAAAAGTGCAATTCAGGGAATTAGGTAAGCTGTAAAGAGAACGGCAGATGTTTTCTAACAGAACTGACAAATCGGATGATACACCCCAAACGAAAGGAAAAGTTCAGCTCGCTCTTCATGTAGAAACTCATAATTTTAATGCAATAATTCACTTAGCTTGGCGTTGCCTGCATAAACAAATTGAAAAACTTTTTCCAGCAGCTTTCACTTTACACTTTTTGTGTGTGTTTCGTGTTTGAGACGCCCCTGCAGCCCCTGTTCCTGTTCCTGTCCTCATCCCTGTCTCTATTCCGTCCACAGTTTCCGCACTAGTGAAGTGCTCAAGGCGACCACAGACAGACAGACAGTTAGACAGTCAGACAGTCAGACAGTCAGACAGACAGACATTCAGACATACAAACCCGACCACAGAGCACACATGCCCAGAGCCCAGAGCCCATTTTAGATATTCCACAAACTTACATGTGTAGGGATAAACGAGGCGAAACTCTGTCCCAAAAGTTTTATACTTGTATGCTCTCTGGTTTTAGAGGGCAACACTTTTCCAACCAGTTTCAAGTGTATTTAGTTACCAGAGACCACAAACACATGAAAAGCAAAGAACAAAAACAAAACACAGAAAGCAACTAAAAACGAGATGAAAAACTTGGGGAAAACCTTAACCACTGCAATAACCTGGCTATTTCATGCTCAGGTCCGGCACTCAAAATGATAAGCTGCCTTTAAAAGTTATTAGCTCAATCCAGAAACTGCACGAATCTAAAGTTCTTTGTCTCATGGCAATAAAAAGTGAACGAAAACTTTTAAAAACTGTTTCAAAGACATGTTTCAATAATGTTGCAATGTTCAAAACAAAAGTCCTTAATGTACTACTTTATTAAGCTGGCACGGTAGTTTCATTAAAATGTATACAAATTAAAAAATAAAACGAAAACGAAAATGAAATAAACATAACAGATGACTTTTTTTTTTTTTGCTTTGAAAATTTGAATATTATATTTAACAAATATAGTTAACCAGCATACGTTTTTCGAAAACTGAAACTGTACTTTTCTACAGGAAATTGATATTGAAACTAGTTAAATTATAGGAAATCACAAATGTGAAGCTTTTTGGCCTGTTCCGAATTCCGCATTCGAATCGAATTCACGTAACCCAAAACCTTCCTTATGGTTTACTGTCTTGGACTCTTCGACGATCCTAAGGGCGTGAAATTGATGTGTAAGTGAAGCTCGGAACTGGTTTTGGTGAGGTGAAATCGATTTGCAAAATATCTTCAGTTAACTGTGCCGTAAATGATGGCCACACTTTAAGATACACAAGCGACCATTTAAATGCAACACACAGATGCCCAGTTAATTGAATTCAGAGGCGCACACCCAAACACGCACACACACACTCACACACACACACACACACAGAGAGAGAGAGAGAAAAACATCATCTTGGGCGCTTACCTGTCGCAGGCATTTTTGTGTATAATTTAAAATGTTGTTTGCGCTTGAGCTTAGGCCAGCCCCAAAAAAGATGACAGACACCCGGAGTCGAAGCCGGTTCCGGCGCAAAAACACTCCCTAAGCAGACCTGCAGACCCCCTGGGCCCCTCCTCCTGTTACCTGCCTTGCTTGCAGCGCCCTCCCCAAAAATCTGCGGCAGCTAAATATTTCTATCAAATTTCAATTTGTTGAAATTTGTTTTTTACAATTTCGTGAGGGCGATTGCGCTCCAAAGAGATACGAGCATAAAAACTGGCATTGAGAGAGGTGTGTGGGTGGGGGTGGGAGTGCGAGGGTGAGGCTGGGCGTTGGGGTAAGCCCGGAGCCCAGTGGGTTGAATGCTGAGACTCGAAGGCTGCCTGCCACATAATTAAGCTGCGTTTCAAACTTCAACGAAAGCCCACAAAAGCCAAGAGATGCGAGGTGAGGGCCGTAATTAGGAATCCGTGGTACAAAATACGGCATACAATATTCAAAGTACGGCGTACGCATACGGGAACTGTGAGAGGTTCCACGAGATACTCGTCAGAGAATAATGCCTGGCTAGAAACAAAATGTATATATTTTTATTTTTATATTTATACATAATTAATTACCTCCCGCGGGGGCTGTGGAGCGGAAGCTAGACATTTGCCTAGCTTAAACGCCATTTAAAAGTGCGGCAGTAAAGTGGGTCAGTGGACGGGGGGCACGAGGCACGGGGCACGGGGCACGGGGCAGGATTTGGCGCCGCAGCAGGCTTCAGTTGCGCCAAACTTTTAACTACTATATCCCAGCAGCGAGTGTGGGTTATGCGATACTAATTACCGTGCAGTCGGATAGCCGGAAAATATGCGGATAGCCGTACCGACGAACGGACGAACGGACGGATGGATAGACGGACAGACGGACGGACGGACGGACTGTTGGCAAACCGACGTGCGGCAAAATGATGGCTCCGCTACGCCACTTAAGCCGCATTAAATGCGGATTTTGTTTACATTTTTACTCATTACCCTGCTGGCAGCAAGAAGGACATTGCCACAAATTCAGCTAATTTGTTTGTGTCCACGTTGCCAGTAGACCCCGTGGCCAGCGTCCGCCTCCGTGGCAGCTTACCACCCCGCCAGGTGTCTCTAGCAATGGTCAGCACACTCGCACACACAGACTGACTGTCTACACCCATGCTGACACTCTTCACGAGACGATTCCGCAGACACTAAGCCACAGCGCTGCTCACATCTATAACTCAAACCCGATCACAATGGGAAGCTGTGCACGTTCACCAGCACTCATCGCTGACTGATTTGCGCTGACTGAATCCTCTTTATGGAACAATTCCACCATAGGAACGCTCTTTAAATTCATCTTAGCTTGCTTTGTTCACAAGTCCGCTGATATCAGCAGTCACAGTATCTGTATACCCTTCCAGTGGGCCTTATAATTCATCCCATTTCCGAGCAGCATTATTAGATTATTCTGCCATCTTTCATCTAGATGATACTTGCCGGATCGGATCATTAAAAACTCAATTGCTCATAAAGATATTCCAACAAAACTCAGCAACATAATGCTTTCCTAACGTCAGTCAACAACAAGGTCAACAAATGTATATAAATGCATTCAATATTTGTCCTGCTTCCGTTATTTATGCGCAACTCGATCTGCATCTATTTTAATGACCCGCACTGTGCACACAGAATTGTGAGCACTTGTCCGGGGGCAGCATTGAATTTCCGCTTGTGTTCCTACAGTTTTCCTTTTCTTCACCTGTCCGTGCCTGTCCTACTTTGTTACTGTTGCTCTTTATACCCTGTACTGGGGGAAGAGAGAGTCGATATGAGGTTTTACCTCCCCAAAGGAAGTTCCTTTCAAATGTTGGGGATGAAACACATGGTTATAGCAGACGCAGCTTATGCTCATGGCTAGTACTGAGAGACGTGCTACAGGGTATCCTTATAGTCGAGAATAAGCCTGCTGCTTGTTGTTGGTGATTAGCTCTCATGGATGATGACAAGCTGGCTGTGGGAGACCCGGACAGCTGGAGGGCTGGACACCTGCTGCTGAGCTTGTGCCTCGAACCGTGCTTTGTCCACATGATTACAAGGCACACACACACACACACGCATACGCACACGCACACGCACACACACACACACACACACACACAGAGGGACACACAGGGACACACTAATTGCATCGTTAGCGAATTTTCGATCCGAATTCTTAGTACTGCTCTCTGTTGTCCTGTGTGTCCTGTCCTGTCCTGTTCGCTTTTGACGGCTTATTTGGAGGATACATTTGCCATGCCACGCTCAGATGCACTTATTTATTTTCTTATACCCTTGCCCCGAAACATGAAAGAGGCATTCCGAGCGCATTAGATATATATATTCCTGATCGGCCTAACAGATCAGTCTGGTAACACAGTAAAAAAATAAATAGATGAATAAAATATCTCCACCAATCTCAGCAATACCAATCTCTAATATGTTCTATACAAAGTCGAATAACTACATTATATAGCTGTCATAGGAACGATCGGGCGAGCAATAGCTTGTCAAGGGAGCAATTTTACTGGCAAGGATATTTCATCTTCGGCAGTCTTTTTATTTATTTATTTATTTATTTATTTACTTATGAACGTTTACGGCGGACCACTTCAATATTGATTACCTTTGCCTTTAGTGCTGGTTACTTTTGGGACAGCAGCTCACACACACACACACCCACACACACACTCACACACACACATACACATACACACACACACACACACATTCCTTTTAGCCTGAAGTGAACTTTATATACTCGTAAAATGATTTTAAAATGATTAGTAAATTATTGTTCAAATTGATGCAGACACCAAATTGAATAAGTTCTCTGAAATTCGAGTAAATTGTTGAAAATTATATCAGAATTTCTCAAATGCATTCCTTCTCAATCATATCACAATTTCAAATGCAATTTCAGAAATCAAAGAGGCAATAAACGTTCACTTTTATAGTTTTAACTACAATAATTTTATCCTGTGGCATAACTTGGTTTAAAATCTTCTCAAGTGTTTAAGTTTTTGCTCAGAATTTTTGCATTTCATCTGTAATATTTTGTGGGAAATAAGCTTAATTTGTAAACGTTGTCAAGTAAACATTTAAGCTCTTATAAAAATATACGAGACTGACCTTCTGAATACCTCGTATGAACTTCTAATAAGTTGTCTAGTACATTCTTCTGGCACAGTTTCAATTTGACCTGATTAGTTGTGTAGATAAATTCAAACTGCTCGACATCTAGGCAATTTATCTCCTGCTTATTAGGCTATACAGATTCAAGTCCTTTTATCGATTGCGAACCTTAAAGGACGAGTACTCTCACCATCCTCGAAATGGTTTAATCTTATGAAAATTGTTAGAATGATTTAGCTAAATTATACATATATCGAAAACGGGTTTTGAGAATTGCCAGGCTCCACAATTTAGAGAATAATCAAAGACTTTCATAACAATCACTCGTTTATTGAGTTTGCCCTCAATTTTGATCAATTTTGATCAATTTTGGAAGGCATATTTCGCTAATGCGTCGATCTGTGGGTATAGGGTAATCAAAGTCGCGCACTCTCGACGGGAACTGCTGGGCACTGTCCTTGAGACAGTGAGTCCTTGACAATGGGTCCTGCTGTTGCTGCTGCTGTTGATGCTCTGCCACATTAACCGCATTGCTTTGCGGCGCTGTCGCCTGTCGGCTCGTCCTGTTGCGCCTGACAGGCTCTAACTTTATTAGCTCGTTGCTGTCGGCGTCGAGTGTTGCCACCACACCCACACCCACCCCGCCCAACAAGAGGCAACAAGCGAATCGTGCGGCGCGTCGTTGCGGCAAAATGTTCAATTCCAAGTTGCGGCAAAATGCTAGACCACAAATAACCAAACCGAAGGAGCAACTGCCAGTAGGCAGTAAGCAGTAGGCAGTAGGCAGGACGAAGGGGGCGTGCCACTCAAACGAGCCTCACATAGGCATAGTGTAATGAAAGTTGCCTCGAAAACGAACATTAAACCATGGAAGTGCCACATAAAAGCCGTCCTGCTTGCGGCAGATGGCGAATGTTGTTGTTTTGCTATGTGTGTATGTTTCAAGGAGACAATTTTTATCACAAAGCAGTTCTGACAACATTGTATCATCTGATCGTAATATCATCAATATCAACTAAATACCCTCTACGCGTTGAACGTGACGAGGCATGCCTCAAGTTCAGTGCCGCCGCAAACTAACGATTTACGGAACCACGGTTACGCGATGCTTTTTATATATATGTATATATTTTGTAATATTTTTTTTCGTTAACTACTCACCTCATTTACAACTGCGAGACTTCATTGAGAGAGGAATATCACAGCAATTAAATACATTTAATTTAGCGATAATATCGATATCATGTTGATAGACAAACCCAAGGATAAAGTATTGTCAGTGGATCGGTTTTTGTTTGTTTTTGTCTTATTGTGAATTTTATTCATTCTTACATTCAACATTAGCCTCTGACTTATTCACCCGAGACAATAACTAAAATTCTGGGCTGACGTGTGAAAATCTCGACCATCCCGACCATCCGACCATCCGACCAAGTCCGAAGTTCCGCTAGGAATTTTAATGTTTTTTTGATCAAAATTTGTATATTTTATGCAACTCTAAATTTATAATATAAATTGGCAATGGATTTCTTATGTTTTGGGATTCGGGCACACTGCAAAAGACCGGAAAAGCAAAGAAAAAATAGAAGAGAGGAAACAGAAGTTGGGACGGAATTCGGGACTCCTGCCAAGGAAGGCGTTAGACGAGCGGGATTAGGAGGAAAATACTTTTTCCGGACAAACATTCCCCTTTCCCCTGTTTAACTTATTTTGATTGCGTATCTTTAATTTGCTAAACGAAACGAGCTTATTTCATATTTGATTTCGCCAGTTGTCGATTAAAATCAGTGAAGCCTTTAAAAATGTTACAAGTGCTCAATAACTATATATTTGTGCTTCAATCTGTCTTGAGTCAATCCTGTTTTTGATTTTAAAAATGGTTCGATTCTAGTCAGTTTGAAGTACATATGGGCCATCAGGTGGAATTCAAGATTCGTTTTCGAGCAGAACATTAAAGGAGTTTGATATAAACGCAGAAAACTCCATCACTAATAAGCTGTTTGCCCATCACTAGATTTGGAGTGTTGGATAACGTGCGAAAAGGCAAAGCGATCGTTGAATAATAGAAACGAAAAGTGTCTCCTTTCTGTCTATTTCTATTTCTATAAGTGGATAATTTATTTGTATCGTAGATATCATTGGCAAGAATTTGTGTGGGAATTAAGGGTATTTTTGTTTCACTCTCGCTTCCTTTGCCCGTGAAACGCTCATTTCTGAGCATATTCGCGAACATTTAAGTTGACTTAGGGTGGAAATGCGTACTGGTTATCCCAGCCAATACGAGGCCTAAAATATGCAGTGTTAATATGTCCATTAAATGAAAAAAAGTATTTGAATAAATTTAATTAATTGAATTCCGCTGACTAATTATTAAACATAAAAATGACAGTATGCTCACATATGATAGACACACATATATATATGACATTTAAGCAGCCACATACCAAGTTTGCTGAGTGTGGCGTTAACAAGCACTGAGTTCACATAGGCAGACAGTCACACTCGACTGCAGGCTCTTTTAAACCCTTTCTTTCGTTGGCCTTTTGCGCTTGACCCAAGAACCTAGACCCTTAGCCCCGTACTTCTAAGAGTCAAGCTCGGGACCCGAATACCAAGTGGCAGGAGTTAATAAGCTGGAAAATGTGCGCGAAAAGACCAATATTAATGTCAATGGCGTCAAGTTGAAGAAAGTTGTAGCAAAAGGTGGGTCGGCTCAATTTAAATGAAAATGAAAATGAAAATATTTCCACCTGTCCCAAAAGTTGTTGCTCTCCTCCGGCCACTGAGCAGAAACAATAAATAAGCAACAAAGTCACGCTCAGCTGGCAAGGACGCAGCCTGGGATACCCTTCAATTAATAAAATATACATATACAAGTGGAATTGAGCTCTTAACCCATTATGGCCCCTGCACGTCAAACAACAACTCGTATTGTTCGAGTACTCGTAAAACTGGCAATTGAAACGTGCATTAATTGAAACAGAGCACAGATCAAATGCAATTAAAACAGGCATTTATTAAAGCTGAGCTGAGCCCAGAACCCACCCTCCTGCCACCCCGCACTTGAGCAGCCAGCAAGCCCGGCAGGATGCGAACTTGGATAGGATAAGGGCTCCGTGTAGGCAGGTCCTGGCAGCGGCAGCTATGTTACATTCCAGCGTCGAGCAAATAACAAAATAACAAAATCACAAAATAACAAATCAACATTGAGCGCTTGTAAAATGATAATTAAATGCCAGAAATGTCTGGTCCTTGGACATTTGGACGTCATAAATTGGAAAATTCCGCGCGAGTGCTTTTCAAATAATTCTCAGTCATAAACATTACAATTATGTAATTAAAACAGCATTTATTGACACAAAATGAATAGAATCAAATGAGGGCAATAATAGCCAGTTATACAAATTAAATAGCAATATGCTGAAACCGTTTTCAGTCTTAGTTTTCATCGTTCCAATTAGCAAACAAAAAGCTCATTTCACACATGTTCAAATATTTACATTCCCCATAAAGCATTTCAAAGTACCGTCCAATGCAGCACTTTGAACCAACTTTTAATCAGCTTTCAAATTTTGTTCTGCGCTTTTAGTGGACAGGCAAATAATCTTTGGGGGAGCCGACTAATTGGCCACGTTAATAAGAAGTAAGGCCTGCTCCGAATACTACACAGTTTGCAGTCAAGTTGATTTGAAAGTAAGCTGTGTTGGACAGCCAAGAAATGTTGTAGCCACAGGGTCCTTTCATGAAACACAACTAATTGGCCACACCTCAAGCACACATACAAATAATGTCTTTCACACACTTCTGGGATGATAAACCAATTTTGTAGCACACTTTTGTGCGCACCTTTTCAACTTAATCAGCAACGAAATGTAGTTTTAACTGGCCGTTGACAGCCAACAAACCCGTCGAGTCCTCAACAGAAACTCAACTAATTGGCCACAATTCGTGCACAGATAAGATCAACATTTTTGCAGCAGATTCCTGGATATTATAACAAATTTTCTGTAGCATACATTTGTGCGTGCCAATTAAAACTTTTTCCAAATAGAAATTTAAGAGCAACTTTCCATCACTCTGCCACTTGCTGTCTCTCTATCTCTCTCTGTCTGTCTGTCTGTCTCTCTTTACGTTTTCATTTATCTATCCACTTTATGTGTGAACTATAAAAAGTGAAAGCGTTACGGTAAAATGTGGCACATAAAAACCTGCCCCGACGTTGCAAGTAGCTCGCTTATTAATTGCTGTCGTGTTGAGCACATTAAACGCTGTGTGTGTACGTGTGTGTGTTTGAGTGGAGCCATAAAACTTGATGCTGCAACAGCAGCATACAGTTGCCCGTCAGCGTGTTATTAAAAAGTGCCAAAAAAACTCATGAAATTACCAACAACAACAGCATCGAGAACCAAGAAACGTGACACGGCTGAGCTGGCAACAGGCATTAACCTGTTGTTGCCAATGTCGTCGTCTTCAGCACAGCTGCAATAACAAAATAACAAAATAACAAAAAACAAACAGCAAACAGCAAAAAACAAAAACAAATATGCCCAACACAGCCGAGCTAAACGGTGTCCTTGCCACACAGCCAGGGCAAAGCTAAGAAGCGTGACGACAACGAATATTGAATACTTTGACTGTCCCAAGCTTAACCTTCAACTAAATTCTGTTTTTATTTTAAATTTGACGTATTTATTTAACTTGTGTACTGCTCAAAGTAGTTCTTCATACTCTAAACTAGTGATGGCACGATTAATCACATGATACACTTTAATCGATTATGTTGTCTCCATTCACGATTTCATTGTATCGCAAATGGGTCTCGATGAATTGTATCGTTAATCGATTACATAACTAATCACATCACTTTTTGCGTGTAAATGCAAAATAAAAGCTGGCAGAGCAATTTGCAAAGATTGATTACGGTCCAACATACAGCAAAGTGTGGAAATATTATTCCAAAACTAATGAAAAAGATCATTTATGTGCACTCTTATGTATTTGTTAATGGTTGTTGGTATCAAATGGCCTTTGCATTACACATTCACATGTAAGAATAACAAAAATATCAAAAATTGGTGCAAATTCAAAAAATCATTTGATTAATCGATTAATTTCATTTTTCTTTGACTAATTGCAATTAATAATCGCTCGGCTTACATTGATCATGTGAGTCAATAATCGATTGATTAAATTCATTTGCCATCACTAGTCACAAACTTAACTTTCAAGTAAATACTATTTATTTATTTTATAGTTATTTAAATCTTGCATATTTATTAAACTTGTGTTCCACTACCTTTTTGGCAGCTTAAGCTAGTTGTTCATGCTCAAAACTAATGATTATCACTGACGAAGAATATAAGGAATCCGAAATTTAGATACCATGGCGGAAATGCAGAGATTGTGCAAAATTAAACATTTTGCTGTGAATCATTTTCTTCTAGGGCAATTATTATCAGACTGATCTGGATCTTCAGATCTCAACTGACAGATCTCTTTGTTTCAGAGTTTTTATTATAAAGGTATAAGGTTACATGAATTACATTTTATATAAGAATCTGGAGAAACCGCTGAAAGTATGTAGATTTTAAGCTGCTTTCTGATGTGATTCAAGCAAATTGCAAGCCTTTTAAGCCAACTCAGCCGCATGGCATTAAGATACTTTTGTAAGGGTATTCGAACATCAACAAACAAGAACAAGAACAACAAGAACAATGGCGTCAAATAATAATAAGTGGAAATTTGCAGCATATGCCGAAAGGATTTTCATAACGTTTAGGCATTTCCTTCCGTTCCGACTGATTCGGTTCATGCGCCATTTCCTGTTGTCCTTTGCTGTTGTTCTTCGTGTTCTACTCATTTCCGCTCATGTTCATGTTCTTCTTTGTGCTGTTGTTGTTATTGCATTAGCATTAACACACATAACGCACGCATTGCCACAAACAACCATTAAACGCCTTGAGACTTATCCCATGTCACGCCAAAGGATTGACTGACCTCGGCTGCGGTTCATCCTGCTAATAGCCGCTCAGCAGGCACAGGTCCTGGCAGCTCAGGCTGCCAGCCGCGCTCCAAAGTATGCTACGTTATAGTTATTATCGTTTATCAGCTGCCTGCACAGACTTCACTCATTAAAGGATTCATTAGCATAATCTGCGGCTCGACTTTCGCTGCATTTCGTTGCAAGCAGTTGCTCTTGCTCCTCCTCCTGCTCCTGCTCTTCTTCTCTCCGGCCCTTGCCCTTGCCCTTGCCCATGTTCTTGCTGTTGCTGTTGCGCTTGCTTAAAGCAATTAATTATGTAATTAAATACACCTGGAATGCTTCATTTAGCCCGCGAATAAGAATCTCAATTCAATTAATAAATGAGCTGTTATAATAACGAGCTCGGCACATTCAAGGACCTCCATGTAATGAGGGGTGCATTGCAACAGGATATTCTACAAGTTTCCTTAATTAAGCAACATTTAAGCACTGTTAGTGTAAAGTGCATTTAATTGGCGAAACTCTTGCTCCGAATGAATAAATATATATCACAAATACGAGCTCAGCTGCATCTTATGGCACATTCAAATGAAAACAAATCCCATTCGCCATTCTAAAGCTGTACAATGTTTACATTTAAACGATTACAAATGCGAGTCAAAGGAGCATTGAAAAGCAAATGCTTGTTGACTCCTTCGGTCGCTTTCAAAGGACTCGAGCCAAGTTTCCTTTCGATTTAAATTGAGCTTAAAATATTTATGTGTGTTTATTCCACATTCTTGCAGCTAGAGCAATCAAATTTGGTACACGTGTTGGTAAATAGCCGCTTCTGATAAGGTGTTAACATACCCCCCATACCGACACCCCCTCTTAGGAAAATACGCAATTACTGTATCTCCCACACCTTCATGCTTGCTTATACTGTTCTTGCCACGCCGCCCGCCGCTCCCGCAAATAGGCAAACATAGCTGACTGAAAACAGAGTATACTGCAGTCGGGAACTTCCAACTGCACCCTTCTTACTAGCTTTGACAGTCAGCTTGGCATTGCGCCGAAGAAACAATTGAACACAAAAAGTGTAGCATACTTTCTTGGGCAATCCCAGAAGTTCTTCCTCAGAATTGTAACGAAAGTAAAAGTCGCAAAAGATCTGTATATTTAAGTAATAATCTAATCGTCCCAGTGAGCACTGAAAGTTCAGTTAGAGTAATATTTTATTTACATGAATTAAGGACATTTGCAGCTGGCAATGTCAGGACAACTGAACTGGAACCTTGCTGTGAATACTGCATCTGATTTGGACATGCTTTGTGCTAGGTAATTATTGAAAACCCAAAACTTAGTTTGAGCACAGTTGCCAAAGTTGATTTCACTCAGTTTTGAATATTTTAAATGAATTTTTAGGGACACACTGACACACACACACCACATATGCAGGCCAGTGCTTTGCTTGAAATGCTGTTGATGACCAGCCAAGTGAGCGCTGTGCAGGGGAGTGTCGGAGGGGGGAAACTGAGGAGGGACTCGGATTCGGTCTGAAGTGGCATTTGAGTGTCCGTTGGCCCGTTAGCGGCCCAGCCTCAGTCAAGTGGACGCACAGAGCCCAAAAGTGTGTGTCTCGACTAGATGACAGCGAGAGTGAGACGCAGGCAGAGGTGGGAAGGAAGGGGAGAGAAAGGTATAGGGAGGGAAATAACTGACAAATGTCAGCGGGCAAACAATGCGAGCCAAAGCGAATCTCTGTGAATGCATTTTAATGGACAGCGATGGGAACTGTAACTACAACTGCAAAAGGGGGGCGGACTGGACAAAAGGGGCTTAGCAGGGGAGCTGAGGCAGCAATTACAGTGCAGGCGAAATTCACAACTTTCAGTTTTTGAACGACATTCAGTCGCTGGGCAGATGCAAAGAACCCCCTACACCCTACAGCCGCCCTCGTAAGCCAGCTCAGCAACACCACACTCCCACTCCCACTTCAACTCCCTTTCCCTTTCCCACTCCTACCCCCTGGAAACAGCTGCTGTGCGTGTGTAAGAAATTGTTGCCCTTACCAAGAGGAAAGGACACACAATGAACGAGCACGCTGGACGAAGGACGAAGGACAGTAAAATGCTGCGTTTTGTTGCTGTTTTACGAGCGCTTAAATTGCACGCATTGTAAATGCTATTGCACGTAAACACACACACACACACACACACACACACAACGATATGCACTGGTAACAGTTACAAGTGCAAAGCAAGAATGAAACCATCGAAATCAAACACAATGTTGTCTCGCAAGCTCAGTAAATTCAGATTTCTAAGAAGATTTTAACAGCTTTCAAGCGAAGGACTATTGTGGAATTATAGTAGCACAGTGCAGCACAATGTATCCTTAGGAAGTTCGCAGCTAAAAGATTCCATATATCCGCTCTAATACAAAACTAAGCTGGCATTAAGTATTTGCCCCTCTACATAATATGCTTACTTAAGCTCTGACAGGACTCTAATTTAATACAAACTATAATACATCATATATGATTTGTAATCACTCTTCAACAGCTGGACTAAGAGTCCTTAAGGGGATCAATCCATTGAAAAAAGCTATCTACGCTACTGTCCATTGAAGACAGGTGAATTCAAACTCATCAAAAGTGAGAGTGAAGAAGAATTCATTGTCGCAAAATGTTTCTTTTTCTGCATTCAGTTTCTTCGGGTTCTGATAGACTTTCAATGCACGATCTTAAAGGCTTGCTTATCAAAGTTTTCTCATAACATTATGAGCCTAGAAAATGCTGAACTCAATAATATATTGAGTTGAAAAATGTCGCCAGATATTCAGCTTTCACACATTCACAAAGTGAGCTGAAAACAGTTTCGAGTTTATTGCGTGGAATTCATGAAATTTAATGAATTGTTCTTGCAAATGAGCGGATCAAAAAAGAAGCATTTAAGAATACATTATGTATCAAGAATAGAAGAAAGTTGATGAAGATTCATGGAGATTGGGTTAACGGGAGTGTATGATTCATTAAAAGCATTTCTGAGCTGACCAGTTAAGCTGGGCAAGAACTACTTGCAAAGTAGTTGTTAATCTTCTCCGAGCCACAAAAGTTGTGGGACAACATCAACAGATTTATGTGGCAGGTAAAAACAAGAGCTTGGCCAAATGGTAATGGTAATGGGAATGGGTATGGGAATGGGTATGGGCAGTCAAGCAGCTGGCCAGGACCTGCCGCCTTGATGGATAGACAGAGGGACAGATCTCTAAGCTGGGGCCTCATTACGAGTATAGTTAACCAGACTCATACATTTTAATTATCATAATGATAATTGACTTTGCTGTGAGTGGTCCGCAGTGAATGCTGTGAGTCCGGTGCGTCCTGATGGCTCCTGATGGCTCCCGATGAGTGCTAAGCATTTGGTTTTAGTTTTTGTGCTAATTTGAGGATGCACATTGGGGCCAGGCCTGTTTAATATTTGATCCCCTTTCGACTGGCTGAGATGGGTTTGTCTTTGATGTATTTGGCCCCTAATTGGATTGCATCTTTATTAATTAGACTGTGTCGCTATGTTGCCACAAAGCTGTGAGCTGTAAGCTGTGAGCCTGAGCCTCAGTCTTTCTATAGAGCCGAGTTTAACAGTTTCTGGTGTGCTGCCAGTTGCCTGTTGCTTGTTGCCCGCTGCCTATGCAAATCAAGTTTAAATAACTTAGGGCAATGGCGCTGGAAAATAATTAAAATATGCTGGCAAAGGCAAACAACATGAACAACAAACGAGGCAGCAAAAAACACGCAAAACAAATTGATAAATATGCAAATTTAATAGACTGCGAGTATTTGCATAAATCTTCACAGCGCCCAAAAATAAATAAATACATTTTGCCAAGAAAAAATATAAACACAAGCTCGCAGCTGCCAGCCTCAAAGAAGAGTTGCTCGACGTACAAATATTTATCGAACATTGAAGCTCTCTAGAGCAAGTTCTTAGCTAAATCCACAATTATCCTCAATTATCCTAAATTTACACACATTTGTTTGCCTTATCACATTTGCTGTGCTCTTGCAGCAGCCTGAAAACTCAATGGATGTGAGGCTGATCTTTCATCGCTAGTAATCGGTTCATCACTAGCTGTGCAGTGTTGGATAACGCGCGAGCGAAAATAGACTAAAGTGTCTTGATTTAAGTCGGATTCTAAAGTTTGTAGATGGATGAAGTAGAAAAGGCTTAATATGGCAACATGAGAAGAAAACCGATAACATTATCGATAACATTGTCGATATCGATTTGTTGAGCAACTAACGAGACTTTCGCCAGCATTCAATTTCCAAATTGAAAAAAGTCCTTGCCTATGCCAAATCAAGCAGAGATGTCACCTGCTGGGATTACAAACAAGCTTAAGCTTGAAGATAGGTGGCAACGCCTTGTCAATTGACGCTGACTCAACTTTCGTGTCTGAATTCACATTAATTTCAAACTAGCGTAAATACAAAGAAGTCAACAAATATTTCCAAACATCCTAAATTTGTCATTCAAAGGATTAACTATATGTTTTCTTATCCTAACATATAAAAAACACGATAGATAGCAGAAAACTGGTTTAATAAAAATATGCACAAATTCTCAAACTCGAGAACCGCTGAACCTAATTTCACCATATTTTGAACTAATGTTAAGTTGTTGGCGAGAATGCTGTATCTTAAGCTTGTACCCGATAGGTGGCGCTGCTGTGCTGTTATTTGCAAAACTCTTTTTTATAGGGTTTGACACAAATTCAAAATGACAACATTTTTCCTTGTGTGTTTTATATTCGTTTGTGTTTTCTTAACATTTCAATAGCATCCTTTCAATTTTCTAAGCAAATTGATTTTGTTAAGAAAAACTATTATTCGACATGGAAATAATATAAAATTAATAGTAATTGAAAGTGCTTGTAGATTCATAATTCACACCAATTCATGTATTTCCTTCGATTGACAAGAGAATTCAAATTCAACATATTACATTCTGATCGAAATATATCGCCAGGCGTCGGGTTGGTACCAGCTAGACTTAGGTTAAGAATACAAATATATTTGTAAGGAAGAAACCTAAGGTATGCGAAATTCGATGCTGGTATCGCTAGTTTCAACTATTATTTCAATGCGTAACGCCTGGCTAATTTCTGGCTTGTCTACAGCTGGAACTGAAAGTATTCATGCTCCAAAAGCGTTATGTAAATGAAAATGAAAATGAAATAAGGAGCAATCGACTGTGGATGCATTCAGTAAACAAATCAGCTAAGCGTGCACACACACATAGGCGCAGTCAATTGCTTACACGCACACACACGCACATTCACACACACACACGCACAGCAAGAGCTAGTAGAAAAACTTTGAAAATATTGCGCATACGAAGCATTAACCGTGCGTCCTGCCACTGCCCCCTCGTTGCGCACACAAAAGATTTGTTTCACTTTACTGTTTATTTACTCGCAGCCTCCCCCGCTGCCCCCTCCTTAGT
Source organism: Hirtodrosophila confusa (assembly GCA_035043065.1). Lineage (NCBI taxonomy): Eukaryota > Metazoa > Arthropoda > Insecta > Diptera > Drosophilidae > Hirtodrosophila > Hirtodrosophila confusa. The sequence continues at coordinate 13,793,260 of JAWNNI010000242.1, read as the reverse complement.
CGGGCAGGACAGCGCCTGCCCCTGATCTATGTGTGTTTATTAACGTGTACATTATTTGTATACACGACTGCCTTTTGCATATTAAACGTGCCTCGTCCTGGCTGAAGTGACGCCCGAAATACGCCAGGATACGCCGAGTTATCCGATATCTTCAGCTAGAAATTTGCGGCGCGTTTTGCATATTTCAGGAGCCAATGCCGACGAGTTTTGTGTTTAGTCAGTTGTGTAACGCCACAAGCCGCATGCAGCAGAATCTTGCCACAGTGCTAATAAACCCATCAACGGGCAAGGGCAAGGGCCAGGGCCAGGGCCAGGGCAGTAGGGGCGGCAGACAGCAGACAGCAGACAGCCGGCAGCTGGCAACGGAAAATGGGAAACGGGAAACGGGAAACAGCAAATGGAAAATGGAAAATGGCATGTCGGAAACGTAATAACGCAGCTCGAGGCCCATTAAGTTCGGTCCAGTTTCAAAGCGTGTAGTTGACGTCCTGCCCAAGGGCTAGAGTACACTAGTTGAGCCCGTCAATCGAATTTGGAGCTTTCTGTACCCTGTAGGCCCACCAAATGTTGTGGGCTTATACGAAAAAGGTCCTCCCTTCCATTCATACCCATATAATGGGCTCCGACTGTATATAACTGGCAGAACCTACAAAGTGTATATACTCCGGATCAGTTTCAATAGCCGAGTCGATCTAGCCCATATCAGATTTCAGGGAGCCACAGTTAAGGGATGTTGAGCATCCGAAGCTGTCCCTCCCCTGGTTGTTATAGGATATTTTACAGGCCAGCCAACCTTCCTAGGAGTGTCTTCGGTTGCTTGCAGGGTATTTTGGCGTCAAGCAACCTTTTGCCGATTGGCATCAATGCTTTTGACAACTTGACCAACCTGCATGAAATGTTATAAGGTCTTACAGCTCAAAGTGAGAGGCACTGGGCAACATTTATTAAGTTTCTGATTTGTTGACGAGTATATTACTTCAAAGGTCCTGAAAGACGCCTGGCTATGGCTTCTATGAGTCTGCTCTGATATAACAGGCATGAAACACATTCACTTGGCTAAAAAACTAACACACACTCAGCGCAGACTGAGCACCCCCCAGCACCCCTTCCACCCTACATGCAGTGGGCAACATGGGAAAACACTTAAATGCTCATTCACGCTCCAACGAGCAAAGCTCCAACGAGCAGAGCTTGGGAATGCCTACAAGATGAGTGCCAGGAGCGTGGGCACCAAGGGGGATGGGGAGTGCGTGGGGAGCACCTTTGAGTGTACGTGAGGGAGGACAAAAAAAAACAAAAACAAAACATACGCAAGCACACGAAGTTTCCTTGAATACTCTCAAAGAAGTACTAATTGAATTGCCTCTAACAATATTTGATAAAAATACATACATATATAAATCTGATCCTAACTGAGATCTTATTCGAAACTTGCGTGAATTCATTTAAATGCCTCAAATTATAATTGAAATACTTCTAAAAGCCGAACGGACGGATAAAGAAATGAATGAGACTTTGGTCGCATGCTGAATGCATTGGTTTCCGATTTTGTTGCCCAGTTCCATTGCTCATCTAGCTCATTTTGTTTTTTCAATTCAATTCGCTGTCAAGGCTCGTGAGCAATACAACAACACTTTCGTATGCTTGTTGTTACGCTACTGAATATCAAAGTAATTATACTCAGTTCTCTCTCTACCCTCAGATTATGAAGTGTTCCGCAAAGAGCAAAATCTATATCTCCCACACCTGTGCAGAACGTCATCAAATTTGACATACAGACTACTGATTTTTTCCCGCCTTTTCCCGAACTCACATATAAGCAAATTATACTGGACTGGAAACAGAGTATTCTGCTGTCGGATACGTCCGACTGCAACGTTCTAACTAGTTTTATTATTGTAATTGCTCATTTCATATCCAAATGCATAATACAAAAACAATCTTACAAGTTCCCTTTCTTATCTCTATTCGCTGTCATAAGCAAAACAACAACACTTTCGTATGCTTCGTAATTTAGTTGTCGCTTTTCGGTGAGGAATGCTCTTAAGAAAAAGTTAAGGATATTTGGTACGGTCGAAGCTTTTTAATTACAACAATTTATAGAATGACATGGACTAAAAACATAAGTGACAAGAATTTTTGTGTGTTAACGGCTTTTGTTTGTTAGAGAGCAGTCAATTTTTTGGCCGCAGTGTGATGGAGGCGAATGCAAGGACTCCAAGGATCACAAGAACTTTGAGGCCTCTGCCCAGCCAGCTAAAGATCGAGCCCTTTTTCGGCTTGCGCATCCGCTCAGCATTCTCCTGCCGCTTGCGTTCCAGCTCCCGCTCCCGCTCAGCTTCTTGCTCTTGTTCACGCTCTCGCTCCAGTTGGTCGCGCTGCCGCTGCTGCTCCCGCTCCTGGTCCACCTGCCGCCTCAGCTCCGCCTCCATTTCCTGCTCCCTCTGCTCCTCGAGGTGCTGGTGCTGGCGCAGAAGCCGCTGCTGCTCAATGGCCTTCCACTGGTTGCGCCTGATGCGCTGCATCTTCGGCGAGTAGTTCATGCAGTAGAGCAGCAGATAGCGCACCTGCAGGAAGCGTGGCAGGTTGGGCGACTCCTGCCGCAGCTGGCAGATGGCAACGCTGCGCAGCAGCGTGCCGCACAGCGATTCGCCCCAGCCGGGCGACCATTCAGCATTGGAGCAGGCCAGCGGCAGATCATCAAAGAACTCCAGATCGGTGCGGGTCACATTCCGGTTGGCGGACGCCATCAGGAGATAGAGCTCCTCCATATCTCCGCTGTAGAAGACACAGGAGGCCCCATCCAAGGCCGGCGTCAGGTAGTTCAGATGCTCCACGCGGAACACCAGGTGGGGGCGCGGGTGGGGCTTCTGGGCCAGCTGGCGCCACAGCGGCGGCAGCTCATTGCGCAGCATGTAGTGCAGCCGCGGCGTGTTGCTCTTCACGACCACCCAGTGGAGCAGCTCCACCTGATCCGGGGGTATCTCATTGTGGAGCAGCCGGCGCTGCACCGTGTTCAGGTCCGGCATGGTGCCTGCGGCAATGTTCAGATCGTCAATGTTGTTGCCGATGGGCGTGCGGTAGGCGGGCGGATAGGGCACCAGCAGCGTCTCGTAGCGGTAGCTCTGCATGGCCATGCTGAAAAGCACCCACTTGGCGTCCACGGCCAGCAGGTCGCGGTCGAGCTCCCTGCGCAGCTCGTCCATGATGCGCAGGCGTCGCGACTGGTTCAGGACATGCTCAACAAAAGGACTCACTTGCTCCTCTGCCGATTCGTCGTCGCAGGTGCGCGGGGGCACACTGCACTGGGCTGGGTTGCAATCGCAGCTCTCCTCAGTCTGCATCCTGGCTATGGCTGACTCCTACTCTGATTCCCTCCCTTTCACTGACTGGCTGTCTCACTGTCTCACTCTCTCGCTCTCTGTCTCTCTCTCTCCTCTCTCTCTTCTCCCCCCGTTAGCGCGTCAACGTTTTTATAAATTATTTTAAAAATGTTTCCAACAAATATGCAATATTTTTGTTGGCCTTAGCGCTTTTTGTTTTGGGTTTAAAACTGAACAAAAATTTGAAAAACTATATTAGCGTATAAAAACAAAAATCCGATGTGCGCGTTTTTATTGGACACTTTGTCGGTCGGCAAAACGAATATACAAAATTTTGGAAAATTTGGAAAAATAAAATCAGTCTTGTATGAATATGTCGTTCTCAAAGTTTTCGACTTTTCATTTGATGTTGACTTTGCAAGGCCTGAAAACACACTGAATTTATTTGAATTCGGAGCTCCAGCAAAGCCTGCTCAGCTTCGAAAATAACTCAAATTTTCACACTCACATTTTATACGCTTTCAATCTCTTTTTAAGCCTCCTCCCCAACCCCCTGGAAGGGATTACTCTAAGCCACTTTAAACTATGTGTTTTATGTCCATGCAGAGGGTCTTCTAATTTTGTCACGAACTGGCAAAGGGGGACAAACAAAATAATATATTCTTGATCTTTTTTATTACGGTTCATCTTTCTGTTATTCTAAAAGAACCCGACTGCGAAACTCCCTGTACCCAGGTCTACAACTTCCTAACATATCTTCTTATACTAAGCCATACACACACACATACACAAATACGCACAACGAGGCATCTTACGTCGCGGCTGCACTTCTTCTTACCCCCGCTCTGCAGTACTAAATCTTGTTTGTTTAATAGCTTCCGTCCTTATTATCCGATTGCCTTGAAATTTAGACAGCAGATTAAGAGTGACTAAAGTATTATACATACCAAGTCCCAAAGCTATATCTTTAAAATTGTTACTGTAAAACGGTTTTTAATGAATAGCGGGGGGTGGTGTCTCTAGCTATTATAGTTGCTGAAAACGACGCGTTCATACATACCGACGGATGGACGGACAGACAGACGGGCATGGCCAAATCGAAATATCTTTTGATACTGATCAATAATATATATACTTTATAGGGACGGAGATGTCTCCTTCTGCCTGTTACATACATTTGCACAGATTTAATAACCCTTTTGCCCCTTCTATGGGTACAGGGAGTAAAAACAAGCTGCAACTTAATCTAAAATGATGTCTAGTCTCTAAAATAATCACTATAATACTACTATATAATATAGCTGCCATGGAAACAATTTTTGCTTTTGCTGTTTTCTTAAACAAACTCAGCAGCGAGTTGAGTTATAATTAATATATAGTAGATGGGTAAAAGTTGGACAAAATTCCACCACCTTGTCGTCGGTCCAGGTACATACACCTCTAGCCAAAACTTTAGCACCTGTAAAACAATTCGCTTGAACCATTTTGGCGCACAATTTGAACGGTGTTGAGAAACATATTTAACTTAATTTAAAGTGCTGCTCCCCAGAGAGGCAAAGGTACTGAGGGCTCGAGTTTCGAGCATATTCGATGGCATTTAATGGCTAGTGGCAAGGACATTCAAGGAGCACACGCCGAGTGCCATATAAATCGTTATAGGCCAATTCTCCGCTGGCTTTTGCACAGTTAATTTTCGAGACGTTGGGCGTTCAATTACAAAAGTTTGCTGGCAACAAAACTCGGCCAAGTTAATAACGTTTATCGCTGTTCATAAAACATATACAATGTGTGTGTGTGTGTGTGTGTATGTGTGTGTGTGTGTTTGTCCTTTTGGGTCTGGCTAAAAGTTATTGCAACAAGCTTAACCTCTTTTTTTGCGCATTGCCAAGTGTTCGCCCGGCATATCCGGTTTCCGCTTGGGATCTATTGCCTGCCCCGCACAGCCCCGCACCGCACCGCCCCCGCTCCCACGAATTGAGTTGTAAGCGTACAAATTGTGTGGGGCACACACTTACACTCACACTCACACCCACAAATATAGGGCAACTTGCTTAATAGTTGAGCAATTCTTTTAAGTTCTTTTGCGCTCTCTCGTAGGGATTCGCCTGTTGGCCTGTTGCGCTCCTTGGACCTTGGACCTTGGAGCCAGGAGCTCTGGTCTCCAAACACTTTGCCAATGGACCCGCTATTAGAGCTGGCCAGTTGACAGCCCACTTGGGCTAATTGATGGCTGACTGTTATGAGCCTTTGCCCGTCATTATCTTTTCAATATTCAGCCGTCATTTCTTAAGCAAATTTTCAAAATTTCCGCATTGTATATCCTGTCAGCGCCGTCAATGTCCATTCCCAAATCCGTCGGACGTCATTTTGGTTTGGCATAAATTATGCCCGGCAGGCATCCAAGTGGGCGTTGACAGCCACGCCCCCCGCACGTCTACCACACTCGCCGATTGCTGGATCTGCCAGCTTTGCACCAAACCCAAACAAAAAGTAAATGTTTATAGCTGCGCCCAACTATCTCGCGGGCTGCGAAAATAGCTAGATTCGGCGGTATCAAGAAAACCCAAAAAAGCTAACTATTTATCCAAAAAAACCCCTTTAGAATTTCATTTAAAAATACCTAAATTCTTTGGCTTATTTGCAAATATGACCTGTTCTTACTTCATTAAATATATTTCCCATATCTCTCTAAAATCAAAATATACAGACTTCTCAATTTGCTGCTAACTACACTCTACTTCAAGTTAAGAACATGATCGAAAAGCTTTACAAGTTATTGGTCCTGAAATTTTCGCAAAATCCCCGAGGAACCCTCCGATAGTTTAAGAAAAACACGAAAATGGTGGGTCATAAAAAAAAAAGAAATATTCGGGACTGTATCGGGTTGAATTTTCTATGGGATTGATATTATTTCGAGCTTATTTATTAAAATCAACCTGCAAAATGATCGCTGAGTAATTACTTCAAGAGTTCGAGACGATAATTGCCTGATTAAAATCTGAGGATGGTTTGTAATATACCTAAAAGTATTAAGAGCAAATTCCCGCCACTCGTTTTTTTCGCACTTGAGAGTCAGTTTTGACGGGAAAGTTGTGAGCAACACTGATAATCATACTGACAGCTGCCAGTTGCAGGGCGGAAGTTAGGATTGTTGGTTAGGGGTGCCAAAGGAAACTGTTATATTGGCAGGTAACTGGCAAATGAACCGTGACGTGCTACATCAAAGAGGCATTTGCAATTGGAGTTACCCACTGGCTTAAAGCCACGCCCCTTCCCCAGCCACCCCACAAAAGTTGGGTGCACTTTGGTGCTTTATGGTCAACATATGGCGAACAGGCGGGTGGTAAGACATCAAAGTATCCCAGTCTACAATTATTGCTAGTTTCCATATGCTCAAGGAAAGGAAAGTTGCCCAGGTGGCAACGCTGGTAAGGGAGTGAAATATAAGAAAAGGAGCGTGTAGTTATGGCAGTGACTGTGACAGACTTGTCCAGAAGATATATGTAATTAAGTATTGAACTATCCCAAAACTTAAGCACAGAGCAGAATTTCAGATCTGATCATAATCTACAAAATCCTCCCGAGAGTCTATACCCTTGCTACCTAATTAAGAGCATATCATAAAGGTTACTGCATTAGATGAAACTTGCCTGAATCTTAGGATAGATTTTAGATTTCATCTTCAAATTTTCCGAACATCAAGCAAAAGTAATCTAAGGAGTCGCACTCAAGTCCAATACAAATTGAGAGTAATATATGTGCGAGTAGATATTTTATTTAAAATTTCCCTAAAATGGTTGAGACAACATTTATTCCAAGAACAACACAATTAGTTAATAAGGTTAACTAAAGTAAGTTGTAATTTAGGCTTAATTGGGAAATAAGTTTTAACTTGAATTGGGGATTGAAGATTTACTAAGTTTCCGCCAAGGTTTACTAAAGTATAGATTAAGTTGAGAACGAGCTAAGGCGACTTTCTGTCAAGAACTGACTGTGTTTTAATTAACGTTCAGTAAAGACCCGACTGAAATTAACCTGTCGAGGCAGGCGACCAGTGGCTAATTGAGATGACAATTGCCTGTCGGCTTAGCAGAGGGAGAAGACAGAAAGCAACCACAAACAGGAGCCACATCCACAGGCCCCGGGCAGGACTCATTTGCATGGACGGGCAATTGCAATTTATTTGTGCAGAAACCAAAGATACCGACAACAAGGACAGATATAGTATTTGCATACGAATACATAAGCCTGTCGGGGTAATCAGAAATCAGCTGGCTGTGGCACTGGTTGCGCAGCAGGAAACTTTGCAGGACATCACGATAATCGCACTCGGTCAGCATTGAGCAGTGCAATTGCATATAAGGACTATTGAGACGCTGCACACTGCCCCATCCTGGCTCGTCTCGAGTGGACCACCATACTCCAAGTCCAGCTTAAAGCTCCTTATTACAGGCAGCTTACACGCGCCTTTCGACAAGGACACGTTTTGACAAATTTGAGGGAGAACGTTGACTCACAAAACTGTATTAACTCTGGACTTTATTGTTGTGTAAATAAATGATTTGACTGTACAGTGTGCACACACGACGCATGCCCCGTTCAGCAACGCTTTGTGCCACATCACTTCATAAAAAGAGAAGCAAGAAAAATTCACTTGAAAGCGGAAAACTTTGGCAACTTGAACTTGGCCAAAAACCTGCAGCGCATAATGATGAACGGCCCAGGCCGCAGAACTGGCCCAACAAAATCTCAGTGTGTGTGTGTGTGTGTGTGTGTGTGTGTGTAGCTTATTTACATTACTCCTACGCCATGCATGCCCCAGGCTGGCAGCGTTATCTCCACTCGACTCCCCTCACCCTGCCACAACTGAACTCTCGGCTCAGCTTTCATCATCATCTTTGGCCATGGCTCGCGGCTGACGCAAGCTGAAAAACATGAAAAGTTCCGCCACAGCTTCACAGCCCAGCATAAATTTGAAGTCTCAGTGTGATCGACTGGCAGATACCCTGTGCAAAACTCTAGAGAATTCAAGAAAGCTCGAATCTTGGGGCTAGGCCAAAAATTCCATTCACAATTGATTCGTTGCAAGCTGCAAGCCTTATCGGATGGACTTGATTCATTATAAGCATTGTACATCAAAGTCCAAGTTAACTTATCATTCCAAAAGAAAGAGCTAGCGAGTAAGCACGAACGCAGCCGACTCCAAAGCCGAGTGTCTTGCACTCGTTTGATTTGATTTGGAAATGCTTAAGCTTGCAATTGTTGCCACTTGCACTTGAAAGAGTTGCTTGGCTTGTATGATGTATTCGAGGAAGTGCACTCGTTTGATTTGATTTGGAAATGCTTAAGCTTGCAATTGTTGCCACTTGCACTTGAAAGAGTTGCTTGGCTTGTATGATGTATTCGAGGAAGTGCACTCATTTGATTTGGTTTGGAAATGCTTATACTTGCAATTGTTAGCATTCGCACTAGAAAGAGTTGCTTGGCTTGAATTTGTTTAATAACATAACGAAGTTACGAGACCTCTCAAGCAGCTACCCAGGTGAATATCCGTTTACTCGGTATGCGAATATCAGTTGTGGACTGCGCCAGTTATGTTCTGTTATTTTGCTGCTCTCTGGACCCATCAAATGCTAAATGTCATGAAATTTTGTGCGCCTTCGTTTAGTTGTAAGTTGTGACTATAAATAAAGGGCATAAAATGAGTTGATGCCTGAAATTGATGTGCCCCAAAATACGATTGCAATGACAGATGCGCGCTATTAACGGCAAAAGGTAAACGCCAAAAACCAAACCAGGGATAGAAAGCCCATAAATTCCCAGCAGTTGCCAGGCAGCCAACCCTGAGGGGGGCCCCAAGGGCTGGATTGGGTGTGGAGGGGTGGAATTCCGGGTAAGAGCGGGGGGCAATGCAAAACATTTCAAATTTGAAAGCGCAAAAAAATGAAAATAAAAAATAAGAATGAAGAATGAAGAATAAAGAAGGAAAAAATCTGAGCAAAGCTGCTAAGCACACACACACTCAGACCACTGTGTGTGCGTGTGTGTGTGTGTGTGTGTTTATATGCGACTGTGCAGTGAGCCATTTTATGTTAACAACTTTCTTGGCCCAAAGCGTTTTTCATCAAGAAGTAACCGACGTAGCCGTCCTTATCATCATTTTGTTTATCATTAACAACTCGTCAGCGTCATCATGATTATGATAATGATCACAATGATGACGCTGATGATGATTTTCAAGTGTGTGCCATATGTCACACACACAGGCACACACACACACACACACACACACACACACACACACACACACATACAACAAATAGAGCAAATCAGCCAACAATCGCGACTGAATGCGACTGAAACATCCAAAATAATAATCATAATAATAAAAAAAATGCAAAAAAAATATAAAAATAAAATAAAAAAAAAACAAATCAGTTTTTTATTCAACCCAAAGCACCAAACTCAGGCAAGTTTGGCGCCAGGCGCAGGTTGGAAAAACTTTATGAGCCATAAAACAGGTGGAAAACGACGTATAGGCACGCGACGTTCTCTTCGTCCTTTGTCCTTATGCCTTGTCCTTTGGCAGACTGGGACGGGAAGGTGAGAAGTCGAGCTGGAGCTGGAGCTGGGTGGTGGGGGTTGGAGGGTTGGGGCGTGCCTGGTCCTTTAGCATATCATTCATCTCTGCTTAAAACGCCATTAGATTGCAAATATGTAAGTTACTTTTATGATTATACAGCTCTGGAAATGGGTCGGTTGTTAACCTCAACTGTGATTTATCCGTGCAGAAGCGAAAGGAAACGGAAAGGATACTTAAATGCACTTGGAAACAAATTTCAAAGTCCGACACTTATCAGATAAATTTAGCCTTTATATTTCACCTTTATATTTTCGGCATGTTCAAGAAAAGCAAACTCTTCACTTCTTGACCTTTATAAATTACAGAACAGAACATATTTTAGAAATAAATTTCGAATGTCTAAAGCACATTAAATGTATAAAGTATTTCAATATTTATGATTAATAATAATCATAAACATATTTAGCGAAAGGCCATTTAAATTCACAAAATTTTGACTCTTTAAGCAAATCAACCGAATTAAATTCAACGACTTCAAAGTGCATACAACTTGGTTCAGCGAGGCAACTCTTTCAAGTGCGAGTGCCAACACTTATAAGTAAAAGCACTCACAAGCCGAGTAAACGAGTGCAAGCCATTCTGTTTTGTTATCGGCTTCCTTCGTGCGTTCTTACTCTCTCTCTCTCTCGCTCTGTCGCATTCAACTGATTGTCGCCTTTTATGTCTTAAGCTTTAGATGATTTGGAAACTCGTTGGGAGTCAAGTGCACTTTGAAGTATTAGCTAAAAAAGGGTTAATTTGAAAAGTGACAAATAACTATACGTAACAATATTGGATCATCAAACAGTATTCGTATGCAATAGTATTTATCCCGCCCTAAGCGACAGCAAGCCATAAAGTTTCCGGTCTGTAACCTTGTAGGGCAGTGTAATCATCACTTGGATGCGATAATTGCGAGGTCGATAATTGTCATTAGAGCCATTTTAGGGTCATTTGTGGGCTGTCTGGAATGGGAAGTTGGGCAGGTTTATTGTTCAGCCAGCTTAACCGCTTCCCCTTCACCACCCTGCCCCATCGTAAAGGCTGATACACAAACACAAAGGACGCGTCGACTGCTAGACCCCAAAGAACATGGCTATCAAATTGATTTTTATTTATTTTTTGCCTTTACTCTCGGCACATTTGTTTGTTTTTGCCGCTCAGCCTCAGCATATTTTGTAGCTCGTAAAAGTTTTTGATATAAAAAGTAAACAAGCGGCTGCCTTGTAAAGCACAAGCCCCCAACTTCGAGCCCCCCACTACCTGCCCGCAACCCCCAACTCCCAACTCCCCACTGCGAGCTGCCAACTCTCAATTCTCAATTCTCAACTGGCAACACGAGACTCAAAATTATGCTGTAACGAGGACAACCCGAGCCGAGAACCCTGAAATGTCAGCCTCATTTTTTGTTGGCACTTTCTGGCCGCCATTTTGGCTGAAAGCGGCTACCAAGTTTGGCCAAAAGCTTAAGCTTTAACCATTTTTGTAGCCCTCGATGCTCGCCGCTCACGCACTTGCATGCATTAATTAAAAGTTCAGGGCCGCAGACTCTCGTACAGCAGGACAGACATCAGATGCCAGGGCGTGATTACAAATACGAGTATGTAGGGCTCACCCAGCTGAGACTGAGGCTGAGGCTGAGGCTGAGGCTGAGGCTGAGGCTGAGGCTGAGGCTGAAGCTGAGGCTGAGACAGAGGCTGGGGTGAGCTATTTTTAGCGGCTTGCAGCCTCATTCACAAACAAAACAATACAGGAAAACACACGTCGAACGCTGCTCGACTGGCTGACACCCTATAGCGTGCTTAGCATGCAGAACTATTCACAAATACTGCACTAGCACGTATCATTTCATGCATAGTTATTGACAGTTTGCGCTGAAACTTATAGTATTCATAGAAAATATATTCAAAAACATGTGTACTAAATTTCATACACTCGAGAATGGAAACTACGCTTATATGATTCGTAAAGAACAACAACTCTATCAAATATTTACTCTGATTGTATTTACATTTAAAATAGTTTGGAAGTTCTCAAGGAGAACAAATTTGCAGCCTCTGAGCGGTTTGAACTCAAACCGGAATTACAATTGTTAATCTATCAGACTAAATAGCTTCAAACTTATATAAAATAATTGACAAACAGTTTAGTTTCAAGAGCTAGAAAATGTATTAAGAATTGTTCAATTTGATTTAATTAATTAGCGTGTGTAACCGCAAATTGAAACTAACTTTAACAGCTTGTGATAATATTCATAAGGATTAATTTTCATAAAGCTGTGAGAATGTTCGTTAATATATCAGACCAAATAGTTTCAAACTATAAAATGTGTAATAAGCTGTGAACGCTTATTAGTTAAAAACTATTTAATAAACTGTTCAGCTTGTTATTATTAATTTGCGTGGGCGGCCACAAATTGCAATCAACTTTAACTGCTTCTGATAATATTAATAAAAGTTAGTTTTCATAAAAACAGGCTCTTGGTATACTCGAAGCTGCATACCAAATTTGCTGGCCGCAGCTTATGTAGTTTCTGAGTTGGAAGAGTTCAAGCGGAGTCCTTAAAATTGTGCAGAATTTTGCGCTTTCTTCCTTTTGATTCGATTTGCTGGAAGCTTGCTTGGATAAAACTTGAGTGGATGTTCCGAGCCTTTTACTTTCACTTTCACCTCTCGGCTACAGGGTATTGACAACAACAGGTTCCCCCCTCCGCACCATCTCCGCGGAGCGTGCGATAGTTGACTTGCCGACGCAGTTGCTCCGCCGCCTGCCATTTATCAGATGCCCAAGCAACCGAAGCGGGGATTGCGGGCTGAGGCATGCGGGCTGGGGCAGAAACAAAAGCATCGCCCGCCCAGCCGAGTCCTGCCCCTCCTTAGCAGCCGTCCTGTGGCTGTCCCTTGCCGCCGACCCCGCCCTTTGGGTCATGGCAACTGTGCGTAACTATAATTAATTTCATTTTAGACTTGTTAGCAAATAAACGAGCAAACGATGCGGTCCATTGTTTGGCTTTAGACTCGCGCCAGGACAAAAGTGAAAGTCACAGGGGTGCCCCAGCTGTACGGGGGGCAGAGGGGTAGCGGGGTAGAGGTCCTGGTAAACTGGCACTATTTTAGCATCATTTAGTTTGTTGGTTGTTCGCGCTGGGGCGTCTGCACTTGGCTGCCACTTGACTGCCAACTGTGAACTGCCAACTTTGTCAACCTCCTGGAACCCACCTACCCCTCAGCACCCTACCCCCAATCCCGAACACCCTACCCCCTACCGGCAGGGCACCACTTTACTCGTTTACTCGTAAGTCATTAAGCAGCGGCAAGCCCGAGAGTTTGTTGCTCCTGGAAATTGTTGTGCCCTGAACTTGAGGTCTGCTCACAACTTACCAATAATTATTTGCTAATGAGACGGAAATCGATCAATTTATATTTTCTAGATTTTTGCGCTTCCTCATTTTGGCCGAGATTCGTCATATGGCCAAAAGATGCCTGCCATCACCTGGGCAACCCGTTAGCCCTAGCATTGAGTGTGCACTTGAATTATGCAAACACACACACACACACACACACACACACGCACACACACACACACACATTGAAGATTGTTGTTGCCAAGGTGGCTGCGGCGCATGCCAAGGAAATTAGATTTTACCCAACAACAATGGCTCCCAGCACAAAACAGCGACAACAAAGACGCAGGGTTAGCGAAAGAAGGCACAGGGGGGAGGGAGCCAGAGCGGTAGGGTAGGTAGGGGGCGTGAGGCAGCTTGTGATGTTGGCTGTTTGGGCCAGCTGAGCTAAAACGGCTTAAATGTTTTGGCATCGCCTTTTCGCTTGATTTGCATAATGGCTGCTGGCGTTTGCATGTCGCCGTGAAGTATGCTACACATTTGCACACTTTCAATCGGTTGTCCAGGGCCGCACGCGGGTCTGCGCGGCGCCCAATTGGGCCACCGGCTAATAAATCAGGCAAAGCAGGCTAATAACAATACATGAATGAATGAAAACTTTTTCTGATAAGCGGGATTAACGATATTTGTGCTTTTTATGTTTTAACTAATAATTTAAATATTCCTCAAAAATGTCAAACTCTCTTATTATATTCTAATTTTAATTTCATTCTTAATTTATTAAAAGTAATAATAGCTTTAACAAATAACTTAATAATCAATCAGAAGCAAGAACCTTAGTATTTTTCCACCGATTCCAATTAATATTTTAATATATTAAGACCAAAAAAAAAAAAAAATCTTTTATTGCAAAAATGTCGCTAGAAATTTAGTTTTTCTAAAATAGGCAAATTTTGATGCAAAACTTTCAATTGACAAGCCTTTTACCTTTTCAAAAAAGTACATTTATTTATATTGCACTAAGCTCGGAGTTCTTATCCTATTTATCGGAAATTTCCTCTTGGCATTGTCAAAAGACTAGCCTTTTTTCGTTTATATTAATTCTTATTATCTTTTTCATATTCAGTAACTGATTTCACATGAGAATGGACAGTCAGATATTCGGGATACCTAACTGTTTTCGGTAGTTAAAAGTTCTCAGTGCATTTTCTTTGGGGCCATTAATGGCCCTTTAATCCAGCAAAGTCCGCACCTGTTGTCCTCTGCCCTTCCGTTCGTCCTGTCCGTGCGTTCCGTTGCTTCCTTCGGCCAAGGCGTGCCGCATTGTCAGCGGAAATTATTTAGCTGTCAGCTGCCAGCTCATCATGTGAGCCAACTCGGCAACTGGGCTGCATGTCCAATGGCCATTCATTCGCCTTGTGCATTTCAAGCAGCGACTTAGTCGGCCGCCGCACGCCGCACTCCGCTCTCCGCGCAACCGCTGCCCCAGTGGGTCCCCAACAAAAGGCACCCCAAACATCAGCACACAACAGTCCTGGCAGCATCATCAGCACAAATCCAAAAGGATGTTGATGCTCTGTAGTTCACTTTGCGCATTTTATATTGCTGTGTGCATATCAAAGCCGAGCGCACTTTAATTATTTATTTATTCAAATGGTCATGGGCTAAGCTGACAGTCGAATGGTTCTGGTGGGGTATTATTGGGGTGTGCTGGGCTACGGGAATGGGCGCGATTATGGGGGGTCTTAAGGTGTTCTTAAGGTTCATTTAAAAAATGAAAACAACCTGTTTTTAAATCATGCAAGCTACTAAAATATTAAAATTACACTCGTATTTTAAGAAAGCCAACGGTTTTGGAACTTTTCTACTGTTTTCCTAAGAATTATCATAATTGCCATGCACAGTCGAGCTTCCCTATAGCGAACTTTTCACCGCCTTTTTATCAGCTCCAAAGAAATTTGACATTTGTATTTTTCATTCACAGGGAATTGTCAAATTTCTAATTCATTCATAAAACAAAAATATACTTGAATTGGAGCTTGTCTTTTTGCTGAAAAAAGCAAGAAATATGCCAAAAATATGTTCACACTTACAGTTGAGGTTCTCGCACACAACTTTTAGAAAAACAAAAAGGTTGTTCTTACATCTCATTTTGCTTACTAATGGTCATATGGCAGCTAGAGTTCCTTTGTCAACATGTATGGGGGATAACGTAACTTAAACTTAGATAAACTGTGTTTATCAAACAAAAACTGCAATTTTGGCCGATCAATTCTATACCTTATAGTCATTCGATCCGGCTAGTTCCGACACGCAACTTTGCCAAACTGAGAGATGGTCAAAAACTGGTCTGGAGATGTCTCCTTTGGCCCTGGCCCATATACCCACTCAATTTTTGTCTATTTCTTGGATGCAGGGTATGAACACGAATCAATTTAGTTAAATCACGGGCATTTACCTCGGGGCGTCATCCTGGCAATAAAATAAAAATAAAATTGCAATGAAAATGAAAATCAAAATAGAGAGATCGAAAATAAAGCATTTTTTACTGTCTGGGGTGTCTGGCACCTGTCCGACAGCTCCTAAGTAACTTTCCCTGTAGTGCACAGATAGGGGGAGCGGCGATGACAAGAGGAGATAAGAGGGGGCGCGGTGGTAGCCCCAACAGCTATTTAGTTAATTTTTGAACGTTGTCTCCCCCATTGAAAATTACATTGAGCTCTAGCCAACAGTTTCCTTTTGATGTAATTGCCGAGCAGAGCAGGCTGGCGAGTGATAGAGGCGGGAGGGGATGGCTGGGGTGTGGGGCAGGAGCACAGACAGACTGGGCATCCTGGTGTCCAGCTGGTGGGTGCGGATGTTCATTGATTAACTGCCGGGACTCAGGGATGCGACCTAGCTGGCTCTGGCTGGTCCATGGGCCGCTTTTCATTTGACATTTTCATTCTCATTCTCATTTTCAGCATTTTGCGTTTTCCATACCCTGTAGCAGTTTCTAAAAAAAATACAAGCTCTAGATCAGCCAAAACAGTCCATAACAGAGACTATGAAAGCTAAAGCCAGCAAATTTGGTATGCAGGCTCTCATATACCTTATACAAATCAAGTATATTTCAAATTGTATATATCTGCCCCACTTCTTTCATAAATAAGATCAAGAGACAATGAATACTAGCTGATATGTGGACTTGCAGTAGAACGAATTTGAACGATTGTACGGGGTAACCTGCTAGTCTAGCACTTTCCACATTATCATTCCAACTTGTTTTTCTTTTTTATTACTTCATTCTGGTTGTTGTTGTCTTGGGTTGCGCCTGGCATTCAAAGTTGAAATACCTGAAAATGTTTGGTAATTTAGATCAAAGGCGGCCAAGTACGTGCAGGCATTTACGCGCCATATTCCGTCCTCCTCCCCCCTCATGCCACGCCACTCCTGCAGCGTAACCCCTCACTGCCCCTCCGGCATGCCATTCATCTTGCTTACGTACCAACAACAACCTTCGCAGGGTCCCCGCGTTTTGTGTGACACACGAAAATACTTCTTAAGTCGGATTAAGTAATTTGCGCGTGCCACTTTCTATTTGTTGTTGCTATTAGCATTTTGCTCAATGTTCGTTTAAAGAGCTTTCCCAAAATGTTGGCAAACTTTTTGCTCCTTTCTGGCAGGCTTTACCGAGCTTTACTTCATTGTGGCCATCCGTGGAAACGCAAGGGAACCGGGAGAAGGTCGTGACGGCAGTCGAAAATCGATAAGTCAAGAGGGAGAGATCAAAATCAAACTTCTAGTGCTAACAATGGTGTCCTTCGATACAGTCGATAGTCAGCCAGCCTGCAGGGTCGCATCTCTCGCGACAAGGTGGGACTAAGAAACATCGATTGTTGCGATAGTGATGGTTTAATCTATCAAAAGAGCTATCGATTAGTTTTAGTGCATTCAAAAACAGCGTTGTCTTGTATCAAACTGCATGGGAGATATAATATAGGAGTTACTAATAATTGGCAAATTGATACCTAATTGCTTTGAGTGTCCTTTTAATGCAGGCCAGTAATGAGCCTGCACTGTGATTTTTCGCTATTATTTTCAATTTTGTTATTTGAATCAACCTTCCTTTTCACAGCCATTTTATCTCAATCAGACAAGTCGCTGGAATCTCTCTTTGGTCCTTTATCATCACCATATTAGCGGCATAGACATATTGTGTGCATTAATAAATATCTTTCTGAACTATATTGAAACCCCAAAAAAAAAAGAATATTTGCCAAACAAAATAATCTTATTACGACCTTTTTCTGTTCCCGCAACTACAAAATAACCCATGAAAGGACAGCTCAAGGCCTTACCAAACAGCGCAAATCAGAAGTGCTTTGAGCATGGGAAAAAAACACACTATTCGAGTTCGATTTTCTTGAAAGCGACCAAATAAACATTGTTGACTAAATAAATACTTTTTGAGAAAAATAAAAGGTCAACTTCAGTACGGTCACAAACTCCGTCTATAATTAAGGAAATATAAATTGGCACTTCCCTGAAATGGTCATTCTTAAATATCCTTAATCGCTTGTTGATTATAATTAAAGTTGAGGCAAATTTGTAGTACACGCACTTGTAGTTTCCCTACGAGAACTTAAATAAAAAGTCAATTACTACAGCTGCAAGATTTGTGCATATCCTGATTACTGGCCTTGCACCATTATATATCCAAATAAATGCAATACCTTGTGCTACCTATCTAGTCTGACAGAAACAAATACGAGTGATTACTTCAAACTACTATGCTAGAGCAGTCATCATTTTATGGCTACATGATATGTCAATTAAAATCAATTAGCTGCCAAGTGCCCAGGGATTGTGTTTGTATTTTCCTCAATTACTCCATTATACAACACCCGATAATCATGAAATGTAATTGTTAGTTGCAAAATGACTTTTAATTAGCGCATACTTAACTTCATAGCTATATCTCGAGAGATAATTGTGCTGCTGTAAATGCCTCAACGAGTTGCCCGTGCTGCCTGTTGCACAGCTTTATCTCATCTTTATCCTTCTGGCCAACGGTGGGCTGAAGGGCATGGGAAACATGAAACTTGGGTGAAAATTGTTCAGGGCACACGCTTGACTGGCAATGCAAATCGACAGCTGTCAATCAAATCGGTCAGCGCGGGCAACCTGCCACTTGAGCCGCAAGATATGCGGGGCAGTGGAGGGTGGCAGGTGGCGGGTGGCGTGTGGCGGGCGGTGCAACAGCTGCCAGTTAATGTTGTGTGGCACCTGCACCAGCTCACAGCTACAGATACCAGATCCAGTTGCGGCAGCTGTCTGGTGTTGCACTTCAAATTGATTAAGCGGTGCCAATTGGATTGGCCAGCTTGAGATACCAACTTTCTGCTTTGGGCCCAAACTTTTCAATGTGCAGCAGCTACGCAAGCTGCACACTCAGAAAAACATAAGTCCTTTTTAATTAGTTGCTTCAAAAGTTGTCCCCAAATTAAGCTTGAGTTATTTTTAATTCCAACTCCAACCCAAATCCGAGTGTTGCAAAAAACGAATTACAATCTGGGATTAAGTAAATAAATGATGCACTGAACTGAGGACTCAGCCGGTGGAGCATTCTGCTAAAATCGCAAGGATTGGGGGTCTATGCCCAGTAAGGACGGAACATATCCTGCAGCTTCTACTTCTTAAACAGCCAACGATTGTCAAAGAACAAAATTAAACTCGCATAACTATGATATTTCTATGTAAAATATCATATTTAAACAAACAACTTAAGTGTTCACTATTTTGAGCATATATTGTATTTTCTAAATATTCTTTCGTCGAATCTATAAAACTTTCTCAAAAAAAGTCCCTTAAATTCTAAGAAATGTCCTAAAATATTCTGTAATGTGTTTTTAAAAATAAACTTGAACCGAGCATAGTATATAGGAAGCTGAGTCGACTCGGCTGTTGCTGCTGATCAAGAACATATATAATACATGGGATCGAAGAAGTCTGCTTTCGCCTAGCCCCTCTTACCCGTTTATAGAGTGTACAGGGTGTAAAGAGGATTCTGGAAATCAAAACTTCTTACTCCGCCATAAGGAGTTCGATTCTTGCGCATTATGTTCAAAGCTTATTAGAGCCGAGTGTCCTTACTGTTTTCTCCGTGTGCAGCCGTTGCTTTTTTAAAAACTATTTCATTGAGATACCTAAGTCCTATTTTCCAACCATTTTCTACTCCATAAATGTGTCAGTCTGTGTGTGTGTGTGTGTGTGTGTGTGTGCTTGACAAACAACTTGAGCACACTTGGCACAAAATGACGCTGAGCAGCTGCCAAGTTTCCTTGAAGCTACGCACGCACTTGACAACTTCCGGTCTTGTTCATTCCTTGGCCACACAGCCATGCAGTCGATGTGTGTGTCTGTGTGTGTGCGTGCGTGTGTGTGTGTGTGTGCGTGTGTGTGGGAAGCTGGATTTCAGTGTCGGTGTCTGCCAGTTATTAAGTTTGCGGCCACAAACTTGCGGTCCAATAAAGTTTATGCTTGATTTTGATTGGCTTTGTAAGCTCTACGAGTATATGAATGCCCCCCACCCCCTTAACCAAGGTGCACCCCGCCGCCACCACGCTAGGTATATTCCGTGGAAGCGCATAAGACTCCATTAAATTCAGCTTTTGTTTTATCTTTAATGCAGCTTTGAAATACTTTCTTATTAAATTCATTCAAATTTTGCATTTCTAAACATTGTCAGCTGAAAATTGAAAATTGGCCTGAATTCTGTTTTTGAAATGAAATCAACAATAAGTAACAACTTTTAAGTTGGAATTACTCGTTTATAGTAATTTAGTTTATAGTTTTATTCAGCTGAATGTCAAAAGTTTGGCGGGCCTCTTCATTTTCCTTTCCTTTTTTTTCATATTTATGTAAGTGCTTCCAACACATTTTCGCATTTATAAGTGCCTCCAGGAGTTTGTTATTCCCTCCCACCTGCCATCTTCCTTCTTCCTCCTGCCACCTTCCTCGTTTTGTGTTTTCTTTTCCCACTTAGCAGCAGCATTTTGAAATGTTATTATATGCAAGTGCCCCAAGTTTCCATTCCCCCCACCCACCGTGTTGTTGGGAAAACTTTCAAGTCGAGCACAATGAAAATGTGTAATCGAACAATTGTTACATTATTGCAAAATATATGCGTTTGCAAAAAACCAATAAATGCACAAATGCATACATTTTCAGTTACAATATCTGTGCTCGCACATCATTTGAATAAATGCATTCTGAATTCATGAATACCAAAATACAAATATTTTAATAATGATTTTTTTCGGCTAACTGATGGATTCACTAATTGCCCGCTTCAAAGCTTCTGCCAAATGCAATTAACAATTTTATTTATTACTGGTTTTATTAACATTCTGGCGCGACAAGTGAAACTCATTGTTTAAGGACCTCGTCACCGTTTCCCTATAGTCATCCTTCCTTAACCTGCTTTTACTCCCTGTACCCATAAAATGGGTAAAAGGGGGTACTAAATCTGTACAAATGTATGTAACAGGCAGAAGGAGACATCTCCGACCCTATAAAGTATATATATTCTTGATCAGTATCAGAAGAGATTTCGATTTGGCCATGTCCGTCTGTCTGTCCGTCTGTCCTTATTAACGCGTTGATCTTAGCAACGTCAAATTTGGAATGTAGGTTCCTGTATACCATACACAGATCAAGTTTATTTCATATTAAAGATATCTCCCCCCGTTCCCTCGCAATTCGATAAAAACCGTTTTACAGTAACAATTTTCAAGATATAGTTTTGAGATTTGGCAAGTACACTACTTAAGTAAATTTTAATCTACTGTCTAAATTTGATGTCGATCAGATAATAAACACGGAAGCTATTCAATAAACAAGATTCAGTACTGCAGCGTGAAGCGTTGTGCTTGTGTAAGTGTACGAAGATGCGATCGGAAACTTTTGACCTGGGTACAGGGAGTCTTGTAGTTGGGTATACTCAACTATAGCATTGTTACTTGTTATAGTTGCTTGATTGCTTCGTTACTAATTAAGTGAGATTCGAACTAATTGTTCTTAAGAATTGTATTTATTTATTTGTATCTGATTATTTCTAAATAATACATTGTTTCTCTATAGTCAGCCTAATTGCTTAATTCCTTCCCTAAACTCTAATTATTGTTGCTTAATTCCTGCGTTACCAAATGACAATTATTTGTTAGGAACTGTATTTATTTTCATCTAATTCCTCTTAAATAATATTATACATTCTATTGATTTTATTCAAATTTTATTATTATTACAATTTATTTAATTTCTGTTGCTTGTTTATTCTATTTATTAATTACTAGCTGCCTTTGCCCGGCGTAGTCCGAGCTAATTTACTAAAGTTAAGGCTCCACATATCTGCCCCAGGCGGTATATTTTCTAAGTCTGTAAATGATTTTGATAAAATACAAAAAGCAAAAAAACAACACTTTCCACATTTAAAGCCAAAAGTTGTCCACCCATTTGGGAGCTGGAAATAAATATTAAGAAAAATGGTAGAAATGTTGGTTTTGCTTATAAATATTTTCAAAACTTTAATTAATAAATTGGAATAAAAAAATAATTAAATTAAATGTAATTAATTAATTAAGTAAGCAAAATATTAAATATTAAGCTACGACCTTTCTTAAAAGTTGAATATATAGTTTCTATGGCAGCTATACTCGTTTCTAATATGTATTACATAGTAATCATCTCAAACTGTTTCCGATCGATGAAAAAATTGAAAACTTCAGTGCCAAGTTTCAGAAAAGCATAGAGCTTTAAGATTATAATATCCTCCCTCTGCAGAAGTGTACTCGTAATAAAAATTTAGACAAATCCCTGAAAATGTATATAAAAACATTTGTATAATTAGATGAAGTAATTAAAACATTTCGCATGCCTGATTTGTAGCCAATTTGATTTATTTGACATTTAAGTATTACCTTATAGTACATAGCTTTTCTCGATCCATTATTGAAATTCGAACTGAATTTATTTGAATTAAATAATATAAAACTATATTATCGAATACCTCTTTTATTTACGTAGTTTTGGCCCCCAACATAAATGATTAATTTAATATTTACAACGAAACTAATTATTAAAATGACATTTTTATTATGACATCCCCTGAATGTTCTTTAAAACCAACAATATTTTTTTCTTCAATTTTTTTCAGTGTATCTCTGTGTCTGTGTGTAGCAAATACCCCAATCCCCAAAAAAAAAAACAACTAAAAAATAGCCAGAAAATGTAAATTAATTACAGTAAATATGAATTTGCAAGAACTTATTGTTAATTTCGGCTAGCCGATGCTTAAATACTCTCTCCAAATGAACTTAGCTTTGGGTTGTCCGAGAAAAGATTCGAATTTTATACAGAAACTCCGAAAAAGTCTGACACTGAAAGAAACAAAGTTCTGATAGATCAATTTCAATAGCAAAGTCCGAAAAGTATGTTAAAATGAGATAACTAAAGTCGAAATTGAAGATTAATTAGGACCCCAGTAGTGCTAAAACCTATCGATATTCAGCAGGTAAAAGATGATCGATATTATCGATAGCATTTAATATTTTCAGAAATAACAGAAAAGGCAGTTTATCGGAAATACATTCCTAAAGTAGCTTTCCCATCTTAAAAAGTACACAAATACTTTTGTCATAATTCTAACTAACGATAGTCACAAGGCCATCGATACTATCGATACCTCTGATAGTATCATCGATAGGTTTGCAACACTAGAAATGAGGGCTACGAAACTATACGCCCTATATGGGCTATTTCGTGGGGAAAGAGTATGCAAAGTGCAATGAATTTCTTTTTATTCAGTTAACAATACAAAGCAAAACCAATTATGTACATACATACTTGTGAATTTTGGTGAATTTGAAAGAATGCAAAGGCGCTTAGCTCTCAGTCTCTGCCCAGTTGTCAATTAATTGAACAACAGGATAGTGCAAATCGCCTCCATTGCGAGGCAGCAACCACAGGCACGACAGCAGCAGGAGCAGGAGCTACAGTGGATTCAGCAGGACTCAGCAGGACATTCAGCAGCGACCTGAGGGAGGAGGAAAGCCGCTAATTACTGACTTTTCATTGGACCCAAAGGGATCTGCAGCGCTGCAGACACAGAACGCCATGCGCCATGTCAAAACTTCGGCATTACAGGTCCATGGATCAGCCGTGCTACAGCGGCGTCGTCATACGCAAAAAGTTAGCTAATAATCCAATCATACTCTTCTTCTCGCAACTGACAACAACAAAGCATCTAACATAACAACAAAGCTCTATCAAAATGCGACACATGAACAGCTTCTTTCAATGCTTTCCATACTTTCTTTATAATAACAGCTCAACTGTCTAAGTACTCGTTTCAGTCTCTGCCTTGCTATAAACATTCCACCAGCTCACCTTCACCTTATTCACCATGATTACACAAGCTCAACACCACCAAAGCACACTGACACCACATTCGGAAAGCTTTGGCCATCGCTTAAAGCTCAGCATGCAACACTTAAAGCTCTTTCATACTTTGCATGTGCGCTCATCTCTAAAATAAGCATGTTACTTTTCAGCATGAGCCTTCTGCACTCACTACTCTCTCACGCACAGAAGCTCATCCAAAGCTTTCAGGCATTGTGCTTGCAATGCAGTTGAGACAACAACGAACCAAAAGCTACTTTTGCAGCTTTTGAAAGCTATACTCATTCTTCATTTTGCCAAAAGCTCATTTCGAATCCTTGTCGCGGCTTGACTTGTGCTTTTTTTGAATTCTTGCTAAGGCATGCCCAAATATTTGTCCGTTACTATCTGCATACTCGTATCCTGCTACATAAGTTATCCTTGTCGTTACAGGAATATGACAGCCGTATGCTTCGTTTGCAACCTGCCCATCATGTCGCACCAGGTTGGCCTGGTGTGGCAGGGCGGCAACGGTTGGGACGACTTGGTGCGCGAACAGGTGAGTCCACTGCTGCCCCACTTTGCAATCCTTCAGCTCACAAGCCCCATGTATTTGATTGCCAGTTGGAGGAATCCACGATTCGCCAACGACTTGGCGGGCGGCGCGATTCGGCGGCACAGATAACAACACCGCCAAACAACTCGCCACCACCAGGACACCAGCGGCGGCGGCGCAGCTCCTTGGCCCAGCTAACTGACATACTGCGGGAGTGGAGCGGTGGCGCCAAGCAGCAACAGCAGACGCAGCAGGCGGCACGCAACAAGGCCCAGCTAAATCGCCGCGAAACGCTCGCCGATTTGGCCAGAAGCTTGCCATGGCGCACATCCACCACCGATGCCAGCACAGGACATGGCACCACCGGTGTCTGCACCACCTACGTGACACCACGCAAGCGTCGGGAGTCCAGCGCCGACTCCGGCATCCGCAGCATGCGCTCACGCCGCGACTCCAACACCGCCGAGTTCGTCAAGCACTGGAACCGGCGCGAGAGCACCACCGTGGAGGAGCACCACAGCACCGTCAACGTTCCCGTGGTTGTGGAGAGCACCAAAAGCGTGAGTTATCTTTTAGACAGTATTCAGCTGAGACCCCACCAAGCCCCAAGTCCTTGTGGGCGGACGACCGAAGACATCCTTCGTCAGGATCGTGAGGAATATTTGATTTAGATGTGGTTGAATAAAGAATTTCTGTTATATACATTTTAAGACCTTACTAACCAAAAAAAAAAAAAAGAAAACTAGAAAGTGAGCTTGGTGTTGACCTTTAAAGGCGTTTTATATATTTCATATATATGCATATTTATATATATTTATACATTTAGATTTCAAAGAAACCCAGGAAACGATCTTTTAAAAACATATTGGCTTATTTGAAGGTAAGCCATAAAAAAAAAAATCAACTACAAATTTGATGACATGCCGAACAAAATTTTTTCCAAATCTAACATAGGAGTTGAAAGGCCGTTGATATTCGTTTTTCAAAACACTCCGGTAAACGTTAAAGTTCGCAGAACTTAGTTTAAAGGCAGGTCACAAAATTGTCCCAATTACTGAGAAAGTTACAGGACTTTTAAGATCTTTTCTGTTTGAATACAAATTTTGGAAACTAGCTCGACAATATAAATTTGTTTATTTAAAGACAACTTTTCAAAATTAGACGAACAACCTGGACAATAACTTACACAAAACCACCTGATCGAAAAATGATTAAAATATAGATTTTTGTAGGAAACACTACATCTCAGAATGAACACTTAAGGAAAGACACAGTATACAAGACGATTTCATATTTTATTTTAGTTCACTCAGATGAAAAAGAAGTTAGGTAATTACAGACCTGTTATAATAGTAAAGTATAGCTTAGGGAAGACCTTATATTTTACACAGGAAGATCCAACACCAGCGCAGTCCTGCTGTAAGTAGTGTGCGTGATAGAACCTCATCCCATGAATTGGCTATCCAGGGGGGTCATTGTAAGAACTGAGACGAAGGCCTCCCCAAATGGGAAGGCTAGAGTTCGCCCAACACCCAAAACCAGTAACCTAACCTATGCATGAATCTCTCTTTATTTCTCTTTGATATCGTCCTGCCCGAACCCACGTAGGCCTCGCGACGCGGTTCCGGCGAGAGTTACCCGTCCAGCAGCCGGCGAGACAGCAGTGTTGCCGGCCGCGTGACAACGCCACCTCCACCACCCAAATATCAAGTGGCCAAGAAACGCGACTCGCTGGCCGCACCGGAATTTCCAAACTTCCGGCAGGAGCAACGTCCCTCGACAAGCTCTGCCGGCTCCTGCTCAGACTCTGTGCCAATAATCTCAACCAGCACTTACCACCATCAGCAGGTGGACTCCGCCTGTCAGGCATTGCCGCCGCCGACAATTATAACCAGCTCAGTGACCCCGCCGGCCACCAGTCCGACGGCACCGAAGGGACGCCGAGATTCCACCACTCAGTGTGGACGCGTCAACCGGCGCGACTCGAAGGCGGGCATCAGTCCGGAGCGTGCACCCCGCTTGCAGCGCCTACAGCGTCAGGCAACTGCCTTCGACGAGAGCTGCCTGCCCAGTGGCAGCCGCCGCGGCTCTCAGCCAGCACTCAGCCCGGATCCGCCCGAGGACTGTGAGCGACGCGCCTCCCGGCGTGACTCCCTCTCACCGGACAGTGCTTCGCGCGGTGGTCGGCGCGATTCTCGCACGCATCTCTCGCCAGATCGGTCGCATGAGCGGGACGGCAGCCCGCGGCGCCACACTCTGCGCCGCCAGAGCAGCTCGGCAGCCCGTTCGCCGCGCTCCCCAGACTCGAACAGCTGCTCCTCATCACGCGATCCCAGCCCGTGCGGCCGTCCGCCGCCGCTGCCCGCCGTCGAACAGAATCAGCGGCCGGCCATAAGACGCCAGTCCACCACCGAGGAGATCCTCATCGCGCGTGGCTTCCGACGCCAATCCACCACCGAGGAGATGATACGATGTCGCAACTTTCGACGCCAGAGCTCCCAAAGCGATGATGTGTGTCGGTGAGTACCAAGCAAAAGCAATTGGGGGGATACTCGCACAAATGACATCCATGTGTCCATTCTGGGAAGTAGTTTGTCCACAGGGTGAAGATGTTCATTGGACGTAGTCCAGCATACATTAGCCACACTCACAAGAATCACTTAATTCCACATAATTTATATCGGAAAAATGTATCATCGCGTTCACCAGAAACCATCAAACCCATAATTGTTGTGTACTTATTGCAATGCATTCTCGATAACACAACAATCTTTTCAGGTACCGTGGACGACGTGACTCCTCGGCACAGATAATTGATGGAACTATTGGCACCATGACCGTGGAAACAACAAGCACCTTCTTTGACTCCAGCACACAGACGGGTGAGTTAGCAATGCCAAATATCATCGTTTGGGGAAAAACTCATAGCTTCGACTGACTTGTTGTTTAGACAGCGCTTCCCATAGTAGAAGCATTCTTAGGAGTAAGGAAGTTATTTAAGAACTGTAGCAGAGTTCGGACGCATTTTAAGTTGGTCAATCTTAAGACTTATTGACCTCTGCAGACTTTGTTTTTATTCTCTCACGATTCCATGAAGTATTTATATTCGATTTTCTGTGTGTCTCCAAATCGGCACACTATAAAGACTTATATTTATTTTTTTATTTTTATAAAAACAAAAGTGAAAAAAAGAAAACGTTTTTAACAGTGGCTTAAATTTGTAATAATCGAGTCAAAACAATATTTCATAAATATTTTGTATTAAATATTATTTTTATTAATTTTATTAAACGCTTAATACTTTTACTAAACTATATGTATATCCATGTGTGTTCCAAATTTAAAACAATTTAAAACTTAACTGAAAGGGATCGCATTTATTAAATAGCGGCAATTTTGAATATTTTGCTTTAATAGGGCTGCCAACTTGTTGGAATAGCTTTGTGAGCTTTGTGAAGCTTTCGTGCCTTTGGAATTGTTAGTGTAGCTTTTGAAAAGCCAAGGAAGGGACAAAAGCTGCGCACAGCTGATGCGGCTTAAGAGCTCAGCTGTTCGCAAAGGCGGGGCTGCCAACTCGCGCGGGAGAAGGGATGCGAGCGATATGCTGAGCGGACGCTGGCGATGTCGCCGTGTGCTGTTCATCAGTTGGTGTTGAATCCGTAGACGTGCCACAACGCAGCAAGCAGAGCAGAGGCCGCCACACCAGCACGTCGAACGCACACACACAACTTCAGCCCGGCCGCGAGTCGAGTCAAGTCGAGTCGAGTCGAGTCGAGTCAGGTCGCGGCAAGACGAGACGAGGCGAGGCGAGAGGAGGCCAGTTTGTTGATGGGAATCGCGAGACGAGAGTTGAGAGTTTCGCCTAGTATATAGCGTAGCCGTAGTGTGTTCATATCGTAAACTGTAAACGGACAACTGTAAATACAAATGAAAATTGCCCCAAAGCGTTGCGTTTTCCTGCTCCGCGTGCGCCCTCGTCCACCTCCTTGCCATCCCGTGCCCATTCGCGCTCGCGTTCGCCCTCACGTTCTCCGCCCTTGAGTATAAATTCTGTTGTCCGCTTCGTTCCCGCCTCATCTGTATTTACTTGGCATTTTTTTAAGCTTTTTTTTCGGTTTCAACACATTTATACACAAACAAAGTATAAAGCCAGTTTATTTTTTTACTGTGAGCTGCAACCGCGTGTTGCATAGAATTGGGCGCGTGCAGCGGCATAAACAAACGGCAACGACGTGGCCCAATACGTTGATGCCGTCGGCGGCGTCGTGGCGCTGCGCAGCGGCCGACGACGGCAGCGGCACCATCATCAGCTGCAGCAGCCATCGAGCAGCAGCAGCGCCAGCAGCAGCAGCTATCGCAGCCGCAGCGGTCAGTATATATGCCTAGATATAACCCTATACGATAATAAACTCACACATTATCTTTCCATCCAAGTCCAGAGTTTCAACTGTTGCTCATGTGAATTTGTGAGATATTCGATCTATATGTAGATATACTCGTATAATGTATCCAAAAGATTTAACTGTTGCTCTTGATATTCTATATAAATATGTATAAGTATTAGCGTATGAGTATATAAAGCTTATCTTTCAAAGTCCAGTATCTGAACTGTTGCTCTTGTTTAAAAACGTGTTATAATCCACAAGTGTAATTTAACAGTTCAATATACATGTGAGATATATAGATATATAGAGAATCTAGCCGTGTCCAGAGTTTCAACTGTTGCTCTTGTGTGGATGTGACACATTATAATTATATTAGAAAATATATAAAGTATGATATATGGCTCATTTTTAATTGTGTGTTATAATCCATAAATGTAATTTAACAGTTTCATTTACATATGAAATACATAGATATATAGAGAATCTAGCCGTGTCCAGAGTTTCAACTCTATACTTCATATACATACATACATAGTAGTTACATAGTGTAGATATTCTCTTAAAATTCTATTTATGTATAAGTATTAGGGTATGTAGATAAATAGATTATCTATCCAAGTCTTTGTACAAATGTGCTATAAGTGTAGTTTAATAGTTCAATATATATAGAGAATCTTACCGTATCCAGAGTTTCAACTGCTGCGTTTGTGTGGAAGTGAGGTATTCCATATGCTATACGAGTAGGTAGAGAGTTCGAGCTGTTGCTCTCGTCTTTCACTTGTACTGTAAGTGAAATTTAACAGTTCCATATAGATGTGAGAGGGATTATTTTATAGAGAATCTATACTTTCCAGTGTTTAACTGTTGCTCTTGTTTTAAAGTTATAAGCCACAAAGTCCATAAGTCACGCCATTAGTGTTCTCAGCGGATTACTGTTAAAAGTGAAATTGAGGTTTGTGTCTGAAAGATAGGACTACATTGGTTCTGGAAATCAGTCCTAAAGTTGAACAAAGGCTCTTATTTTCAATGCCTCATCAAATGCGAAGCACAGTTTGTTGGTGTCCTAGCCTATAATCCTGTGCTTTTACTTTGTTATATATCCGCTTATCCCTAGTTCAATCACCACAGACATTGAAACCACTTTGCTCTCCATTGTCAGCACTATATTGACTGCATATACATATTTCATATTTTTGCCACGCCTACAGTAATTAGTTTTAAAATACAATTTAATTTTTCAATCCTTTTCACCTGAGTAGTTTTCTTTAATAGTATTTTTTGACTATTTAGATTAACTCTCATTAAACGCCAGCGCCAACGACATATAACAATATCAAAGCAAGTTAGATCGTGTCATAGGATTATGTCGATATACTATAACATTTCAATATTGATATGAGACAGGTAGACAGATTCACTGCAAGTTCATATCTCAACTGTTGCTCTTGGAAGTAAGATATTGGATATAAATAGAACAATATATGTAGATATATAGATTATCTAGCCAAGCTCAGAACTTCAGTTGTGGCCCTTATTATAAGGCGTGCTATAATCCATAAGCGATATTAAACAGTTCAATATATATGTGAGCTGTATACCTTTATGGATTATCTAGCCAAGTCCAGAGTTTCAGCTGTTGCGCTTGCCTCGATGTGCCCCAAAAAGTAGGCAACGCCAATGACACACATTCGACGCTCTTCACTCTGTTTACATTCAGCTGGGCTGCTCTGTGTGTGTGTGTGTGTGTATGTATGTGTGTGTGTGCGTGTGCGTAAAGTTCAAAGTCCAGCAGCGACATGTTACATGTTATGTATACACACAAGCACACTCACTTAGATATAGATACACATACAGCCAATAAAGATACTCGCGTACTCGCATTTGAAAGCAATGCCAAGGAGTTACCAAACGACGGCAGGTTCTTGTCATTGTGACTTTAATGAATGAAAGTAACCAGCCTGTATGTATGTGTCCGTGTATCTGTGTGTGTGTGTGTGTGTGTGTGTGTGTTGACAGCGAACAAATGAATGGAGTGCTCACTTGTCTGGCATCGCCATCTGCATCGCTGTGTGTGTGTGTGTGTCT
Organism: Hirtodrosophila confusa; assembly: GCA_035043065.1. Classification (NCBI taxonomy): domain Eukaryota; kingdom Metazoa; phylum Arthropoda; class Insecta; order Diptera; family Drosophilidae; genus Hirtodrosophila; species Hirtodrosophila confusa. The sequence continues at coordinate 13,762,527 of JAWNNI010000242.1, read as the reverse complement.
CTGTTATGAATGAAATGCGAGTCAAGTTTTGCACTCTGCGCTCGCTCATTGCAGCCAGAACCACAGCAATCAGCCCAATCAAGCCAACCCCCACAAGCACCGCAACCGCCCCTTAAACCAGCCCAACCACCAAGTCAAACTCCAGCTGCCACAGTTTGTGGCTGGTGCAACAAGTTTGCTTTGCGTGTTGACATCTTCGCAACCAATTGAAACTCGCGTTGCCAATTTGAATCAACGCATATCTCGATTACGAGTGCACAAACAGTTTATTAACTCGGCATTTCATACCAATTACGAGTAGGTACGAGTATTTATTGTTACCTTCCCCTCTATCCATACAAATGAACCTTTTGAGGGCCGTACAGTTTGCAAACTCTTTATACTGCACACACTGCATCAATTGCCTTTATTTGCGCACTAATTTAATTATGTCTTAATTATTGTTATTTGTGTGTCCAGCCTGCACATATTCAGTTCATTTGGAATTTTCCATTGATTCATTTTTAATAGGCCGGCATTTTTGTGTTCCCCAGCAGCAACATGAAACAGAAATCAGACATTTTAAAATGCTTTTTGCCCACCGATGCATTCCATTTAATCCATTTAATTATTCGTATCCAATTAATTATATACAAATTGGCCACAGTAAAGTTGCTCAATGTACTTTCAAAGAGGCGGAGAAAAAAATGTTTGTTCACTGAAAAGCATTTTTAATTTCGATCAGCCTCAATGTCTGTCGGTTCATTTGTCTATACTCAGGCAACATTTTGTATACAAAATATCTTCTTCCGATATCCGTTGAATAAGAAACAAGAAAGACGGATATTTTCAAGCCGTAGCTATTTAAACTTGCAACAATGTTATTCCCACAAAAACTCACTTTTCGACAGCACTTTGGTTGAGATATCTGTAAGAACAGAAAAGAACGAAAAGTTTTCCTCGGCGTGCCGCGGATATAGTCGTTGATTATATATAATAATATAGTATATGTATAAATTGAATCAAACTACATACATAACTGTTGAATACATCTGTTAAAACAAACAAGAAGGAACTGCAATCTTGTGCGTGCTGAAAATAACCTTGCAAATATACATTTTAAATTGATTTCATGCAAACTATACAAATTAAGAGAGTTTCTCAATCAAGAACTCATCTTACAACCGATTGCTTATAGATCAGCTTTCAGATATAGTGTCTCATTTTAATTCACATTCGCATCGATTATTAATCGACTTTCGATAAATGTGGCGGTCGGTTGATATTTGTTATTACCAATATGTATTTACTTTGCAACCAAATTTGGATCTTTTGAATTGAATTGTTGACTGCGGTGCACATTTCCGCAATGCACGGGATTTACGGAAATAGAATGCTATAAGTGTGGGGTCACGCTATGTTTTAACAATGGAAATAATTGTTTTGTTATATAATTCATTAATATGCATCTGTGCCAGATTTCAATAGGATAGGTCCAAGAGTATGAGATCAGTTTGCATAGAAACAGGCAGATAGAAACAGAGGATAGATCGAATCGGCTGTTCTTGCTGGGGACCAGTTATGGAATCAGAAACGTCTTTGTCAAATTTGGCGATAAGCCTATAACACCCTGTGGAAGAGTATAGCAAACACAATAAGGAGTTTCGCGGAATTCCCAGCGCACAACTACAATGTAAGATAATTGATTCGAGTGTTCATTTTGATGAACACACTTAAGCGATATATTTAGTACTAAATTTGTGTCAAGTTATTGCTAATTACTTTAAGACTTTGCTGTCCACAAATGTCTGGCAACTCCAGGTATATACTGATTTTCCTGGAAGTTAGCTCGTCAAGCATTTCGAAATCAAGCAAGTTGGCATCTCTATTGTTCAGTTGGACTGGGCTGCTTCTGGGAGTGAGTGCACATTTTGAGGAGGAATTTGTAAAATGCAAAATGAATATCCTTCAAATATTAATGAAATTGAATGCCAATTACTGAGCGTAAACGAATTGTTGCCATTACCACGTATGTGTTAAGCGAGTCAAATTTCTGTGGTAGTGTACATTTGGACAAATCTCTTGATAGAATACAAAAGACTTCAACCCACAGGAGCGAGGTGTGATTTCCTAGTTTGGGCATTCGGTTGAATTCAATTGAGTTTAGAAATGATTGCAACTGCAGGCTAACCGGAAACTTTTCGTGTCAGTTCTGAGTACTCGTGGCTTGTTGCAAGCTTCGGTTTTGCACCCTGTACCCTGTAAAATGGGATGAATGGTGTAACTATGTAAGGGACAGAACATATAAGGAATGTTAATACATATATTGATGTCCTATAAACTATTTGCAGTTCTATTGAGCAGGGGGACGCAGTAGCGCTGAAATACACTGCTTGCTTGCACTGCTGTAGTGAGCAAGGGAGCTTGAAGGTGTGCTGGGATACTTTAGAACTGCTTACAGGATATCTGCTAGTCTCATCTTAACAGCAATGATAAATGCAGGGGAAAGAAATAGCCTTACGTGTAGCTGTGCTTTCTTGAGGCGTATGTGCTTGCAGGATACCTCGTGTTTGTTAGCTTGAAAGTGTGCTAGGGTATTTCGGAACCCTAGGCCAGAGTATCTCTCAGTCTCGCTTCTTCCAGCATTAAGTGCTGGCCTTCGGCGGGATTTATTCAGGCTTTTCAGGATTTAAGGACGCAATTTGCATGCGCTGCCTGCCAAATGAAACGAGCGAGCGCCTTTGTTTGTTTATGGGCCAATAACTTTATTGCATTTAACGAGCAGGACCAACATTAATTAATGCCAGCCAAGGGCAGCTTGGAAGGGCCTGAATAAATGTAAAAACAAAATCATATACTAATATACGAATATTCACATACTGTGCTCGGGTTTCAAAGACGGCCTCGAAGGGTTCAATTAAGAATTCAGAGCAATTAAAGTGACATTTGATATCCGGACTTGTCCGGACTTGTCCGCAGCACATGTCCAAGTCAGTTCGCAGTCGACCACGTCGATTACAAAACTCAAAATTAGAAAATGTCTTGCCAGTTGATCTGTAATTGTAGTCGAATTAATAATTAAGTTGGCAGTGGGTGGCCAATGCTGCTGTTGTTGTTCTTGCTGTTGTTTTGTTGTGTCTGTGGTAATTACTGGGAAATGCATCCATGAGATATGATGGCCTTGGCATTGGCATTCTCATTGCGTCTTACCGCATTAAACTTGCAAATTGTGCAGCAAATTTGCTGCACGAAATCAACACAGGTGCCTCACAACTGAACAGGTGCGATATGCCATAGTTCTTCAAAAACACTTCGACTAGACGGTTGTGTCCAAATGCATCGCTTGCTCAAATCTATAATTTCCCGCTGCCGTAGGCAGTCCAGGGCCCCACCAGTCCAGGACTTGGGTAAGCACAGGACACTGCAACCTAATAAAAGATACTAAGATACAACGTGTGAAATACGAGTACGAGCCAAGGGGTTCTGTTTAAAAAGTGCATCTTTTCACACTGTTCAGAGTAAAATTTATGTGTTTTATGCTGCAAATATGTTACACAGTTTAACTTTCGAGTGTTTTTCGAATTTATATTTCAAGCAAATACCACAAAAATACGTGAAGATCGCATGAAATGTCCTAAATCTGAACTGAACTTTCAACAAAACTACGATTTCTAATGCTAAAAAGTTATTTTAACCTCTCTTTTGTGGATTCAATTCGAGAGTGCAGTTTGAAACAGAACTAAGAATACATTTAACTCTAAAAAATTCGAAGTTTATGCAGTGATTTTCGATAGCTGAACGACGTACTCAAAATAAAATGCCACAGTGAACGTGACGACCATATATCAGACAGCGTATCAATGATAATCACACATTAATACAAGCAAGCCTGTTCTGAATTCCACTTTCGAATCAATTCCACGTCAAAATGTGAAGCATTCTGCAATTAAGCACAAGACAAATGACGTAAAACAATAATTTCACACTGTTCTGACCAAACTAGATATGTTTTAAGTGGCAAATATGTTACACAGTTCGACTTTCGAGTGTTTTGCGAATATATATTCCAGCCAATACCCCAAAAATATGTAATCATGGCATGGAATGTCCTAAGTCTAAACTGAACTTTCAACAAAATTGCGTTTTCTAATGCTTAAAAGTTTTTTAACATCTTTTCTGTGGGTTTAATTCGAGAGTGCAAGAACAAATTAAATAAATGAATAAATTGTTAATAAAATTGTACTATTTGTTCTGCATGGTAAACATTTTTGACATTTTGAATTTCGAGCCAATACCAAAAAAATTCGTGGAGCTGGGATTTCTAATGCTATAAAGTTTGTTTCACATCTTTTCTGTGGATTCAATTCAAGAGTGCACTTTGAGACAGAACTAAGAATACATTTTAATTTCAAAAATCCGAAGCTTATGCAGTGATCTTGAGGACCATATTTCAAGCAGCGTAGCAATGATAATCACACATAGTATAAAGTACAAGCCTGTTCTGAATTCCACTTGCGAATCAAATCCACCTAAAAATATGAAGCACTTTTCTGCGGTCAAGCTCAAATGAAATGAGCGAACCACAAAAATAAGTTGAAATTTAAATTCGGAGAAGATTAAGTAATAAAATTGTGATATTTGTTCTGGATGAAAAGTTAAGAGTTGAACATTTCCTGTTATCAGGCCTGTTCTAATATCATTTTGGAATCGATTGCACAGTAAAGAATGTAGTTCGGAGTATTCTTTTTGTCAATTAATAAAAGATTTGCATACCTTAATACTACTTATATACACTCATTAATCCAATATATAAGCTAAGAAATAAAACAAGGGGTAATTGTTCATTTATATACAGAGTAGTTACAAACAGGCAACATTTAATCAATCTTAAAGGTCTTTTTGGAGTAGTAAGAGTTTATAAAACTCACTTTCAGTGCACAGTCACATATGTTAATGTAAAATTTGATACAAGAACATGCATTCCATTTTATCGAGGCACTCACAGCTCTAAGGAAATGCCTTTAAAATTGAATATTTCCCTTGAATGTCGGCAGCAAATATAATACTCGCATAAGCAGCAAATACCAAAAGTGGCTGAGTGTAATTGTTTGAATTGTATTTAGTTATGATACATTGTAGTTACATGCTTGCAATAATTAAATAATTTTCATTTATGGCATATGAAATGTAACTAAGTGTTCGTGCTTAATATTCTCGCACATATTTCTGGTGAATATCAAAACAGCTTAAGTCCTTAATCCTTTTGGCAAAATGCAGTCTGAGTCCGCACCGTTGGCATAAGTTTTAAGTGTGTTATTCTCTGAAAATTAAACATTCTGTGTTAGCTGCGAAACAGTTTCGTAAGCTCATTGGGCTTTTGTGTCTTCATTTGCCCCGCCCTATAAAATATGTTAAACATAAGGGTATAGCAGCAGCTGAAGTCTGAGAGACTGCTGAGACTTGAATTATCAAATTCTGATATATATGTAGATCTGAAATATACGGTCCAAAAGGTATGGCAATAAATGGTTCGACCTCTGAGATATTTACTGATAGATTTACTAGATTTAGTATCTAGGCTCTCTTATATCCAAATTATCCCAGGCTATTTTTCAAAGGTTTCTTCAATCAGCAGATACTGAAATATATAGATATATCTTTATAGAGTAAATCTAGGAATATTAGAAATAGATTTTCCAAAATTGGTATGTAAGCACTCATATATCTAACCAAGCGCAGATTTGTTCAAAATGCTCAATGAATCAGTAGATCCTGAGATATGTAGACCATAAGAAATTGAAATGTCTGGAGAACGAGTCAATCTCTGAGAGTATGTGAGATATATTTACAAATTAAATGAATGTTGGCTCTCATGTATCTAACTTATTACAGATTGCTGTTGAATTTTCATCATATTAGAAGATCCTGAGCTATATAGACAAAATGAAATCGAAATATCTGACCGAGTCAATCGCTGAGTATTAGAGAAATATGTTTGTTCAACGGTTTTTTGATATTAAAACCAAAACAAATCGAAATTCTCGGCATCTAGCTGTAGGGTATCTGGGAATCGACCACTCTCTCGGCAACTGCAGAATGCTTCCCCATTTCAATTACGAGTTGTTATCCACCTGGTCACGCCTGTGTTAATTTTAATAATTTCGCTTTAACGATGCAAGAACAAATAGTACAAAGCGCTGTCCGCTGCCCCGCATGGAGCCAGGCAGGACACTAAAGGACCTTAGCTTGGGGGAACAAGGGGATCGAGGTGCAAAGTAACGGCTTCGAGTTAATTTATGAGCGCCGCTGGCGCAAACTGTGTGCCACCATTTGTAGATGCCCCGGAAGAGTACTCGTAAGTGGCAACAAATGAGCAACAATGTGGTCCACTGGGGCCCAAACTAAGCGTAAGCGTACTACGAGTATGTGGAGTCGATTGTGCAGTTCTGGCCAACTCATAACTGCCACACGTAAGTTATGGCCGAGCCAAGAGCTGGCCAAGACCCAGCCAAGGAGCCAAGGTCAAGCTGCTGACGTGGAGCTCGATTTAGCCTGGCTCGATGTACACGTTTCATTAGCCACTGATGGCTTTATGAATGCATTAATAATACAGCCATTAACATTGGCATTGCCATTGCCATTGGCATTGCCGTTGGCATTGGCGTTGCCATTGCCAATGTTCGGGACTAGCGTGTCCTTTAATTGATGGATCATAGTATTATACTTGATCAACTTATAAAGCTCAGTCCGCCTCTGCGAGTATACTCGTTTTTTGTTGGCAAATTAAATTAAAGATGCGCGCAGCATATTTGATTGATTTGGTAATCAGTTTGCCTGACTTGCCGATTCTTGGTTAACTTCCAATACTACTTACAAGCATCGAGTATATGCAATCAAAATAAATCAAAATAATTTCGCCGTATACTCGTAATTGAATAATAAATGGAAAATTAATTATCTTTCTGTTGGTAGTCGGATCGATTAATTTGAACCAGAGTGAGTAAATTTGGTATGAAAGTTCGCGTATACCTTACACAACTTAGGTGTACCTCAAATGAAGGATCCCAGTTAAAGATCCTGAGATATACTATTTATACGCATTATATCAAAATATGTTCAGCTTACAATTAACTATGAGTAGACAGATAAGCGTTTCTCTTAATCTTACATACGTGTAATTGGTAATCCAAAACTCTTGGAGTTCCCTAATCGATTAATTTGAACTAGAGTGAGTAAATTTGGTATGAAGGCTCGTGTATACCTTACACAACTTAGGTGTGCCTCAAATGAAGGATCCCAGTTAAAGATCCTGAGATATAATATTTATATCGAAATGTTTTCTGCCTAATTGTAGGCAACAAGCGTAGATAAACAAGCGATAATGTTTAACCTTAGGGTATTTGGTAGTCCACCACACTTGAATTTCACTTGTTTTTTCCTAATTGATTGATTCGTTAATTAGTTTAGTTGACTAACCGATTGATTAAGGCTAAAGTGACTAAATTTGGTATATAGGCTCACAAAAGCCTTCAAAACATTAGAGATTTTGGAAATGTAGAATAAATGATTGGATCCTGAGATATACGTACTCAAATGAAGTGGAAATGTTCTCTAATTTGATTGATTTAAATGAGTTAATGAGTTTCGCTGACTAACTGATTGATTGGCTGCACAACAAATTTGAATCGAATTAAGAGCCGAGGCGGCCATAACGCAGCTCGTTTAAGCCAAATGTTGCAAGATTAACAGCTGCTGCCACAATGCTCCAAAAATCTGCAACAGTTTTCGTAGCCATCATAAAACGTAAATTGTTATGGCAGCAATTCGGGCCAAACACTCAAGGCCAGGCCATAAACAACAACAGCCAACCATCGATACCATCAATCTAAAGGTAGCACTAACGGCTAACAACACTCTCCTCCCTCTCCCTCTCCCTCTCCCTCTCGCTCTCCGTGCCTTTCGATTTGGATTTGGACTTGCAGTTCAAGTTAAAGTCCTGTCCAGATATCAGCTATCAGCAGCACTTAGAACTGGCTCAATCAAGCCTCGGCTCACCTGAACCTGGGGCCTCCTATGCCTCAGGATGTATAATGCCATTAACAGCTGTCATTTCTTGAAATATTTGACAGCTGGACAGCCAACCAAAGTCCCGTAGCCAAAAGAAGGCCCCCTGCCAAAAATATAATAAAACATGAACAGCACCAGAAGCGGGAACCAAGCTAAGGAAGACCCCATAGTCATAACAATATTATTATTATTATTATTTTTATTGAGACAGTATTTTAGTTGCGTGGAAATTCTGTCGAGTTTCCTTGCCAAACGAGTAGCTGACAGTTGCCGTTGCCCTTGACACTGTGCCCCAGCAAAGGGTATGACAATTTTGTCACGAAAGGAGCAACTTCCTTTAGCAGGGTCTCATCATGTTCTTCACAAGGCATTCCTGAAACTTGGGACTGACGGTTTCCTTTCTATATCTGATAGCTTAATGTGGATTAATAGCCTGATATAATCAAGATCGTAAGCTGAATCCTTAAATAAGGAATTTAAGAAATACAAATTATAATCATTTTAATGTTGAAGTTCGTCCTATTTTATTTAAAGACTTGTGAAGACAAAAATTGGATTTAAAAAAAGGCATAGCTCAATTATTAGAAGAACGGCGACTTAAAGCAAGATTGACACAGGATTAAGATCTAAAAGTCAAAAGGGGATTCTAAACGAAGAAAGGATTCAATGGCAATTGAAGATTTTGTATAAATTTTTTTTACTTTGAGGAATATTCTCTATAGAACATATCATAGGAATTAGGCTGTTCTCAGTCCCAAAGACTTTTCCTCAAATAAAATGTAGCCCAAGCATATTAAATGATATTCCACTGATATTTTTAACTGTTATCTGTAGATTTCATTATTGTTTTCCGATTGGTTTTGGAATTGTTTTAAAATTGTTATACTGTAATCAAATGTATTCAATTTTCAAATATGCACTTAAGAACTTTGTTGTATAAATCTTAGTTTTGTTTAGTTTTGTCTTAAGAATGGTTCAGCCTGTGATTCGGTTCCGATTAACATAAACATGCATTAATTATTCGACTAAGGAAAGGTTTACAGACTTAAGCTTAATTTGTCGTGTTTTACGAGGCTCATTTTGTACTGTCCGCTGTTATCTCGATTTTTACTGCGATCAGATGGTATATACATATAGTATTGTATTATATTTTGTGGATTAGTCATTGCACACATTGTGTGTACTTATTGTAAATTGCAATAGTTCCATAAAATCAAATTAACGCACAAGTTGGTTACGAACAGGCGACAACAGAGTGCAAAGCTTAGACTACTCGACTATGAGATACCCAGTACCGAGTACTAAACACCGAATGTATCATTCGCACAATGTTCCATCAATACACAAACGATATCGATATACTTATCGATTTATCGTTGGGGTATGCAAATATGCTCGTAAGTTACTATCGATAATATCGACAAAAGATCTTAAAGCTAAATAGAAGTTTGGGCATTTATACAAAGACAATTAACATTAACTGAAGATTTAGTTTTATAAACTAAACAAATCGTTAATAGATTTTTGGTATGGCTGCAAAACCGCACAAATTTTGTCAGCGGTTCAGTTCGTGGTTCGGTTTGCGAACCAGGTATTATAATCCCTTAATCCTGGTTTTGGTTCCTCAGTATTTTTCCCGAATTCAAAATATATAAACAAGATTATTTATTTCCTAAACAAGTCAAGTTATTTCCTACAAGTAAATTGTTAAAACAAATGGTTCACGCTTCAGTTCAGATGAGGATGAGAGTTTGGGACTCAGTCTGGTTCGCTTCAAAACAGGTTTGCAGACTTCGACTTGTCATCGATACTATCAAATAGTCCTTGACTAGCTCTTGCACACATGCATACCCCACTTAAGCACTACATGGCCACAGGGTATAACAAATGAACAAAAAATACAAGCGACAAGAAAATTAAAGCGCTGCCAACATTCACTAATTGACGCCGACTGTCAGGTGCGTAGCTCCAAGACTGGGCCTGACTCGAGAAATGCTAACTGGGGCAGCTCGCCAGAGGACTGGGGGTGTGCGAATGTGTGTGTGTGTGTGGCGGCAGTAGGGGGGCGTGTCTAGCAAGGGGGTAAGGCGACGCTAAGACATAGCGTTTAGCTTTGGCTCAATTAACAGCATTTACAAATAGAATGGCAGGCTGCCCGTACAGATTCATTAAAACACGAAAAACGCACACAAAGACACACGCACATGCTGGACACAGGCAAGCCACACCTACACACATACACACACACACACACACACACACACACACACTCGCGGTGTACGGGAGAATGCAAACAGAAAAACAGTTCAAGCAAAGCAATGTCCAGGCTCTAAAGGGGGTGTTATTACTTATGTGCATGTGTGTGTGTATGTGTGTGTGTGTGTGTGTGTGTGTGTGTCTGTGTATATATATTTTAGTAATTTGGATTAAACATGCAGCGAGTCCAGCAAGAATCCAGCTGAAGGACGAAGGCAGCCGACGACAATAGAAAATCACCTGACCCATTAGACTTAAATGATGTATGTGTGTGTGCTGTCTGTGTGTGTGTGTGTGTGTGTTAGCCGTATTGGTGTTGAAGTTTGAAGTTATTGCTTTCATTTGGCTAGCCATGTAGTTAGTCCTTCGACCTCGGCAGCATTTCCTACGCAGTTTTACTGCTCTTACTTTTCTGTTATTCTCGTTTTTGTTGCTGTTGAGTTTACCAAACGTTAAGAATTTAATTAAGTCCCAACTTGTGCGACATTTGCTATATAAACATATACACACAAAGCTTTATTTATGCTAATACAGCCACATACGAGCAACTCTGTCCATTATCTGGGGGGTGCTGGGTGTGTTCCCATTTTGCGTTGAACTAATTAGGCCGCATTACGGCCAAAGTTCGGCTAATGCGGAAGGGTTAAGCCACAAATATCATTTGTAATCCAAACTTTAATTCAGCATATTCAAATGCAATTAGCTCGAGAATCTTTTAACTTCCAGTTGCAATTTTCAAACAAAACAATAGGCTGCAGTTCTCGTTCGTGTCGAAACATAATATTTGCCATATGGCAGGCGCCAGAAAGTATGCTACATCTAATGGATTCTTACTTTTTTTGTTTTTTTTTTATAAAAAATTCCAATTTCTTTTAGATGTATAGTATTGGTTTAAAATTAGTATATTGCTACCTGCGTGGCAGCTTAACCTAATTATACATTAATATAAAGCGAAGTGACTATCTTAGAATATAGTTATACATATTAATTATTTACATTATTTTCATATTTATATATTTACAAAGGGAAATTAGGAAATTCTTCTGGCAGGAAGATCATGTGGATGCAGTCTTTTCAGGCGTCTTCTGCCTCTATACCTCAATAGGCGTTGGGCAAGCGCGTTTGGGTGGGAGGACAATTTTTGTCGGTAGTCTTCGGCCTGTCGCTGCAAAACGTCACCAACCATAGGTATACCCAGGTCACGCTCTATGTCCCTGTTCCGCATATACCATGGCGCATTGCATATCCTCCTAAGGATCTTACTTTGAGCTACTCGGATTTTGTTTATGTTGGTCTTGGCAGCGACCCCATAAACTTGTAGGCCATATCTCCAAATTGGACTAAGTATCGCCTTGTATATGGTAACCTTATTTTTAAGGGAAAGCTTATTCTTACTTGATTATTTTTATTTTTTAGTGAAACTCTGCATTTTTATTTAACTTGTGCACTGCTACCATTTTGACAGCTTAATGGATTGGATTTCATATTTGTACATTTAATTTAAGCAAGCCTTCCACTACATTTAGTGGCAGCTGAATCTATTGTTATTTAAAACTCAAAAATCAAATATAAAACAAGAAAGTTGCAGTCGACAGTTGCCGACTGCGGTATACCCTGTTTTCAGTCAAGGGAATTAACAAGTTAATTTTGAATTCTTCAGAAGTTTATTGAATAAATGAAATTTACAAAACACAAATAAAATAAAATGAAGAAATTGTAATTAAAATAATAAAAAAGAAATCAAAATAAAATCCAAAAAAATAATAAATAGCATTGTTTTAAAAAATCAATCTTCATTTGAAGCTCCCCTATTTAGTTTCTTACAATATCACAATATCAATCATTTTGAGCTTTCTGGTTAATCGTGGTCAATCTTACCAGTTTTATATGCCATATCATATTTGATTGATTTGTAAGAAACCTTTAATTCAGCTCTTGGTCACTTGGCAGCCACAATCATTTCAATTTGTATTTAACTTTATTTAAATAATTATTTGGACCGAATTGTTCTGGAGGCATTTCGTGACCTGTCCAACTTTTTGATATGCGTTGCCGCAAAATTTCATCAAGCTCAAATCGAAATCCCCAAACGCAGTTGAAAGCACCCCCACCTCGCCCATGGCAGGTCCCCCTTTTGCAAAACTCAGCGAGCAAAATCTCAGCCACACAAAATGAGCTAAGCAAAAAATAAAAAAAATAAAAATAAATATAATAAAAAAATACACAAAACAAGTGGCAGACCAAGGACCGCAACATGTTGATGCTTTGCTAATTGGAGCAGCCAAAAGACTGAGGGAGAAAAGTAGACATGAAGACAAGGATAACGAAGGGAGTGAAAAGGGGGTGGCAGGGAGGGTTATGCTGCATGACGTAGCTTCAGCGGCAGAGGCAGAGGCAGAGGCAGAGGCAGATGAAAATAATTACAAAACAGTTTACTTAATAAAATTCCGAATGATTTAACTACAACAACAGGACAAGGCGAGGACAAGTCTAAGGATGGTAGGATGGAGATGAACGAGCAGCATGACCACAGACAGAAACGACGGACGGAGGGACAGGGTGACGTCGGGACGGAGTGACGGGGAGTCGGACATACAGACAGTCAGCTTCAAAGGCAAACGGAATGAGGCGAGAGTCTTGTAGGTCGGGACGCATAGCTGACATTGATTGAGCGAGGACGAGGGCGAAGACGAAGACGGAGACGGAGACGACGACGTAGACGAAGATGAGCACGAGGATGTGTGTGAATGAGCAAAGATTGTAAGGCATTCAGAAATGTCTACACTGACTGCCAACCCGTCCCCTCACTTACTGTCACTGCCCTAGCTGACTCACCTTTCGAAATGCAAGCTCCGCATGCCCTCCTGCCCTTCACCGACCCTAGACCTAACCCCAAAACTCACATTGAGTACGTTGACCGACGATGACAGTGCTGCTAATACAATGTGCACGCAGATCAACAGCGACAGCTCACGCCACAAACTGTCCAAAGTCGCGCTTGCCGAATCCTGAAATACCCTCTAGCACTAGAGATGTCAAGCTGTCGATAAACACACCCTCGATAGTTGTGATAATCGATAAGAAACTCTCAACTCTCAATGCTCATTGAAGTTCCGAAAAAGAATAATAAAACAATCGCCGCTATCAATAATTTCACCATCAATAGTTTCGATGGATTCTTAAATATTGAAGCTCTCATTGACAGTCTTCAGAAAAGCACAGATATCGATAGTACCCGTAAAGTAAAAACAGTTCATGTGTAACACTTTTCATCCGCAAAACTATCGACAACTACTCCACTGCTAATTTCGATGCGTTCTGTAGTTTTGATAGTTTTTGGAACACTTAAAAGTCGCCAAAGCAATCATCGAGATTTGTGCCTTGAGTATTTTCAAATTGGAAAACGTTTTTAGCATGATAAAGCCTTTTATTAAAAGTTGAACAAAATGTGTTCAAGCATCGATACTCCCACCCTAGCTAACAATCGATGCTATTGATAGTGCCAATGATAGTTTGACATTTTTACTTACTGCACAGAACAAGTAAATTTGTAATATTATTAAGTACTCTATTTATTTATTTATCACTAAGCCAATATCATTGGACTCTCTGGTTAATTTAGATCTAGCTAAACGTACTTAATTATAAAATTATTTTAAAAATTACTATTGCTTTGTGAGCCGGTTAGTTTTAAAGGCTGCTTCCCCAGAACAGCTTGGGAATCGCATAGCGATTATACAGGTTATTTATAAAGGTTATGGCGTTTCTCCGCTGCTCTCAAACCCGTTCTCTGCGTTATTATAGTACCTGGTTTTCAGCTGCCTCAGGCACAACACATTGCAGAAAATGTTATACTCAAACCTTTCTATCCAAACAAAAATGAAGCGAATTGGTTGGGATTAACGCTCTTAAACGGTACTAAGCTGAATGCCAATGCCTAGTGATGGCAAGAAGTTGCATTAATCGATTATTGAATCATATGATTAATTTAGGCCGAGCGATTATTAATCGCAATTAGTCGAAGAAAAACTAAAATTATCGATTAATCAAATGATTTTTTAATTCTTTGCAATTTTTGATATTCTTACATGTAATGCAAAGACCATTTGATACCAACAACCATTAACAAATACATAAAAGTGCACATAAATGATCTTTTTTTAGTTTTGGAATAATATTTCCACACTTTGCTGTATGTTGATGCCATGCGATTATTTGAGCACTTAATCGATTTAAGATTCAATTAATCGAAACCCATTTGCGGTTTTCGATCAATTAAACCGTGATCAAATAATCGATTAATGTGTATCATATGATTAACCGTGCCATCACTACCCACGCCTATTTATAAATGGATATAGATATAGGTACTTTAGGTGCCTCAAAGGTCTCACAACTGATGTGAATCGAAGGACAAGTGGAACAAGCACAATTACTAACTTATAAAGTTGATAGCCCCATGGCAGTCAATATGCAGGGTATTCAAATGTCCGCCTGGCAGAGACCTTGGCACGAAATTCGGTTTGCGGGGTGGCCAGAAAGTTTTTATAAAAGTTTTTCGCTTCACGTTACGGCACGCAACCATAAGATTTTCACACTCACACTTATGCAGCGTGTGTGTACGTGTGTGTGTGTGTGTGTGTGTGTGTGTGTGTGTGTGTGTGTGTGTGTGAGTGTTTTATATGAAAAACTTTCGCGTTTGAAACCATTTCAAAACTGAATTAACTTTTGCTGCACTTTGGGTGCTGTTTTCCCTTTTGTGGCTGCCCGAAGCTCAAATCTACATACATATGCCTTTCCCTTTGCCCCGGCGAAACTTTTATGTAAATTGCTGAACTTCACACACACCCGCTGCAGCCAGTGTGCCTGTGTGTGTGTGTGTGTGTGTGTGTCTGTGTGGGTGCGAAGTTCGATAGGGATATGAAAAGGGATATGAGAGCAAAGGACTCGTATATATGCCAAACGGTAGTGGCAAAGTGGCGCCTGGAGATTTAATAGCCGCCAGACAATTAAAAGGAAACCTCTGAAGATTCCATTCAAATAGTTGCAAATCTTTTGACTACAAATTGCAAATTACGAGTATACTCGTAATAACAACTTTTCTCCTTGGCTTTGTATTAATTAAATTGCTTGATTACAACCAAATGGGTTACATCTGGTTTCCATACCAAGAAAACCAATATCAAAGCGAAGAATTTCATTATAACTTTGCAAAGATTCGTCATATGAAAGTTTCTATGACTTGGTTCCAATTTATTATATTACAATTTTCAATATTTATTATTCTCTGCAATGAATAAAACGAAGCTGCTCTTAAGGACATTCCAGGACCAAATAGGTCCTGTTGTTTCGATTCAAATCAATTGAGTTTTCATAAAGTCATGTAGGCTGAAATTCTGGGAAGAAATCATTAAAGTCTCTACACTCAGAAAAAAATGACCTAGACTTTAACTTTTTTTTTGAGAAAGTTGATTTTCTAAATAAAATGTTTTCGCTTTTCTCAAAACTAAGGTCATCATCAGTAACAAATTTCTAATTATTAGAAATTGGATTTCTAAAATGAAATTAATTATATTTCTTAAAAATAGAAAACATTTCTGAAAATTAGAAATTAGAATTATGTTTTTGGGATTGCCGATTTAGTTTCTAAATTTTAGAAATTAATTCTATAATAATAAATGCCATAAGATAATATATATAAAATAGTTTTGGTTTTTAGGGCGATTTTCATTTGAATGCAATTTTCTAAATTATAGGGCGACTTTTTTTTCTGAGTGTAGGCACCTGACAAATTCAAATTTTTTAGTTTCAACATCAAGTTTGACAAAATATTCGAATGTATAAGTTTTTAAACTGCAAGAACAGAAATCATTAAAACATCAAAAAGCAACATTTAAATGCTAATATTTGAAAGCCAAATAACTTTAAAGGAAAAATGTTATCAAAAGGAAAAGTAATTTATGGAATCTAAAGAATCTATAGATAGCTATAGAGTTGAACACCTCACAAGTCTAAATATATTGAATTCTTGGCAGGAATTTGAGGAATTATTGATAAAACTAAATAGCTGAGAAATGCTTCTCAAAGTGCAAGAAGACTTAAATGTTCTGTAAAATGCTTAAGGAATGCTTAATGGTAGAGACAGAGAATTCATAAATATTTATAATATTTATTTAACAAGTATTTCTTATAACATTTACAACAATTGAGTTTCAGACGAGAGAAAAAACACAAGCTAGGAAATAATCCGCTTAGAAATCAGCTCAGTTGTGGCAAATTTATTTTCAACAAATCAACTGGCCTCCAGTTGCAAGCTTTGTTTCCAGCAACAGCAACTTGCTACTTGCAACAAGTGGCCGGCGTGTGGCATGCGCGTCATAAATCAGATTTGCAACGCCTGAATGCCGCCTCAAGACTGTCTGTCTGTCTGTCTGTCTGTCTGTCTTTCTGTGCGACTGGCTGCTTACCAAATGGCCCAAGAATTAATCACAACTCGGGCTCTCAAGAAGAAACCACACAAAGAGGCGACGACTTTGGTGCCACAGATCCGCACATGTGGCAGCGGCTGTGTGGAGGGGGGGGGGCAGGGGATCAGCCTGGGAGTGCGACAAACATTTTTACGCACGTTAATTCCATTAAAAGGCGCTTTATGCCGCTGGCGGCTTACGTGCCGAGTGGGCGTGGCCTTGGAATTTATGTTGCATACTTTCTGGCGACGCCATTGCATAAACACACACCCAATACACACACACACACACACACACACACACACACACATGTTGAATTTATGATACGAAAGATTTTGCACTGCGACGCGCTTATCAATGCGTCTGTTGCCCTCTGCCCTCTGCCCTCTGCCCCCGCTACATTGTCACCTCCACAAATTAATTAAAAACAAGTAAGACCAGCTATCTCCGGGGTGCCGTGGACTTAATACCCTGGCAGCCCTGCTAAGTTAATTGCGCCTGTTTCGGCTATACGATCCAATCCAAACCCAAATCGTTTCAGCCTGCGGCTTTATAAGCAGCAAAGTATTTAACATATATACCCAATATTCCACCGATATATATAAACTACACTTTTGTATCAATTTCACGCACAAATTTCAAGCAAATTTGCCTCTAGGACTGACTATCTTCTATGACTTTTCATGAAATGATTTCTTACTAAGGACTTGCCCACCAGAGTCATCGTATAAGGTTTTTCCTTACCATACAAAAATACAATAAAATAAATAAAGTCAAATAGTTACCTGCAACGTTATAAAAGAATATCGAATAGTAATAATAGTTAGAATAGTTATATATAAAAGTTAAATAAATAATTACAAAATTTTGAAAATTTTGAGAAAAAAATGACTTTCCTGCCATCCCGCCCCAAAGAGTAGGTTTCTACGAAATTGATCTGAAAGTGGAAATGAGCATATATATTTTTGTTCCCCTTTATGTTATTTATTTTTGAAATTCATACAGATACTTGTTAAACAAGTTTTCTGCCACATATAGCGGCAACTTAAGCCAGCTATAAAAAAAGGGGGAGAACAATGAACTTTCATCGCAGGATAATACGTGAATAGGACTACACACATATGGGAAATTACAAATTATTAACATTGTATTTACAGGCCTTACCTCTACCCCTCCTTTTTAAGGCAGAATCTATATAAAATACTTCACTTCCATTTAAAAGCCCCAAGGACAACATGTTCGCTTGACTTTTGTGTGGTTGGGAAGCTTGTGTAGGGATCCAGTGTAGGATGAACTTTTCTCTGCAAGTTGTTGTGTCTAAGAGGTCTAAGGTTAAAATCAGTTAAAATAATAACACAGAGAGAGAGAGAGGGGAGTTGAGAGTAGCTGAGTATAAGATAAAGTTGAGAGTAGTTGCAAATCGGAGGGACTCGGATTAATTTGATCAATTTCCAGGGTATTGAAAGTGAGTGTGTGCCGTGGAGTGAAGTGACCCAAATGCCGTCACAGACATTGGCGCCGGGAACAATGTGGGAGCTCTTTACAATGCGACTCGATTCCGTCCCATTGACCCAAAAACTCAAAGCCCAACGCGCGTGCCACGCCCCTTAAAAGGGGGCTCCAATTCTTCACTCTAAAGCAATTTCGCCCACATGACTGTCATATTTATAAAGTGGGCAGCTAGGGTTCTAGGGAGTTGTAGTGCTCGGGACTTGGTACAGTCATGCCCTTATATTAACGGCAACTCGAGCCGTCCAAGTGCCGCAAGTTGTGGCAACTCCAGGCGCAGCAATTTGTCTGATTATGTGCTTCAACCTAATTGCACAGCGTTAATCAACAAATGCGCCTGAATAGTCTCTCTGGCAGGCCTATTGAATGCTCCAAATAGGTTGGCATAACGACCTGGCTAATTACGACTCCTGCCCAATTAGGTAATAGTTGCATTGCGAGTCCTTCGCGTGGGGTGCTTCAGCGCAACAAGTTCTGATTGCAACTTCAATGGCTGCTTGGCCAGTTTGTTAACTCGGACACAAGCACAATATTGTGGTTTCAGGACACGCTCCGACCTCCGCTTTCGAGTCGAATCCAATGTGCATACTTGAAGGATACTCTTCAAACTGAAAAGGTATGCAATACAGTCCGCTGTGTAATTGATTTCAAAGTGCAATTTGAATCAGCCCATTACAAATGTGTACCTTATATCCAAAGTCTGGTACCACTTTAGCTAATAAGAGAGGACTTAAAGCATTAAAGGTCAGCATATCTAATCTAATATGCTTGGTGTAGTACCTCCTAAGCTCGAATAGTAATCGTTGGATCATTCAAACCACTTTTTTCTATCAGCCCTGTTCCGAACTTCACTTTCGAGTTAATTCCACTGTTCAATTAATGTTTGGACTATCCTAATTATACATAGTTAACTCTGAAGTGAAGTTCAGAACAGGCCTGTCTAGTGCGAAAAACATCAGAGAGTTTCAAGTTTATTACAGGGTATCCTCAGCAATCCCAAATCGCAGAGGTCTACGGGTTTCATAGGACAATCACTGAACCTTAAACCTCCTCCTACGTAGAAATCGCTTCCTTTTTTCTTTTTCTTTTTTGTAACTAATATCACAATCAAAATTTCAATATTGTTATAAGTATGTCTAGCTTAACCACCGGGCTTAAAAAGTTCAAGGAAAACAATTTACAGAAGAAGTAAAAGATAAAAAACAGCTTAAATTCAAATGCTAGAGAACATAACGACTGCTCTAACGAGTACCTGGATAACATGCTTAGAAGGTGAAGTCAATTTAGTAAAGAGAAGATTGAAACCCAAAGAGAGTGAAGAAATTGAAGTGGAAATTTAGTTGATAAAGCTTTCGGAAGCACCTCTGAATCACCCTCGGTAGCTCCGACAGGTCCTGTGCTCCACTTTGGTTCGACATTATTAACGCTCAATTAATTCTAGGCATTAACCCGTCTCGCCCCCACGCAATAGTTGCCCCTCATTTGCAAGTCCTGCACTGATTCAGTTAAGGGGCGAAGGGGTGGAGCCTGCGGGGAGAGGGAGGGAAAGTGGGGAGAGTACAATGCTCCCAAAGTGCAATTCACTGCAGTCACAGTCTGTTGGCATTGTCAGGCCACGTCCGTTGCCCGTCAAGGCCCGCAACACCCCGTAAGCCCCCCCGTCAACCCCCCGTCAACCTCCCCGTCAACCCCTTTGGCACTTGAGCTTGAGCTTGAATCACGAGCCATTAAGCAGCTATTGTTTTGGCCTGGCCCTAAACAAAAAACACAAAACCGTTCAACACTCAGCGCCACTCGCTCAACAAAGGAAATGCCAATGGATATAAGGTGCGGGGTCACGAGTTGGTGACCCCCCTGCCTCATTGCCCCCTGTCCCCTGTCCCCTACTCAGTTGCTCAGCGTTACGGAGTTACACGCTTAATTTGAAGCTCAAAATGTTGGCATTGTGCTGGCTTATACACTAAAAACCAGAAGTTTGCCATTCTTTTCGGTCATTAGTTGGTAATTTATCAAAGTCATGAATTTATATTTAAATGTCTTCAAGTTTCTACCGCGCACCGCCTCCTCTCACGCCCAGCCCCCACCCCGCCTGCCAAGCGACTGTAAATTGCAGATGCGAAGTTTCCGCTTTCCTGCGGTGGCTGTCATAAAATCAAATGACGCATTCAGGATTGAGGGCAACGGGGAAAGGTCACCAAATTTGGTTGGTTTTCAATTAGCAAACTTGCTCCGCGCCTGAATAAGTTAAGAAACAAAGAACTGTAAGGATTGTTGCCAAGGCAGCAACTTGGGATTTGCAATCAGAAACCTTTATTTAAAGTCTATAGTATCGCAAATCTATCATTCAAATTCCAGTTTCCTCTATCAATTGTGTTGCTAAAATGCCTCCTGTATTTGATTTGTATTAAAACCTTTTTCAACCTGAGAGAAAACTCTGAATTTAGTGCCATGATATTCAAGAAATGTTCTTCTATCAAAAGGTAATAAAATATTCCATCAATCAGCCATTTATTACCTTCTACTTGTTTAGCTATTATTTGAAATTGAGCTCTGTGCAACATTCAATGATGAATTTTGTCCTTTGGCTACTCTGACGAATGGGTGAAGAAATAAATGACTTGAGAACAATATTTGAGCCTAGTTTGCTTGCTCGGTCAAATCAAAGCCACAAACGAGAAGGCCGCAGGAGAGAAAATGCATTTTAATCAATGCAGACAATAGAAAACGTCAGCAATTACAGCAATTGCAACATTTGGTCAGATATTGGCTTGTTATGGCATCGAGCACAGATAAGAGCCCTTATCCAATGCGCCGCAATCAAAAAGCCATCCAATGAAAGTCAAAAGCAATCACAGCCAGCCGGCCAAAAAGGAGAGAAATAAAAAGGATGAAATTCGAGTACTCGATGCCATAAATGATTTTCAACTGGCCAGCAAAGGTTTGCTCTGGCCCGGTCAGGACTGGACTAGTCTTTTGGCTCTTTTTTAATTTGTGGCGCACATTTCAGTAGCCAAATCCACTCAGAGCCACACAAGCACCCCATAACCCCACAACCCCACCACCCAACCCCCCAACCACCCAGCCACCCAAACATTGGCAGCAATGCACTTGACAATGCAATTTTTAGCCCTGCTCCGCACTACTTTGACATTCATTGCTTAAGTTTTATTTGACAACAATTAGATGTAAGGAGCAAAATGGTGTCTCTGCTATCTCTGTTATCCTGGCAGGACAACAGGATAGCTGGCAGAGTCAGCATATTCAACATCAGCGCACCCGAGGCGTTGCCCTCATGTGCTCAAAACTACTTCCAGTTAAGTATATAATGTTGGTGCTTAGTAAATGTTATCGATAAGAACGAATAACAGACGCAATTATCGATATACATAAGTTCAAAAGTGAAAAGGGAAAAGGGAAACAATCGGTAATGAAAAGTACTCGGAATCGGAAACAGACCGCAATATGAACGATAAGAAATGGGAGAAATATGTGCTCTGTCAGGGATAGTCGGCAGTGTATCGATGGATGGCAGTGACGAAGGGGAAGTACGGCATACGGGTGTGTATATTGAATAGTAATCCGCAAACCAGTCGAGGTATGGCAAGGGGCGTGGCTGTGGGTGTGGGCGTGGTCGAGGGCGTAGTCAAGGGCTAGCCAGCAGGCTCTGCCTGGGCAAATAACGCACTCTGAGTACTCGTGTACGATTTCGAGTAGTATGTTTGAATGTTGACTCATATTCGTAATGTGTTTCCACTTGCCTGATTCATTTAATTATGATTTCCGGTGTCGAGTGTTAAATGCGAGACGTGTGTACAATAGACTGCACACACGCATCGAGTGTGTGTGTGTGTGTGTTTATTATTAATATAGCTACTTGATTGCTATGACACTGAAAACAGGCTGACACGCCCCTTGCCCAACGCAGCACCGCCCAAGCCAAACCCCCCGCTGGCCCCGTTAACAGAAGCCTGGCCAGAAGCAAAACCCATCAACAGCCGTTCATCAACTCAACAAGCAAATTTTTGCGCTTTTCCTGGCGCCAGCTCGTTTTCTGTGTATGTGTGTGCGGGTGTGTGTGTGTGTTTGTGTGTGAGTGTGCGTGTGTATACTGGTCTGTGCGGCATCAATTTGCTTGTATTAGAAACTCATTTCCGCTTGTAATTGAGTCGCTCGACAAACTGTCGACGGCTGCTGCTGTTGGACCCACCGTCTTCCCTTTGCCCCTTTGCGGCCCTTGGCTGTGCCGTTATGCAAATTAATGAGCGTGTTGTAGCTGCCACTCCCCGCTCCCACACTCCCTTACACTCCCTTACACTCCCTTACACCCCCCTTGCCGTCCGGGAAACCATCTGACGACCACAGTGTGCACTCTGCTGTGCTTTTGATGGGGGCATCAGTTGGCTGAATTGATTTGCATTCTGTGGCATTTAGCCCAAATGCATTATCCAAATTTCAATTTGTAGCCATTTTGTGGCTGGCCAGCAACTAGTCAGATACTTTTAGAAGCACAATCTGGCTAAATTCAAGTTAGAAGATACTCGACTTTCTATTTTGAACTTGTTTGAGTTTGATGGCCCCGTTTTAAGATTAACCTTCACCCGACAAATCCGATATCCTTCTCTCGGATGCACTTTGACTGTAACTGCCAGGTTCAAATATCAATAGTATCGATAATACGCTCTCGGTATCGATAGTTTTCAATTGTGGAGGCAGCGAGAATATCGGAAATGTGAAATTTCCACATTAGACAACAACTTCTGGGTAGCAGTGAGTATCACTAATTAGAGACTTCTTCATCGGTAATAGACAGTCGATGAAGTACGCTCAGGAAGAAGAATACGTGTGGGAAGAGAATCCGAAAAGATTTCCTTGAACCTGCTCTCCCAACCTCTAGAGAGTTGGGAGCAAGATTCCTGGCAATGTAAAATGCTTTTGCAAGATGATACCTTATCTTTGTGTTTGATAGCCAATTTGTTAAGGGAGTCAATAGCTGGAGTTCCAACACGGCCTCCCACATTCGGGGAAAATAATTGAAAATGCCAAGTTATAAATTGGGTTTTAAAAACAGAATACCTTCAAGTACTCATTATTTGACCAAAAGCACATATGCCTTTAAGTGAAATGATAAAAGAAGTTGATAAAATTTGACAAAGAAAGTAATATAATAATGTAATAAGTAATATAACTGGAAGTTTGGTTGAGGTATCCGTAAGATCAAATGAATTTTGTGAACACAACCTTCTGTTCCACACAGTAAATGATATTTTCAGAAGTACTTGTGGAATTTAGAATTGTAGGGACTGTGGACGGTTAACATAAATAGCAACATCATTTAGCTTGTTTTCTTTCGAAGATAAATTAGAATTGCAGATTTTAAAAAACATCAAAGAAGATGACGAGGATGATACATAAGTCCAATGAAGATATTAAAAATGATCAACAAGCGTTGAATACTTTACATAAAATCACAATTCCATTTACTCGGATAACTGTCCTTGATTTATCGAACAACTTCCTGAATGAAACTAGAATTATGATCGTGTACAAGGAGACAGAGACAACCAACAAATCATGCGGACGATGATGATATATAAGTAGCAAGCGCAGTTTTAAAGAATATATGTATAATGTTATCGGGTTAAACAAAGCACTGATTCTTATGAACACTAAAGTCTCATAACCAAGAAAAATACAAAGTAAAATTATACATTTTTGAAGACATCAAATAAAGATGACGAGGATGATACATAAGCCAAGTGAAGATATTAAAAGTTATCATTATAGGAACGCGTTATATAAAATCACAATTCCATTAGCAGGGTGTTTCCCTTTGTATCACAATTTTCTCGAATCACACACTTGTCAAACAACTATAAGGAGACAGAGTCAGGATTACAATCAATATATGATTGGAATGATAAGAAAATAATATATGGTGAGAATATCGGGTTAAACAAAGAAAAGGATTTGTTTATCCAGTATATAAAGATAATATAAGTGCAGCTTTGGCACTGGCTCTTGAACCCGGGCAAGAGCAAATGAAATTATTTCTTATAAAATAAACGTTTCACACAGATAAATGATGCAAATATAAATATAAATATTTGCATACCATGAATGTTTATGTAGGCACTTATATCTGTTATTGTTGCTTAAACAATTTGGGAATTATAAGCGAGCAGAGCCTAAGTTATGTATTCCCTTTGTTGGTGCTTAAACCGGTTGAGAATTCAAAGCGAGTCAAACCTGAAAAATGGCTAGGGAGTAGTAGCAGGGAAAATTTTCGAATTATCTCCATAGAAGAGTTGAATTTAGAATTGCAACATACAGGAGGAATTGCATATGGAGAAAATCTTCATCTCGTAAAAAGTTGAATTTTAAAATATCAATATTATAAAATGTATATACAAAATGTTGTGTAAACGCATTGGAAGTACTTTTAAGCTTGCAAGCATCTATAAAATGCAACAATAAAGTAGAAAGTCTGATCAAATTGAAAATACTTCCTCAAATATAAGCAATGTTAGGTCAGACGACAAGAATGTCGTCGCTGTGATATCTTTGGATCAGTAAAGTCCTTCTCAAGCGGAGACACAAGGAGGAAGTTTGCAATCCGTCTAGAACTAACTTTGGACAGTTGAGATCAATTAGATTTGGGATTGAACTGCCTAGGTTTGGAGCTGTGTATGACCTAATAATAATATAATTTTGTTTTTCAAATTACTTGCAGAACCTTCACCTCTTTATGATAATAATCATTATCATGAAGAATGTCTTCGCTGCAATTCTTGTGGTCTCAACTTGACAGGGCCGAACCAGAAAAGGGCCAGGAGATTCAAGGTATGTAAACACGCACACACACACAGAGAGAGCTCACAGCTCATTTTGGATGCATTTGCTCATTTTGTGCAGGTCATAAAATGAACTCATTACGCATGAAATGTATGCCAGAGTCTGGGCAATACACACACACACTGACACACACACACTGACAGAATGGTAATAAAGCCAATTACGTTGATGGTTGCAGCGCCGCCAAACAAAAAATTGTTGCATACTTTTGTGCGCCGCCCGCTGGCAATCGCTTTGTGAAACTGACTTTGGCAAGCGAAGGAAAGTATATGCGTGTGTGTGTGTGTGTGTGTGGGTGTGTATACAAATAAATCATTTACACAGCTCATAAAACAAGCCCCCGCTTCACCCCCATGATGATACGGAACTCTCATCTGGCATTTGTTTCTTTGCTGCATTCCCTGTAGAACCAAATCTTGTGCGATCTGCATTTCGCTGACGTGGCCCTAATGGAGTGCTCTGACTTTATGCAGCAGCTGCGGAGCTTTAAGCCACAGTCTCTGGGCTGTGCGGTCGCCAGGCGCAAGAGCTCAACGACGTTAATATTTCCACTGCCGCCGCAAGCCTGTTCAGGTATGTAGTCACTTTTATTTTGCTTTTCACTTTCCCCTTTTCCTTTCTGTCTTTCTCTCCAACCCCTGTCTCTCTCTATCTCTCTGTTGTAAAAGGCAAATTGAGCCCAGCAGCTACAGCGGTTGGCAAGCCAAAGTACAACAGCACGGGGCAAGTGTGTGTAGGGGGGGCTTACAAGGCGAGCAACACTTTTTCCCGGCACACCCTGCAGATAACTGTGAGCATTTGGGGCATATGCGTTTCGGCTGGCTTAAGAAGATGCCTTGCATCAATTGAAAGTGACGAGAATTTAAGGCAATCATCGATGATTTACCACCTCTAATACTCGCTCATAAATAGTTAGATGGTTAGAGGGACTCTTTCGTTACACTTTAACAGGAATCAGTTCTGTTAACAGCGACTCCTTCGCTTACATAACATAGGAATGCTAGTAAAAGCGCGTTAACAACTGTTAAAAATTGAACTTAGTTATTGAACTATAAAGATGTTCGAGTGTATATCAAAGTAGTGCTAATTTCTCTGAATGTTCCTTAAAGAATCCTAGACGTCGCAAGGTTCAAATATGCGGTACCAGATGGTCTATGTAAGGTCACCCGCGGAGGGAGACTTGCCGTCTCAACCTAACCTAACATAACCTCTCCTAACCTAACCTTACCTATCTGTATGCATGTTTTCATGCTAATGTTTGCTGATAAGACTTGTTGCAGAGGTTTCGTTGTATTGAAGTTATATAAGCTCCTACTTATACAAAAAAGAGAAGAGAAGAAGCGAAAAAGTAATGCAAAGAAGTTTATAAATTTAATACGAGGTCAGAGTGGCAGGAATAAGAAAACAAGAACTGTTTCTTTCATTTGATGAAATTTAAATGTTATTTCCATAATCTATTCTGACACACTTAACTTAATCCCAGACTCGTAGTTATAGCAGACGATAGCCCAACAGGTTTTCCAGGGTATTTAACCATCGTGACGAACTTTTGCTGTCACCTAGTTACTCGCCAGGCCATAAAAGAGTATTTTAAAGCCGACTTTATAGAACTGTAAATACAATTCTCATGCGTATGTGTGTGTGTATGTGTGTGTGTGTGTGTGTGTGTGTGTGTGTGTGAAGCTGGCGGCGCCATCATTATAATTCAAATGAGATTTGCGCGCCTAGCAATTTACACATACACGCACACCATAGACACATGCTAACACACACACACACACACACACACACACACACACCCACCATACACACACAGACAGCTTGTCTGAAGGGGGCAAGAGGCAGCAGCGCTTGCTAGTCCACAAGTTGGAGAATGTTTGGCATTTTGCACAATAAAGTTGTTCAAACACACATCCACACACACCCACACACACACACTCACACATTGACAGATAGAACCGCCATTTTTTCGCTGACATAAACTTTCAATTTAGTTTTCATTTCAGTCTATTTCGTTTCATATCCTGCTGTTTGTTGCATTAAATACAATTTTAGAATATACTTGCAAGCAGTTTAATTAAAAGAAAATGCGCTCAGCACACATGAAAGTCTGATCGAATAGGAAATACCCTGTAGGCAGGCCTCAGGCATACCAAATCGTATATGGAACAATTTTAGAATATAAAGACGAGCTTTTATTGACTCAGCTCAAGCATGTGCATACACGACTTTATTCCTATTATTATAGGGTATACTCGAATGAATCCTGTTCTATAGAGTATCCTTTACAGCTGCTCTTTAATGAACCCCACAATTGTATTGACTGCCAACTGGGATAAAGTTGATTAACTGGATTTTTATTACAAAACTTTGCATACCAGAAAAATAGCAAAAAGATGTCCTGCCCCAGTTAAGTCAACCCCAAGCCCCAACCCCCCACCTCATCCCCTTGTTGACTGTGCGTCGCTCAATTCGTTTGCCATTCGTTTTAATTATAATATTCCATACAAAGTGAACTCCTTTGCCTTTGACACTGTAGCTCGTAGCAAAGATAAATAATAATAAATGTTGCAATAATATGTAAAGCAACAAGCACGGATTAAAGCTCAGCTTGTCCTTTTGAGCTCCACTCAACTGAATGGCCCAGTTTAAATATAAAATAATATTTAACTGTTGCCTCTTTGAGCCTCTGCGGATATTCGCCTGAATAAAACGCCTATGAGCTTAACTCCTTATTGGCATCAATGATGCAAATGGAAAGCCCCAAAAGGATTACGCTTCAATAAACGCAACTGTTTTTCATTTAACGCCAAGCTTGATGGCCTTTTGCAGCTCAATCAATGCAAAAACCTTAATAAAGCGACATGTCATTTGTTAATACCAAACATTTGTCCGGCTCAGCGTCACAGTTAAGCTGTAATTAAACTAGTAAGAATGCTATAGTCGAGTATACCCGACTACAAAACTCCCTGTACCCAGCTCGAATATTTGCGATCGCATCTTCGTACACTTACACATACACACACCCATACACAAAGACGCACACACACAAGCGACAGCACAATCGACAGCGCAAGCGAGGAATTTTAATTGGTGGCTGTGCTTCTTCTTCCCCCTCTCGATGCATCACTGAATCTTCTTTCGTGAATAACTTCCGTGTTTATTATCCGATCGACTTGAAATTTGAACAGTAGATTAAGAGAGACTAAAGTATTGTACATGCCAAATCTTAAAGCTAAATCTTGAAAATTGTTACTGTAAAACGGTTTTAATCGATTTGCGGGGGAACGGGGAGAGATATCTGAAATATGAAACAAACTTGATCTGCGTATGGTATACAGGAACCTACATTTCAAATTTGGTGTCTCTAGCTCTTGTAGTTGCTGAGATCGACGCGTTCATACGGACAGACGGACAGACGGACAGACAGACGGACATGGCCAAATCGAAATCTCTTTGATACTGATCAGGAATATATATACTTTATAGGATCGGAGATGTCTCCTTCTGCTTGTTACATACATTTGCACAGATTTAGTACCCCCTTTGCATTGTGGGTGGCGCTAAGTGCGCTTGTGCAAAGTGATTTGAAGCGTGTCACATTCAAGTGCGAGTGCTGCTTAGAAACTGTCTGACAATTTGTACTCAGCACTTCAGTGCCAAAATGGAGCAACACACACACACACACACGCACGCACACACGCACATCTATATGCAATATGCATGCATTGTCAACAAAAATGATGAGGCAAAAGTTTTGTTGGCCTCTCCCCTCGCCCTCTGCTGCTAGTGCCTGCGCGAGTACAAGCTTTTCACCGAACAACAACAACAACAACAACTCAAATGCACCATCAATAACAACAAGAACAACAACAAGGCACGAGTACCAGCTCAGAAATTCCTTTTAAGAGATTTATTCCTTGCCAGTTGTCAGGCAGGAAAAAAAACCAGGAATATATGCGAACTCTTACGACTTTTAAGCCTGCTGCTGTTAGGCTCTAAGCCTAAAAAATGCAGTCTCCCTCCACTGCCAGTGCTTTCACAGCCAGGACCTAAAGGAAAGCACTGCTCTTATTTATTAATACCCTTGCCGCAATGTGTTGCTTTGCAGGCAAAAACTCACTTTCCGGAAATAGTATATAGTAATCAGTTGTTGATCAAATTTAACTAAACTATAAGGCAACAGTAAACAAAAGCAATCGCGCAGTTTGGTTGATATATCAGAAAACAAACAAATGTTTCATATAACTCCTTCTTCCACCGATTGGTTCTATAAGATATATTGGTACGATTTCGATTCAATTTGAAACTTTGATTGGGGGGCTAGGTTAGTATATCTTCATAAGCCAAAAATTCTTTCATACAACAACTCAAGTATCTATACTCATAAGTCACCTATCGATAAAAATCGATATGACTTTTTGTACAAAACAATACTTTGTGTGCACTATAATATCCACATTATAAGACAGAGGATAAAAATATTAAGTATATATGAAAATAACATAACATGCCCTTTAGCATAAAAGCAAGAAATATCGATTATTTTTGTCAATTTTAGATTTCTAGCTGTTCGAAATTAATCGATGGCATTCTTTTATGGACTATCGAGGTTATGCCACTATCGAGTCGGAATAAGCTGAGGAACATTCTATAAATTCAATCAATGGTCCAGTTAATAAATACGAGTAAATGTTTCTTTTAATACAAACCACGATTATTTAAAATTTATCGATATACAAGCTATCACTATGAAAACTCTCGAGTGGTTTCCCAAACTAATCCAAAGTTATTCAATTTATTGACTTAAATTATTATTAAAGTTTGTTTCCCAAGATTTTCAGATCTTTAACTAAATTATTGTATAATTGTTAGGAAAGATATTTTATCGCGCAATTTGTTCTGGCCGCCAGTGAAAGATGCTGGCCTAAAGCTTTGGCTTAAACGACAGCAAATGGCACATAAAATAGATGAAATTAAACCAGTAAATAAATCATTTAGAATGCTGATCCGTGTAACGCATACGCCACGTAGTCGCTTGGCCAAAACACGTTTATGGCCCAATCGCGGCCCAGAGTTATAAACACGTATTATGAGCCCCAAATAAATACGCGACTGGGAGCAGCATACAAATACAGATATAGCTACAGCCACAGATACAGCTACAGATACAGCCACAGATACAGCTACAGATACAGCCACAGATACAGCTACAGATACAGCCACAGATACAGCTACAGATACAGCTACAGACACTGAGATGCATATGTGTACGTGACAATTAAATTTATGAAACTCTATACAAGCCCGAAAGGCCAAACGCGGCTCGGGCTAAGAATCCAGTTCAAAGGTCGCCAGCCTCGGCCTCCCTACCCCCTTGTAAGCAGTCAAATGGGCGCGTGACTGCTGCCAAGATGCGACTAACTTGGCCCATTAGCATTACCACGAACCGCATTCTAAACAGGAGTGTGAGGCGCGGATCAAGTAGCTGCCAGCACTCAGATGGACTTGCAGTTCGAAAGGACACAAGGCCAACTTCCCTTGTAAATTTTCGAAAAAAAAAATTTTCAATACAAGTACAATTTAAATGCCAAGCCAATCTGGAGTACAAAACTGTTCAAAAATACATTACGTATGAAAATCAGTTAAGTTTTGACAAAGTAATGGGAGCTTGTTATCCAGGAATTAGAGGTACTGGGATGCTTAAATTTTACAAGTCAATATTTTATGAAATTTTAGCATTAATTTTATCCGAAAAATGAACTTCGTCAAATCAACTTTTGAATTAGTGATTCATACTAATTTTAATGTCCGCAATTGATTAAAAGCAAAATTTCGAGATTTTAAAATTTTGTGGAAAATAATTTGTACAAATGTGTAGGGGGACCCTTAGCAATTTTCTTTAAAAAGTCGCAAAATTAGTACTTTCTAATATGCATAAAATTGAAATGCCAAACCAATCTAGAGAGCGAATCATGATCAAAAGGATATTCCGCATGGAAATCGACGCAGATTTGACAAAGTTATGATAGCTTGAAATACAGGAAGTTCAGGATAAGGAATCTTCTTTGAAAACTGTGGTTCAAATTGCAAGTCCCATAACTGTGTCAAAATTCAAACAATTTGCTTGGGGAAAGTTTTTTTGTTTCTGTAAATTAAAATTTGTCGTTACTTTTACAAAAATTAGCTTAGTTTTGAACAAATTAACATGTCGAAATTTCGTGTACATTAAAATGAGTACAAAAATGATCAATCAAAACTAGCACTGCCTCTTCCTAGCGCTGACATTTACATTTTAATATGCATTATTAGCTAAATAATTGCTTGAGACCATTTTACACAACAACTACCTTCTGGCGTTTTCCTGCTCCCCCTACCGCTGCTCAGCTTGTCACTCTGCCATTTAGCAATTGTTTTCTTGCCACGCCCCGCTGTCAGTTTGCCATAATAAATTCAAAAGCAGCCGCATCAACTCAGCACACAAAAACAAAAAAAATAACAAAATATAAGGAATAAAATCACAAGTACTTGGAAGATTAAATACCCTTGCAAACATAATAATATAAATATAAATATATAGTAATATGATCTTAAGCAATAACTGTCCATCAGTAGAATTTGATATTGATATTTTGGAGGCTTCGATATTTTGGCGGCTATCTCTTTTGACATGAATACTACCTGTATCCTGAAAAGTCATCTTTGTTAAGATATTACTTAATAATATGATCAACATTTCATTCTTGTTATAAGTAGTATGGCCTCTGACTTAATCGCCGAGCTAGACTAGTTGTTACAGAACAAACAGACAAAAAGGCTGATTGCACTTATTTTGAAGTTGAGATGGACACGGATCAAAAACCTCAATGTTCCGGAAGAAATAACATAGAACATATGGTGTAGAATATAGTAATATATAGTTGTGTAGAATAGTATAGAAAAGAATTGAAGTGAATGGGAATTTAATGGTACAGAATTGTATAGTATAGAATAGTATAGATTAGAATAGAATATAAATATAATGTTATAGAATAGTATAGAATAATATAAAGTAGTATAGAATAGTAGAGAATATAATGCTATAGAATAGTATAGAATAATATGGAATAGTATGGAATAGAATGGAAATATAATGATATAGAGTAGTATAGAATAGTGTGGAACAGTATAGAACAGAATTGAATAGAATGGAAATGTAATGGTATACAATAGTATATAATGGTATAGAGTAGTATGGAATAGTATAGAATAGAATAGAATTGAATAGAATGGAAAATAATGGTATAGAATAGACTAGAAAAGATAGTATAGAAAAGTATAAAATAGTATAGAATAGTAGAACACTGTTTTCAAGAACTTTAAATTGGGTTAAGCTTAATTGAATAGGAATAAATTGCAAATAACTGAAAAATAGAATCGAAATTGGGAAAAGATAGCTCGAATGACTCGTTCACTGGGTCCGGGCGGATTAGGAATGGTCTAATGGAACTCATTCCGGCTCCTGTTCTCATCAAGAACATGCTTATGAATTTGGCTTTTTAATAGAACCGAAAATGGCTTCTACAAGACGCTACATATTTCATGACAAATTTATAATGTCTGCCGCAGGGGCATAAAGAGATATAATAAAAAAAAGAACAAAAAAAGAAGACAAAACAAAAAATATGAGAAATAAATTACTTCGCCTTCGCTTCGTCCATTTATCAGCTGCATGTTGTATTTGTTTGTGCCGCTTCCTTAGCCTCTCCTCGCACCGCCCCCTCGCCTTGACGAGTGTGTCTCCACTCTGCGGCTATTTTAATATTTTAATATATCGTGGCACGCATTTTGTCTCATTATTTGCGACACGAAGCGGTGTTTTTTTTTTTCTGTGAAAAATGATTTTAATTTTGCGCGCAGCGTGGCGCAGATTTTCATAAATCGACTTCGAGTTCGAGCCAGAAAGTTTCATATTAATTAATGGCTGCGTCCTTAGAGCCGGCAACTAATTAATTGCCCCTCTTTGTGTGCGAGTCCTTGCCTGAGCACGTATACCAGCTGCAGGCTGCAGGCCCAGACAAGCTCAGGCTCGCTCTCAGGCTCAGGCCCACTCTCAGGCTCAGGCTCAGGCTCAGGCTCAGGCTCAGGCTCAGGCTCAGGCTCAGGCTCAGGCTCAGGCTCAGGCTCAGGCTCAGGCTCAGGCTCAGGCTCAGGCTCAGGCTCAGGCTCAGGCTCAGGCTCAGGCTCAGGCTCACTCTCAGGCTCACTCTCAGGCTCACTCTCAGGCCCAGACAAGCTCAGGCTCGCTCTCGGGCTCGCTCTCAGGCTCACTCTCAGGCTCAGGCTCAGGCTCAGGCTCAGGCTCAGGCTCAGGCTCACTCTCAGGCTCAGGCTCAGGCTCAGGCTCAGGCTCAGGCTCAGGCTCAGGCTCAGGCTCAGGCTCAGGCTCGCTCTCAGGCTCACTCTCAGGCTCAGGCTCAGGCTCAGGCTCAGGCTCAGGCTCAGGCTCAGGCTCAGGCTCAGGCTCAGGCTCAGGCTCAGGCTCAGGCTCACTCTCAGGCTCACTCTCAGGCTCACTCTCAGGCTCAGGCTTACTCTCAGGCTCACTCTCAGGCTCAAGCTCAGGCTCAGGCTAAGAAGCTTACCAAAAATTCCAATTGCATTCATTTTTGCAAATTGATTGCATTTTGTGTGCAGGCCTGCCTACTCCAAATTCACCAGTTGAATTGAATTCCATCTCTTTTAGCCAGATCAATTTTTGTTTTAATTTGTTCCAAGGCTCGCTTCCACCGAGAACAATGCCACAAGTTCTCTGCCAGAGCTGAGCCCCCAGAAGTGAAAATGTGTGCTAATGAAAAGAAATCTCTTAACAACAGAAACTGCAGTCATTTTGAGTCACTGACCAGAAGAACACTGCTAGAAAAAGGACACTGCATTGGTGTCTACTAGGGCTTCTGCAAAAGAGACTAATCCCTAAATCAATTTTGCTAATGGAAAATGCAACTGCAAGATTTTTTTCATATACATAGTTTTGCCGCACAAAGGACTACTTTTACTGTTGAATATTCCAACTTAATTAAATGCCAAAAGAAAATTGAAAAGTTTCATTTGAACATACATTTTGAGCAAGTTGACAACTTACCTTTACGGTTAACTTCAACAGATAAGTTTATCGTCTAGATGCAGTCTTGACTATGGATAGAAAAGCGTCTCTTATGAATTAGTTAATAAATTATAATAGCTAGAAATACGCGGGGGCATTCAGTTCAGTACCATTTAATAGCTTGAAACTCAACAAATTGGCTTGAATTTGGGCTTGTTGGCAGTGCAGCATGAAGTTATATATTTATTTATTTTATTTTTTATTTTGCATATTTATTTAGCTTGTGCACTACTATTTACCTTTTTGGCAGCTTAAACTAGTTGGCCATAATGAAATTATATGAAATTATACTCTGTTGCCAAACAAACTTGAAAAATAAGTATATTGGACTTATGAAGTTTTCGTCTGTCGTTTCAACGCAGTTTCTTCAACAACCTTGATTACTCAAGTTATAGGATTATTAAAACAATCTAATATTTACCATGAAATTTAAGTATCTTAAATTTCAATACACCCTGAAAACTGTTTAAGCCTTTTCTACCAGATCTCAACAAACTAGCTACATATTAAAAATGTAAATAAGAAACACTTTTATTTATGCACCTCATTCTAGTTAATATTACTTTATAAACACTACTTTGTATATACTTTCTATTGCTATTCATTTTACTTTTCACATACACCTCATTATAGTTAAAACTGCCTTATAAGCACCGCATTATAAACTCCCTTCTATTGTTAATATATGTAAGCTAAATGTTAGTTTAAGCTTTTGAAGCTTAATTAATTAAAATCAATACCCTTGAAGCTAGAGCAACTAAGTTTGGTACACATGTTGATATATAGCCTCACTTTATAAAGTGTCAAGATCTGCCCTTGACCCCCACCCCCTCCCAGGAAAATGAGCAAGATCAATAGCTCCCAATATCAAGAGTTACCAAATTTGGCATAAAGACTACTATTTTATTTGGACGCCGCCCGGCGGAGCCACAAATGAACAAAACTTAACAGTGGGAAACAGAATATTCAGCAGTCGGGAAAGTTCGTTCTTAGTTGTATTCAGTGTGCTGTCAATTTGAAATCGCATTGTTGAATTTGACGAATGGCGTGTCAAAAACAAAGCCAAACAAATAGTAAATGCAACGCGACGTGATGCAAATGAATTGCATTCAGACATTGCGTTTTGATTCAGCACTGTCGACAATGGCCTTTTAAAATTGGATTTCGTGTCCTTTTTGCGATACGAACAACTCGACGGGTGTTCTTTGAGCCCGAGTTGTCTGTGTTACTCCAAAAGAGCACAACTCAATGAAAAACATTCGAAAAAGCTTCGCTTGTAAACTACTTGCATTGTTTTACTGAAATTCCGCAAAGGATCCAGCTGAAAATAGTTTTCATCCGCATATTGTGACTCTCATTGTCAAAAATACCAAATGACAAAGGAGTGAGAGCTCTGAATTCCATACGTCATACAAAACGTCTGTCGTTTTTATGTATGAAGTCCAGCACCTGTGCGAGTTCATTTGCAAGTTCATTTAATTGTGTCGCAGCAAATGCAATCAACTTTCAAGTCATGTTTGCTTCACATTCCTGCATTTGCAATAAACGAGTCCATAAATTGTGCTAGTGAACAAATGCACAGAAATTTCAAGCCCAAAGCGATTCGCTTTTAATATGAGCACTTGCATTTGAAAGACTTGCTTGTGCCGATGAAGTACTTGGTATTTGCAAATGTATTCGCTTGATTTGATGAATTGAATGCGAGCTTTTTCAACCAGCCTCTGCTTCCTGCTTCACATAAGCTCAAGGGATCCTTATACAGCTGATATAGGGATAAATTTAGAGATATATCCAGAATTTAAGTAACACTTGATGGACATTCGACTCTAGAGTTTTCCTTCGCTTGGTACATACATTTGTGCATCTCTTTAGCCATTTCATGAGTACAGGGTATAAAAGTATTCTCTTTGCTTCAGGCGTCACCTCTCCCCCTGCAGCTCGTATGTGCTGTAATTGTTAACATGTGTGTGTGTGTGTGTGTATGTGTGTGTGTGCATTTATTATGCTGCTAACAGAAACAGTTGCAGTTTTGTGGGTTTTACAGGGGTAAAGTCCTGGCAAGCCCAGGAGCAGCTTTCGTATTCAATTACACAGAAAATGTTGGCTCTGTAAAATATGCGAAAGCAATTAAAAAAATCAATATGTAGTCAATTCAAATACCTGCCAGTTCGATAGGCTTAAGTGCAAAGGTGAAGTAAAAAATGTTAATGAAGAACAACTCCGAAATTGAGTGAAAAAGTTGGGGCAAAATTAAGCTGATCACCTTGAAAATAAGGCGATTGGGAATCATTCAGAATCTTTATATATCGCGCTTGCTGATCTTGAAATAAAACATTGAATATTTAGATGGAAAAGTTTTACTTTGAAGGCACTTGGGCTAAAGCTAGGGAAACAGATAAACCCAAATAGCGAAGAATTCGGAATAAATACTGCTCGGAAATGGGAACAGGAGAAATTTACTTATGAATTAGAAAAGTATAAAATGAAACAATGAAATTCAAAAATATAGCATTAATTTCAATGAAGGTAGAATGCATTTCAACGAAAAGCGGATGAGTTGTATTCACAATAATTGTTGTTTATTTACATACATATTATTGTTCCCCCCACCCACGTCCCCAGTTAACTACTCCCCCTGACTCGAGTGTATATTTATTTAGTTAAATGCTTAACGTTCACATAAAAATAGATACAAGACAAACAAAAAATAGGAAAGTCCGATTAATAACAATAGTAGGTGAACAAATACAAGTAATACCAAAACATCCACAATAATTCACGATAGTCATCTCAGCTGGCAGAGACGGCAAATACACTCGAACAAAAAGTGCACAGTTAAAGAAATAGTAGCTCAAATGAGTTTTAGATTTGTCGAGTTAGGATGGGAAGAAGCCTTCTACGGCTCCCGTTTGAAAAGAGAGAACACCCCATTTTATAATCGGACTACCTTGATATTTGACTGAGTGTATTTGGTGCTAGAGCAGCCCCCTGCCCAGCTGGCGATGCACGGCATGGACATTGCTCATGAGCTGATCCTTGAAGCGCCAAATGTTGTCATCGCACTTGGGGGGAGGGTCCAGCAGCGTCTCCTTGATATCGGGCTCCCGGTAGTGCTGCATTTGGCCCAAGTAGGTGGGCACATCGTAGCATCCGCAAGAGCCCCGCCAGCCTAACGCGAAATGATTGTGAGTCTTCGTCACATGGGCGGTGGAGTGGAGACACTTGATCGCCAAGTTGGCATCCAAGTGATCGGCGACGCGGCGCACATGGCGCAGCATATAGAAGCTCGCGGGGGCCGTCTCATTCAGCTGCAGATCCTTGGGGAAGTAGACATTGCGGAAACAGTAGCCGGCCCGCGATTTGCAGTCGCCCTCGCCCTCGTTCAGTGTGCTGTTCCGCTCGAGATGCTCGAGCAGCGCTGTCCAGTTGTGCAGCTGGCCCAGCGGCATGATGACCTCATCCATATCCATGATGGCGACATAGTCGTACTGGTACATGTTGCGATAGAAGCAATCCATATACATGAGCACCTCGTTGAGCAGCTTGCTCAGACCATCGTTGGCCGCCGGCTGGGGATGACCCCTGAGCAGCTTATGGGCGCGCAGCTGGAACAGCCCATCCTCCTGGGCATAGTACTTGAGAGTGCGCCTTGTGCTTGGCAGTAGCGTCTCCCCGCCCAAATCATAGGCCGTTACACGCTCAGCGCCGAGCAGACGCATCAGCTCGAGCCACTCCACCCAGCGATCGGACATGTCCGCATTGGGAAACTGCAGATCCTTGACGCACACCGCAAAGCGTGTGGCAGCCTTGCGCCGTGGCGCCTCATAGATCACACGCAGCGCATTGCTGGCAGCTCCACAGCGATCCTCAAAGACCAGCGAGACCAGCTGAGGCACACGATGGCGTCGCGGACTACGTTGGATTGGGCAGCTCAGTAGCACGGGATACACATGATCCGGCCCGTTGCCCCAGACGTCAAACCACACGACATCCTGACTAGACATTTCCACAATATCCGGCCTAGCGCTGTCCTCGTACCACACCTGGCAATAGGCCTTGACAAAGGGTCCGAGTATGCTGCTGATCATGGCCAGCAAGGCGATCCGGGGCGCATTATCCACCACTGGCCGCCGATCAAAGTATGCCCCAAACAGATAGTAGCTCACATTGCCCCCCTCGGTGAACTGATAGTAGGTCTGCTCCATGTGCAGATCCTCCAGCCGCGGATACGGAGCACAGTTGCCCCCAGCTGACCAGTTGCGATGCGCTTTCCCCAGCAGCAGCTGCTCCAGTTTCAGCTGCTCATTTGGCGGCTCCCTTCTAAGTTCCTGCTCCAATGGCGCTAGTAAAGAGATAAAGGGGAGCCATAGGTAAGGAGAAATTAGGAGCAACTTTGTTTAAATCTTATTACTTTTGATTTGGAAGTCGAATTGAAAGTGAAATCCATTTGGAATTGAACTCAATAGGCTTGCAAATCATTTAGCTTAATGAGCTTGCAAAAAGCAAATCAAATAAGCACTCGAGAGCAAGAGAACGAGAGTTGGGAGTACAATTTAAAAAGGCATTCCATTTGGTGTGAGAAAAGCACAATTGAACTCAAAAATTAAGCCAAATAAACATATAGAAAGCAGGAGGAGAGAATAAGGAAGCAAATTAGAGAGCTGAAAGCCCAATTTGAAATTCGTTCCATTTGGCTTGAAGAAATGCTTTAAGGTCACTCCGCCGCCAACTGTCGATACTGGGTAGCACCATCCATAGTTTTAATAATACTCACCAGGTGCTGCCCCATGAGCTGAACTTGGTATCAAATATCTCGGTGAAGTTGCACGGGGCTGGCCATTATTGCCGAAGATGCTCGTCAGCATCAGGATCTTAATACCAAAAGCGGCACACAGAAACCAGGCGAAGATCTTGGCCAAATGCGGTAGCTTGTATACTTTCATGGCACAGTTTCGAACTATTAATGATAGCTCCATCCCAATGAGCAGCTGTGCACAGTTGACAGACCAAAGACTAGACACCCAATTAGCTGATTGAAATCGAAGGGAACACACAACAAGGCTTATCAACAATCAATAAAATAATCAACAAGCAACATCAAGGCAGTCTACTGATAAGTCAACCTGAGGGTATCTTTCTTGGCTTTCAACAAATGTCGAATATACACGACTACGAGACACCCGCAACACATACACATA
This sequence comes from Hirtodrosophila confusa, assembly GCA_035043065.1. Lineage (NCBI taxonomy): Eukaryota > Metazoa > Arthropoda > Insecta > Diptera > Drosophilidae > Hirtodrosophila > Hirtodrosophila confusa. The sequence continues at coordinate 13,723,057 of JAWNNI010000242.1, read as the reverse complement.
CGCACATATACGTCAAGCAGTTCAACGGCATTGCATGCAAGCAGAGCGCTTCAAGTGGCGGCTGCGCTGCTGCTTCTTCTGTCCGCTTTGCAGTACTTCTGTACTTATTATTCGATTCGCCTTAGATCAAGGGAATCATGCATGATATTTACGCAGCTTTAGTAACCCCACTTACCCATTTTCTGGGTACAGGGTATAAATACAACACTTAGGGCAATTACAACAGCATATCTTGAAAGAATACGCTTTCATTCAATGCAGTTGATAACATTCTGAATACGAGCTGAGTGCCGACCAGAACTCGTAGTGTTAAGTCTTCTTTGGGGGAGACAAAAACGGGATAGATTCTGTCAAAACATTCAAATACAAACATTTCCCAAAAATATAGCTATATTCTATTCGGCTATAGTGAAACCTAGAGCAATCAAATACGGCAGACATGTTGGTATATTTCCCAAGTTTATAAGTCAACATCTTCCCATGGCCACGGCCTCTGTGGATTTCGATTTGTTTCCGCCATCTACTGTTGCCTAGCCATTTTTCAGGTCCGACCCGCTTTGAATTCTCAACCGGTTTAAGCACCAACAAAGTTAATACATAACTTAGGCTCTGCTCGCTTATAATTCCCAAATTGTTTAAGCAACAATAACAGATATAAGTGCCTACATAAACATTCATGGTATGCAAATATTTATATTTATATTTGTATCATTTATCTGTGTGAAACGTTTATTTTATAAGAAAGAATTTCATTTGCTCTTGCCCGGGTTCAAGAGCCAGTGCCAAAGCTGCACTTATATTATCTTTATATACTGGATAAACAAATCCTTTTCTTTGTTTAACCCGATATTCTCACCATATATTATTTTCTTATCATTCCAATCATATATTGATTGTAATCCTGACTCTGTCTCCTTATAGTTGTTTGACAAGTGTGTGATTCGAGAAAATTGTGATACAAAGGGAAACACCCTGCTAATGGAATTGTGATTTTATATAACGCGTTCCTATAATGATAACTTTTAATATCTTCACTTGGCTTATGTATCATCCTCGTCATCTTTATTTGATGTCTTCAAAAATGTATAATTTTACTTTGTATTTTTCTTGGTTATGAGACTTTAGTGTTCATAAGAATCAGTGCTTTGTTTAACCCGATAACATTATACATATATTCTTTAAAACTGCGCTTGCTACTTATATATCATCATCGTCCGCATGATTTGTTGGTTGTCTCTGTCTCCTTGTACACGATCATAATTCTAGTTTCATTCAGGAAGTTGTTCGATAAATCAAGGACAGTTATCCGAGTAAATGGAATTGTGATTTTATGTAGAGTATTCAACGCTTGTTGATCATTTTTAATATCTTCATTGGACTTATGTATCATCCTCGTCATCTTCTTTGATGTTTTTTAAAATCTGCAATTCTAATTTATCTTCGAAAGAAAACAAGCTAAATGATGTTGCTATTTATGTTAACAGTCCCTACAATTCTAAATTCCACAAGTACTTCTGAAAATATCATTTACTGTGTGGAACAGAAGGTTGTGTTCACAAAATTCATTTGATCTTACGGATACCTCAACCAAACTTCCAGTTATATTACTTATTACATTATTATATTACTTTCTTTGTCAAATTTTATCAACTTCTTTTATCATTTCACTTAAAGGCATATGTGCTTTTGGTCAAATAATGAGTACTTGAAGGTATTCTGTTTTTAAAACCCAATTTATAACTTGGCATTTTCAATTATTTTCCCCGAATGTGGGAGGCCGTGTTGGAACTCCAGCTATTGATTCCCTTAACAAATTGGCTATCAAACACAAAGATAAGGTATCATCTTGCAAAAGCATTTTACATTGCCAGGAATCTTGCTCCCAACTCTCTAGAGGTTGGGCGAGCAGGTTCAAGGAAATCCTTGTGGATTCTCCTTCCTCTACTTCCTTCTTCATAAGCATTCTTCACCGACTATCTATAAACGATGAAGAAGCCTCTAATGCTTCTCCATTAGTCAGACACATTGTTACCCAGAAAGCGTTGTCTGATGTGGAATTATCAAACTCCCTTGCCAATATTTTGGCTTCCCGCTAACGAAGACTTTCCGTAGGAAACACTTTATTCATGTCAACGCAAATATTTAATGTTCTGATCCTCAAAACTATTCACAAATATATATTTACTGAAAACATCATAGTTAGTATAAAATTGTTGAATATTTTGTTCAACTTGAACACTATTCCGGTACTATCGAGTGGAGGGGGCACTATCGTTATGGGAATGGGGCCGAGAGTAGACCAGCCTACAGAGTAAGCGACGCGTATCGTATCACACAGGAGTACAAGTTTCTGAATATATTTGAATATGTTTATAAAACCGTAAGCGTCCTGAATTTTGCCTGCCACAACTTCGGGTGGAAAGTTCTTATGTCCGCGCGATTTCAAGGACTCTAACAAGCTGCAAACAAGCCTTGAACACATGGCTGACATTATTATGGATGGCAACGTGCCCCTTAACGTGGCAAATGGTCAGAATGACAAAAGACCCGACCGCCCGCTGCCTTCTGCCCCCCACTACCCTCCACTGTATTATTGGTTAGACGCGGAGGGGTATTGACAACAATCGGAGAAGTGGGGCACGTTACCTGCATTAAATTATTGATTCGATTTCGCGCGCGGTTCGTTTTGTATTGTGGCAAATATTTGAGACTGGATGAATTGTTGCCGCCGAGCCAGGAGCCAGGAGCTATTGTCAAAGTTGGCGTCGTCACTTCCGCCTCCAGCCCGCGCAGCCCCGTCACCCATTTAGTCAGTTAGTCAATTTTTCATATGCTTTCCAGTGTGTGCTTGTGTGTGTGTGTGTGTGCCACGCCCAGCAACGCAACAATAACAACAACAACGACAAACAGCATAGAATCAAATTTATGTGCGGTGTGTCGCCTATGTGTGTGTGTATAAGACTCTCACTGTTTGCTAGGGTGTCTAAATGTGTGTGCGTGTGTGCGTGTGTGTATTTGCCAGCCCGCAAACAAGACATAATCAATCACTTAACCCAAAAAAAATACGCGCGCCAAACGTTCGTTTCAATTAAAGTTTCGCTTTCATTCACTTAGGAAAAACCCATCCCTAGCCTTGCCCAGCCCTACACTGCGAGAAAGTTTTCCTCATAAACAGAATGGGAACAGCCTCTACCATGTGTTAGATAATTATAGTATTTAATTGCAGATTCATAGACAGCTTGGTGAGAGTCCTACTAAGCTATTAATGTCACTATCGATAGTATCGATTACCAGTTAATCATTTTATTTTGTTATTAGCTTGAAGTTCTTAAATTAGGAAAAGAAAGTTGTTTAAAAATGCATATTTCAAGACAATACTTCAATTTTAGCCACTGAAAAAGAGTTTAATGAACAATGTTTAAAACTATCGATAGTATCGATAAGCAACTAGTTTGGGTTTGCTGTCACCGATTGTTAATCATGCGATTGCTTACAATACTTTAAGTATGTATGCATATATATCATTAGACTGGAGCCTTGACTGTCAAACTTATCTACAATAATCTCAAAGGGGTTCGAGCATAATCTCATTGCAGAGGAATGTATAATTTAATCGTAGAAAACATAATTAATAGTTCTCCTTTAACTATCTTTTGAGCTGTTTCTGGGGAAACAAAACCAAATACGAGTTCAATAAAACACAAAATTATTTCACTACAGTCAAACATCAATCACACATCAATCACTTTCATCAATCAGCGTTTTCTGAAAAGAACCAAAACAAAATAGTGAAAAGGAAAACTAAAACGTGTTGAACCTGCGGAAGGATTCTCATTTGGCAATATAATTGATCATAGTACCAATCGCTATAGAGAAGTTCGACTGTGCTTAAATCAATTGTACTTGCGGTGAGTGAAAATACAATACCCGGTTCGAATGCACCTCTTCAAAATCGCTTTTCTCGCTGTGCACGCACTTTAACTTCGCATACAGGAACACACAGGACACTCGACTTGGTTTCATATGAAGGCGGTTTTGGGGGCGGGTACGGCAGGTAAATGGGCGGGTGGGCGGCTGCACTGCATTTGGGGCTGTTCTGCGACGGAAGCTACCAATTTCCGGATACAGCGACCATCCTAGTTCACTTTGCATACATTTAGGCGCTCTGGGCACACAATTTCGCATATCATGCAAAAGGCGTCGCTCCGAGCACCGAACAATGTGAGTTGTGTGGAGTGTGGGACGGGGGTAGGATCGGGACGGTGTTAGGGTCGGCCGTGTGTCCTAGTGCGGGGAGGTGTGGGGCATACTCCTGGGTCTTAGCTACAGATATCATAAATCTGTTGCTCATTGTTGTTGTTCTTGCTGCCGTTGCTGTAATTGAAGCAATGACGCACGCAAAAATTAGTTCCAGCACAACACTCATTTCATCCGCATCCCCGCTCGCCTCCCCAGCAGCAGCGCCCGCTATATGGTGTGTACTATTGAAAAAACGAATACTGTATTTGTTCAAGCAATTCTTTATACTCGTTCAAGAAATCCTGAAAATATTCGAACTACCTGTTTCCATTTCCGACTACTTTTCATTCCGCTTCGTTTTCGATTTGTTTTCTCACTTGCCCGTTTCCATTTTGATGTCCGAAGTAGTTTCCTTCTATATCCCCAAAATGACCCTAACAGTTGAGAATCCCAATGATTTGTTCGGAAATAGGAACTGGCCTAATTATGCTGGCTATATGAAGTATAAGAGTTTCTTACTTTAATTGAAGATAACAAGAAATCAATAAGTAAATTTCATATCTGATTTTTTCAAATCAATAATAATAATAATATTATTATTAACAAGTAAGAATGCTATAGTCGAGTATACCCGACTACGAAACTCCCTGTACCCAGGTCTAAAACATCCAATCACATCTAAGTCCACTTACCCATACACACACACATACACAAAGACGCACGCACACAGGCGGCAAAAGTGGCTATGCTTCTTCTTCCCCCTCTCGCTGCATTACTGAATCTTCTTTCGTGAATAACTTCCGTGTTTATTATCCGATCGACTTGAAATTTGGACAGTAGATTAAGAGAGACTAAAGTATTGTACATGCCAAATCTTAAAGCTATATCTCTAATATTGTTACCGTAAAACGGTTTTAATCGATTTGCGGGGGAACGGGGGGAGATATCTGAAATATGAAACAAACTTGATCTGCGTATGCTATACAGGAACCTACATTCCAAATTTGGTGTCTCTAGCTCTTGTAGTTGCTGAGATCGACGCGTTCATACGGACAGACGGACAGACGGACAGACGGACAGACGGACAGACAGACGGACATGGCCAAATCGAAATCTCTTTTGATACTGATCAAGAATATATATACTTTATAGGGTCGGAGATGTCTCCTTCTGTCTGTTACATACATTTGCACAGATGTAATACCCCCTTTTTACCCATTTTATGGGTACAGGGAGTAAAAATCAATAGTAAATTTACCATACACTTTTCATAATATAACTAATTAAAAATATAAAAACAAACATATTTGTCTTTACAATCTGTTGACTGTAATCATTATAAGTTTTATTTTAAAAATTACAAAATAAGGATTATATTTAATTTAAAGCAAGTAAGAATGCTATAGTCGAGTATGCCCGACTACGAAACTCCCTGTACCCAGGTCAAAAATTTCTGATCGCATCTTCGTAAACTTACACATACACACACATGCATACACAAGGGCGCACACACACGAGCCACAGCGCAAGCGAAGCATTTTAAATGGTGGCTGTGCTTCTTCTTCCCCTCGCTGCAGCACTGAATCTTCTTTCGTTAATAACTTCCGTGTTTATCCGATCGACTTGAAATTTGGACAGTAGATTTAGAGGGACTAAAGTATTGGACATGCCAAATCTTAAAGCTATATCTTGAAAACTGTAACTGTAAAACGGTTTTTATCGAATAGCGGGGGAACGGGGGAGATATCTCAAATCTAAAATAAACTTGACCTGCTCCCGCTAAACACGAACTTACACTCCAAATTTGGTGTCTCTAGCTCTTATAGTTGCTGAGATCCTTGCGTTCATAAATACGGACGGACAGACGGACAGACAGACGGACATGGCCAAATCAAAATCTCTTTTGATACTGATCAAGAATATATTTACTTTATAGGGTCGGAGATGTCTGCTTCTGCCTGTTACATACATTTGCACAGATGTAATACCCCCTTTTTACCCATTTTATGGGTACAGGGAGTAAAAACTTTTTTATCATTTAACGATTAAATTTGAGTATTGTTTTACATCTCAATATTCATTATTTATAAGAGTAGAGGTTCGATTTGGCTCACTGACTGAGAATATATATAAATTCTTCCCAAATTCCCTATAGAAAAGTCAAAATTACAACTTGGAGTTCTATTTTTGAGCAAGAAATAAAACTCAAGGAATAATTATTATCCCAAGAGTTTTAATTTTATTTTATTGGTTGAGATGTATAGTATAACTCAAGATTAAATATTATTTGGTAAAAGAATCTATAAAACGCATAAAATTTGAAATCAAGTTGCAAATGCATAGATTATCCTTAAAGGACTATATATTAGTCTATTTCCCGTTTTCTCAAAGCTACTATAAATGAACGATGTTTTCGATAAAAAATTAACAAAATAATCATTATTTACCGTCCTTTTTTTATAAAAAGAATAAAAAATGATTGCATTAGTTGTGTTTTTAAATATTTAATTCAAAACAAGTAAGAATGCTATAGTCGAGTATACCCGACTACGAAACTCCCTGTACCCAGGTCTAAAACATCCAATCACATCTACGTAAACTTACACATACATACACGCATACACAAAGACGCACACACACAGGCGGCAAAAACGACAGCGCAAGCGAGGAATTTTAATTGGTGGCTGTGCTTCTTCTTCCCCCTCTCGATGCATCACTGAATCTTCTTTCGTGAATAACTTCCGTGTTTATTATCCGATCGACTTGAAATTTGAACAGTAGATTAAGAGAGACTGAAGTATTGTACATGCCAAATCTTAAAGCTAAATCTTGAAAATTGTTACTGTAAAACGGTTTTAATCGATTTGCGGGGGAACGGGGAGAGATATCTGAAATATGAAACAAACTTGATCTGCGTATGGTATACAGGAACCTACATTTCAAATTTGGTGTCTCTAGCTCTTGTAGTTGCTGAGATCGACGGGTTCATCCGGACAGACGGACAGACAGACGAACATGGCCAAATCAAAATCTCTTTTGATACTGATCAAGAATATATATACTTTATAGGGTCGGAGATGTCTGCTTCTGCCTGTTACATACATTTGCACAGATGTAATACCCCCTTTTTACCCATTTTATGGGTACAGGGAGTAAACATAATTAAATTATATATATACTGTGTATATATATATATGTATATTTATGTAGAGCCCAAATCAAGCAACTCTCCGATTTTCCAGTCTTTTGAAGCTGCAACTTTGAGATACTTTCGAATGCAGTGCAGAATTTTGGACTAACCTTTGGAATGCTTTTGCCAAGCAGCTACTTGCCTTGTCGCGGCTGCCTTGCTTGCCACGCTTGCCACCTTGCCACCTTCTGCCCCCCTACGTGTCTCTGCAACCGTACCAGACCCACTTGCCGCCACTGCCTGAGTCAAATCACATTTTGCCGCACATTTAGCATAATTTAGCACTTCATTACGAAGTACAAGGCGAGTGGCAGCACAAAGCAAAAGCCGCAAGAAACGACCGCAACAGCTGCCAGCCGAAAGTTTTCTAGCCCCCCTCGGGGCACCCGCCAACCGACACCCTGCGCCCCCGCCTTAATGGTACTGGCCTTGAAGTTGACACAAGGCTTATGCGATTTGTAGCACTAAGCAAATTGACAAAATCTCAGCTCCAAAGTAGCAGATAGAACGTATGTAGTACAATGGATGTTGCCACTATGTTGCAAAGTGATTATTGCGCCCGAGGCCCTGAAAGCAACCCTGGCACTTGGTTATCCCAACCCTGGGCAACAATTTCACGCAACTCACGCGAACTTTTCCGAATCTGTGTCAATGTGATTCTCACAAAGTTTTGCAATCGCACAAGTCTGATATTCTATGTTGAAGACGGATACTGAATACCCTCACCAATTGTCCTACTGTAACTGTAAAACAGGATTTAAGGACTTGAAACTGCTTGAAACTTAGAAGAAAACATATTGGGTATTCGTGCTGTGTTGCTGAAATTTGGGAGGCTGCCTAATATTATAATATATTTCCAATTTCAGACCAGTTCTAGACTCTTCCCAACCATTACACAGACTTTGTCCCGTATTATCCTAATCAAAAGGGTTTTGAACTTATAAAATGTTATTTTTTGGTATTGTCCCTATTGTCCTTATTGTTCCTATTGTCCCAGCTGACTAAATAGTTGGGTTTAAAGTAAAATGTTGGCATGCATATAGGTTAGAAATTCGTCTTTAATCCAGATCCTGGCTACTTAATATAGACTGCTTTGATTTCACTGCCCAATCGATTACATTTCACGAAATGTATGCTGGCCCGCAGGCCCTCACCCAAGGATGAGCCCACAAGTGCCCAACCAGGGGCATCCTGGGGCATATCCAGCCAGTTGCAGTGCGACGCCATTTGCATATCGAACACTCGGACACAAATGTTGCTGGGGGGAATGTAGAATGTGGCTTTTGAGAACGTGTCCTGTCAGCACTTTGCGGTGCCGAGTTTATTGGCCAATTTGCAAGTTGATTAGCCAAAGAGCAGCGTCACTTTTTGCAACATTTTTTCCGAGCTGTTGCAGTTCTGCGCAAGCCCCTAGCGCCTGCCCCCTGAAGTATGCAATGATATTTTCATTGCAGTGTCCTGTGGATGTAAATGAATGGAATGAATGGAATGAATGAATAAACGAATGCATGCATGAATAATGCTGCGCTGGCTCAACATATAAAACACGCCCAGCACTTTGAAGGCAATAAACTTTAATTGCTGATTACGTATACGCCGCGTTGGCTGGCCTCGACGTCGCAGTCGCAGCCGCTGTCGCCGTCGCCGTCGCCGTCGCTGTTGCACTGCATTGCAAATTGTGTTAAAAAAAAAAGAAACGAACCCCAAAAAAAGCAACTCGCAGCGTTGACAAACTTGCCGAAACAAAGAAAACATTTGAAGAATTTTTAGCGCTTTTATGTTGTTGTTTTTGTTGCTGCTGCTGCTGCTGCTGCTGCTGCTGGCGGCGCATAATTCGAAAATTCGAAAATTGAAATTGCCGTCACGTACGAAACGCCGGCGGCAACGTCGACGCCAACGCTGACGCCGAAGCTGAAGTCGACGCTGCGTCACTTGTCAACATGAATTTCCAATTTTCTGTTACCGCCGCGCCATTTCGGCCATGCCCTAGCCACCAAATGGCTGCAGGACTTTGTGGCAAGCTTCGTGGCAAGCTTTGACGATTGTAGCATATAGGTAGTCCCTACAGTTGGAAACATTCGAGATTCTATATAGGAATAGGCAAGCCCCGAACAGTTGCTGATTATTGTTTTTGTTGCAAAGGTTTGCGCAGAATGTACTTTTCTCTGCAGTGGCATAAAAAAAGGAATAAATATTAGAGTGGAAAGCAGTGGAGCACAGACATATAAGTCTATATATATCTCAAGAACTCAAATTGTTAAATTTCCTTAAAAAAGTATCCTTAACTTCAAAATTTCTCTACAATGAACTCAACAATCTACTCGTAGAATATAGACTTATTAGTTCTCCCTAAAAATTTACTATCTCTTGAGCTGAACAAAAGTTCAGAGTTCAGTAAAACACAGAGGTATTTCACTACAGTCATACATCAATCACACATCAATCATTTGACATCAAAGTTGATTGAAGTGAAGCAAATATAGCAATATATTTGTTCAGTTACTTCCATAATTCACAGAGAAACTGCAGCAGAAATCCTTATAAAAACAACTAGATTCTAGCTTTTTAAGAGCTGCTAGGATAACTGTAGAGTTCAGTCAAGTAAAATTGATATAAGTAATCATGTCTTTCACATAAGTCTATATAGAACCAGCACTTAAGCCCAAAACTGAACACTATCTACAGCTTTGCAGTAGTATATTTTATGGCTTATATAACTTGTATGCTCCAAACACTAAGTCCCCCGGCTGAACCTGAACTCAATTGATATATTTTCATATTTAATGCTCTTTTCAGTCTTCATTTCTTCTTATAAACAAAGAACCCAAACAATCCTTAAACATTCTGTTAATGCGACATCTAGAAATACATTTGCCTTGTTTTGAATGTATATATATATATTTGCAATTAAATAAAGCTGATGACTGGGATTCGAACCCGAAGCTTTGTATCTCAGAGCGCTATCTCTCTCTTCAAAACCAAATTTTAGAAATATGCAGGCAAGTTTTGTTCATTGTTAGAGCATTCAAGTTTCTAACTGAATTTCTTTTGGCATTTTGTCAAAATTTCTCTTTTAAGTTGTTGTTGTTTTTTAATAAGTACCTCAGCAAACGTTGTGTGTTTTGTTGTTGTTGTATTTAGGCTTTAGAAAAGTGGCATGAACTCAACAAACATTTCCTTCAACTAATCTAATAGTTATGTGACTTTGTCTGTTAGTTTAAACTTGTTACTTAGTATATAAATAAAGGATTTAGTTGCGGAATACGCATATTCGCTACAGATCAGTTATACTGCAAATAAACAACATTTAGTTCGGATTAACATTTCAGTAACATCTTTCACACCTATAAATAGAATTCGCAATCGAAACATTTGTTCAAATCAGCGAATATATATATCAAATATCAAATTCACAGGAATTAGTGAAACTTGGCACATTTCTAGGCTTGATTGTTGTACATGTTTCTTTGATGTTGGAATTTATCCTAGCCAAACACGCTCTACACACTCTGCGGACCCCTGCCCCCCGTCAGATTTCCACTCGGCGGCTTGGTAATTTTTTTGGGACACATACCTGAGAGTTTATCTGTTGTCTGTTAACTTTTAACAGCCTCTGGGCTGCGTGTGTGTGTGTGTGTGTGCGTGTGTGTGTCGAGCCAGCATTATCATCATTTTGATTAAACGCAAACAGCGTCGCAACAAAATTAGTTGACATTTATGCAAATGCATGCCGGACCAGGCCAAAAAACCAGTTGGCAGTCCAGCCAGCACCTCCAGCCAAAGCGAAAGCCAAAGCCCCAAAGCCCATCCCCCTCCACCAGTCCACCAGTCCACCACTCCACCCTTCCCGCCCTCGAGCCCTGTGAGTGCCTTATCGCCTGCTCACATCTGTAGGTAACCCCTTGTTGGGGGTCCAGAGTGCCGTCCCAAGTTGCAGCCAAGTTTTCAAATCCGCTTCAACTTTTTAATTTTTTCTCTCTTTGCTTATTTTCATTTTTTTTTTTCATTTTTTGGTCGCTTTCTGTTATTTGATTTTGGCGCTTTAATCTCTGGCTATCGTCGTATACTTTGCCTTTCTTATATTTGATTTTTTTATTTAATTTTTTTTGTTTTGTTGCAGGTTTTTAAATTAATAATAAAGAAATTTCGTGCTTTTGCGTAGATGAGCAGCATTTTTGGGCCAGATTTCAATCGCTTCAAACAAGAAGAAGAAACGCAATTTACTTTTAAGTTTGATCATAATAAGTTTGGGGCATGCAACTGACAGGGGGCACTGTACTTGGTGAGGAGATTCACATATCAGGCACACACAGAACACACACCACCATTCGCCGCGAAAACCATCGAGATACGAGTAGCCGCCAAAATAGTTTCGAAAGTGACATCTTTGATCAGTCAGCGATTAGTGCTGCTGAACGCGCTGATAGCTGTCATTGTCGAAACTGTTTTAACGGCTGCTCGTGTATCGATCGTGACTATCGATAGAGCTATCGATTGTTTTCCAGCTCTAGTTGCAAGCGGTGAGAACTCAATGGACGTTGCGCTCGCTGTAAAATGTAATCATCAAAGCGTCTGCTGAACTGCTTGGTGTTACTTCTTACAGTGAGGGCGACGTTACAAAGTCCAGCCAAAGGAAAATATCAAAACGCCAGCAGGGAATACCACAGTCAGTCAGGGCAAGGCAGTAGAAAGTGATAAGTGAAAAGTGCAAAAGTGCAAAAGGTGGCAAATGGAAAGTGAAATGTGAAAAGTGCAATGAAATGAAATTAAATTAAATGCATGGATGAAACGCTTTTAATGCGATCATCTGAATGTGTACAACCGCGCGCACACCCATACACACCCATACACACACACACACACACACACACACACACACATTCAGACACATTCAAATGCTCCAATTCATACACTCAGATACTCACACGTGGGGAGGAAACTCAGTCACGTTGCTGCTGGAAATTGAAAACGCTTTTCTTTTCTTTTCTTTTGCGCTTCCCTTTTGTATTCGCGTCTAGTTGCTGCTCTTTATCTACAGGTTATCACAGCTTTGTCATCAGCTTGTATTTATAAAATATAAAATAATAATATAAAGCTTTAGATGATTTTCTCCGTCGCACTTTATTTAAATTTCACACAGCTATAAATATTTTATATAGCTTTTCCGAATTACCTTTAATCATTGGTTCACTTTGAGCTGCTTTGCATTCAATTGTATGTTATTATGTGAGAAATTTATGAATATTTATAAATTAATTGACATTATGGTAATTTATTGTTTGGTTTCATTTAATTCCTTTTTTTATTCACAATCTATTCTACGATAATAAGTAAATTATATGATACAAATATTTACAAAAGGCTTATATATGTTGGCAAGTAATATTTACAGAGGGATTTATACATTTTTTCAAAGGATTTTGAAGTATAAGCACTTTCTATGGACATTTTGGTTACTTATTGTTTTTAATTTAAATTTGTTTATAGACTATCTTGGGATAATAAGTACATTTTATATATGTTGGCAAATGGTATTTGGAGACGGACTTATAGATTCTTAGATTGGATTGGTGTCAGCACACTTTAAGCGGCCTAGAAAGCAGGTCAGGTGCGGGGGGATGCAGGCTGTTGTCGAGGAGGTTTATTGCAAGGGGGTTGCAAAGGGTTGCAAAGTTGGTAAATCCAGTCTCCTGACTTCTTCTTATTCCTTTTACTTCTTCAGTGATAATGGTTATTTGCGACAACAAACTTTTAACCAATAAAAATCTGTAAATATTATAGAAAAAGCGTTCACAGAGATCTCATTTCCGCTCGTTCCGTTCTCAAATGAAGCTTATTTCTTAATGTTTTACGTTGGTCGAGAATGTTTTAATGGGAAATAATGTTTTCATTGAAATACAAATTTCAATTTGTTGCCAATTCGACTTCTTTCTCTTTTGCTGATTTATCTACCAAGTATCTACGTCTTTTTTTGCTTAACATTTAAATACTCTACATTTCGTTTATTGTTTGCATACAATTCCAAATTCCGCCTCGCTAAATTTTATTCACTCAGATTTCGTGAGTTCAGGTATCATTTTGTACAGCATCAAGTCTCAATTCCACACATTCCGGCCACCAATTCTACTCATTTAAGACTTGTGAACAGCTCTCGATGAACCTCAATCAATTATAATCACCAATTCCAAACAAGTAAAGCGTCCAGCCAGTTCCCTCAGAATTATATTTTCACGCATGCTATGCTGTTAAGCAAATCTCAATTCCACACGTTCCAAACAGCACTTCATGGAAATATGACTGGTTCCCATACCGGACTTTCCAGAATCAGTATCTTAATCACCAATTCCACTCCTGTATGTTAATATTAACGCATCCTATTCAGGCATACAAATCTCAATTCCACACGTACCAAACAGCACTTCGTGGATCTTCGAATGCCAGTTGCCAATTCTGGACATTCCAGAATCAGTTTGTTAATCAAAAAATCCACTCTTCACCAATTCCACAAGTTCCGATGCATATAAATATAAACACATCCCATTTAGGCATACAAATCTCAATCCTACATGTTCCTAGCCGCTATTCCAATTATCTATTCTCAATTCCACACATTCCAGAATCACCAATTCCATTTATCTATTCATTAAATACATATTTGATTCCGACATTGTTGGGCCCAATCTCTGCTTGTGTTCGAAGCTGATCGAAAGGGTATTCAGGGTGCGGTCTGCCTGGGCCCGACACTTCAATAGTCGTTTTATTTTTCGGTGGCGTTTGATTCCTGTGCTCTTTATCAATTGGATTGTCGCACTCGCCTATTGTTGTTCCACTTGACGATTCTTTTGTGTGGACGTGTATACAACTTTGATAACAAGAAGCGGCGACACAAAGTCTGGGAAAATTCCAAGCCGTGTGACGTCCTCAACATGTTGTGGGTGGAAAGCCTAGCAGTGTAAAAAGTAAAAACCAATTGCTACTTAAAGTCAATATACATTTGACCTACTCCTAATACCCCCTGTCCAGGCTGACAATTAGCAATCGAGCATCAAATGCATAGAAAGCGTGTGGGCGGGAAGGAAAGTGACAGTGACAGTGAAAGTGAAAGTGGTCGAAGGGCGGTGGGGTGCGGAGTTGGCGCCCCCTTGACCGAAACGAACCGTAGGCACTTTGTATTTTCGGCCTAATGTTTATAATGTTTATTTGCTGACCTTATTGTCGGCATTGACATCATTAATGATGCCTCAAGTGTCCTCCATTTGGGCTGAACGAGCATCAATAGAACAAATAAACCAAATGGCAGACACTCGTGGGTGGCGGACGTGGGGCGCAGGAGGAGTTGAAGAGGCAGCATCAGCTTAATGCGAGTACAGAAATGCAAGCACGAAAAAAAGAGAATGAAAAAAAAAACAAACGCGTTAAAAATTACGCCCCCTTTCCATTTCAGACAAGAAACAAACAACAAACAACAAGAAAAAAGACAGAAAAACATAAAAAAGAAAAGGAAATGCGAAACGATGCGCAACAAATTCAAATAGAAAGATAAAAAAAAGTCAAATGTGCCTCCTTGACTTGTCGCCTGGGCTTAGGGTCCTGACAATGACAATGACGAGGATTGTGGCACTTAATTTTCGTGCATTGAATGAATTTGATGGGCTGCCTGCGATACAACTGCCAGCCGAGAGCCAAGAAGTCAAGAAGCTGAAACCAATACCAAAACCAAACAATAATAATTATTCACACCCAAGTTACCAAGTCAAAATAAGTTAGGAGAGATCTGCCTTGAGATTCCTAAAACTGTTGGAACTGTAATCCAAGCACTTGGATTTCAAATCATAAATTTTAAATAACTCTAACTCTTCTCAAACTAAGTCTCAACCTTTGTTTTCCTACGCTAAGCTTTGATTTCAAATTCGACCTACAAGCACGCTAAGAGTTTAAGAGTAAAACGTTTCAGAATGCCGCACAAAGAGGAATTGAAAATCAAATGCTCTCGCGTGAGCGTACATTCAAGAGCATGAGTGCAGAGCTTATTGTAATATTTAAATTAACTTTGCATAGGAAACATTTTATCGTAACAGAAGATATAGGAACCCTTAACCCAACAAAAATTCTTGCAATCCTTAGGGAGTTGGACGCCTGGGAGAGTTCTAGGCTGAGAATGGGATGCAATAGATCTTATGACCATAAAAATACAATAAAAAGCATATATTCATCACTCACCGAATTTCATTTGTGATAAATGCTGTGTGCCCCGTGCTTAATCACTCTTACTTACTCGTATAACAACAAATCCTGCCACTATGTTGCCAATTGTGTTTATCTTAGTTGCACCTGAAACTCCATGTTGCATGCATCCAGTAGACATGTCAAAATGAGTGAGCTTCTGTCCCAGCACTCTAAAGTCAAATAATTCCTGCAGAATGGCATTCTGCCCTCCCCTGCCCGGTGTGGCATGGGGCATGGGGCATGGGGCATGGGGCTGGAGTGGGCGTGTCATGCAAACGCGACAGTTGTTGGTAACTCTGCGTTGGCTTTTGTGTCGCTTGCCTTGTGTTTTGTTTTTGGTGCTGCTAACAACGGCAGCGTCGCGGCTAACAAGCCAACAACAAAAGCAGCATTGCCACTGCCACTGCCACTACCACTGCCTGTGCCACTGCCACTGCCACTGCCACTTTCCACTTTCCACTTGCCACTTGCCACTTGCAGCACTGTTGTTCTGTGAACGGAAATCCTTTGCCTGGCGCTCAACTGCAAATGAATACGTGAACAAATGAATGAATGACCAACCGAATAGTGAATGTTACAACGACTCACTGATACTGTAATTTCGGATTATACCAACTCAATTTATGAGTTGCAAGGACTTTGAAACTTTGAAAATCTATACATTTAGATGAATGAAGGATTTACATTTGTTGTGCCTACCTATTTAAGCATCCAGAATTGTGGATAAATTGATTTTGATTTAAATGTTAGCCATTTCTGAGAAAGAATTTCGCGCATAGAAGAGAATGGAATTCCAGCAAGAACGACCTGCAATTGACATTCGGTTGATCCCATTGTTGTACGGATTATACTTGGTCAATGCAGCATTGGAAAAGCGAGGATGAGGAGAGGAGGGGGCTCACGTGCTGGCAACTGTTGCCAGCTAGCTGCCACATTCTAGAGGCTACTTTCCCCAATTGCAGCTCATGTTGGGCTAAACAGTTGTGAAATCGGCTTAAAATTATCTTTTTATCGTACGTTTGATTGATTTGCTGTAGGCCGAGACCTATACGCGGCGTATACGTAACGTGCCCTTAAAACACGCATATTTCAAAAAGAGCCTCCTGCTGGGCTCCAGATGCCAATGGACCACAAAACTCACAAACATATTTTGCGTTTCAATGGCAACAAAGAGAAGTTCGAGCACGGATAAAGCTCCACTCAGCATGTTCACTTTTAGATACTCTTTCGAAAGAATATTAAGAGTATTGGGATAAAGCGTTTTAACAAATTTCGAAAATTTCTTATTTCCCATCAAAAATTATGCATAGTTTGCAGAAAAGTTACAATGTCTGATTTGTAAGCATTTTTGTAAGCATTCTATAAACATGTGAATATATATTTTTCATTTTAAAAGAAAAATATATTTCTCATATCGAATCTCCACTTTTTTATAATTTTTCTATGATCTGATAGCATTATTCCAATTATAGTATTTTTTTTTAAGCTTTTATTGATAGAAATTGTTATACATTTTCATAAAGGCTCATTTCTAGATTTCTTGCAATTATAAATCCAAGCAACAATTGATTCATAACAAGATTCATAACGCTGTAGAGTACATTTGTTTAAGTTAAAAAATACATTATGAAATTGTTTGCATACTTACAAATAAAAATGCTTTAATCGCGATTAACCAGTCTGGTGAACCACAACAAATAACGGGTTGTTCAGTGTATAAAGTGTAACTTGTCTTTTACACCGATGCCGTTCTATATAGTTGAGATTTGCGTTAACTTCCTAGCTAACGTCTTCAATGTGCTCGAAATCTGCAATCAGGCCTCAATAAATACAATCCTGTGAAACAGTAAGCAGAACTTACCCAAGACATTGTCTTAAATGTGTTCTGTTTTATAAATATTTGAAATAATTGTTACGAACTCGCATATTACGAGTTTCGAAATGAAAAGGAGCTCGATTGAACTGTGTGTCTAAGCGAAATTAATCGAGATGAAAACTATTCCAATGAGTAAGTGATCAGATTCGTAATTTGTTATCCTTGACAGCCGCTGGAAAGGTAACTTATAAAAAGGAAAAATCAAAATGAAAAGCAAAGTGAAGCTTAAGCAAGTCATATCTTAAAATACTTACAAATAAATGAGAGGTGAATGTTGAAACGAAAACCAGAGATTGAGGTTAAGGCTTAAGGCGATAAGCAATTAGAAAAGTCAACCAAAACTGAGGGAAGATAATTAAGTGAGATGCAATAGGTGGGCAAAGAGAGGGTCCGTCTGTAAGAGTAGAAAACAACAAACTGAGAAATGAATCAAAGCAAAGGTGAATGCTTAAATGCAAAGCAAAGCTAGAGGTGAATATTTTAACGAAAAGTGATTCGAAAAGCCAAACAAAAAAGCTATAAGGTTAATTGAAAGAGAAGCAATAGATAAGCCAAAGAGAGGGTACGTCTGTAAGAGAAAAAGAAAATATACTAAAAAGCGAAATGGAAGTTGACACACAAATCAAAGCTTAAGTCACACCGAGAGGTGAATGTTTTAATGCAGAGCAAAGCTTGAGGAGAAGGCTTCTAATGATTAGTGATTAGAAAAGTCAATCAAAAAAGATGCTATAGGGTTAGTTGAAAGTGCAGCAATAGATAAGCCAACGGGAGTTCATCTGAAAGAACGAGAATAAAACCTAGAGGCAAGGCGAGAAAAGAAACGTTTTTCTAGAAGTGAAGGGAGTAGCAAAGGAAAGCGAGAAACAAGACAAAGATTTTAAGTGGAAGCAAGAATTTTATTGCTTATTTTAATTTCGCAGAAATCAAGCATCATCATTTGATCTTCACCCGCCAAATTAAACTTAGTTCAACTGCCAGAGAGGAGATCTGTTAGCTAAGCGCTCTTGAGCCGCTGGGTAGGTAGTTCTTTCAAAAAGGTTAACATTCTTCGAAGTGGTTATCGATTGAGGTTTGAAATACGACTTTCATCGCCTTTGGTGTCCACTCGGATGACAGCCTTACAGCCGTTTGCTATGATGGATGTGCCGCTGTATTTTTAGGGTATTCAAAACTCATTCTGCACTTCACTCGCCGTTCGTCATGTAATCCCCAAACTGTGCATAAAAGTTGTTGAATAGCATTATGACTACACATACATACACACACATACACACACACACACATACATATATATGTATTTGTGAGGAAGGGGAGCTCGCACTTTAGAGATTCAATTTGCGGTTTCTGTGTGTGCGGGAAACCGCAGAACGCAATAGGAACTGGCGGCTATGCAAATTGAGGCTGGTCCATAGATTTTCCGGCCCGGGCATGTTCGATAACTCGCTGGACAGGGCGATAACTTTGGCCGCCCCTCTAGAGATTGCCCGAAAGTCATCGTCATCGTCATCGTAATCGTTAAGATGCCAGCACGTGCCACACATCACATTTTGTGTGACATATGATTGATGGACGACCCTTAAACCCAGCCCAAGGCCCATACCCAGCGCTGGCCAACCGAGCATGGCATAATGGCCAATTGCTTTAATGGTTGCTGTCCTGGCGGGCAGAGGATGGCGGAGAGCGGGATAGGCAGCGAGAGCCGAAGTGCGGCGTAAAAGTGTCAACGCTGATAGACAGCTAGACAAATGGCAACTGAAACTTCCACCCAGAGATTTGTATGCGACTATTACCCTATATCAACCTAAGGCAATCCCCGTAGTAGGACTGACATAGATGACGCCTTCGAAGTAAACGGCTCCTCCGTTTAATAGCAGAGCCCCTCAAAATTTGTTCCACTCGACCCCACCAACTGCTGGCCTTTGAATTGACTAGTCTATCGACGGGCCCAAGTTGTCGCAAAATGGATAATATCGAATTACCTACTTCCACTCACTGACAGCTTAAGCAATCTTTGAAATCTTTCAAATCCAGCTCTTTCCGTCTTCCCCAACGATATCTGTCGCTCTGTCTCGTTAACCCAGCTACACATCCAGCCCACACTACTCAATACATTCCCAAGGTGAGAGAAGCCAGAAGTAGCAGTCACTTTGTGGGGCGTAGGGAGCTGGCAGAGGGTAATAGGAGATGCTAGAGATGGGAAATCATGGAAAATGCCATCGAAATTCGATAATCTTAGTATTTACAAATTTGTGGATATAACCAAAAAGATTAAGCATGCGTGTCTTGTGTTTGAATGCCAAGAAGAAGTATATAGTCTGAGATAATATCCTGGAGGTAACAACAATCCTCGTTAACTTATTTGTTTATCCTTGCATTAAGATGGACAGAAAACTGTGACTGCCATAGTATGAGTAAAACCAAGAAGTTTAACGATAGTTAATGTTAGTCACATTCATAAAACTTTTGATTCGCTTCAAAAACTGAGTACAAAAGAATGTATTAAAGAAAACATTAGCGTCACAATGATTTTAAGCTTTCATGCATGAAAGAAATTAATGATATACATGCACAGTGATCCTTCATTTATATTGTTACCAAACTGATCGGGATCTTCAGATCTCAACTGGGTAGATTTCTTTATTCAAATAGCCGTTTCTATTATAGTTAAAAAAAATTAGATCATAATAATTATATTGAAACATATGTAAACCATAGTAAGCAAGTAAAATATAGTTATACGATTTTGATAAGACTTAAGCTAACTTTATAAGGTATACTACATATGACTGAAGATTTTTGAGTTTGGTTAAGAAATGAAAGGGCTGATCACACAACTAATTGATTTATCGATTGGTCCTATGGCAGCTACATTTAAGATATGGTAGTCTGATTTCTGTGAACTAAGGTCAACATCTGAAGACCATAATTAGGCTCAAAATATATATATAAATTGTTTCCATTTTTATTTACAGTACATTATCGGTGCCAAGCTCCCGAGTACTATTGAGTAAAGCTTTAACTTCTTCCTTCATTTAATATTTAATAGTTTTCCGTGCTTTTTAGAAGACGTAGTACTTATTATGTTTATCCTTCAATGCATTACACATTTCGTGACAGAATTGCAGTACCCACTTGAAGTATATGCAAATTTACCTAAAGCTCTCTCAGAACCTGGAATTTTGGCAAGGAAAACTCTGTCTGATATACTTTAGAAAGCGAATCCGAGATGTGTATCCTTTGATTATCATAAATTAGGGCTTTGTAATTGAAATGAATAATTAATAAAAAATACTTTATAATAATACGTAAAGAAACAATGAATGCCCCAACTTGATGTTAGCTGTCCATGAATTTTGTCTGCATTTTTACGAGCATATTTTGAAGTGTATATATTAATACTTTGTTTAGCTGCAAAATGCCACTTAAATAACTTGAGCTTGCAGTACTTGCTAAATAACCTTTTATTATTGGATATAAGCGGAAAGGAGCAGAAGCAGAAACAAAATTCCATAGCCTACTTAGCGGCGCACATTGCGAGTTATTCAAATATGAATTAGTTAGGCCCCAGAGCGAGCCAGACAACGGGATCAGGTTCAGCTTCGGGTCCGGGTTCAGGTTCGGGTCCGGACTGGGTCTGGACTACACTCGACAGCATGTTGTTGTTTTATAGCTGTGTGTGTGTGTTTGCATACTTGTGAGTACTACCCAGGAATAGCAGCATCTGTGCAGGATGCCCCCAAAAAGTATGCAACGGCATACGTTACAAGCTACATGCTACATGCTACATGTTGCGGTTAAGGCGCGGCGCCCCTTAATTAGATCATAGTTGCTGCTGCTGCTGCTGTTGCTGCCACACAGCATTTTATTGCCAAGAACTCAGAAGTTGCTCACATGTCGTGGTACATTATGCTCAGTGGCTGCTTGGGGGCTGTGTGCGGAATTGTGTGAGGGCGAGGGCGGGGGTGGGTGTCTATCAAAGTCATGGACCCGCCGTAGACTTCATCGTACGCCAGTTGGCCCATTATTGACTTGCGCGCCAGCCCGCACCACCCCGCCGTGTGCCACATCGAATTTCCAGCTCAATCAGTGGTTGAAACTTGGCTCCTTTTATGGTTGATGTGGCGCAGCTGTGTGCGGGGTCCTTTGCCGGTTGTTGCGTTGTTGCCTTGTTGCGTTCTTGCGGTATTTGCATTTTAATTGAATTGCACTAAATTATTTTGTTTACACGCGTAGTTGAAGCAATTGCCAGCCGTTTCAACCGGCAGAGCCGGAAACCTGCTTGCAATTTGCAACCACACAAGAACTTAACCAACTTCTTGGTTTCTGCGAGAGTGCTCTGCAGTTTGGTATACAATTTCACAATTTCTCCTGCTTACCTATAAGCGACTAACAGGTCGTTAATAGCTCTCCAAGCAATGGTCAAATTTCTGTTACCTCAAGCGTGGCCATAAATCTGGCAACAATTAAGCATATAACTATATATATCTTTCTCTTGATGCCCTGTAACCGGCAGGTTCTTAAAATTGGGTGTTTCTAACTGGGAAAGGATAAACGATATCCGATCAGCATCAACAGTCGAGGCGTTCTCAGAGATTATACGACCTAGAGTTAGCAAATTTGGTACATAACTTCTCGGATACCATCTGCTGTTGAAAATGCATATTAATTTTAGATATGCCTAGCCGCAGGCTAGTAAATTGGCAAATAGAAATCACATCTTCAGAGCTAACTACTATTACAAATTATTTCTCTCTTAAATTTAAGTTGACATCAATTTATCTTTATAAACGCTTTATCCCAGAGATCATAACACCGAGAGTTAGAAAATTTGGTATGTAGCCTCTAAGATACCAAAAGAAGTTAAGAATTGTTTTACATTAGGGATATTTTTACCCCAAGCTTATAAATTGAGTAAAATAGATTGCAGCTACAGTTCTGGCTACAGAGTTTCCAAGTATATTCGCATCGATCTCAGAAACTATACGAGCTATAGTCAGCGTACTTGGTATGTAGATTCTTCTACTCGAATAACATGCCCAGATAATGTTTGACTAAGTCGCAAGTCACTTACATTCACTATTGAACTACGTTACAGGGTATCTGTCAGTCGGGCACCCTAGCCTCCTTTATATCAACCAATCAACCGTCCAGCTGCCCGACTATTAATCCAAGCAATTGCTTGACTTGGCACTGCCCATTGCATTCAGCTCGAGTTTCCCATATCGATTGCACTTTATGCGGCAATGCGAGTTGCCTTCACTTGGCTGTCTGCGGTTGAGCATCAAATTGTCAAGGGGCAACACGGAGTTCAAGCATAACAACCAACGGCAACCGCAACCACATCAACAACGCCATTGAAGGCAACTGCAAGGATTGTTATGCGGCCTTTAAGAGGCACTGCAACATTTGTTGGATTTGACTTGACTTTCCGATTGTCCTCGCATTGTTGGGTTTTAGCTGAACCGGCATTACAATTGTCAGCAGTTGAAATATCGAAGCTTGTTTGTCAGGTTAACTGGCTAAGGACTCAATATAAAGAAGTGCACAATCAAATCACATTTCAAGCAGTCCTCCATGTTCCCTTGAGATGTTCACACGAGTGGACATGCTTCAACGTTGAATAGAAGCAGCCTGGAAGTATGTTAATGAATAGCTCAATATTTTAAAAAGGATCTTGACAAGTATACATAAATCAACTTAAGCAAACTATGAATGAAAGCTAAGTTAAGAATATATTTAACAAAATCAATTGGAAGAGAGATAGGTAGAGATACTATACCTACGAGATTGAAATATTAGTTAATGGTTCAACATTGTAGAGTTAGTTCAAGTAGCTGGCCTTCACTCAGACCTTCGATTTTGTTGAAGACATATGAATATACACTCGTACATTTGAAATCAAATTTAACTTTGCCTATTTTTTTTGGTCTTAGCAGACGAGTTTTGTGAGGAGTATCCGCATAATTTAATGCCCACGCCCGGCTATTGGATAGAATGCTCTCGCCAGAAGATAACATTGCAAACACCCCATATCATCTGGGATGAATGCTCTGATTCGGAGCATGAGGACATCCGTGCCGGTAGCGCCAGCGATGCATACTTGGAGCGCGAGTGTAGTGATCTCTATGAGGATGACGAGGACTCGGAGGCAACTCCGAGCCCAAGGAAGAGGACAACCATCGAGGAGCAATGGGATCAGCAGGGCGCTTTCGAACTAATCTCTGTCGAACAGGAGACTTATGAGAAGTATTTTTATGCTACCGAGCATTGGAATTACTTTACAAGTGATGAGGATCTGGGCCCAGTCATACTATCCATCAAGCAGGAGACGCTCAATGGACGCGATCAGTTTCGCATTCTGGTGCGTGCTGGGTCCTATACCGTGCATGGACTGATACCGGCCTCCTGTGTGTTTGCTGATAGGTAAGTTTATTCATCCATCCATCAATCTACCCATTCATATATCTATCCATTCGTGCTTCAATGGAACTTCATTTACAATACTTTGACTCTTTGCAGATATAATCGCGAGGAGGTCGTTAGATCTTTAGGTAAAGAAGTTAATTTAAATCCACCTTTAACATTAGGACAATTACCCGATACACCGGAAGAATTATTAAAATTAGATCAGGTGAGAAATCACAATGGGGACCTAGTTTTATAGTTCTCTCATGTGCTTTCTCTCTAGGTTTTTATAAAATCCGAATTAAAAGTCGGCGTCATTTTCGTCAAAGAGGATCAATATTCTGAAGAGCAAATTCTGGACAATAATGAAAATTCATCGCTCTTCGATGAGTTCCTCACTCTACTCGGCGATCGTGTTCGCCTACGCGGCTTTGACAAATACAAAGGTGGCCTTGATACGGTGCATGACCTCACAGGTAATTGATAATACAGAACTATTTGCCCTATGCCTAAAGAACTGCATCTCTCATAATAAGATTTTGGAAATTCCACCCACAATGGGGGGATAATTATGAAATTTTTTGTTTTTTTTATCCAATGGGATTCAAATGAATATTCACAGTTCTTAGCAACATGATATTTGGTATAAGCTACACAGATTACAGAAAATTCACCCCTTGGGGGTGGAAAATGAACTAAAAGACAGCGGTATAGCAGCTAGTATATATATTTATTTCTACCTCTTTCTCAGGTCTATTCTCCGTTTACACCAACTGGCGCAACATTGAGATCATGTTCCACGTGTCCACACTGCTGCCCTATGAGAAGCACGATGCACAGAAGTTGCAACGGAAACGTCACATTGGCAATGACATTGTCTGTGTGGTGTTCCTCGAGGCGGACAACACTCGTTTCAGTCCCGCCTGCATAAAGAGTCACTTTTTGCATACCTTCATACTGGTAAGATGGAGATTTGATTAACCTTTAAGATACACGATATTAATAACAATTAAGCCTATACTTTATTTAGCTCTCTAGCTTTCTATTTCTCTCGCCCTAACGAGAATAGTTACAATCAAAAACTTGTATTTATGTTGCTTTCCTGATGTTTAATAGTAATGCTAGTTTTTATAAAAGTTAGCATTATTCCAGAGTTTTGAGCATTTACTTACCCACTTTTCAGCTTTTACCTAATATAGCAGAGCAGTACAGCAACAGTATGCTTTCTTCCTTTATTTCCCACATTAATTGTGATCAATCCAAGTAAAAGTGTTACTTTAGGATAGTGTCATTTGTGGATACTGCAAATTAGCTAAACACCACTCGTTTTTTTCTGATATATATCCACTCCCAACACAGGTGCGTGTCTCGGCCCGAATCAAGCACAAGCCCACACGCTATGAGGTATCTGTGGTCACCCGCGATGAGGTCGGGGCCTACAAGCCCTACCTCTGGGAGCAGTCCGTGTTCGAGAAGGGTCCCATGTTCCGGTAAGTTCTGAAAATTGCGTGCATGTGAAGAACAAGAGAACATTTCTCCAACACTTTAGCGAGTGGCTACTAACGAAGATTGTGAATGGTGAGCGTGCCTCATATTCGGCACCGAAGTTTGCCAGGATGCAGGAGCGGACCCGCTCACAGATGCTGGAGGATCTGGTGATGAATTTATCGAATCATGCCGAAACTGGTCAAATACCGAAGCCGTATAGACGCGGCTCCTGGCGACCCATTGGTGAGGATGAATATTTCAAAATGTTGCATGCCAGAGTCTTACAACAACAACAACAACAACAACCAGAACAACAACAACAACAACCAGAACAACAACAACATGAACACTACAACAGCTGCTATTATTGCAATTGCAATGCCACTGCCAATGCCAAGCCAAATGCCAGGCAAGAGCAGCTGGCTTTGGGCCTGCTTGCGGCACTGGGCACACCACACACACACACTAAACACAACAAAAACAACAACGCTGAGAAAGGGCAACAGCAACAGCAACAACAGCATTCAATGTTTAACTACGATCTGTGCTGTGCCTCTATGATGCACCTCTGTGTGAGACATAGTACGTGTACACCCCAGCCCACACACACGCCCCCCCCCCCCCCCCGGTCCCCTAGAACTGAAAAGCCACCAGTAGTTACAATAGCAATAGTTACAACTTTCCTTATTACCAACATCATCGACAAAACAGCCAAGAGCATGCTTATTTGTAACTAAGAAATGTTTTCTTCTTTTTACTCCCTGTACCCATAAAATGGGTAAAAAGGGGGTATTGGATTTGTGCAAAAGTATGTAACAGGCAGAAGGAGACATCTCCGACCCTATAAAGTATATATATTCTTGATCAGTGTCAAAGAGATTTCGATTTGGCCATGTCCGTCTGTCTGTCCGTCTGTCCGTCTGTCCGGATGAACGCGTCGATCTCAGCAACTACAAGAGCTAGAGACACCAAATTTGAAATGTAGGTTCCTGTATACCATACGCAGATCAAGTTTGTTTCATATTTCAGATATCTCCCCCGTTCCCCGCAAATCGATAAAAACCGTTTTACAGTAACATTTTTCAAGATACAGCTTTAAGATTTGGCATGTACAATACTTTAGTGTCTCTTGATCTACTGTCCAAATTTCAAGTCGATCGGATAATAAACACGGAAGTTATTCACGAAAGAATATGCAGAAATGCAGCGAGAGAGGGGAAGGGGAAGCACAGCCACCAATTAAAATGCGTCGCTTGCGTTATCGCTTTTGCCGCCTGTGTGCGTGCGTCTTTGTGTATGTGTGTGTGTATGGGTAAGTGGACTTAGATGTGATTGGATGTTTTAGACCTGGGTACAGGGAGTTTCGTAGTCGGGTATACTCGACTATAGCATTCTTACTTGTTTTTATTCAATGACTGAATGACAACTCAAGATAGAACGGAAGGAAAGAGGTGCCGGCACTGGTATATACACTTGCGGAAAGTTTTTACTCCCTGTACCCATAAAATGGGTAAAAAGGGGGTATTACATCTGTGCAAATGTATGTAACAGACAGAAGGAGACATCTCCGACCATATAAAGTATATATATTCTTGATCAGTATCAAAAGAGATTTCGATTTGGCCATGTCCGTCTGTCTGTCCGTCTGTCCGTCTGTCCGTCTGTCCGTCTGTCCGTATGAACGCGTCGATCTCAGCAACTACAAGAGCTAGAGACACCAAATTTGAAATGTAGGTTTCTGTATGGCATACGCAGATCAAGTTTGTTTCATATTTCAGATATCTCCCCCCGTTCCCCCGCAAATCGATTAAAACCGTTTTACGGTAACAATATTCAAGATATAGCTTTAAGATTTGGCATGTACAATACTTTAGTCTCTCTTAATCTACTGTCCAAATTTCAAGTCGATCAGATAATAAACACGGAAGTTATTCACGAAAGAAGATTCAGTAATGCAGCGAGAGGGGGAAGAAGAAGCACAGCCACTTTTGCCGCCTGTGTGCGTGCGTCTTTGTGTATGTGTGTGTGTATGGGTAAGTGGACTTAGATGTGATTGGATGTTTTAGACCTGGGTACAGGGAGTTTCGTAGTCGGGTATACTCGACTATAGCATTCTTACTTGTTTTCATAGAAAAACTCCATTTTCAATCAACACTTCCTATATCAGCTATATAATATAGTGTTTCGCTTTAGATCAAACCCAACTAAGGTAGCACAAAACTTTCAAGCACTGAGTCTGCTTTAAATATCTATACAAACAAAAAAGTTGTATATACAAAAACTCTTTATTTATGCAATTGTTTCTATAGCAGTCATAATTCATAATATTCTAATCCTGTTTTAGACAAGCCTAGACAACATCTAACGAGTAAAACGTAGCTTAGATTGATTATCTTGGAAAACAAAAAGGTTGTTCACGTAACAACTAAATCTTATACTGATCTTTCCTATGACAGCATATGATATAGCGGCTAGATTTTAACCAAACTTCGTCAGCTTCTATAAAACGTCCTAGAACTTTGATTCAGTTGGTTTGTTTGGGATATCAGCTATGTGATATCAAGATCTGATCCGGCCAGTTCCGACATCAGTACTGATTGTACCAAAGTTTCATTTGCTCAGGGATTAGTTTGCATGGAACCAGACAGAAATCGCTATTAATAATAGGCTATTGATGCTGATCAAAAATATTTATATAGTTTGTGGCATTGGAAACGTCTTCTTCA
Source organism: Hirtodrosophila confusa (assembly GCA_035043065.1). NCBI lineage: Eukaryota > Metazoa > Arthropoda > Insecta > Diptera > Drosophilidae > Hirtodrosophila > Hirtodrosophila confusa. The sequence goes on along the minus strand of JAWNNI010000242.1, from coordinate 13,694,907 downwards.
ATGCGTTGCACATTTTGTGGCGAAGTTATAATATCTCCTGCAAGAGTTAATAACTTTATAATAATTGGCCTATCAACTCTATGGATGGGGACTGGGAAAGCTAGGACCAGCGATGCCAGCGATTGGGCCAGCAATTGTTGTCCAGCTCTACTATACGTTGACTGACATTATAATGTCTTACCTTTTAGTGTGAGCGGGCATACGGAGCTGAGGGGATGGGACTAGGGGGCTTGGGAGTTAGGGAGTTGGGGAGCTAGGGCCCCAGCTCCGGTGTCCTTGACAGCGTTTGCAGCATTTCGTTTTGTTGACTTCGACTCTGCATGATTAATCGTTTTGCCTGGTTGTTGCTGTTGCTGTTACTATTGTAGCTGTTGTTGCAGCACTTCCGCACACAACCACACACACGCACACATACACACACACGCATACACAGAGAGCTAGCGTACACTTCCGTTTCCGCCATTAGTACATCCGCCTGTGTTTGCACTCAAAAGAAACATGCAAGCTGCGCTTCTACCAGCAGCCCCACACACATACACACCCCGCCATTCCCCCGCAATTTTTGTGGCATGCTGTGACAAATCCAAGAGCGCAATCTGTTTGTTACCAAGCCCCTCGTCCCCCCACATCTCCCCATCCCACTCCCAATGGCCTTCAACGCCATTGCTTCTTTGTTTGTCCTGGCTTGGTGCGTATCTTAAGTTGTCCGGCAAGAAATATTGTACATTTTACTTATCTGCTGTGGTCAATCTTGTGCGCCTTAGCACACACCCACACCCACACCCACACCCACACCCACACCCACACCCACACACACCCACACACACACCCACAACTGTCCTTGGGGGTTGGGGTAGTTGTTTCCAGTTGTTGTTGTTGTTGTGATTTGTTTAGATTTCTTGTTATTTATTTGTTGCATTAAGCAAAACAAATCTAATTTGATTTATTCATGCACAACACACACCCGCAAACACACCCAATTCCACACACCCACAAATACCTACAGGATTTATTTGGCAATTGACAGCCCCCTGGCTCCAGGCCATTTTCCACCCCCTCTGCTGCCACATATGAATCAACCATCGAACTAGGTATGCATATTAAAATCATGCAAATTATTGATTGATAACTTCTGTGCTCCCCACGTGCCACTGGGGAGCTGCGTGTGCCCCGTCTCGGTTGCATCTTGAAGAAACAATAATTCAAATCTCAATTGAATGTCCAATAAGCAAATTGTGATTGATCAACGCAATCACAGAAACACAAATGATTTAATTCCATTATGAAGTTCCCATTAGAAAGCACATTTGATATTAAAAGTTCCCCTATATTTTATATTCAAAGTGCTTTCTAAGTTGAAAACGTTGAAACATTTAAAATAAATTGTAGAAATCACAAAAACAAATTGAATGAGAGCTCAAAAATAAGAAATTGTATTGGACTCCCATTAATTCTTGAGAAGCGCAGAGAAGGGTGATGAATAGTAGACCTCCAAAATTGGCAATTGATTTGGAATCCCTTTATTTCCTCAGAATCGCAGAGAAAGGCGATGAATAGTAGACCTTCAAAATTGGTATTTGAATTGGAATCCCTTTATTTCCTAAAAATCGCAGAGAAAGGCGATGAACAGTAGATCTCCAAAATAGGAAATTGTATTAGACTCCCTTTAATTTTTGAGAATCGCAGAGAAGGGCGATGAATAGAAGACCTCCAAAATAGACAATTGTATTAGACTACCCTTAAGTGTTGCGAATCGCAGAGAAGAACTATGAATTAAAGACCTCCAAAATAGAAAATTGTACTAGAATCCCTTAAATTCTTGAGAATCGCAGAGAAGGGCGAGGAATGGGAGGCCTCCAAAATTGGTAATTGAAGTAGACTCCCTTTAATTTTTGAGAATCGTAGAGAAGTGCAATGAGTATCATGAGTAATAGATCCCCAAAATTGGAATTGAATTGGACTATCAGTTATTCCTGACAATCGCAAAGAAGAACGATGAGTAATAGACCTCCAAAATTGGTAATTGAATTGGACTCCCTTTAATTTTTGAGAATCACAGAGAAGGGCGATAAATAGTAATCCTCCAAAATAGGAAATTGTATTAGACTCCCTTTAATTTTTGAGAATCGCTAAGAAGAGCGATGAGTATCATGAGTAGTAGATACCCAAAATTGGCAATTGAATTGGATTACCAGTTATTCCTGAGAATCGCAGAGAAGGGCGATGAATAGAATACCTCCAAAATTGGTAATGGAACTGGACTACCAGTTATTCCTGAGAATCGCAGAGAAGAACGATGAGTAATAGACCTCCAAAATTGGTAATTGAACTGGACTACCAGTTATTCCTGAGAATCGCAGAGAACGGCGATGTATAATATATCTCCTAAATAGGAAATTGTATTGGACTCCCTTTAATTCTTGAGGATCGCAGAGAAGAGCTTTCACAAGTAAACCTTCAAAATGAGAAATTGCGTAGAACTTACATAAAATGTTGAGCAAAGCACTTAAAGCGCAATTTTCTATCCCTTTTTGTAATTCACAGCAGCTATAAGAAATATTACTTCACTTCATTAATCAACTGAGGATATGTGTAATAGTACACTTGTAGTAACTTGTAACAAGGCTCAAGCCTTTATTTACAACAGAACGGTTATTATTCAAACGTAGTAACGATTAATGTTGATAAAGCATTTATTTATATGCTGTGCTACGCTCAGGACAACAACTTGTTGATATCCTTTTTTACTTATTTGATGGCTGCGGCAAGCTATCACAATATATGCCTTATGCATGCATTATATTTACACAGGTATCATAAAGAAATTTACCTGAGCCCAAAGTGGCAACGCAGCTGCGTTTAAGTGTTGGCCATGGCCCAAAGATTTGCTTACCTTGTTCTGTCATTGATTCACTAGCAATTTTGCTGTTCTATTTGTATATGGATTTATATGTGTATTTATGTGTATGTATTTGTACATGTATTCGATGGTAATAACCAGCACTCACCTGCAAATGTCGCAGAGGTTCTCATGCTATGGGAAATATTCAATAAAATTGCAGAAGGGACGGTCGAGTGGTACGGGATAGGTGGGGTAGGTGGGGTAGATGAAGTAGGCAGGTGCTTTGCCTATTGCATGCAAGCAATACAAGCGAATCGAATCGAATCAAATGGATTGGAATCGGTCCTGCAGAAGATGTTGGGAAATGCATAACTCGATTTCCATTTGGCAGCTGCGGCCTCAAACTGAATGCGTTCTTCAGCAGCAGCAGCTCTTATACCCTCACAGAGCGTGTGCTCTCACTTAGTTATCAAATGTGTAACGCATTTAAAAACCCATGAAACTTATGAGTGTATTCATATACAAATAGTTGAACAGAGCCTCCAAAGTTGTCCTTAAGTACAGTCCTGTCCGTCCGTCGGCTTATTGGAAAACTAGTCTCTCGCTTTTGAAGATACGATAATAAAACCTGATACAGAATTGTCTTTTTGCATCGGATCGGATATTTATTTCAGCATAAGATGGATAGGTTACGATATTTCGAACAAAAATTTATCGGAATTGAAAGCTTTATAAAAAAAACAATCCAAAATGTATTCTTTGTATACTCGGTTTCAAAAAAAACATTTAAAAAAGAGTGGGCTTGTGAAATGTCCGTCTGTCCGTCCGTCCGTATGAACATATTTTTAGCCACTGTAACCCCTTCCCCACAAATCGGCAGAGCTTCCCCCAAAACACGTTTTTTACAGGGGTATATGCCCTACAGTTTCACAGCTAGAGTCACCAAATTTGACATACTCCCTACTATTTGCAACTAAAAAATTTAATCGTATTTCTATATCCGATTGTTCTTTAAGGGGCTACTTACATGTTAGCTATATTTTGATTGGGATCAATATACCCATCAGTACAGACATGAAAAACTTAGTAAGATCGATGGACTCTACCAAGTTTGAAAATGACAACCTGATTTTAAAAATTAATAATCTAAGGGAAAAATCTTAAACTATTTAAGAGAAATGTGAGCTAAATAGTAGTTGCAAGGGAATTTGATCTTCGGTATTCGAAGTATACCACTATACATAACCTAGAATCTTGAGTATATCTGCAAGATACACACAACGTGTAGGTAAGGGTTCTATGATTGATGGCACACATGGTACTCACACACACACAGGCAAGCAGATTTCAGTTCCTGTTCCCAAGTATTCGGTGTTATGTGAGCTGTTTAATAATTGGACAGATGGGCAGCAGGTGAAGTCGCTGTGGCTAACCCAAAAAGCAGCAGCTGCAAAGGCTTAAGGGGATTTTTCAACATTTTACCATTCTTTATTGCTACGCCCCCCCCCCCTCCATTTTCAAGAATTTAGAGACCGCACTTAACAAAAGTTAAAATCTGTTCCAAAGTCAGTCATAAATCGAACACCGTAACCTGGCCCAATCTACATACCAAATTTCATCTTCATGCTTAGTGTCCTTATAATCCAAGTTAAAACCGGCTGCAAATGGGGCTAGGATGGATTTAAAGAGTATATTGGGTTGTGCGTCTATCCGTCTGTCTGTCCGTCCGTATTAACGCAATTTTTTCCACATCCTTAAAGCTAGAGCAACCAAACTTGGTACACATGTTGGTATATACCCTCGATTTATAAAGTGTCAAGGTCGGCCAAACACCAGCACCCCCTCCCCCGCAATCTGGCGGTATCTATGGTATATCTTCTACAGTTTCATAGCTAGAGTCACCAAATTGGACATACAGACGACTACTGATTCCCTGGACAGATCTGCATCAAACATTTTTTGACACCCGCAACCCTTCCCCCGCAAATGAGCAAAATCTATATCTCTGTGTTTTTCACGTCTCCTTTCCAAGCCTCCACCCCCAAATTATACCGCCCTTGAAACCGAGTATTGTGCTGTCGGGTACGTCCGACTGCAACGTTCTTACTTGTTTTAACCGGGAATGTTAAAGTTCTGAGTCAAATATGAACCAAGCTTAAACCACTTCAATACCTATTTGTACTGCAAAACTATCGATAAAGACCCTACTCAACGCTCCCGACAGTTATCATAGATACCATAACATGTTTTTAGAACTTACAGAATATTCATATGTTTATTTTGGAGCTAAAAATATATAAATAGACAAGTGAGATATTTTCAAAATTTAAGTGTATTCTTCAAATATTCGTTTCAATTATATATATTCATTTAATTTGAACAATTTCAAGGAATACATATTCCTGCATTGTTAGTTAACGTTTAATATTTCGATTTTTGATTTATGAACCACATTGGCATCGATTCTCAGATTTTAAAAAATACAATAGACTACGACAACATTCTGACGCGACTGTACAAACCTACACTTTTACATATTCTCGTAGTTATAGTAGCTATATAATATTTTAGCTCTTTCCTGGGAACTTGCCTTTTCGCATGGACTTGTATCTATAAATTTTAGGGCATACTATATGCTATATATTCAAATATTATTTAATAAAAGACACCAATACATCCATAATATAGCAATATTTAACCCTATGCAGGCCACATGCGTCCCTCGTCTCCATTGTTGGATTCGGTTCGGGACCAGTTCGAGGATTATGATCAGTTGGCCAAAGACTTTACACGTGTATTTTTAAATGAAGACCCCTCGTGCCTGACGAACGCTCATCTCTTCGATGTGGTATTTTTGGTGGGCCAGTCCAAGCAAAAGGCCCGTCTTATTGGCGTTCGCGCCATCTTGGGAGTACGCAGTCGCGTCTTTCAGGTAAGTGTCCCTAACTAATCCAGACTTATACCCACACCTACACCTAAGTATTCCCACAACCGGGACATATTTGTAAAAACATTAATTCCGATTCTTCGAATAATTAATCGATATATTTCGATTAAAAATACTTATTATTATTATATACTGAAAAATTGATATTATAAAAAGACCGTATATAATTATTTTTCCCATACAAAAACAAGGAGAGGCAAGACAAATATATACTCTCTGTGCACATAAAATGTGTAAAAAAAAGGGGGTATTAAATCTGTGCAAATATATGTAACAGTCAGAAGGAGACATCTTCCACCGTATAAAGTATATATATTCTTGATCAGTATAAATAGCCGAGTCGAGTTGCCCATGTCCGTCCGTCTGTCTGTTTGTCTTTCTGTCTGTCTGTCCGTCTGTCCGTTTGTATGAACGCGTCAATCTCTTTGGATCCGAGATATAAGCCCCTGCAACTCGATAAAAACGTTTAACAGCAACAATTTTAAAGATATAGCTTTTAGATTTGGCATGTATAATACTTTGGTCACTCTTAACATACTGTTCAAATTTCAAGTCGATCAGATAATAAACACGGAAGTTATTCAACAAACAAGATTCAGTACAGCAGAGCGGGGGGAAGAAGCGCAGCCGCCACTTCAAATGCATCGCTAGCACCGTTGCTTGTATGCGTGCGTATTTGTGTATATGTGTGTGTACGTGTAAGTGTGCAAAGATATGTTTAGAAGCTGTACAGGGAGATTCGTAGTCAGGTATACTCGACTAGAGCAATCTTACTTGTTAACATTCTACATGCAATTTTGTAGGTATCTAGAACCCCACCTTAAATGCTTTTAACGTAACAGGAGCTATAAATGTGAGTCCCCAGAAAAGATTTGACTCTTTACGAACTTGGTATCTACTTATTAGATGATTTTTGCCAAAGGCTGCTTAGCTTTTAACTTAAAATAACACCCGTATTTTGGCGCAACGCTCTTTTAAGGATATATAATATTTCCCATTGCCCTTACACACTCATGAAAAAGTAAAAGTATTAACATCTGAATTTCGTTTCACAGGAAATGCTGTATGGCATTCAGACGGGCTTTGGCTCACCGCAAATACCCGTCGCAGAGATATTCGCTCGTCCGGCACCCTCCCTTGTATCGCCACAAAACCAAAAACCTAAAAGCAACAACTATTTAACCGTACCGGACTCCGACTCTATAAGACCCAAGAGTGTGCCCTCATCCCCGATGGTTAAACGAGCATTCTCCCGCTTGGGGACAATCACCGCGGGGTGGGGCCGTTCCATACGCAACAAAAATACCAACCAGCTAAATCCCGACGACAAAAAGAAGTGGATATCATCAACAGATTGTTCGAGTAAGGGTTTTCACCTAATGCAATGCAACAATATCGATGCGTGTTCTTGTTCTTTTTCCTTTCTTTCTCTCCGGTTTGTGCTCTCTTCTATTACGTTCTTCATTTTCCTAACACCAACGCACACATATGAAAATAAACAATAATAAAATACAACTATGACACACAAAATACTACTATTACTACTACTACTACTACTACTACCATTACTACTACTACTACGTCTACGCTCTTCGTAAACCGTACTTCGGTTCTACGTACTACGTAACTCCGTTAACTGCCTGTTTTCTCCTAAATACTGCCTACTGCTCGTGTATGATACTTGGCTAACCCACCAACCTAACTACCTAACTAACTTACCAACTAACTAATTAACAACTTATATACTACAACTCGCACGTCGCACGCACACGCTCCACTAACGTCTTAACAACCTCACCTCAACTACCCAACTACGTACTCTATGAATGATATATGATATATGAAATGTGATTTTTAATTTATGGCTTGTCCATATGTAAATTGAGTACAATATTGGATCCTCTGGTGTTGTTCTCCTTCTTGTTCACATTCTGGTTAAACTTCTTGCCCTTGACCATGTTGTGTTGTCATCAACTTATTTTCCAACAACGACAACAACCTACTCGTATTACGTATTTACTTTATAATCTTATGGTTTCCTATTTCGTTTTTGTCAATTGGCGTTCCTTGCCTCAAATACCTTGGACATATCTTCAACTGTTATCAACTGCTTAATGCATTATCACCTCTAATGAACTCACCTCACTTTAATCGGCTGAGCATCTAATTTGATTGATTTCCATTCAAACTTCGTCTTTATGTTTCTTTGATACTATAATTCATAATGCATCTGCATAATTTGGCTAAATGTTTCCTAACAATTTCTCGAATCTGTCATTTCGACACATAAATATATTTACTTATCCATACTACTAAATCATGTACTATGCTGATTTGTTTCCTGTTCTTACTGATTTCCTCCTATCTAATATAAATACTATATAAAATGATTCTGCACAAATTTTATTTATTGCACACGTATTTTTATAACTCACCAAACCACCTTTAAACATCTTTAATACTCACCACACTTACCTTTCTACTTAACCTATGTTCACCACTATTGATATTTCCGATAAACATACTCACCACATATATATTAACCACACACTTACCAAATTGAAATTAATTATTATCACAATATTATCACAATTCTAACAATTTGTATTCTCGTATTTCACCACACTGCAACTGTTACCATCTCTCTCTCTCTCTCTCTCTCTCTCTCTCTCTCTAACCTGTATCCTTCGAATCATACTTAAAACTGTTTTAATTACTTACTAAAACAAAAAACAAAAAACCAATTAACTACAAAACTCATCAAATTAATTAAACAACAATCGAAATTTTTGTCATTTCTCATCTCACGCGCCTGTCTAACCAACCGCCCCGCCCGTCTCTCGCTTCACTAAATTAATTATTATCATTCATTTTGTAATGATTTATTAACGACCGTTCGACTTACCCACCTGTAAACTGACCGCAATTTATTATTCCAATTTTCGTTTATATAATTCATTTAATTTTCATTAATTTGATTATTTCGCGTCCGCATACCTTTAACCAAACAACGACAACCAATTACCGAATCAAACCGAATACCAAAATACCAAAAAAAAAAAAAAAAAAAAAAACAAAAAAAATACTTCCAAACCCGACAGACAGAGATAGTAAAGATAAGGATAGGGACAAGCCCGGCAGCAACCAATTGGCCGTACCGCGCCTTTCCGTCTGCGCAGACGCTCAAAAGGTTGACCGGGCCAAGCTAGCCCAAACGGAATTCAACATCATCGAGTTCGATCCGGACACGTTCCGGGTTCTTCTGGACTACCTACATACTGGCACCTGCCCCCTAACCTGTGTCTCCATACCAGGTAAGAAACTCTTACCAGATGGACTACCATTACATAGAGCTGGTAGAACATCGATATCACTATCGATAATAGTGATAGTTTTCAATTCTAATCGATATCTGCGGGACAGCTTATTAAAAACCGAAATGTATTTCTCGATAGTGTCATCGATGGTATCGATGCTTCAACAATCCTTATCGAAAACTAACGATTGTTGGCACATCGATGTTTTGCCACCTCTACTACTAGAATGAAACATTCTAAATTTGCACATGTAAATGAGATACTTATTAGAAACAGACGAGAGGAATTCTTCGATCAAAGAAGTGAAAGAATCCCATCTGGAACAGTTAAAGTACGAGTATAGCCAAGGAATTAGAAAGAATACAAATTTAAGTAGGGTACTGAATAAGTAGGATTCACTTAAATGTACTCGTATGCTAATAACATTATAATGAACAGAAAAAACAAAACATTCTATTAAATAAATGCAATTTAGGATCCAAGTAGAAAGAGTTGGCATATAAACAGGCATCCAGGCAGGGAGGAAAACAAGAAAAAAGTAATATATAGGTGACATTCACTATATAGAAAGTTTAAGGAACAGACAAAATGAAATGTGCTATCAAAGAAATTAAAGATGGTATTGAAGTGGGAGGAGAACAAACAAAAGAAAATAATATATCATAGTATAGTATATGAAATGAAAGGTACTCGTAGTATCCAAGGGGAAACAGTTGGAATAGAAAGAGGGATCTAGAAATAGAATTACATTTTTGAATTGCAAAAACCGATAACTAATTATCGGTTCGACTTCCCCAGGTCTGCTCTGCGCCGCGGAGCACTATGATCTACCGGAGCTACTGCAGGCTTGTTTCCATCACTGCAAGCAGTTCCTGCGCATCGATGTTGTCTGTCCGATGCTGATTTCATTGGAGAACTACTACTGGCGCTACACATCCGCCTCCGAGTTGGTCAATATGATACTATCCTTTGTGGAGAGCAAGGCCCATTCGCTCTTCAAATGCCCCGAATTTCTGTTCCTGTCCGAGTCGATGGTGCAGATGATAATGTGCCGTGAGCTGCAAACGCCGGAGATACGTAAATTTGAGGCGATGCTCGCCTGGGCACAGCACAAGGTCGGCAAGTTAAAGAATCATCCCAACAAGGACACACAGTTTGAGTTTGAGTGCATCATGGAGCGCCTGACACGGGATTTGAATCTGTGCCGCATCTCGCCAAGCGAACTGCTCACCGTTGTATTGCCCTCGAAGTCGATGAAGAACGAACGGATCATGGAGACCCTTATGGTGCAGGTGAATCTCGGAACCTATCGCATGCCCGAGCTGGATGCATACCGTCAGCAGCTGCGACAGCAGGAGTCTGCCGAGGCCACCGTCCAAGTCCACCGGGGTGGATGAGACAGTAAGAATGTGAGTTTCGATTTGGAGCAGCAGCCGCTTGCAACCGCCCTAGCCGCTGGGGCAACCACCCACAGCACCCACAACAGCCACACCAGCCACACCAGCCATACCAGCCACAGCACTAGCCATACCACTAGCCACACTGCTGATACTCCACATACACCAGACTTCACCACCGGACTCTTCACCTCCGCATCTGCCGCCGGCGGCAGCGGTGCGGGGGCGGGTGCAGGCGCCATTGGCGGCTACAACCTGAACATCGGGACCGGCATCGCCATTCAGCTGGATGCACGCTCCTATGCGATGGCCTCCGTTGCCGTTGCCCTCGAACAGCAACAGCAACAGCAGCTGCAACTGCAGCAGCAGCAAGCGTCCCGCGACGCAACCGATGATGAAGTGGAGCTGTACGCCAGCTTTGACATGGCGCCCAGCACCAGCCGTGTTGCCGCCCAAATGCAGGCTGCCAAGGAGGCGCGACGCAAGCGATGGGCCGCCGATGGCGCCAGTGGCAGCAGCGACGGTGGCTGCGCCAGTGGCAGCAGCGGCAGCGGGCGGCGTTATTAAACAAAGAATGAACAAACTTTCAACAAAATTACAACTAAAACAATAGCACACTTCGGCTTGCCGAACTTTGAATACCCTTGCATGCAGTCCTACTCGTTTCAAGCTGGAAAACCATCGATGGCTATCGATACTATCGATAGGTTCGTCTCCATCTCTACAGCAAACTGAAGTACGAGTATATATGATTATAATACCACAAATAGTTTTTGCGAGACGTGCCCAACAACTTTCGATGGCACCAAACAAAATCATCGATACTATCGATAGCGCCATCGATTGTTTTCCAACACTGGTACATCAATCCTGATCAAAGAGAGTTTTTTGGTCTTGCTTCAAAAATAGCTTAAGCTCTAGCATGGTTGTTCTTAACAAAACAAAATATATAGTGTTTAAGCAAAGATAACTTTTCTTCTAGCTAATATGATATAGTACGCTCCGTATTATAACTATATGGCTATCTGACTGCAGATTTAACAAATTTTCATAACAATTACGAGTAGAGGATCACAGGGAAGTTCTGCTCAATGCAAGGGTATACAAAATGCGTCTAACCCACCCAAATGAGAATTCAAAGAAATCGTAATGAGAACCATCCAAATCGACGCTGACATTGTTAACTCTTACATTCACCCTGCAAGACAAAAAAGCAAAACAAAACGAAACAAAAAAAAGAAAAGAAAAAGAACAAGAACAAGAAAATGAAATGAAAAATGAAAAATGAAGCAAAAATCATTTTGTACAAGTATTAACTTTGACTAATCGTATATGTAACCCATTGTAACTATGTATAGTGCAAGTATATGTCAGAGAGTTGGCACTTACATGTAATGCAATGATGTAACTATATAACTGAGGCATTTGGTTTTTGATAGCCCCCAACACACTGGCCCAAGACAAATCCTGCACTGCAGGCAAAACCGCGACAAGAATCTACAATATGACAAGAAAAGAAAACAAAAAAGAAGCGCTTACTGATGTAAAACAAAGACTTAAGACAAATGATAAACAAATTTTTTTTAATCAAAACAAGAACAAGCTCCACTATGTAATTGGCAAATCCTATACAAAATTATTCCCAAAAAACTAACATAACCTAAAAAAAAAAAAAGCAAATATAACAAAATAATTATTGAAAACTTAAGATATACTTATGTACATAGACATACATATACATACATACAAATACTTATGTATTTAAATGTTTATTGCAAATGGCAACCGAAATCTCAACTGATTGAATGGCTGCGTGTTTGGTTTTTTTTTCTTTTTTTTGTAAATCGATACAAAAAACAATATTTGCAAATATTACAATTGGCTTACACACGTGCTGTGCATGTGTGTGTATGTACATAGAATTGCATATGCACACATGCCATCTAGATATATAACGATATACATTATACATGAACTTAAATTATACAATATACCCAATAGACAAGAGAAGCAAGTAGGAGCCTGGCAGTCGGTTGCTACCGACTGCGGTATACTCTGTTCCCAGTCCGTTTCCCTTTGCCCATGTGCAGGACCAATCTCTCAAGGAGCTCCACAATAGTCCGTCTGTCATTATTGGTCACAAATTTGGTGACTTTCTAACAAAACTTTAGGAGATATTGGTTATTTGCCGGATTGCGGGGCAGCGGAGGTGGGGAGGTGAAATGAATCTTAACACTAACTAACAACACACCTGTATAAACGTAATAAACACCTTTTCGCTTAAGGAGCAGAGTATAAGAACTAAATATATACATACATACTTAATATCGTTGTACTTACTCAAATTAAAAAAAAACACAAGCAAACAGAAATACAAAATACGAAATACAAAAGCAAACAATAACTAAATACATATGTATGTAAAACAAATACGTGTATGTCCTACTGAGTGTGTTAAGTGATCCAATCGCCCGCCTATCCCCAATAAATACTTACTTAAGTACCTACGAGTACAACCCTAATACAATTCCCAGCAAACCCTATGCAGAACCCGAAGCTTCGCATAGTCATCGACTATCGATCCGATCGATCGACGAATGAATGCATATTTTGAATAAGGGTCTAGTATATCCTGGTACATCTGGTATACCCATATAGGCTCTAATCATTCCTTAGAAAATACTGTTTCAATACACAGTTTGTGGAATGTGTCATAACTTATGGTATATACTATATAGTTGTTTATATACATACAGACATACTTATATATGTACTAGCTATACTGACTATACACACATGTTTGTCATGCTACAATATTCGGAATAAGAGAATCGAAGATCTACGAGAAGGGTTTCACTTAACGGTTCAAATATGTACATCAAAGTTAAATATATTCAAAAAACAAAAAGAAAAATGTTTATATATGTATGTATACATACTATTCAATATGTATACCGGCACTTGCTTAAAAACACTTATCCATAAGCCAACTACTTAATATACCAGACACTACACTGCAGCAAAATAGATAATACCACACAAATAATATTATACTTACATAACGCTTTGAATGTGCATATGATAAAAGTCGACAAAAAATCCAAAAAAATAATATGCAATATCTAACCTGCTACAATTACTATTTCAAGCCACAAAACAAAATATTAAATCAAATAATCAGCTGAATGTCTATTACATATGCAAATTACAAGTACATAGTAATGCAATCAAAGCAGATCTATACCCACACACTACTACACTACTTATAGAGAGAATAGAAACCGGAGCAGGATTTTAATGTTCAAATTACAGTAACCCAAATACTTTACAAAATACATCTGAAATAGGACTGCATTCAGAACAGTTCTAGCATTACATACTTATAACCACACTACTTTTACAAAATATTGAAGAAAGAGCAGTATTTTGATGTTGAATGTGAAACATAAAACAGTCCAAATGGAACAGTTGAAATCACACTTGAGAATGACACATATTTTACAAAACACATCATCGGAAAAAGAACTGCATTTAGAACAGTTCAATCATCCCATAAATAGTATAACCACACTAATTTTAAAAACATAGAAAAAAGAGCAGTATTTTGATGTTGAATGTGAAACATATTAATCAGTTTAAGTAGAACAGTTGAAATCTCTGTAATTTGAGTAACAAATACAATTGAAAGCAAAAATACTTGTGAATGACTGCAATCAGAGCAGATCTAGCATCACATACTTACTATACATACTACCTTACTTGGAAAGAGAATAGAAAATATATCATTAATTTGATATTGGATGGGAAACCTTTAAGACAGTTTAAATGGAACAGTTGAATGAAACCACAGTAACCAAGAAATTTTACAATATACATTTAAAGAGTTCTAGTATTACTTATAACACACTACTTTTAAAAAGCATAGAAAAAACGAGCAGTATTTTGATGTTGAATGTGAAACATATTAAACAGTCGAAATGGAACAGTTAAAATCACACTTGAGTAACACAAATATTTTACCAAATACATATTAATTAGGACTGCAGTTCTAGTATTACTTATAACCACACACTTTTAAAAAAACATAGAAAAAGTAGCAGTATTTTGATGTTGAATGTGTAACAGTTTAAATGGAACAGTTGAAACCAATGTAATTTGAGTAACGAATACAAATACGTGAAATACTAGTACTACTGCAATCAAAGCAGGTCTAGATTCACATACTTACTATACAAACTACCTTACTTCTAAAAAGAATAGAAAATAGAGCAGTAACTATTTTGATGTTGAATGTGACACATATAAAACAGTCTAAATGGAACAGTTATGACAAAAACACATACGACTTGGTACTGCAATCAGCACTGGTCTACTACACACTACACTACTGACAAGAAGAATAGAAAATGGAGCAGGATTTTGATGTTGAATACGGAACATATGAAATAGTTTAAGTGGAACAGTTATGACAAAAACACATACGACTTGGTACTGCAATTAGCACAAGTCTAGCAACACATACTACACTACTGACAAAAAGAATAGAAAATGGAGCAGGATTTTGAAGTTGAAACAGTTTAAATGGAACAGTTATGGCAAAAACACATACGACTTGGTACTGCAATCAGCACAGGTCTACTACACACTACACTACTGATAAAAAGAATAGAAAATGGAGCAGGATTTTGAAGTTGAAACAGTTTAAATGGAACAGTTATGGCAAAAACACATACGACTTGGTACTGCAATCAGCACAGGTCTACTACACACTACACTACTGACAAAAAGAATAGAAAAGGAGCAGGATCTAGAAGTTAAATGCGAAACGAGCAGTATTTTGATGTTGAATACGAAACATATGAAATAGTTTAAGTGGAACAGTTATGGCAAAAACACATACGACTTGGTACTGCAATCAGCACAGGTCTAGCAACACATACTACACTACTGACAAGAAGAATAGAAAATGGAGCAGGATTTTGATGTTGAATACGAAACATTTGAAATAGTTTAAGTGGAACAGTTATGACAAAAATACATGCGACTTGGTACTGCAATCAGCACTGGTCTACTACACACTACACTACTGTCAAGAAGAATAGAAATTGGAGCAGGATTTTGAAGTTGAAACAGTTTAAATGGAACAGTTATGGCAAAAACACATACGACTTGGTACTGCAATCAGCACAGGTCTACTACACACTACACTACTGATAAAAAGAATAGAAAATGGAGCAGGATTTTGATGTTGAATACGGAACATTTGAAATAGTTTAAGTGGAACAGTTATGACAAAAATACATGCGACTTGGTACTGCAATCAGCACTGGTCTACTACACACTACACTACTGTCAAGAAGAATAGAAATTGGAGCAGGATTTTGAAGTTGAAACAGTTTAAATGGAACAGTTATGGCAAAAACACATACGACTTGGTACTGCAATCAGCACAGGTCTACTACACACTACACTACTGACAAAAAGAATAGAAAATGGAGCAGGATTTTGATGTTGAATACGAAACATTTGAAATAGTTTAAGTGGAACAGTTATGACAAAAATACATGCGACTTGGTACTGCAATTAGCACAAGTCTAGCAACACATACTACACTACTGACAAAAAGAATAGAAAATGGAGCAGGATTTTGTGGTTGAAGGTGAAACATATAAAACAGTCTAAATGGAACAGTTAAAATCAAACTAAAGAAATACAAATATTTTACAAAATACATCGGAAATATAACTGCATTTAGAACAGTTGTAGTATTACATATAACCAAACTACTTTTAAGAAGCATAGAAAAATGATCAGTATTTTGATGTTGAATGTGAAACATATTAAACAGTTTAAGTAGAACAGTTGAAATCACCGTAATTTGATTAACACATACATATGACAGCCAATACATGCGAAATGTAGTGCAATTAGCACAGGTTCAGCATCACAGACTACAACACATACTACACTACTGATAAAAAGCAAAAAATGGAGCAGGATCTTGAAGTTGAATGCGAAACCTACTAAAAATTTAAATACAATAGAACATTTATGACAAAACAACATACAAATTGAAATACAATAGAACAGTAATGACAAAAATACATACGAATTGGTACTGCAATTAGCACAGGTCTTGCATCGCATACTACACTACTGACAAAAAGAATAGAAAGGTGAAACCTATGAAACAGTTTAAATGGAACAGTTAAAATCACAGTAGTTTTTGACAGAAAATACATTCAAAATAGTACTGCAATTAGCACAGGTCCAGCATCATATACTACTTTCTAAACCTACCACACTACACTACTACTTACAGAAAGCAAAGGAAATGGAGCAGAATTTTGATGATGAATGTGGAACAGTTGAAATGAAACAGTTAAAAATAAAGTAGTTCGAGTAAACCATACAGATAACATCAAATTATTACACCTGAATTAAAAAGATAAGATAAAAACAAAAATTGGCGTGAAATCAATGATATTAAATACAATAGAACAAGTTTTTTGTTGTTTTTTTTTTTGGTAGCAGCTATCAACAAGAATCCTGAATAGAACAATACACATACAATGCTTACTATACACTTACACTAAGATATACTACTATTAGCCCTATGTGGTGGGAAGAAACAGTAACTGAACTATCATACAAATCATAATTATTGCAGTGGCAATCTACGCCAGTGACAAGAATATTTACATACATACATACATCAAACAATATTTAGCATAATTGCAACAAGTGTTTCTAAGTGTTTTGTGCCGTGCTGTGTAACAACAAAAATATAAATATTTAATTCATATTAACTCTTGAAACATAAACAATTTCGGATTTGCCGAAATTCGGCATGCTCTGTCTTTGAATATTTTGTATACGCGTATGTACATCTATTTGCATAGAAATAGTATAGGACAGGACATGCATTAGCCGAATTTTGATAGAGAAAACCAAAGAACTCAGTGTTATTCTATATATGTATGCCGTGAATCCGTTTGGGATCATCTACTCGTATACTAAAATACAAAATAGCTCTTAAAATACAGTAAGGCCTAGATGACACGACATTAGAGTTTTTATATTTGTAATATTAAGTGTGGCAAAATGATTACAAAACATCACGGTAAATAGCATATAAAACAATGCAACACATTTTTGAAGCACAATTTGTATCCCAAAATTCGGACAGTCACAAAATCTGAGAGAAAAAATTATATTTTTGTTTTTCCCTTTCCCTCTTTTGAGTTAAACATCGTTTTAAAAAGGTTGCTTAGAGGAAATTAAATGGCAATAGCATATCCTATAAACAGGTCATATATCATTTTGAAATACGATTATTCTTTTTAGTATTATCCTGAATTGAGCCGGTTAGTGCACACATTGATAAACTCCATCTGGCAAAAAACAATTTTAGCTAGGGTTAGGATGGAAACTATCTCTATATTTATGGCTTCTACAATAGATATTTGAATTTATTATTTTTTTTTATTATTTCATCGCATATCTCAACTTTTTGTCAAATGGAGTTAATCAATGTGTGCACTGACCGGCTCAATTAATGAAAAATCAGTAAGAAGATGCGTGAGTGTTTAAATTTATAAATTCTTGTGAAAAACAAATTAATTTTTATCAAATTTGTCTAAAATTCTTTGTTAAAATTACAATATTGGAAAAATGTTGAAATAGTACTGATTTATGCAATTCTATGTCCATTCCCATTCTATGTCCCCCTTTATTTCCTATTTTCTACTCTATAACTCTTTTATTCTTTCCCATCCCTACCCGTTCCTAGATCTTTTTTCCTTAATGTAATCTCTAACCAACCTCGCTGTGAGCTGGGGCACAGCTTGCCAGACTGGCTAATAAAACTTCCCCCACCGGGTTGGAGATTTCATTTCATTTCATTTCATTCCTACTGTCTTTCTTTATTCTTCTTCTTTAGTTTTAAATTATCCTTAAGTTCTATAAGCTCTTTCTTCATAACTAACTCTTCACTATCTTGATATAGGCTCTAATAACGCCACCGGCAATTCTTTGCTGTGAATAGGAGCATAGCTAGCCGGACTGGCAAATAAACTTCCCCCAACGTGCTGGTGTCGTTATTAGATGTCAATTGTAATTTCGCGTAGGCTTTTAAAATGTTTTCCTTATATCTATGTATTATATTATATTTTTTGATTCGAGGCAGCACTGTTTTGCCTTCGTAAATAGAATTTAAAAAAAATATATATTTTATTTTGCGCATTGAACTCACATATCACTTAAATTCCCAACAATATTGGACCACAACACACTAAAAATCGATCTTCTTCTGAAATAGTCAAAATTTTGTTGCAAATTTTTCATTTAAATATCAAATAATAACTAAACGAATAATAGCATTGAAAAGTGATATCCTCAAAGTTATTCACATTTATCTTAAGTTACCTTTTTGGAAACTCAAAAATTACAACAAATAGAGGCTTTTTGTATTTTTATTTTCTTTCAGTGATTCTGTAACCAATTTCAATAGTTATTTTTATTTTTTATTTGTTTTTTTTATTTTATTCTATGATCTTGTAACCAATTTCACATAGGGATCGACAGTCAGATGTTGTGGATACAAAATGATGTGGCATAGTGTAAACAAAAAGTTTGAATCAGTAGGTTATTTATGGGAAATTGCAATTTTCAAATGTGCTCCGGAAATCGCAAAATCCTTGCGATTTCAATGCATTTTCTGTTGAGAATGCGAATTGAAAAGTATTTTGCAACTTTGTTGAAATACCTACTGAATAAAACCTTGAGCTGTTTGCACTCTATTCCGAAATGACTTAAAATTAGTTTGCCATACTTAGTACAACAAAATATTTCAATTTGATTTTGTAATTAAATATTTGCTTACCTTATCTTTAATTTCTTGGTGAAAACTTGTCACTGTAAATTTGTTTGTGCAATACATATTGTTTAAAAAATGCTCAAATCTAAATGTTTCTTAGGCACCTTCTGCAAGCCTCAAAAGAAGATATTTAACGTATAAAAGACATTTTCTTTGCTTAATAAATTAATGATAACGAAGAAATCAGCATTCTAGTGATGAGGAGTGAGCTGAAAACAAAGTGAAAGTTGCAACTATCGATAACAAAAGTATCGCCATTTCCGGAGCACCTTAATTGTAAAATATTTCTGAAACCGCAAAAGTCAAGTGAAAACGGGAGCACCTTCTCCGCTTCCTATTGGTATTGCTCACACATGTGACTGCCAATTTCACCCAAATTTCCATGGTTACCAAAATTGTCTGAAATAATTTGATTTACTTTAAAATCAATGAAAGTCCTTTTAATGCTCTGACTAACAAGCTTACTAGATATGCTCTTGGGCGTTTACAAGCTCGAAATTAGCAACACTTACCACATACGACAGTTGCTAGAGTTGCTGAAGACCCACACAGTATTTTTTCATCGACTAATTTAAAGAAAACTAAGGATTGTTTTGAATTCAATGATAATGTTGATTAATGTCGTGTCTTTAGGTCATAAATAAATGTTGGCAATTGCCAGAAAAAACTAACTAAAATGCATAACTCATACGATTTTACATACATATACACAATATACTATATACTACATACAATAGAGCTACATTCCATACAACTTACAACAAAAATTGCCGCCGATCTGTCAACTGAATGTGGCCTCAGGCATGGGACAGGGGAGGCTCTGTAGGCCCCAATTTATACATATGTCCCTGGCCAAAGAAATTGAAAATGGCTATGTCTAAAATTTACATTTACATTTACATTTACATTTACATTTACATGCAAACATATATGTGTTATAAATCTATACAATAAGCAGCATCAATTGATCTATATCTATGTGTATGTGTGTGCGCGTATGTTACCAACTTATACTTATACATATACAATATACTTATATACTTATACTTATACTTATACTTATACTTATACATATATATATATATACGCAGTCGTTCCAGCATTGTTCATATAGCATACCCATTGGATGTTTGAAAAAACTCATATGGAGTCCCATTTGCAAAATTATCTTGAAACTAATAGAAAATTATTCCAAATTTTTGTCTACCCAATTGTTATGCTATATGAAGTAAACACAAAAATAACATACGTATGAGATTTATGGAACACAATGCGATATATTTAAAATAAAACTGAATTTGGAAAGCAAACTAACACTTACTGTCTCTTAATGGGGGATACGAAATTTGGATATACATAGCTTCTAATGGAATAATTGCAATTGAAGGCAGTTCAATTTTCTGAATAGCCCGATGAGCGACTGGAACTACCCGTACAATGAATCGACATTCTGCTGACGAGAGAATCGAAGGGAGAAGTAATAATATATATGTTTGCTATATATTATCGATTATTGACTTTACTTGCTTCTTCTCCATTAAAATTATTATTGCAGCTTTTAAACGAATTTATGTATACAAATTTGCAGACTTCTTAACAGTTTTTACCCATAACTCGATGGATTTACTTTAGCGAGCAAAACCCTCCCTGGATCCGCCATTAAAAACACATCCAACACACAATCCAAAGGACATAATGTTTTTAGCCTTTGAACTCACAAAGCTAGCACACATAAAAAAGGGGAAGAAGATATTATATATGGAAAAATTATAATGTTTTAATCTGGGTGAGAAATGGTTTCCTTACCTGAAAAATATTAAATCCAATCAAATTCCTTGAATCAAAGTTAAAGCAACTTTATTATTTATTATAATAATAATTTATTACTTTATTATAAAATCAAAATTTCAAAACTTTGCCAATAACCAAAATATGATCTTAAATTTTGTTAGCCAGTGATATCATTTAAGTGTTAATTTTCGAGAGCGGAAACTAATATCATTGCAATGAATAAAACATTTGATTTCGTTTTTGTATTGAGGGTTTTCATATCGATTTTCATTTTATTGAATTTTTGAATTATTATTGGTATTCATAAGAGTTTACATTCATGTGTTGATTTATTTTGTTTAATGCTCGCAACATTCATCATTTATATAATTTTTACAATATTTATAAAGGTATACATACACAAATACATATATATGTGTGTGTATGTATGTATATATGGTTATAAAACTACAAATTAGACATACAGACTGATGTGCACATACATATCTATGTGTGTACATATGTGTGTATAAACATACATTATACATATGTACATACTTATATACTTCACACCCAAGCTTATAGTTTAACACATAAATCAGTCAAAATACACCATATTATTTAAATGTTTGCCTTGTGTGTCAATAAATGAATATACAAATAAATGGGCTCACTTTACTTGTTTTCTTTTTTTGTTTAATTTGGCCAAGCAAAGAAAAATGGATTACACATTAAAAACAATGAAAAATAAAAGAAAGAAAAGTACAAACTGCGAATGCTATATACACATACAAATATATACATACATACATATATATTTATGTATTTTATGCATTTATTATGTATATACAATGTTTGATTTATGCATCATTTTGAAAGCATGTACTTTATTTTTGGGTTAGATTTAAATAATTTATTCGGTAATTGTTATGTACGCACAGGAACACAACATTGAGGTCGCTAGATACACCCATACATATATACACACACATACATACATGCTGTATATGTGCCCACAATAATTGTTGTTCAGAATTGTGCCTTTCTCATCTATAAGGTAAGTATTCTGTATTCTGTAAGGAACTTGTTCAATCAATTCTATTATAACAACAAAACAATAATGAAAAGTAAACAAAACTGGCTTATAATAGCCTTCAAGCTGTATAGGTATGTATATAGCATATATGTATATTATGTAAAGTTAATGCCATTTTATATAGGTTTCGGATATGAAGAAGACGTTCAGATTGCGTTCTGTTTGACTGACAACATTTATATAAGTTTAACTGCGTTGATGTCATGACTTACGCATATTACAAATCCGCAAATGCCAAAACTTCCATGCAACGTTACGTTGGCTGCGGCTCACCAATTCATGAAATCGCATTAAGTATAATTACTATAAGCTACGTTATTGCTTTATTTGATTTTGGAAATTTAAAAATATCCTTGTTTATGCATTTACTATAATAATAAAATGAACCGCGGAGTTGTCTCACATATAAAACACGCATTGTTAAGTTGGCTGCGCTTCACCATATCATGAAATGTAAGTATATCATGATATGGCATTATTATAAGCTACGTTATTGCTTTGTTGAATTTCGTCTCACTTGAAAAATACACATTGAAAGTACCGAGCTAAGTTGGCTGCGCCTCACCATATCATGAACTGAGCCTTGTATAAACGCAGTAGGATCGTACAAAGCTATTTTAGGGTAGTTAGCATTAAGTTTTGATTACAGGCAGCAGTGAATATATAGGAAATGAAATGAATTTGGAAAACTATTGCACAATTATTGTAGTGTCTGCATATAAGTAAATATATACGCCTATATACGATTAAATGTACGTAAGTATGTTATGTAAAAAAGATGCAGTAATTTTGCAATGTATATATATATATATATTTATATAGGGCACAGTGTTTATAATTGTTAATTGCTGTTGTTTCGTTATGATTTTGGCTATAAGTTCTATATAGTATATATATAGCTTGTATATAACTAGGTCTATATATATATATGGCTCTATTGCAGTTACGAGTTAATTGTTCAACTTTAAACTTGATTGTTTTCTAGATCTTCGCACATCCTATAATGCCTCATAAATTTCTATTCCTATATACAATTTGCACGCTCACACACACACAAACTCACACATTTGCACGCACACACAAAAATTAATACAAAATATGCAGTATTTATTTAAATTAAAACAAAAAACATGTGAATCTAATCAATTAACATTAGAAGACTCTTAGCAACGCTTAGCCTTACGGCCTAAACTTATACGTTATAAGACTTTTGAACACTTTCGTTTGCTGTTGTTAATGTTTATTGTTGTTTTTTGTTTGTTTCTTGTTTGTCGCTTGTTTTATTATTAATTTAGCTGCTGAATTGCTGCGTGTGCCCAACTCCCAGGCATCACATGTCCAGCGAGCGTCTGTGTGTCGATGTTGTCCTATTGGCAGCGGAAGAGCCTGTCGCCGCATTTCCTGCTGGCATTGCATCCGTTTCCGTTTCGTCTGGGGCATCATCATCGAAGCCATACCAACATCACATGACCATGATTTGGAGTGCTACTCATTGGTCTATAGTCCTGTAGATGCGGCGCTGTGGCTCGGGTGTATAGTGAATCCGGGTGCGAAAGTGTTGAGGCGATCCTGGCACGCTCTCCGATCCTCGACGCGGCGGTGGCAGTGGCGGCGAGGCCGACACATAGCTGCAACCGAAATGGAAATCAATTAAACTGAGCTGACAAATGTTGAGCCTTTTCTCCTATTCCTGACAAAGTTACCAATCGTTTAATCATGTGACAGAACTAAAGCTGCCTGTATCTACCAAAAAGAGTTTAGGTTAAGCATGTCCAGGTGACTTAGTTTAAACAATTATATCTTAAATTCAATAAATAAATAAATGCTTTAAAGTTACATATCTTTAAAATAACAAATATGTTGTGAAGACTTTACTTCGATGGCTTTTCCACCCCTACAGGGTGGTTATTAAGCGCAGTCAAGCGCAGCTTTGTCAGGATTATGAGAATAGGATGCCCTAGATATTTACCGTCGTTGCAGCAGTGGCGAGCCCGGCGTCTGTCCGCTCAGCTCAAGCAGATTCTTGCGTAGGAGCAGAGGCGACTGTCCGCGATTGTAGCGCGGTGGCGGATCCGGACTCCGATGGCGCCTATCCAGGCCGGCCAACAGATGCGGGCTGGGTGGTGTGCTGATGCTGCCGCCGCTGCTGGCATAGCGGCGCAGAAAGCCGCTGGTGGTGGGGCAGTGACCAATGCTGGTTGCACCACCGACGCCTGAAAGCGGCTCTGTGGTTGGTGAGGTGCTTTGGCTGGTATTGTGGCTGTGGCTGCTGCTGCTGCTGGCCGCGGAGAGGGTGCGGTAGTAATAGGATTTGCCCGTGGTGGTGGTGGTGGTGGTGTTGCTGCTGCTGCTGCCATTGTTTATTATGCTGCGATACGCCGGCGGTTGCGGTGGTTGCGGCGCCAGCGCCGGATCCAAGCCGCTCAGCTCGTTACCATTGGCGTTGGCCATCGGTGACGTCGCTGTGGAATTCAATTGGGTTTTAACATAGGTCGCAAACTGTCGTTTCATCGCGCCTGCGAGTGTATTGAACCAGCCTTGATTGGTCGATTGATTGATTGATGATTGACGATTGATGATTGATGATTGATTGGTTTGTGCAGTGCAAGAAGTGTGATTGACGTGCGTGCATTCGGGTGTGAGTGTGTGGAGTAAACAAGGAGAAAAAACACAAGAACAAAAGCGATGCAAAGAATTAGTTGACAGCCAACAAAGCGACAAATGCAAATTAAACTTTAACAAATTCGAAATAATTAATAT
Source organism: Hirtodrosophila confusa (assembly GCA_035043065.1). Lineage (NCBI taxonomy): Eukaryota > Metazoa > Arthropoda > Insecta > Diptera > Drosophilidae > Hirtodrosophila > Hirtodrosophila confusa. The sequence goes on along the minus strand of JAWNNI010000242.1, from coordinate 13,669,900 downwards.
GCAAAATGCTCTACTCGAGAATGCTCGAATAGCAGATACCCTGTACCCAGAACTTCATATGTAAAATGATATCAATACCTTTCTTAAGTAACTTTTTTGTTTATTTAATGATCGTTATGAAACTTTTACAATAGTTAAACAGCATGCTTATGTATATTTATGTTAAAAATCAAAGCTATACCTTCCTGTTTATGGTTTTAAGCGAATCTTGCCGATTCGAGTACGCACAGGAGGAAAAATCAAATACTTTATATGAAACAAGTAAGAATGCTATAGTCGAGTATACCCGACTACGAAACTCCCTGTACCCAGGTCAAAAATTTCCGATCGCATCTTCGTAAACTTAGACATACACAAGGACACACGAGCCACAGCGCAAGCGAGGCATTTTGAATGGTGGCTGTGCTTCTTCTTCCCCTCGCTGTAGCAATGAATCTTCTTTCGTGAATAACTTCTGTGTTTATTATCCGATTAACTTGAAATTTGGACAGTAGATTAAAAGGGACTAAAGTAGTGTACATGTTAAATCTTTAAGCTATATCTTGAAATTGTTACTGTAAAATAGTTTCTATCGATTTGCGGGTGAACGGGGAGAGATATCTGAAATATAAAACCAACTTGATCTGCGTATGGTATACAGGAACCTACATTTTAAATTTGGTGTCTCTAGCTCTTATAGTTGCTGAGATCGACGCGTTCATACGGACAGACGGACAGACGGACAGACGGACAGACGGACAGACAGACAGACAGATGGACATGGCCAAATCGAAATCTCTTTTGATACTAATCAAGAATATATATACTTTATAGGGTCGGAGATGTCTCCTTCTGCCTGTTAAATACATTTGCACAGATGGATGGTACATGGAGTAAACAGAAAGGAGCTATCTTCGCAGATTATACCTATGGCACCTATATGATATAGCCATCAGATTTCGGTAGAATTTAATAAACCTTTAATAAGTATAATATGAGTGGCAAATAAGTTGAGATACCTATAAAAACGTTTTATAGAACGGCCCATTTCTCAATATGACAGCCATAACATATAGTAGACGTATGTATGTTTCATCAAGATATCTCCAAAACTGAGAGACTTGTATGCGTAGAAACAGAGACAGACTGATCTGCTATTGATGCTGATCAAGAGTATATAAACTTTATGGATGATAAAATTATAATACACTCTGCAAGGATATAAAAAGATCTTCGTATGGTACTTGGCGTCTCGACTCAATATGGTATTACTTGTCAGATCCATATAGAAATATTATATATCATCCTTGAAATGGCCCAAATGGGATTCTTTATGGTTTGAGACATAGCAGACATGCCACATAAAGTAATATACAATATTATATGTAATAGTTGAAAAGGAGTAGCGCAGCGGCGAAGGATATCTTCTGACAAACGACAGTTTTGGGGCTCAACGTGCGCTGAGGACCACTTATATATAAACCGTCTAAAAATGTCACTGATGAGGATGTTTAGCAGCATCCAAGCTAGCTCTATCGCAGCTACATTTTTACAATGCTTCCAATGTTCTTTATAACTTTGACTAAACTGTTGCTAATTAAAATAGATTTATTAAGGCATATCTCGTGCGAAGTCTGTGTTTTATGGAAGTTTAAAAGAATTGAACGTCATTGCGAAGTATTCTCGGTATATAGTATTTTTCTAGATCATAAGGATTATCAGGATAATACAAACGTATACTTTATAACATTCTAATACACTTTGTTCAATGATGTTGGGTACACAGGGTAACAGTTAACAAATGAATGAACGGATAATAAATAAAACTCTGCTGGAACTTACCCGCATCGGCTGTGCCCGGGTACGCCTGCTGCTCCCTGCCAGCATCCAAATTGCTGCTGCTGCTGATGGAGCTCTGGCCAAGCAGCTGACGGCGCGCATACAATTTGCTGAGCTTGCTGCCACTGCCGGTGACGTAATCCGGCAGCGGTTGCTCCGGCGATCTGCAGGACAGACTGCTGGAGGCCGTCGTCGGCGCCGTTGCGGTTGTCGTCGGCAGAGGCTGGTATTGCAATTGGGCCGCATTGCCAACACCAAAGTGTCCAGCGGCTGCTGCTGTTGGTGCTGCTGCTGCTGGAGATGGCGTTGCTGGTGATGCGACAGCAATTTGCGAGCAGGTCGACTGTGTGGACGACTGACTAGAGGTCGAGTGGGAGGAGGGCGGTGCCACGTAATTGCTGTGAAACGGATTCGTGCTGGTGCCAGGCGGCCGAGGCAGCTGCTGCTGCTGCTGTTGTTGTTGATAATGATAAAGCTGATAATGTTGCTGCTGTTGCTGCTGCTGTTGTTGCTGCTGTTGCTGCTGCTGCTGTTGCTGATGCTGCAGATGATGCCGCTCAGCCGCTTCCTTTTCGCGCAACT